>CM060709.1:178191852-178880992 GCA_030686995.1 Artemisia argyi
GATGATGTTTGGATCATTGTTAGTTGTTTGATTTATCTCTGTGATAGAAGTAGGTCGAAAGGGTCTATTGATTTGATATTATTTCAAGTTGTTTGTCTATATGGCAACTTGGTGTTTGCCTTGTAGAAATTGGTCAACAAAAAATCTATCAACCCAAGCATAATCTTGTTTAATGCCTGATCTCATGTCTAACGAACTTGACTTGTTTATACTTCTGTTATGAACCTATCTTATTGTGTTTGATATATTAAGAATTATAGGTCGAAAGGGATTCTTAATATGTTGGATAGTTATATGTTGGAGTGATCACCAATCATCTCTTGCTTATATACCTTGTTCATGATTGCTAGCTGATCTATTATGTGTTTACTTTCATGTTTCTCAGCCTAAATAAACATATCTTTAAATCGTATTGTTACACAATCTAATCAACCAAATTACTAGTCTTTTGATAAGTGATGAAACGAAAAGTGTGCCGCTTTTGGGGGGTCATTTAAGGCTAAAGTCAAGATTATTTGATCAAATATTGCCCTAAATCGTTCCTTTTGTCATTTTAGGTACTTTTGAGGGGAAATTCAGAAAAGGAAGCATTTTGGACATTTTTGGAGCAAAAAAGTGAAGAAAACGACAAAGTCTCAAATTCATGCCGGAAATTTGTTGACATAAATAATGTATGAAAACGTTATTTATATTTTTCGATATCTCTATATTTTGACGATCACAAAATGTAAACTCGTCAATCGTTTGATTACTACATAAACAAGTATTAAGCTAGTTTATATCATTATATCCAACTTAATCACTTAAGGTATGAATAAACAAGTGCTTAATACATCTCATGATCAAAGGGGTATTTAATTAATTAATACAAAGTTTATTTAATTATATAATCTTATTATATATTTTTGAAAAACACTTTTGGTATTAAGGAAAAATGTTTTAATCATACTAAATATATGATTTCAAATATTTAACCAAAATCAGTTAGTTTTTCACCAAATAAACTTTCCCCACTAAAAGACAAGTTTTCTGGCCGTTACAGTTGGGCGGCCCCCTTAATTATAAGGGGCGGTCCCCTTAATTTTAAGGGGGCCGGCCATGCTTTAAGGGGACCGGCCAGGCTCCCCTGTCAGAAACTGTCAGATTTCTTCCCCTATAAATACCACCTTAATTCTGGAATTTTGCCTCACCTTTTGCACGAAATTTTCAGATCTACAATCATCTAAAACTCATCAAAAACCCTTTGATCATTTGTATATTAATCCTTGTTTCAAGTGATTCAATCCCTCATCATCCATTCTCATTCTAAGTGCAAAAGAAGAACTCTCTACAACCAAGTTCAAGAAGTGTTGAAGAGTTGTTGTGTATAGTGTATATATATTCATTTGTGAATATTGTGTTGTGCTTGTTATTATTTGTTTAGAAGATATAGAAGTTGTGTAGATAGTAGAAGTTGATTAGTAGTGAAGTAGGATAGTTGTGAGGATTGGTGTGTAGAAGAAGGTGTGTAGAAGATTGGTGTGTAAAAGCTAGGTGTGAAGAAGATTGGTGTGTAGATTGGTGTGAAGATTGGTGTGTAGATTGGTGTGAAGATTGGTGTGTAGATTGGTGTGTAAATTGGTGTGTATATTGGTGTGTACGGCTTTCTCCGCCATAAGGGAGTTTGTTGACATAGTGAAGAAAACTCTCGAGTAGGTGACTCGGGGAGTGGAGTAGGAACAAGGAAGGTGTCCTTGTAGCCGAACCACTATAAATCCTTGTGTTGTGGTTTGATCTTTCTAACTCTTCTCATTACTTATTTATTTATCTTTACTATATTAGTTTTGTTAGTTAGTTATTATACAATTATTCATATAGTGCAAGTATTGAATTCACATAAACTAGAATCGAAGTTTTTAAAACAAACTTGTGCTTATAAATTTTAAAAGGACGTAAAACTATTCAACCCCTCCTTCTAGTTTTCCACAATTGGTATCAGGAGCCACGTCTAGCAAGATTTTTAAAATATATTGTATTTTAAAACTTGTAACGATCTATGGAATCTGAAAAATATTTAGAAGGGCAATCTATGCAAAGACCACCACTATTTGAAAGTGATGGATTTTTATATTGGAAAAATCGATTCGAAACTTATGTGAAATCAAAAGATCTAGATCTTTGGCATATCATTACCAATGGTGATTTTTTACCTATTCAAAATAACCCTGAAACTAAGAAAGATGAAATTGTACCTTTTGAAAAACAAAATGATGATTTAAAAAGAAAACTTGCTAAAAATAATGAAGCAAAAATGGTTATTTACAATGCGCTACCACGTAAAGAGTACGAAAGGATCTTTATGTGTGAAACCGCAAAAGAAATTTGGAACTCTTTATTAATAACTCACCAAGGTAATAATCAAGTCAAAGATAATAAAATTGATCTACTTGTTCAACAATATGAACAATTCACGATTCCGGAAGAGGAATCAATTGATAATGCTTTTGCTAGATTTAACACTATCATCACAAGTTTAAAAGCACTTGATGAGAATTTTTCTAGTAAGAATTTTGTTAGGAAATTTCTTAGAGCTCTTCACCCAAAATGGCGAGCTAAAGTGACGGCTATTGAAGAATCAAAGAATTTGTCAACACTACAACTTGATGAATTAATTGGAAATCTGAAAGTCTACGAAGCAATTATAAAGAAGGACTCTGAAATGGTTAAAGGAAAACGTGAGCAAAGCAAGTCAATCGCCTTGAAAGCTAGAAAGGAATCCAACAACGAAGATAGCTCATCTTCCGAAAGCGATGACGAAGAATATGCCATGGCCGTAAGAGACTTCAAGAAATTCTTCAAAAGGCGAGAAAGATTCGTTAGACAACCACACGATGAAAGAAGAACATCTCAAAAGAATAATGATGACAAGTATAGCAAGAATGAGAGAAAGTGTTTCAAGTGTGGTGATCCGAATCACCTCATTGGAAAATGTCCAATGATGACAAGAGATCAAAATCAAAGAGCATTCGTTGGAGGTGCTTGGAGTGATAGTGATGAAGATGAGAATGAAACAACAAAGGATGAAAAGTGTCTCATGGCCTAATCATCAAGTGAGGTACGTTCCGAATCCGAATACTTTAGTGATGAAAATCTATCATTAGATGAAAAAGATTTAGATAGTGAATACAATAGATTATGTAAAATAGGACAACTAGTTATGGCTAAAAATAAATCACTAAAATACATAAACAACCAACTAGAAAATGAAGTGCTTGAACTAAAAATTAAAATACATCAACTTGAAAAAGGAAAAGAAATTGTTGAAGAATGTAAAACATGTCAAGAGCTTAAAAGTGAAAACAACATACTTAAGGAAGAAATTTGCAAACTTGATAAATTTGAAAATAGTAGTAACTCACTTAGTAAAATTATAAGTATTCAAAGAATATCAGGAGATAAAACCGGACTAGGATTTAACTCAACTGAATCTTCAACAAGTGGAGCTAAAAACGTTAAATTTGAAAATGAACCAAAACCTTCAATACTTAATCCTAAACATTTACTCATAAAAAATAAAATAATACCTATCGCTAGTAATGAAAAAATAAAACCATTTTATAAACCATCTTTAAAAACCGAAGTTGGATCATCTAAATCTAAAACAAGATCTAAAACTCCACCACCTAGGAAACCAAATAATTCTTATCCTAGACCTAAAACACCTCAACCAAGAACAAACCATAATAGACGAAACTTTAACTATAATCAACAAATGTGGAACTTCAATCCGTGGGGAATGTTTCCACCTTATATGCATCCAAGTCAAATACAAAACATGTTCGGACCAAATAACTTTGGACAAATGAAACAATGGGCACCAACGTAAATAATATTCGCCATCCAAACATGGAACTTTTCATTGTCACCTCTTGTCCGATTTACTTCTTGAAGACCTTGAAGATTAACGCATTAAAGACAAAAGGTACACATTTCCTTTTAAGTTCCTTGTCTAGAAATGCATGCTTAGTTTAGTGTGTTATATTTATGTGGCTTTACTTGACTTATTAATCTCTATTTTTTTTAAACTATATTATATCTAAATATACATATATATACATATATATATATTTATATACTTAGTTATATTTAGGATCTTATAACCTAGGAAATTCATTTGTTGATTTTCTAGAACTAGAGATTGTTCGTTTACGAACATTTCTTTTCCCCATTTGCCTTATTGAACTTTAATGTTCAATCAACACTCATGCTGATGAAGCGAGATGAGTCGAAAAATCTATGGATGAAACAAACTCCCGGCTTCCGTTGCATACGTCTCCCTCCTATGTTCTCGTCTTATAAGCCCATACTATATAAATTATTTATATATATATATACTTATAAACCTTCCACAACTTTCTCGTTTGCTTGACAACTTGATGAATTTCATCCGAAACGATCAAGAAAATTTTATTGACAAAATGTCAAGTAAAAATGTCAAATAATTCCTCTCGTGCGTATACTCCTCAACGTATTTTTGATTAAATATAAATCTAGTATATATATATAAATATTTTCTTGTTTGTTCCAGAAACCAAAACTTGAAATATCAAATTTTTAAGGGCGGCCCCCTTAATGTTTAAGGGGACCGGCAGCCAATACAAGGGCGGCCCCCTTAATGTTTAAGGGGACCGGCCCTCTGAGAGCTCAAGCCCGCTTTTCCCTTTCTTCCTTTTGCCAAACACTCCACTTTTTCATCCCTCTCTTTCCCTGCTTCTGCTGTGACGAAAACCAAAACCCAAAAACCTCTCAAATCACTTCCAAATCACATAATTCGGGTTAATTCGCAAAGGGCAAATTCATCTAACACAATCACCATTACTTATTGTAAGTTTTTCATAACACATTTCATCTAATTTCATCTTATTTGATCATACTCATGATTATGCATGTTTTATAAAATTCGTCAAATTTCATAATTTCTTTCGAATTAAGCCTTAAAACTCCATAACCAAATGCTTCCCCTAGGATTAGGATGATTAATCAACACTAGATACTAGTTATTATAAACTATCATGTCGAAAATTTTTGAAAAATTTCATACACTCCTTTTCAAAATTTTAGTAAGCTCATTGTTGAATAATGATTTGAAAACGTGTTAAAACTAATCACATTATACTTTTGTAACTTGTAAAACTTGAAATTACATTTTTCGACTAAGAAAAATTATATTGGTTCACAATATAGGGGTGTTTGGATTATGTCCAAATAATATCAAAACATAGTTTTTATAATTTTTACAAAACTTTATTATAATTATAAACCTTAAAATTGTTTATCGAACTCGTCAAGATATATAATTCATATGTATATTGACGCACTTGAGTTATAAGTCACTAGTTAAGGAAGCTTTTGGTTTATTACTAAAAATGACATTTTTAAGTAAAAATACAAACCATCTTTTTCAAAAACAAATTACATGCATAAGAAACTCGCAAGAAATAGCTAGTTTTACAATCTAATGTAAATCTAGTAAATTTCATGATATATTAAGATGTTTAAAGGGGCGTTTGGATTTGTCCATAACTACTAATTAAACATCGTAAAGTATATCTAGAACGAGTTAAAAACAATATTAAGGAACGAAGTATGTTTACGTTCCAACATAAGCCTTGACAATAAACATATATTTTTTTTCTTTATATTTATTTTGGTCTTTTTGAATTGTTGATGTGTTTAGGTGAAAATGCCCAAAGCAACTACCGAAGATCTTTCTCACACTAAAAACTACATTCCCAAAGTTTCTCAACTCCCTATCACATCTCCTTCCATTGGACTTATCTATCGTCAAATTGAAGATAGAAATATTCATGAAGGACGTGTAGTAGATCTTGCTTTTGCTCAATCCGACTACATAAATCGCGTGTTTACAAGCATCAACTTCAATTGTCTTTATGAAATAAATGAACCTATCATTCCTCGTTTCATAATGGATTTCTATAGCCAAGTCACCGTCCAAACCAATGATCTTGGTTTCATCACCATCTCTTTCATGATTCAAAATGAATTTATCACCCTCACTCTCGAACAATTTGGTCATATCCTTCAAATTCCTTTTAGAGGTCAAGCCGTTTTCACAAACGAGTGGGACCTCGAATCTCTTAATCGCTATCGACCAACCTTCGGTCCTTATTTTGACGAAATTCCTCATCCCGACGAAATTCGTCAAATCCTTGGTATAGATCGTGCCACCACAAGTCGAAAAATAAAATCCAAAAACGTTCAAATTTCTCCATACCAACTTCTCCTCAAAGAATTAAGCCCACACATGAAGCGTTGGGAAGAACTCATTCGTGAGAATGCGTTTGGTACTGGAGGTCACCGGGACCATCTCCCGGCTAGCCTTGCTCACATGTTGTATTGTATAGCTGTCGAAAAGCCGTACAATTTGGCCTACTTCTTTATCAAACGGATTGAGTGTGCTAGAAAAACTCCCAAAGCCAGCCTTCCATATGGAATGTTCCTTACTCGTATCTATCGTCATGTTATCGAGTACTACCCCGATCTTGACAATAGTATTTATGAGTCCATCTACCCCACTCTGCGTACTCTCGCTCTAAAACAAGCTCGACGAACTCGAAGTGACAAGGGTAAACCTCGTCGTCATAGCTTTCATGGATCATCCTCAAGGCAAGATGATGATGATGAGGAGGAAAACATCGATGATGCTAGTACCCCTTCGTTTTCTGAGTTCGTTGACAATTTAGAGGATCTTGATTATCCCAACTATTCTACTCCATCTCCAAGTGATCAAACTGAAGAAGTGCTTCATGAACGAACTACCGAGATGCTTAGAAGACAAAAGAGCTTGCACGAAGAAGTTAGAGGTGGCTTCAAATCTATTGGGAAGACTTTGAAGGGTATCTTCGGGAAGAAAAATAAATGATATGGTCGGATTATGTTTGTTTAACAATGTTTTATTTTTATGTCTTGTGTGCTATTTGTCCGAAGTTTATTCGGAAATACTTGTTATTTGAATATGTGTTTAGGATGATAACTTGATTGTCTTTGATATTTTTATGCATGTTTCTCTTGATCTATATATATGTTTGCATGATTAGTTAATGGTTATATAACTATATGACATATATGCTTTCTAATAAACCAAAACAAATGTGAAATGTCCAAATTGAGCTTGCTGCACATTCAAACCAGAATATAACATCTTTCCAGAAAATTTTTGAAAATTTTTAATTTCTGGGTCGTCAGATGGGCGGCCCCCTTAAATCATAAAGGGCGGCCCCCTTAAAATTAAGGGGACCGGCCACCATTTAAGGGGACCGGCCATCTGAAACAGTTTTTACACTGTTTTCTTTTGCATCATGTGATCCCTTTTGCTAGTCCCAGCTATCATTACTCTTAAAAACCAAACTGATTTTGGAATATAACATTACAATTTCAAAATAATTCCACTTCTAAACATGTTTTCCCACTATATAATCCCCATGCATGTTTAATTCATCATTCATAAACCATCATCATGTCATCACCAAGAACCACTGTAACACCCCCAAAATACCGCAGCGGAAGACTGTGTCATAGGGATGCCACTTCAGGGCACAAAGTACAAGATATAGAAAACGAACTCTAAATGAGACGTTTTTGAAAAGTTACCATTCGAATAGATAAAAGTCATAGTTTACAAAACAAAGATCCCAAAGTAGAATGATACATAAATTTTTAAAGTGTGTCGAATGGTAAACGATAAAAGTGAAAGTCTCCAAAAGCATGCCCTAAGACTCTCAGCTCCACATATCTGCTATCGCCTTTCTAACCTGAGATAAACATGCTTAAAGTGTCAACACAAAGGTTGGTGAGTTCATAGAGTTTGTCTTAATACAGTTGAAAAGTCTATAAAGAATGTTCACACAGCAAAGGCATCGTAAATCCACTCAGTTGCAAGTCCCGTCATAAGAGACTTGTAACCTGTGTGTTCACAACCCACTGCTACAATATATAGTATGAGTAGATATGTATAAGTTCATAACAACAGTTTAGCAATTAGTAGTGAGTCTACACTTCATCTCCGAAGACCTCACCTAAGTATGTATACTTCCATGGTAGTGCCCAGAAACTTAATCTGGGGCCATAAGAAGTATATGTGTCTCCATGGTAGTGCCCAGAACTAAATCTGGGGCCATTGGAAGTATGTATGTATGTATCCATCACAGTTTAGTATAACCCAGTTAAGTATAACACAATCACGTATGTATGATATCAAGTATAATGTAATCAAGTATAATGTTCTCAAGTATAATGTTTCCCAAGTATAAATGTTATGTAAATCTGTACAAGTAAGCAAGTAGTAGCATGTATCTCCCCCGAAGAGTTTACAAAACAATTAAAAGAGTAGGGGCTATGACTCACCTGATGCAACAGCTACGATGACAAAAGTGTACACAGAAATGAGGTTCGATCCCTAACCGCAACCTAATATGAATGATGAACGATCTACTTTAGATCACCAAATGATGTTATGAATGTCCATGCTCATGTTTCTATACCACTCTAGTCTTAAAAAAAAAACACTTGTGTTATCAAAATATATAATCCAAGAATTTGGAAAAATATTGCTATTAGAAAATATAAATAGCTAGTTGTAATATATATATACTTATATATATATATCGTAAGTTTCCATGTTAGCGTTGAAATACTCGAGTTGAAATCCTTGAAATGATGAAAACATACTCGTAATAACTAATACTACATTAGTTATAAAGCTTGGTTCTTAATATTATGTCTAGCTTATAAAAGTACTTCGTAGTTTTTGCGCCAAATTTATATAAAAGCTGTCAAATATAAAATGGTTTTAGCCGATATTCAAACGTGAATATCTTTGTCGTTTCTTGTCCGTTTTACTTGTTCTTTATGTCCACGGTTACGTCTTAGTATGTAGTAATATATTTTGGAAAGCTCGGCTCCTCCGGGTTACGTCTAAAGTCTCTTTTTGTACCATGAAAAACGTCCAACAGCAAACAAATTTCCAGAAAATACTTTTCGTCAACAATCTTGCAAAAATCATAACTTCTTCGTTATAAGCTCTTTTGAATCCGTTCTTTCGCCTACGGATTCGTTTTTGAAAGTATTTTCTAAAAATTTTGCCAAAGTTTCCTTGGTGTTTACTGATTTTCCAGATTTTTACAAAACGGGACAGCATGTCTAAAATAGGTTCCAAATCAAGTTTTTAAGGTTTAAAACTAATTTCTACCATCACCAAACCTCTTGTAATCACCACATAGCTAATCTAATCCTACCATACACCTTCTTAGGGTGCCATGGACTCCTAACCAAGTTATTATAGCAAGGGAATTCATAACTAAAAAGTTAGGGTTTGTATGTTTCTTTTTAGCCAAAATAAAGAGTGGTATAGCTAGTTGTACATGGTTTTTAGCATGATACTTATGAAATACATGTAAAAATAAGATGATCCATGAAAAAATATAGTTGATAACTTACTTGACAAAATGAGATGATTATTGGATGATTATGCTTGATGTTCTTGTGTTTTTGTTGCTTGATTCTTGATTAGGCATGTAAAAGGAACAAGTTTGTAGCTTTAGCTTATCAAAAATAATGGTTTGATCTTTGTATGTGTGTTGGGTCGTGGGTTTTGAAAGAAGAAATGGGGAAGATGAGCAAATTTTAATCTTTCTAATAAAGCATGGATTATGATTTTAGTAATTTGGTAAAGTATGGTTTTAATAGGTTTATTAGTTAAATACTTAGGAGTTAATGCTAGGGGTTAAAGGGTGTGTCTTGGGGCCGGTTTTCAAAGGGTAGGAGGGGGGGGGGTTAGGGTACTTGTGATTTAATTAGAAAACCTAGCATGAATTTGCACTAGTTTGTGTTTTTAGTTACGATCGGGTACCGGTTTTATTAGAAATAAATGTTCACAAAGTTTACCGGGATGAAATAAAGTTATAATAATGTTAAAAACATATTAAAAATATGTTGGGTACATTTACTGAGTGATCGGGTGATTATTGTTTAGTTTTCACGAAAACCGTCGTTATATTCGTACGCGTACGTTATTAATAAAATAAATTTCCAAAATACTGGGTAACTGAATGTTATAAGTTTTATGATGTTAAAATGGATATAAAAATATGTCGGGACCATCGTGGGAATATTTAGATATATTCGTCGTGTATAAACCGGGTGTTAACGTTTACTATAATTACTTATACGTAAAAACGTTAAATGTACTGAATATAGTAATTTGAAAATCCTGAGAGTGGTATAATATGAAAATGCTGTTATGATGATATGCAGACTATCCCCAGTCCGTATGCGGTGTCCTTAGCACTAATGAAATGAATTCGCACCTAAACCAATCCGGTTACGCGAGTTTGAATACCCGTAAACTAAATTTACGATGAAATGAGTAATGCAAGTGAATGATGAAAACTTTTCCGAAAATGAATAGTGTTTTGTGAATAGTAAATTTCCCAAATGTTTCTCAGAATATCAAAATGACCTCGAAAATGATGAATAGTAAAATGATGAATAGTGTTTTAATGAATAGTGATTTATGAATAGTGTTTTTCCAAAGTTCGGGAAAATGACCTGAAATGACCTGAAATGATGAGTTGTGACAACCACCCATTCAAACAATGCCAAGAAACAAAAACTTGTCATTATACCACCCAAACAACTCTTCATTGATCTTACAAATGAAGACAACACCACCCCATCACCACAACCTCAATGTTCATCTCCTAGTGCACCAAATGCACCCTCCAAAACACCCTCAACAAATGGACATTCTACTTCCTCCATACCATCCACTTCATCCATTAATGACTACATAAACACCCACTTATCCTCTCCACCAATGGTTCAACCATCACAACCTACCAATGAACACTCCACCCTTGCACTCACTCTCTCATTATCACCATTAACACCTCTTGATGCACATTTCTCATCATCTCCTATCAACCCACCAACCTATAACCCCGTCCCATGGAGCTTACTTGAAGCTCACGGAGACACTTGCCTTTGTTGCATTCACAACCGAACAATTGTGTTCGGATTAAGAGATGAGATCCAATACATGTTTTCTCATATTGAAAACATGTTGCATCAACCACCAACAACAAACACAACACCTCCACCACCATCAACAAACACTCCTCCTCCATCACCATCTCCATGATTCACCATCCATTCCTCCCAATTAAACATGTATGGTGATTCACAAATAAAATTGTGTTAAACCCTTTTGGATGGCAAGCTCTAGAGAGGACTCTCATGTTTGAGACTTGGTTTATTATTTCTATGATGATTGTAAACCTTTAAAGGCTTTTGTTAGTTGTAGCATTACTTGTTCCTTTTGTTGATGTAATGCTTGATGTATTATTTTCCTTGATTAATAAAATGGTTATGTTTAGTCTATATTTTTACATGCTATATACATATATATGTTGCTTGCTACTAAATATTTTTGCAAGATATCCATTTCTCGATTCCTTTTGGCCTCAAAACGAGGGGGAGCTTACATCAAGGGGGAGCTTCCATTAAAACGGGATAACCTTTTTGATGCTCACAAAAAGGGGGAGAATTGATATAAACTCACTCTAATACTTGTATATAGACTAATTTTCGACTAATGAGTTTAAATTTTGTAATCATCAAAAAGGGGGAGATTGTTGACATAAATAATGTATGAAAACGTTATTTATATTTTTCGATATCTCTATATTTTGACGATCACAAAATGTAAACTCGTCAATCGTTTGATTACTACGTAAACAAGTATTAAGCTAGTTTATATCATTATATCCAACTTAATCACTTAAGGTATGAATAAACAAGTGCTTAATACATCTCATGATCAAAGGGGTATTTAATTAACTAATACAAAGTTTATTTAATTATATAATCTTATTATATATTTTTGAAAAACACTTTTGGTATTAAGGAAAAATGTTTTAATCATACTAAATATATGATTTCAAATATTTAACCAAAATCAGTTAGTTTTTCACCAAATAAACTTTCCCCACTAAAAGAGAAGTTTTCTGGCCGTTACAGTTGGGCGGCCCCCTTAATTATAAGGGGCGGTCCCCTTAATTTTAAGGGGGCCGGCCATGCTTTAAGGGGACCGGCCAGGCTCCCCTGTCAGAAACTGTCAGATTTCTTCCCCTATAAATACCACCTTAATTCTGGAATTTTGCCTCACCTTTTGCACGAAATTTTCAGATCTACAATCATCTAAAACTCATCAAAAACCCTTTGATCATTTGTATATTAATCCTTGTTTCAAGTGATTCAATCCCTCATCATCCATTCTCATTCTAAGTGCAAAAAAAGAACTCTCTACAACCAAGTTCAAGAAGTGTTGAAGAGTTGTTGTGTATAGTGTATATATATTCATTTGTGAATATTGTGTTGTGCTTGTTATTATTTGTTTAGAAGATAGAGAAGTTGTGTAGATAGTAGAAGTTGATTAGTAGTGAAGTAGGATAGTTGTGAGGATTGGTGTGTAGAAGAAGGTGTGTAGAAGATTGGTGTGTAAAAGCTAGGTGTGAAGAAGATTGGTGTGTAGATTGGTGTGAAGATTGGTGTGTAGATTGGTGTGAAGATTGGTGTGTAGATTGGTGTGTAAATTGGTGTGTATATTGGTGTGTACGGCTTTCTCCGTCATAAGGGAGTTTGTTGACATAGTGAAGAAAACTCTCGAGTAGGTGACTCGGGGAGTGGAGTAGGAACAAGGAAGGTGTCCTTGTAGCCGAACCACTATAAATCCTTGTGTTGTGGTTTGATCTTTCTGACTCTTCTCATTACTTATTTATTTATCTTTACTATATTAGTTTTGTTAGTTAGTTATTATACAATTGTTCATATAGTGCAAGTATTGAATTCACATAAACTAGAATCGAAGTTTTTAAAACAAACTTGTGCTTATAAATTTTAAAAGGACGTAAAACTATTCAACCCCCCCTTCTAGTTTTCCACAAAATTGTACCTAACGGCGTCAGGGATTGCAAGTGACGGCGTCAAGACTTGACAAAGAGGTGGATAAATCAAATTACACGTGACGCGCCAAAGAGGTTTTTGAAGAATTGTACATGACGGAGTCACCAAGGCCGTCAAGAGTAATTTGCATGTGATGGCCAAGACCAAGTTTACACAGGACGACGTCAGAAGTGGATCTAGGCAATACGAGTATTATTTTGGCGGTGAGTTGACGGCGTCAGACCCGACTCTTGACGCCGTCAGGGTGTAAAATCTATATATACTTTTCTAGTTTTCATTCATTGTGTGCTACTGTTGAGGCAACATGATCAAGATCTCTTCATGTTTTAATGATGACAAATAAACCATCAAAACACATAAAATAACAAACGTTAGCTCAAAATCGCCGGAGCCCATATCTGCTCCTGGCGCGCTGCCCGCGCGTCAACGCGCGGGTGACGCGCCAGGACACTGTATGGTTCTGGGCGAATTTTGAAAGTCGGCTTTCCCCTTACCCGACAAATGTGGATCTTTCAATACAGGTATGAATATGTTTTGTGCTTAATTGAGAACACTCAAAACGAGTTTTGAGACTTGAGAGATCCTACTTTTAAAACACCCGTTCAGGGAAAATGCCAACTCATGTTTCTAACTTTCGCCTCTAGCCAAGGCTTTTATAAACTTAGGGAGCTTATATATTTCACATGACATCGTGTTAAAGCATCCATATGCTCATATCCCGTGCTTACGTCTTCTCTAATTACGTAACGGGTTTACTCCCTTATTGGTCAAACTAAGTCAAATGT
This sequence comes from Artemisia argyi, assembly GCA_030686995.1. NCBI lineage: Eukaryota > Viridiplantae > Streptophyta > Magnoliopsida > Asterales > Asteraceae > Artemisia > Artemisia argyi. Next base: position 178,205,658 of record CM060709.1, read on the forward strand.
CACTTTGCATAAACGCATCCTTTCCTACTTGGGTTAGGCTTTACATCAAGGCAAAGAACTTAACTTGTTTGAACCAAGGTATTAGTCGAGAACGTCGAGTCGTGGAAAGTCACGAGATATGAAACTATGGATTCTCGATGTTGTGTTACTTGAACTTATAAGTAACCTATGATTTTCTCAACTTATAATCTTAATTGTCTAAACCTTTTCTTCTTAATGAAAATTAGATTACTTCTTAATCTTCTCTTAATCTTATTTCTACAAAAGACAAATACCACCATATCCAATCATATATTCTCTTACACAATCTCTTACACTCTTACATATTCCCTTACACACTCTACATCTCAACCATCCATTCCCTTATAACACATCTTAACCCTTCATATTCAACACATGGGAATTGTTAGAAAACCAAAGGAGGTTCCCTTTGATATCCACCATCCATCCACTCTCCTCTCTATACAATCACATGTGTTTAATTCAAGCCATCTATTTCAAACCAAAACCATCTCAACCATTGATTCACCCTTTCCCCCCAAGCAAAGCATATTCCTTTGGAATATCCCTTCTCAATTCAAACCTAGGCTCCCTTTGATCCTAGCCATCTATTTCAAATAAACACATCTCAACCCTCCATTATCCCCACATGCCAAATAATTTGAAACCCAAAGGAGGCTCCCTTTGATCCTAGCCATCCAATTCAAACCATCTCATCTCAACCCTCCATCTCATTATTCCCCCCCAAGCAATGGAATATACCTTGGCATATTCTTTCTCTTTTTTCTATGCCATGTGAAGAATAACATTTCTACCCCTTCCAAATTACCCTATCTACACTTTATACCCTTGGTAATTTGTTTTCTCTTTAAACATTTCACAAATGATTTTCGAATTGGCTATTTGAGTTGGTAAACCTTAGATAGATTAATGTTAAGGTTTAGTGTGAAGTACAATTGGGGGTTTAACAAGGATGGGTATTAATAAGATCCAACACCCAACACTTGGGAAAAGTTTACAGAAGCCTGGCGCGCTGCCCGCGCGCTGACTCGCGGGTGACGCGCCAGCCTCGGTAAAATTTCCCAAGTTTAGGTTCTTTGCCTATAAATTCCACCCTTGCCTCTTGTATTCCTCACCCCTTTCCATTATTCTTTCTCTCTATATTCTTTAGCTAAACACTCTCAAATATCTCTATCTCTAATTTTGTGTTCTTGATTTTCACATTCACATCTTTGAAAGAACACATCTCTTTGCAAGGGAAGAATCACAAGAACCTAATCCACTCTTGTGATTGTGTCGAGGGTCTTCTTATCTATACCCTTTCTACTAGAATAGAGTCACTAGGTTAGGTTAGGGCTTGATTGAACAAACACATATTCGTTCAAATTGTTTGTAATGGAAGTCTTGTGTCTTGGTGACCAAGCCTAGATCATTGGGGATCTAGTTGGGGTTTGATACTTCCGATGGGAAGTCTTGGTAGTGGCGTTGGTGACCCTTAGGTGAAGTCGAATCGCGAGATTCTTTTAGGTGGTTTCCGAGGGCAGAATACCGTAGGAGTAACTCCTTCTTTGTGAGCATCGATATTGGTGAATATCGGTGGAGTGAATTATAACGGTTTGTAGTCCACCGGAAGGATTATACTAGTGAATAGTATTGGAGTCGCGGATTCGCAACTGGATGTACGGATTGTATAAACCCCTCATCCCGAATTAGTATATATCGTTGTGTTCTTACTTGCTTTATATACTTTGGTTGTGTTAATGGTTGTTGTATTATTTGACAACCACTTGGTGTTCTCTTTGGCTTAAAGTTTTTAAACATCTAAAAAGTCGAAGGAACCGTATTCACCCCCCCCCCCCCCTTTATGGTTCTACAATTGGTATCAGAGCGGAATACTCAAGTTTTTGAGTGTTAAAACCTTCCCGAGAAGTCGTTTTAAATAAAAAAACTTCTTTTCCAAAAAACTAAAATCCTAACAAAGATCTTTGGTAAAGTTGAGTATAGATCCATGGCTCAAGAGAACCATGTGCTCTTTGGGGTGAATACATTTGATTATGAAGATCTATGCATGGAGAATTCAATGATTGGATTTGAAGACACTTGGAGTTATAGCAATGACGAAGATAACAAAGAAAGGAATGAATCATGCTTCATGGCTTTAGGGTCTCCAAAGGTATATCTAGATCCCTTTAGTTCAAACAAAACATTAGATGCTAATGAATTAGAAAAAGATAATCTTGAATTAATAAGAATTAATAATGATTGGATTAAAGAAATAAAAGCTCTACTTCGAGAGAAACGCATTTTACAACAAGAGACGAATAAACTAGCTAGTAGAGCAAATGAGCTTGAACTTGAAATTAAGAAGATCAAAGCCAAAGAGGTGGTTGAAGCATGCTTACGTTGTGAAAAACTTACACATGTGGTTGACTCTTTGAACAATGATGTGTCTAAACTTCAAGATGAAGCTATGTGTTTTTCAAAGTTTAAGAAAAGTAGCTTAAACATAGAAAATAAAGTTTCATGTCAAGATACAGAAGATCTTGAAAATTTTGAAAGCTTAGAAAAACCAAAAATAGACACTAAAGTAAATGAAAATTTTCCTTGTCCTAATTCTATACCTAGAATACCTCAAACACATGTTTCTAGTCCATATGGTATTCAAGTACCAATCTTAAGTGTTAATGAGATGAAACAATTTTACAAACCCATCACTCATAGTAAGTATGATACATTCAAAACACATAAGACTCATTCAAAAAACAAGTATCATAGTCAACACTCTCCTCGAAAGAAAGGGAGGTTTAATAGGAAAGAAAAATTTTACCCAAACAAACAGCCTCTAAGACCAAATAATTCTAAGCCCTCTTCTCAAGACACTCCTTGGAAAATATTCTCTGAATTTGGACTTAAGATACTTTGTAACTTACTCCAAGATCCAAGAATGTATAACATGGAAGTGTTCTATGCTAACCTCAATGGACCCATAAGAAAATGGGGACCGAGAGTTTGAGTTTCATGTTTGTTTTATAGGTATGCCAAGAAGACATGTGTATGACAAACAATGCTTGTGAACTACACACTGAAAAAGCTTTTAAACCCTCCATTAGCGTTGTTTGTGATGATTCTACACTTTGGCATAAAAGATTAGGACATGCTAGCATGAAGGTAATTCTTAAGTTAATCTCTAAAGCATTAGTTAGAAATTTACCTAAGCTAGATTATGCTTATCATTCTTGCAATGCATGTAAATTAGGAAATCAAGTCCATGCAAGTCAAAAATCTAATAATGATAACATCTCAAGTATAAGGGTCTTAGAATTAGTTCACTTAGGCTTATTCGGCCCATCAACCACTCAAAGTTATGAAGGAAACTTCTATACTTTGGTTGTTGTTGATGACTTCTCAAGGTATACATGGATAAAATTTTTGAAATCTAAAAATGAAGTTTTCGAAAAGTTCAAAAACTTAGGAAAAAATATACAAAATCTACATGGTTGTTGCATTACATCTATTCAAACGAGTCTCGGTGGGAATTTTTATAAAATGTACAATTTGGAGATTTTTGCGATAAAAATGGTATCTTACACAATTTCCGATCTTCTGACTCACCTCAAACTAATGGGATTGTTGAAAAAAGATTCGGCGCTTGCAAGAAATGTGTGGTATTATGCTTAACGAACAATCTATCTTACAAAAGTTTTGGTGTCACACTATAGAAACCGCATCCTTCATTATGAATTGAACATCAATTACTAAAACATGTAATAAAACACCTTATGAGATTCTTAGGAGGAAAAGGCCATCATTAGGATACTTTAAAATCTTTGGTTGTAAATGCATAATATCTAAAACACACAATGGAATCTTCCTATGATATTCACATACATCAAAGGCGTATAAAGTTTATAATAAGGAGACCTCTAAAATCATTGAGACACTTAATGTAAGTTTTGACGAAGAAACATGCTTGCCATTAGAAGATAAACTAGGAGAGAATATTAATCAAAGTCAAAATCTTAATCACACTAATCTAGTTGAGATAATAGATCATAACAATGAAAATGATTTAGAAAATGATTTTATAGCACAAGGTCAAAACAATACATTTGCATTCATATCGACTATAGAGCCAAAATGTTTTGAGGAAGCTATTAGTAACGGAAATTGGTTTATGGCAATGCATATTGAGATAGATCAACTCACACGCAACAATGTTTGGGAATTAGTTCCATTACCTAATGCTTGCACCCCTCTAGAATTAAAATGGGCTTCCAGTAGCATCTTGCATGAAAATGGAACAATTTGTGAAAATCAAGCTAAATTAGTAACAAATGATTTTGATCAAGTTGAAAAAACCCGTTAATCACATTTTTGCCCCGGTTGCACAAATTGAGTCTTTACGTATTCTTCTTGCATATGCATGTAGTAGCATGATTAAACTTAAACAAATGGATGTCAAAAATGCTTTTAATAGAGTCATCAATAGTGAAATATATGTTACCCAACCACCGGGATTTATTAACTTTCAAAAACCTAATCATGTTTTTAAAATGAAGAAAGTCTTGCATGGACTTGAACTAGAAAATCATTTATGGCATAATAGTGATATCTTTCCTTGTTGAAAATAAATATGCAAGTGGCATGAAGAATAAGTCGTTATTCTTCAAGATAAAAGACAACCATCAAATAGTCATTCAAATCTTTGAAGATGATATTGTCTTTGGATCTACATGCCAAGCATTGCATGGCGAGTTCATCAAGCGTATGCATGAGAAATTTAATATAAATGTCTTAGGAGATCTTAAGTCCATACTTAACTTACAAGTCATACAAAGTGACAATGGCACATTCATCTCAGAATCAAAATATTTAAGAGAGTCTCTTAGTAAATTTGATCTTGAAAATGTTAAGTCCATCAAAACGCCAATGGCAACCGATCTAAACCTCACCTTGGATAAGGAAGGAATTTCGGTTGATAGCTCTAAATATCGATGTATGATAGGATGTCTACTACACCTAACCGCTAGTAGACCCGACATCATGTTTAGTGTATCTTTATGTGCACGATTTCAAGAAAACCCCAAGGAATCTCACATGAATGACGTAGTACGGATATTTAGATACTTAAAGAGCACACCTTATCTAGGTGTTTGGTACCCAAAAGCCTCGGGCATTGAAATTAGTATTTACACCGACTCCGATCATGCCGGCGACTACGTTGATAGAAAAAGTACTAGTGGCGTATGCACCTTTGTAGGAGAATGTCTAACACAATGGTCTTGTAAAAAACAAACTACTTTAGCAATATCCACTAGCGAAGCCGAATATGTTGCAACCGGGAGGGCTTGTCAACAAGCTTTGTGGATGAAGCAAATGTTTAGTGACTACAACATCCATTTACAAGATGTTCTTGTATTGTGCGACAACAAATGTGCTATTGATCTAAGTAAAAATCCCATCCATCACTCTCGAACAAAACACATCGAAATCCGTTACCACATTCTACGTGATAACGTTCAAAAGGGAAATATTCTTTTCGAAAAGGTTACCTCCGAAGACAACGTTGCCGATTTCTTAACAAAACCTTTAAAAAGCGAAACCTTTAATTATCTTAGATTAGGTCTCGGAATGAAAGAACATCGGGAATAAAGTTGTTTATTCCATCAAGTTGGTTTCAAAATTGAGTTGTACTCAATATTGCAAATATACTTTGTAACACCCGAACCAACAAACAAAGAATTTCTTCTTTGAAAACTAATGATGGTTCATACTAAACAAACTACATAACTCATTCACCTCACCCATTTATCTTATCCTAAGTAGAATCTCACATGTCACTCTCATTGGACCACTTCGGATTTCATGGGCCCCTACTTCTAAAATCATAACTCACACCTAACCAAATAAACTTTCATTCTCTCCTCCCCACTCCTGTTGCAGCCGACCACCCACACACACACACACATACACTCATCTGAAGAGAATAGAATCGATGCGGCTGAAGTACAAAATACAATCTTCAAGCCTCAATATCATTGCAATGACGAGGCAGATTCTCATTGGGCTCAATCACACTTGCGTGACACGCTCAATGTGTAACAATTCGCAATTTCAGGTTAACTTTTATTCCTGAAAATTTCACTATTCACTTTTTACTATTCACTTTTACTATTCACTTTTTACTTTTCACTTTTCACTATTCATCTCAGAAATTTTTATTTCATATTCTCGTAAGTTAAACTATTTTAACGATAATCCGAGAGTTTGACGCTCGTCGGATCATTTTTGCAAAAATCACAAAGCCGTGTCTGAGATTTACTTTTAGGTTTAAACGTCCTTCTAGCATCCCGATATGTCCATAAAACATTATAAACAATAGAAATATGATTTTCTCTCATTTTAGGACAATTCCAAAAGTTTCGGAATTTTACGTTTTTCAGTTCAGCGTTTTACGCGAATTGCGCGTTTTAGACCCGTGTTTCCAGTTTTTAGCAGAGTTTTCGCACCCGATAGAACCTACCACTCATTTTATATTTTATTATGGACTATATTGACATGTTTAACCATATTTATAAGTTTCATATTTTTAGGATACCCGGTTTTACGTTTCGTGACTTAAAAACTTACGGTTAGCAATTTACGGAGTCAAAACTAGCTACATACTTAGGATATTATCATCCAAAGACCATGACTACTCATCTAGTCACCCTTATCCTTTTAGAACTGACTTAGGGGGGGGGGAGTCACCATGTGTGGTTAAATCTTGACTTTAGCCATTAGATCTTACTTATTTACAACTTTGTCTCCAAGTTTAAGCACCTTCCTAGCCACCTTCCTAACCTCCTCATTCATAGTATAAATACAAGCTCATTCTTCTTCCTTTCTTCACCACAAAAATGCCACACCCTTATATCATAGCACCATGATCCTTTGATCTTCAATATACAAGTTACACTACAAAGTTCAAGGTCTTAGTATTCTCTACCTAGTTCTCAAGTTTGTTTGGTGATTCCATGGTTGAATTAGGAGCTACACAAGGTTACTAGGGCTGAAGTTAAATGGTTTTCACAAGGGTTAGATCAAGGCTAGCAAGGGTTACAAGAGTTATGGTGAAGGGTTTGCAAGCATAGGTTTAGTGTCCTAGTTCATACTTGACTTCCTTTCTTAAGAGAAAGCCAAAAGTTGTAAGCAAACCCTTATACACTTTCTTGCTCAATATCATTTCATTCTTATTATGTTTCTTTCATGCTATATATGGTCTTTGTATTGTGTTCATGATGTTTAAAAATGGATAAAACGAGTATTGGTATACATATGTTAACTTATGACAAGCAAACAAGCAAACTAGTGATTTTTATGGAGAACCACGACCAAAATAGTATAACTATGATATTTGACACTTGCTTACTGTTATAAAGGACTTCAAAAGGAAAACATAGCAATTTGAATCACCCAAAACGAGTACACGAGTCAAAAGATACGGCCATAAGAAGTTAGCGAAACCAAAACGCCGAAACTGCCTAAACCCTACTGTTTTGCATTTTGTGTTTTTGAAAGTCACCCTTCTGGTCCGATTCATCAAAAAGTTAAAACACGAAAGTTTTCCGGAACGCCGTTTTCGTTCAGGCATTAAGAAGCTCGAGCCCTGAAAACGCTTTCTGAGTGATAATTTTCTTCAAATTCTTAACAGCCCATTTTTAGACCAAAGTTACTATATAATGATTGTAATTAGATGAGACCAAGAGGTCTAATGACCTAAAGCCAAGACCACAACCATGGCTAAAGCCAAGGTTGAGTCTCAAGACCATGGTAACAATGACTAAGGTCACGGCAAAGCCACGGCTAAAGACCATATAACTTTTAAAGATCAAGACTTATATATATATGTTATCAAATACTACAATAGTAGGGAGCCTCATGTGAGGAGTTCATTAAGTAAGCCGTCGAGACGAGTTGTGGATTTACGAGTTAAAGTGTCCTGGCTCCTCGAACGTTTACTCCATGACTTCTGAATTATGTCGGCCCGAACGGTAGTAAGAGATTTACAACCTATACATGTTTCATAGACCACTTATATTCAACGAGTTACACTATATACTAAGTACTACATCATGAACATTATGCAAGACATATATGGGCAATTCTTCGTATTCTTAGACGTTACTCCAAACCTAAGTCGCAACGTTCTATTATAGGCTGCTCTTAGAGACTTTCGCGATTCGACTACCACTTTCATTTCTCATTACTTAAGCTTAAGGTGAGTCATAGCCCCTACTCTTTTCATACTTGTTTTAACTCTTGGGGGGGATACATGCTCAACTACTTGCTTACTTGTACAAATACTCAAAACATTTATACTTGATTGCTTTATACTTGATTGTGTTATACTTGATTGTGTTATACTTGATTGGCATTATACTTGATTGCGTTATACATACTTGTTACACTATACTTGCTTAATTTAAATACAAGATTCGTATTTACGTGCATACATAATACTCTATTCTGTCGGAGAGGTATTGGTAGTACTTATGGGAATATGCCCCCTACCCTTGTGTCTATACTTGACCTCGGATGTCGTAGTACTATTTGGGGAGAGGCCCCCGCCCTTGTGTCTATTCTTGACCTTGGGTGAATATAATCTGGTGCATTGTATAAACTATCTTTAGCAGTGGGTTGTGGACATACAGGTTGCAAGTCTCTTATGGCAGGACTTGCAACTGAGTGGATTCACGATGCCTTTGATGTGTGATCATTCTTTAAGGCTTTTCAACTGTTTTAAGACAAACTCTATGAACTCACCAACCATTGTGTTGAGACTTTAGCATGTTTATCTCAGGTTAGTAAGGCGATAGCTAGTGCGTGGAACTTAGAGTCAAGCTGCATATTCTGAAGACTTACGCTTTTATTATTTACCATTCAAAACTTTGTATACATTTATGTATCATACTTTGGAATCTCATGTTTGTAACTTTGAATTCATTAATCGAATGGTAACTTTTCAAAACGTCTCATTTAGAGTTCGTTTTCTATAACTTGTACTTTGTATTATGAAGTAGCACCCCTATGACACAGTCTTCCGCTGCGGTATTTTGGGGGTGTTACAGATTGGTACCAGAGCCTTGGTTATAGAGAACTAGGTTGCATTTAGTGCCTAGACTATAACTGCTATATACGTTGGGACCTTCCTCTTTATTTGCCTTACACACAATACATACACATATGCTTTTTGGTTAGAGATTTGCTTAGTTCCACGCTGTTAGATGATGTGACTTTAGTATTATAAGGAGCCCCAGAGATTAGCCGAGTCATTAAAAACATGGAGCTCAGTAATAACTAATTATTTAACTTGATCTTGTGACAGTTCTTGTTTGATGAGACACAAGATTTGAGTTAAATAATATTATTGCTTAGCTTTAGGGATTTGATGACTTGATTATCTTACCATTGGCCTCAGAAGGCGGATTTTGTGTCGGAAATTCTTAAGTAGGATGATTTAGAATCTCCTTATTTAAATGGATTGGGACGCCTCTTCAGTTAAATAAAGAAATTGTAAATCACCGAACCATAAGTTTATGAGACCTTACTTACATAAATTTGGACACTTCTTTATGTAAGTAATGTGTTATAAACAAGTGGGCTTAATTGTAGCCGATACAACTCCTTAACCAGAATCTTAGACGAATCAGAGTGAACACCACTATATTAGAGATCCCGAATTCTCTTAGACACATCGTAAGTAATTAACATCAACTGAACTTCGGGACGAAGTTCTCCTTAAGGGGTAGAGACTGTAACAATTCGCAATTTCAGGTTAACTTTTATTCCCGAAAATTTCACTATTCACTTTTTACTATTCACTTTTACTATTCACTTTTCACTATTCATCTCAGAAATTTTTATTTCATATTCTCGTAAGTTAAACTATTTTAACGATAATCCGAGAGTTTGACGCTCGTCGGATCATTTCTGCAAAAATCACAAAGCCGTGTCTGAGATTTACTTTTAGGTTTAAACGTCCTTCTAGCATCCCGATATGTCCATAAAACATTATAAACAACAGAAATATGATTTTCTCTCATTTTAGGACAATTCCAAAAGTTTCGGAATTTTACGTTTTTCAGTTCAGCGTTTTACGCGAATTGCGCGTTTTAGACCCGTGTTTCCAGTTTTTAGCAGGGTTTTCGCACCCGATAGAACCTACCACTCATTTTATATTTTATTATGGACTATATTGACATGTTTAACCATATTTATAAGTTTCATATTTTTAGGATACCCGGTTTTACGTTTCGTGACTTAAAAACTTACGGTTAGCAATTTACGGAGTCAAAACTAGCTACATACTTAGGATATTATCATCCAAAGACCATGACTACTCATCTAGTCACCCTTATCCTTTTAGAACTGACTTAGGGGGGGGAGAGTCACCATGTGTGGTTAAATCTTGACTTTAGCCATTAGATCTTACTTATTTACAACTTTGTCTCCAAGTTTAAGCACATTCCTAGCCACCTTCCTAACCTCCTCATTCATAGTATAAATACAAGCTCATTCTTCTTCCTTTCTTCACCACAAAAATGCCACACCCTTATATCATAGCACCATGATCCTTTGATCTTCAATATACAAGTTACACTACAAAGTTCAAGGTCTTAGTATTCTCTACCTAGTTCTCAAGTTTGTTTGGTGATTCCATGGTTGAATTAGGAGCTACACAAGGTTACTAGGGCTGAAGTTAAATGGTTTTCACAAGGGTTAGATCAAGGCTAGCAAGGGTTACAAGAGTTATGGTGAAGGGTTTGCAAGCATAGGTTTAGTGTCCTAGTTCATACTTGACTTCCTTTCTTAAGAGAAAGCCAAAAGTTGTAAGCAAACCCTTATACACTTTCTTGCTCAATATCATTTCATTCTTATTATGTTTCTTTCATGCTATATATGGTCTTTGTATTGTGTTCATGATGTTTAAAAATGGATAAAACGAGTATTGGTATACATATGTTAACTTATGACAAGCAAACAAGCAAACTAGTGATTTTTATGGAGAACCACGACCAAAATAGTATAACTATGATATTTGACACTTGCTTACTGTTATAAAGGACTTCAAAAGGAAAACATAGCAATTTGAACCACCCAAAACGAGTACACGAGTCAAAAGATACGGCCATAAGAAGTTAGCGAAACCAAAACGCTGAAACTGCCTAAACCCTACTGTTTTGCATTCTGTGTTTTTGAAAGTCACCCTTCTGGTCCGATTCATCAAAAAGTTAAAACACGAAAGTTGTCCGGAACGCCGTTTTCGTTCAGGAACAAAGAAGCTCGAGCCCTGAAAACGCTTTCTGAGTGATAATTTTCTTCAAATTCTTAACAGCCCATTTTTAGACCAAAGTTACTATATAATGATTGTAATTAGATGAGACCAAGAGGTCTAATGACCTAAAGCCAAGACCACAACCATGGCTAAAGCCAAGGTTGAGTCTCAAGACCATGGTAACAATGACCAAGGTCACGGCAAAGCCACGGCTAAAGACCATATAACTTTTAAAGATCAAGACTTATATATATATGTTATCAAATACTACAATAGTAGGGAGCCTCATGTGAGGAGTTCATTAAGTAAGCCGTCGAGACGAGTTGTGGATTTACGAGTTAAAGTGTCCTGGCTCCTCGAACGTTTACTCCATGACTTCTGAATTATGTCGGCCCGAACGGTAGTAAGAGATTTACAACCTATACATGTTTCATAGACCACTTATATTCAACGACTTACACTATATACTAAGTACTACATCATGAACATTATGCAAGACATATATGGGCAATTCTTCGTATTCTTAGACGTTACTCCAAACCTAAGTCGCAACGTTCTATTATAGGCTGCTCTTAGAGACTTTCGCGATTCGACTACCACTTTCATTTCTCATTACTTAAGCTTAAGGTGAGTCATAGCCCCTACTCTTTTCATACTTGTTTTAACTCTTGGGGGGGATACATGCTCAACTACTTGCTTACTTGTACAAATACTCAAAACATTTATACTTGATTACTTTATACTTGATTGTGTTATACTTGATTGTGTTATACTTGATTGTGTTATACTTGATTGGCATTATACTTGATTGCGTTATACATACTTGTTACACTATACTTGCTTAATTTAAATACAAGATTCGTATTTACGTGCATACATAATACTCTATTCTGTCGGAGAGGTATTGGTAGTACTCATGGGAATATGCCTCCTACCCTTGTGTCTATACTTGACCTCGGATGTCGTAGTACTATTTGGGGAGAGGCCCCCGCCCTTGTGTCTATTCTTGACCTTGGGTGAATATAATCTGGTGCATTGTATAAACTATCTTTAGCAGTGGGTTGTGGACACACAGGTTGCAAGTCTCTTATGGCGGGACTTGCAACTGAGTGGATTCACGATGCCTTTGCTGTGTGATCATTCTTTAAGGCTTTTCAACTGTTTTAAGACAAACTCTATGAACTCACCAACCATTGTGTTGACACTTTAGCATGTTTATCTCAGGTTAGTAAGGCGATAGCTAGTGCGTGGAACTTAGAGTCAAGCTGCATATTCTGAAGACTTACGCTTTTATTATTTACCATTCAAAACTTTGTATACATTTATGTATCATACTTTGGAATCTCATGTTTGTAACTTTGAATTCATTAATCGAATGGTAACTTTTCAAAACGTCTCATTTAGAGTTCGTTTTCTATAACTTGTACTTTGTATTATGAAGTAGCACCCCTATGACACAGTCTTCCGCTGCGGTATTTTGGGGGTGTTACACAATGCATGGGAACATGTTTTGACTTCCAATGTGTTTGTAAAGTTAGGGGCAAGAGGAAATGTCTCCATTGTAGTAGGTTACATGCTTTATTGTATTGAGACCGGTACACCATTCAACTTTGCCTATTTTATGGTCAAAAGAATGGACAAACTTCAGGGCAACACGAGATTGATTCCTTATGCTCGTCTCCTCACCACACTTTTTGAACACGTCAAAGCTGAACATCCTGACCATGCCCAAGATTGGCCTGACTGTGAGATGGGTGTTCCACTATTTGCCAACTTTAACGCAAATAGTCTTGATCGTGCTGATGTTGACCTTGAGCTTCCGGCTAATGCAGTTTCCACATCTCAACAAGCTTCTACGGATCCAATTGGACGAATGGAATATATGGTTAATGAGATGTTTGATGAGCGTGCATGGAATGCTTCAGAAGATGTCATCAGTGAGGATGAAGTGGTTGATGATGTGGCTTCCTTGCCAACCCACGAACGACTTGCTTACAAAACTTACCAAGCCACCAAACGTCAACGTCGTGAAAGCCGGTTGAAGTTCGGGGTTCTAAAGAATTTCATCACCCATTGGGCCACCTACATCTCCTGCAAGGATCTTTGATGTGTTTGTGTAACTTGTGTTTGGTTGGTTATGATCTCTTGAGACATTGTTTTATGTGTATTTCATCTAGGATCTCTATGGTTGTTGAATAATCGTTGTATTTGTGTTGCATGCTTGAAACTTTGTTTTGTTCTATGTCTAATGTTTATGTATTCGGATTAATCTATGCTTTGTCTTACACATGATCTATATATATTCTTGTGGACTAACCCATGTTTCAAGTTTCCAAATGGTAAACTAACCCATTTTGGAACTTTCACATGTGAGGATTTCTTGTTTGTTGCATGTTGTGCTTTCTATGTGTAGCTAGGACACCGAAAGGGTGAGGCTCTTAACCCATGGATCCCTGCCTTGAAATAAGGGGGAGCAACGATCTAGGGGGAGCTATGTTCAAGGGGGAGCACATTCGGGTGCACATACAAGCTAGCTCATTTATCCCACAGGCCCAAGTTCGAAACCTGGCTTGATTGGTAGTTGATGAGTGTCTAAATACTCATCATTTTACAACCATCTGAACTGCAAAAACAGTTAAAAACACACAGAAACACCACATAATACTATAAATATCCTTGGAAAGTGTTTTTATATGTTTCAGATGCAAAATGAGTAAAAACAGATGAAAAACGAACAAAGTTTGCATAATTGGCAGTTTCAGTCCCTGAACTTTCAAGAAATGATAGTTTTAGTCCCTGGAAATTTATTTTGGAATAAAAAGTCAAAAATGGTCCTTGGGAATTCACAAGTTATCAAGTTTGACCCTTGGATAAAAAGTTTGAGGAAATTACAGTTTTGGTCCTTAAAGTTTCAAAAATGGCAAAAACAGTCCCTGGGCATTTTAAATTGGAAAAACGTACATATATAGCCCTTGTACTATTTATCTTGACAAATCAAGTCCTTTTTGATAACTTTGGGAAAGTTTCACTTTTAACCCCTCAACTTTGTAAATTTGGCAAAAATGGTCCCCGGGTATTTTATTTTGGAAAATATCAAAAGAGGTCTTTGAACTATTCATAATTGGCAAAATACATCCTTTTGATAACTTTGGGAAGTTTACAAATCCAGCCCCTCACTTTTCAGTAATTACAAAAGTGGTCTTTGTGGTTTTTAGCTTAAATACAAATGGATCCTTGTTTATTACTAACCCAAAACAAACATCCCTGGCCTAACACAACTCCAGCCCAACACCACCCTTAGTATTATAACGGGGTCAAACCCCAGTCAACCCTCACCCTTCCCTCCTTACCACCATCACTGCTCCAAAACCACCCTTCCCTTCTCTACAATACCACCCCAACTTGCTCACCCACTCTTCCCACTCTTGTCCCCTCCACCTCCACAACAAACCAAACCCATTAAATGCTTGGAAACCCTCACAAGCAACCCACAACTAACACTAAGATATTTTGGCGCCAAATTGCAATGAAGGTCAGGATCACTTTGACCCATCCAATGGTCAATAAAAGTGGTAGGAAAGTACCAGGGGGCCTTTTGGAAGCTTATAAGTAAAGAAAGACAGGGAAAGGAAGAAACAGCTAGTTAATTAGATTAGGGTAGTGTAGTGTAAGAATCGTATTAATGTAAACTCAAGTTTCAGTTGTAATTTTCAGTTAAATTATCTTGTACTCGGTTATTTTAGTGTAAAATAAACCTTCTTGAACCTTTAATTCAAGTCTTGTTCATCAAATCCAGAATTAGCATTTTTAAGCAAAATTGACAACTTTGCATAAATACTGTTAAATGTTGTTAAACTTGTTTCATTAAGTTCTATTAAGCTCATTATAAGCTTTTAAAAGCTCAGTGTCCATTAAAACAAGTCTCAGTTTATTTTTCCTAAAAATACCAAAAATACTAAAAAAATAGGTGTAAAATCAAAAATTCAGTGTAAAGGAAGAAAAAGCAAAGGAACCTGGTGGATTTTGGATTCTTATGGTTGTAGTGTCTCATGGGAGGCTTTAGGATGGTTCTTGGTCACTTGGTTCTGTGAGTTAAGCAGGAAGGCAGTTGTAAGCTCTTAATTCCATTTTTTCTTAATACTGTTCCACTGCTTAATGCTTAGTTATTTTTGCTTATCTATGTTCCTTAGATATAATTGAGTTAGTCTTAAGCATAAAATCAGTTGTGAGATTATCAAAACTCATTGTACCTTAAAAACTCATTTTGACTGTCAAATAAGCATATGTTGGATTCTTAGGTTGTAGTACTTGTAATTGTTGTTTCTGTATTCAATTAAGTCCATTAGACCATAATAAGTTGTTAGGAAATCAAGTTTCATGGAGTCAATTGTTTAAAAAACCAAAAATCAAGTCTTATAAGGGAGTGTTTGGTTCAGGGGTGTCCAAGGAGTCCCATTGTGTTTCAGTGTAAAACTTTGGTTCAAACATATTAGTTTAGGCCATATTAGCTCAGTAAAATCATAAAAACCAGTACCCCTTTGGGAAAAAGTCAAAATTCCTTTTAAATCACTACTATCAGTTAACTGTTAAAGGTTTAGTGTTCTAAATCACTCATTTCAGTTAGATTAGTCTTATTTTAGCTTATTACATCATTTTTAGTCATTAGGATCAGATCAAAATCCAAAAAAGTCAAATTGAGTGTTTTTCTCAAAAAGTCAAAGTTTACCCTTTGTCAAAAATCCAAATATTGCAGGAATTGTTTAGAATTTTGTGCTTGGATTCAGGCCTTGAAACTTTTACAAGATAGAGTCTCCCACCTAATCTATTGAATCCCACCATCAGATTAATTTTGTGATTTTTCTTGTAGGCCCCACAACCCCCCAAACAGGGCTGCAGGCCCCTGTTGCACCAATCCAACCAGGTTTTCGCCCGTTTTCCATAGCATTTTTTGACTTCATTAGTGGACCCCACCCCCTGCTTATTAGCTTTTTAGAAAGCCAATAAGCTGGTCTTGAAGGCACATGGCTTATCTTTAGGTTTAGATCTTATTAGGTAGGGCTGCAAGTCCCTTGTATTTGGTCCATTTCACATAAAAGCTGAGTGCTCAGCTTGAAAAGCCAAAGTTCCAAGCCCCCCTGACTTCAATAGTGGGTCCCAAAGGTTAAGCTTTAGCTTTTTGAAAAGCCAATAAGCTCAGCTAATTGGATCCACTTTTTGTTTGGGCTTCCAACCATCCTTGTGGGCCCCACAAGCCTGCAAAGTTTGCCCATTTGGCCTGTCTTAGTGTAACTTTTGACCTAGTGCTTATTTGCTCATAGTAGCTTATTTCTTGTGCTTTTCTGTGTCACTTTGCTTATTCCAAGTTACTCCATATCTTTTTTAGCTTATTTACTCATGTAGTAGCTTTTGGTTGGCTTTTTCAAAGACACCAAAGTCCTAATAAGCTTTAACCTCCAATCTGTTAAGAACTTGTGATCCCATAGTGCTTATTTTTAAGCACTAATCAAAGTGTCTTTACAAAAGTTGCTTATTTTAAGTAGTAAAGTAGTTTTGAAAAAGAAAATTCAGAAAAAGACAAAAATAAAATAAGTGATAGTTTCTATTTAAGCTACTTGGCTTATTTTTAGCTTATTTCAAAAGCAATTTTCATTTTTATAATTTTTATAAGTTCCTGTAGTTATAAGATGATTTTAGAAAAAAATTTAGATTTTTCACTGTTCATTTTCTATTTTTCTTAATTTAATTTAGTTTTAATTAATTAATAATTAGTTTTTAATTAATAATAAATATTTAAAAAGTCTAAAAAATATATTTTCTGTTTGAAAATTAGTTTTATATTATTTTAGATTTTTCCAAACTTAAATTTTATTTTTCTAGGTTAAAATCCTAATTATTAGTATTTTAGTATAATTTAAATAATTAAAAGTAATTAGGAAATTAGTAATTAATTAATAATAATTAATTAAATAGTTGTAAAAATAATTTTCTTTTTCCAAAAATTTTCTTTTATCATTATGATTGTAAAAATATCATTTTCATAACCGTAGCCCTTTTATTTCTTAAAACTCGTGTTTTATTTTGTACGTTCACGTAACTTTAAATCAAACATACGCGTTTTTAGGTTTTAAACGTTTTTAGGTAATTTGCTTTTGCGTAATCATTCCCATAGCTTATCTAAGCTATTTTCTTTTACATTTCCTCAGCTTAAATCAATCACTCACTTATACCTTTTCCCATTCAAATTCACCCGATCACAAACCCGTTTTTATACCATCACACCTCGTTGGGACATAACGACCCGGGGAAACATTGTATTCCACGGAGAATTGAGCCTAAGGAGTTTGACTATATTGACCACATCCGTGGTTGACTTTAGTTGACTGCTTTTGCCTCAATCAGTAGTTCCACCTTTTTGATTCGACAAAAGGGGGAGAAAGAAAGCAAGAGCGTGAAGGCCATTCAAGAAATGTTAAAGGCTTCACCAAATTACAAGGCAAAGGTCAAGACGCAAGCTACACCAAAGGCGCGCTTTGTCTTCGCTAAGTTTTGTAATTTTATTTGCTTTTGGTTTTTATTTGTCATCATCAAAAAGGGGGAGATTATTGAGGCAACATGATCAAGATCTCTTCATGTTTTAATGATGACAAATAAACCATCGAAACACATAAAATAACAAACGTTAGCTCAAAATCGCCGGAGCCCATATCTGCTCCTGGCGCGCTGCCCGTGCGTCAACGCGCGGGTGACACGCCAGGATACTGTATGGTTCCGGGCCAATTTTGAAAGTCGGCTTTCCCCTTACCCGACAAATGTGGATCTTTCAATACAGGTATGAATATGTTATGTACTTAATTGAGAACACTCGAAACGAGTTTTGAGACTTGAGAAATCCTACTTTTAAAACACCAGTTCACGGGAAAATGCCAACTCATGTTTTCTAACTATCGCCTCTAGCCAAGGCTTTTCTGAACTTAGGGAGCTTATATATTTCACGTGACATCGTGTTAACGCATCCATATGCTCATATCCCGTGCTTACGTCTTCTCTAATTACGTAATGGGTTTACTCCCTTATTGGTCAAACTAAGTCAAAGGTCACTTTGTGTAAACGCACCCTTTCCTACTTGGGTTATGCTTTACATCAAGGCAAAGCACTTAACTTGTTTGAACCAAGGTATTAGTTGAGAACGTCGAGTTGTGGAAAGTCACGAGATATGAAACTATGGATTCTCGATGTTGTGTTACTTGAACTTATAATTAACCTAAGATTTTCTCAACTTATAATCTTAATTGTCCAAACCTTTTCTTCTTAATGACAATTATATTACTTCTTAATCTTCTCTTAATCTCATTTCTACAAAAGACAAATACGACCATATCCAAATCATATATTCTCTTACACAATCTCTTACACTCTTACATATTCCCTTACACACTCTACATCTCAACCATCTATTCCCTTACAACACATCTTAACCCTTCATATTAAACACATGGGAATTGTTTGAAAACCAAAGGAGGCTCCCTTTGATCTCCACCATCCAATTCAAACAAGAACACATCTCAACCATCCATCCACTCTCCTCTCTATACCATCACATGTGTTTAATCCAAGCCATCTATTTCAAACCAAAACCATCTCAACCATTGATTCACCCTTTCCCCCCAAGCAAAGCATTTTCCTTTGGAATATCCCTTCTCAATCCAAACCTAGGCTCCCTTTGATCCTAGCCATCTATTTCAAATAAACACATCTCAACCCTCCATTTTACCCACATGCCAAATAATTTGAAAACCAAAGGAGGCTCCCTTTGATCCTAGCCATCCAATTCAAACCATCTCGTCTCAACCCTCCATCTCTCTTTTCTATGCCATGTGAGGAATAACATTTCTACCCCTTCCAAATTACCCTATCTACACTTTATACCCTTGGTAATTGATGAGACGAAAAGTGTACCGCTTTTAAGGGGTCATTTAAGCCCGAATTCGAGATTATTTGATCAATTATTGCCCTAAATCGTTCCTTTTGTCATTTTAGGTACTTTTGGAGAGAAATCTGGAAAAGGAAGCGTTTTGGACGTTTTGGAGCATAAAAGTGAAGAAAACGGCAAAGTCTCAAAATTCCTTTCTGGAACAGTACTTGACGACGTCAAGCTTTTACACGTGACGGCGTCAAGAGTTACAAAAGAGGTGGATGTGGAACTTATAACGTGACGGCCCAGAGAGTTTTCAAGCTTATGGCCTGACGGCGTCACCTAGGCCGTCAGGGTCCAAATACTAGTGACGGCCCAGAGCTCATTTACACATGACGGCGTCACAAATGGATCTAGGCAATACGATTTTTATCATGGCGGTGAGTTGACGGCGTCACAAGTTAATACATGACGTCGTCAAGGTGTAAACTCTATATATAGTTTTCCAATTTTCATTCATTAGTGTGCAACTTTGAGGGAATAAACCCTAGACAAATTTTAACAGCTTTTCAAGAGTTTCAACCCCTTGATTCTTCCATGTTCAATTGAAGATAAGTATTCATTGAAATCATTCAATATGTCTATGTGTTGTGTGATTATACGTTACGCTTGTCTTCTCTTTAACATGCTAGGCTAGATCTTTATTGTGTTTGCTTAGATGTAGTGAAACCTAGATGTTGATTATGGGTTGAGTGTTTGTTTATAATTGTTACAGATGATTGTATTCGATGTTAGGCTTAAGAAAACTGGCAGACTTCCATTGGTAACTTGCTTGAACGTCTTAAGAAACATGATCCGAGGTGTACTACGATTTTTGGTTGTATTTAATGCGTAAGAGAATTCTAATGATCCCATGTTAGGAGCTTCTAACGGCTCGACATAGGAGTGAAGTAGAATCTTATAGAGTTAGGGAATATTGTACACGGCCCTACGACTAGTATTAAGGAATATGACCCGTCATCCATGCAATTGTAACAAGCTAATCAACCTGTAAAAGATATCTAGGCAGTAATGAAATCTAAGTAAACACAACTTTCATCATTATTGTTTCCACCACATTAGTATAATAGTTTTATTTTCATTTCTATTATTTTATTTTGATTGCATTTGTAGTTAATTAGGTTAGTTGGCTAGCAACTAATTCCGCCCACTCTTCCAATACCCGAGATTTTACTTGCTTTCATAAAATATAAAAAAAATACAAAAAGAATCATCCCTCACCTCTAGACCTAGTTTAGTAGGCTTTCTAATCCTAGTGATACTATTCCTGAGTTGAACGATCAATCTCCCGGTACTTGTCACTATACTATACTACAACGATCAGGTACACTGCCTGGTGGGGGTTGTAAGCTTCTCGAGATCCCTTGAGAGGTAAAACCTGTTGCGAGGGCGCAATTCCCACATATCAAGTTTTTGGCGCCGCAGCCCGGGGAATAGTTATTGTCTAGGTTAGGATTTCTTTTGATTAGGTCTACTTGCTAGATTCCTTTCTTGTAAGATTTTTATTTTTATTTTTAGGTTTTCTTTAGTCTATCTCATTTCTTCGTTTCTTTGTTCGTAACCTTTACCATCCGACATCATGGAAGGTGGTAACATCTTTGAACCCATCAATCCACCACAACAAAACCACCCACAAAACCCACCACTTGCAAACCAACCTCCTAGGCCCTGAACTTTAGGAGAGTATTCCCGTCCTAGCCACCAAGGCTATCGAAACACCATTGAGCTCACTCAAGGAGCCAATGTGTCCCCCTTGCGATCCGACACCATCAGGTTGGTGCAAAGCGGATGTGCATTCCATGGACTTCGTTTCGAAGATCCTAATCAACATCTCAAGGATTTCCTTAAAATCGTAGATTCCATAGATCTTGATGTTGTAACTAGAGAGTCGACCCGATTACGCCTATTCCAATTCTCTCTACGTGATCAAGCTAGTCAATGGCTTGGACGTTTCCCCGTGGGATCCATCACCTCTTGGGATGATCTCACATCTCATTTCCTTGCTCAATTTTTCCCACCGGGGAGAACTACCAAGCTTAGAAATGATATCTTGATGTTCCAACAATGTCAAGGTGAAACTCTATATGAAGCATGGACTCCTTTCAAGGACTTACTCCAAAAAGTCCCTCATCATGGCATAGATCTTTGGCTCCAAGTCCAAATCTTCTATGACCATATCGATCTCTCCACAAGGCGAACCATTGACCAATCGGCCGGTGGCAAGCTACGTAATCTAAGTGCGGAAGAATCATGGGAACTCATAGAAGATCTTGCTCTCTATGAAAATGAAAGTTGGAATGATCCCTGTGATTTGAACAAAACGGTCAAGGCAATATCTTTGCCTTCGAACAATTCTAGCACTCCCGACCGTAGGATCATGGAACTTGAAGACCAAGTCAAGTTTCTCATGAAATCCTACGAAGCTCCTAAGCCTTCAAGCCAAGTGAACAAAATCACTTCTTTATGCGAATTATGTAGTGGTCCCCATGACACTCGTGATTGCGTGGAACTCCCCGGACAAGCTTTTGCTGATTACGTATCCTCGCGTACCGACGAAGCGGGAGACAAGTGGTACACTTTCAAACCCGAGCCAAACCCTTACGGTGATTCCTACAACCCTTCTTGGAAAAATCACCCGAACCTTAGGTGGAAACAAAACCAAAACATGCCCTAAAACAATTCTTCCAATCCACCTAATCGTTACCAATCAAACGGTCCACCCTCTAACCGTACTTTCAACAATAATCCTTCCAATAACTATGGTAGTACCAATAATCTTGAAGGGTTGATGTCCAAGTTTATGGCATCTCAAGAAGCTCGCATAGCTAAGTTTGAAACCGAATTCAACAACAAACGGAGATGACCAATAAGATTGACAACTTGTTGAAAGCCCTCAACAGCCAAGTGCTAACTACACCTAGGAAGGACACTAGGGACACTAATAGCGGAATCCAAATTAAGGACCCCTCATCATCCAAACACGTCCACTTTGTCAACGTTGTCACCATTAATCCAATAGATAAGAATATAGAAGAAAGTGACAAGGATGAAGTTGGAATAGAAACCGGGACTAAGGATGAGGTTAAGGAAGTTGAGGATATTAAGGATGAAAAGTTAGAGGAAGTAGAAAACGTAGGAAGAATACTTTGATAAGTTACCCACCAAGGAAGAACGGGAATATCACAAGGATCTATTCGATGATCCCGAGACACCATACGTCCTTGGCTCACCCCTTATTAAAGTAGGTGATCCCTCTAACATCAACATACCATGCAACATTGGGCATATGCATGTGTGGAAGCTTATATCGATCTTAGGTCTCCTATAAACATCATGACTAGGACCCATTATAATTGGGTAATGAAGAAGCAACTTGAGTATAGGATGATGCCTAACACGAATTGGATGAGCAACTTTGTAGGAAGAGTGAAAGGATTACACGTCTTTGTAGGAAACTTCACTTATGTTACCGACTTTGTGATTGTAGAGGATATTCGTCCGGTAATAGATGGTTGTCTAAGTCAAGTAGTGTTCGGAAAACCGTTTGTTGAGGCCTCTAAGATGAGTTATGACCCGTCCCTAGGGATACTTAGATTCAAGGATGAGAACGATGAGATTGCTTACCAAATGCCCTATAAGATTGAACAATACCGTCTTCTATCAAACATAGAAAAGGAACACAAGCAAGTGGTCTACTATAGGAATGATGAGGATAGACGTAGAGGAGTAGATTATGTCATGAGTAGAATACTCGGTTTCTACAAGGAATGTTTGCAACTAGGTCCGGAATACAAAACTAAGATTGGAGATGACCTAGGGAATGTGACCAATGATGAGGTCACGTAATTGCCCATGACCTTGAGTCTAGCTACAAGACTCGTAAATAAAGAAAAACGCTTCTTGGGAGGCAACCCATGTTTTGTGTGATTTTTATTTGTTTCCGTATGCCTGTTTTATTTTTATTGTTGGTAGATCATGTTTCAAATTAAATTGTGAAAATGCTTTATTTTGTTGTCTAAGTTCGTCTTAACTTCATATAAAGGTATTTTGCAAAAGCTAAGTGTAAGGGAACGTAAATGATCATGATTCGCCACAATATTAAATGAACATGTGCATTAGTATTTGTTAGAGTCGAATGCTTGTATCGAGTCATAATGATGTTTTGTAGGATTTTCTAGGAAGTAGGACACAAGTTTTTCCAGAAACTTAACATAAAGATTTCTGCAGGTCACTTCTGACGGCGTCAGGGTTTAACACCTGACGACGTCACGTGTAAAATTCTGGAAATTTTGCGAGTTTTTTTTTTTTTTTTTTTTTTTTTTTCTAACGGAGTCTTAAAGTTTTTGTTAATTCTTTAGTTTTATAAACTCCAGGAAAACTGTAAACATTCATTCCACGAGCATTATATCTTAAATTGCTTTCTAGGATTTGTTAGTATATATAGATTTCCGCCGATTTTACGCGAGGTTGCCTTGATTGTTTTCTCAGGTTTAAAAGGTTATGTATGACAAGAAGATGATTTATATTTCTAGAAGGGAAGCTTTGAACGTTCATTTTCTTGGAGGAAGATCTAACCTTGTTAACACACTATCCATACCGAACGAATCAGGGGAGTATTTGTTTTCATTCTTTTACCTATTCTACTTCTACATCCTTTAATTGAACATTGGGGACAATGTTCATCCTAAGTGTAAGGGGAGGGTAAATGATGATACCTTATACGATACAATTGCACTTGAGTTTGTTTGTTCGATCGTAGGTGTGTAATAAAACTAAGAGAAATACTTGTTAGCGTAATTTTAGCGCCAAATTTAAACTTTTTTACAACATTTAGGAGTGAAACTTTAGCCTTAACAAGCGTCTCATGGATAGGAGTTGTATGACTAGCACAAAACCGTACCATTCAGAAAAATTTTCCACCCAAATATGTGAGGTTCGCCTTTAGATTTGATAGGAAAATTCATTATTAGTGCTTATGAGTGTACCGGTAGCATTAGATTCTAGAACTTGCGTTAGTGATGCATCCCAAGACCGCTAGTGAGACTACATTCGTGTAGTAGGATTTACTACATGATAAGAGGCATTAGGATCACCCTTGTGTTAAACCCGTATCATAATTACTTGACCATTTAAGTCATATTACTTGATTAGTAAAGTCAATTAATTTTCCCACACCTTAGCGTTGTCCTCATTTTTAGTACACGATACCCTTAGTACACCCCTCCGAGCCTATCTTTTCGTTTCTAACTTTAAGCATCTTACTTAAAGGAAGAATTTGTTACAACCCACCCAAATGTGCAACCAAATCGCCTTAGCCTTTCGTGTATGCACTCATCTTTAGTGCATTATTGTTACATGTTTAAACCCTTAGTTAATTATCTAATTGATTACATGGTTGCTATGTCGAGTCATATCTTGTACATATTGTTTTGGGACGATTGGGACTCATGGGTAAAGTACTTGTGTTATGGAGTAATGGTGAAGAACATCAAATTATTACCCACATATGTGCGTTAATCTTAAAAAGTACTCCAAGTGTTTTGATTATCTTGATTCGAGTCATTAGAGTAGTTTATTGTAAAGTATGTAAAAATTCAAGTGTAAGGAGATTCTATATCCCCTATGATGTATTATTTTGGATGGTAGGGTAAGAGTGTATGCAAAAAAAAAAAAAAAAAAAAAAAAAAAAAAAAAAAAAAAAAAAAAAATCGAAAAAATTAAGAAAAGAAAAAAAAAATAGAAAAAGAAAAAAGAAAAAGAGAAAAACGTACGGACTACCATCCCGTTTCATTCTATGTTCGTTTTATGTTTTTGTTATTTTTTATTTATTAGCTTAAGTCGAGTAGAGTCTTGGCTTAGCAACGCCATATTGTACATGTAATTAACCAAGATGATTAACTCACTACCAATAAATATTGCCTTTATCCAACAAAACCATGTTTTCCATATTCCTACACCTAACGTTATAACCCTTTAAAAGACCTCTTTGATAGTTTATCCTAGGTGCTTACGCCAAGTGGTGGAGGTTTGATCCTTTCCCAAGCCTATGGTAATCTATTTGCTATGACAGGTAGTGAGAGATGTTTTCCAATTCCATATTGTGATATATACTTTATGTAGGACCGAAAGTATTGTGATTTATGTGGTTCGGGAGGTCTAGGTTGATGATTAAAGATGAACTCCATATTTAGTTTTAGAGAGAGAAAGTAGAGAGAGGGTGGAGAAAAAGGATAACTTGAATAGATAAAAGAAACAATACAAAACCCTAATGATTTCCCACACCCCTCATGGAGAGTCATGAGGGGTATTTATAGGCTCTACACATTACAAGTTTGCCTAGTTAACATAAGTAGTCCTTATTGGCACAACTTGTTACATATCTAGTCCATTTCACGTATGTGACGTTATCTTTATAAAAGAGCGAGGCTAACACTTTATTACACCCGAGAGATGTGAGTATCTAAACACTATTTGTGAGGTGCTAGTGTATGACCTCCGTGCTTGTTTTTGGTTTTTAGTGGAACGATTATTTGTTGTAATTACTTTTATATTAGTGTTAAATGACTCCTAACTTGTATTTTGATTAGAATAAAAGCGCATTTGCTTGAGGACAAGCAAATCTCAAGTGTAAGGGTATTTAATGAGGCGAAAAGTGTACCGCTTTTAAGGGGTCATTTAAGCCCGAATTCGAGATTATTTGATCAATTATTGCCCTAAATCGTTCCTTTTGTCATTTTAGGTACTTTTGGAGAGAAATCTGGAAAAGGAAGCATTTTGGACGTTTTGGAGCATAAAAGTGAAGAAAACGGCAAAGTCTCAAAATTCCTTGCTGGAACAGTACCTGACGACGTCAAGCTTTTACACGTGACGGCATCAAGAGTTACAAAAGAGGTGGATGTGGAACTTATAACGTGACGGCCCAGAGAGTTTTCAAGCTTATGGCCTAACAACGTCACCTAGGTCGTCAGGGTCCAAATACTAGTGACGGCCCAGAGCTCATTTACACATGACGGCGTCAAAAATGGATCTAGGCAATACGATTTTTATCATGGCGGCGAGTTGACGGCGTCACAAGTTAATACATGACGCCGTTAAGGTGTAAACTCTATATATAGTTTTCCAATTTTCATTCATTAGTGTGCAACTTTAAGAGAATAAACCCTAGATGAATTTTAACAGCTTTTCAAGGGTTTCAACCCCTTGATTCTTCCATGTTCAATTGAAGATAAGTATTCATTCAAATCATTCAATATGTCTATGTGTTGTGTGATTATACCTTACGCTTGTCTTCTCTTTAACATGCTAGGCTAGATCTTTATTGTGTTTGCTTAGATGTAGTGAAACCTAGATGTTGATTATGGGTTGATTGTTTGTTTATAATTTACGGATGATTGTATTAGATGTTAGGCTTAAGAAAACTGGCAGACTTCCATTGGTAACTTGCTTGAAAGTCTTAAGAAACATGATCGGAGGTGTACTACGATTTTTGGTTGTATTTAATGCGTAAGAGAATTCTGATGATCCCATGTTAGGAGCTTCTAACAGCTCGACATAGGAGTGAAGTAGGATCTTATAGAGTTAGGGAATATTGTACACGGCCCTAGGACTAGTATTAAGGAATATGACCCGTCATCCATGCAATTGTAACAAGCTAATCAACCTGTAAAAGATATCTAGGGAGTAATGAAATCTAAGTAAACACAACTTTCCTCATTATTGTTTCCACCACATTAGTATAATAGTTTTATTTTCATTTCTGTTATTTTATTTTGATTGCATTTGTAGTTAATTGGGTTAGTTGGCTAGCAACTAATTCCGCCCACTCTTCCAATACCCGAGATTTTACTTGCTTTCATAAAATATAAAAAAATACAAAAAGAATCATCCCTCACCTCTAGACCTAGTTTAGTAGACTTTCTAATCCTAGCGACACTATTCCTGAGTTGAACGATCAATCCCCCGGTACTTGTCGCTATACTCTACTACAACGATTAGGTACACTGCCTGGTGGAGGTTGTAAGCTTCTCGAGATCCCTTGAGAGGTAAAACCTGTTGCGAGAGCGCAATTCCCACGTATCAGTAATTTGTTTTCTCTTTAAACACATCACAAATGATTTTTCGAATTGGCTATTTGAGTTGGTAAACCTTAGATTGATTAATGTTAAGGTTTAGTGTGAAGTACAATTGGGGGTTTAGCAAGGATAGGTATTAAGAAGATCCAACACCCAACACTTGGGAAAAGTTTACAGAAGCCTGGCGCGCAGCCCGCGTGGGTGACGCGCGGGTGACGCGCCGGCCTCGGTAAAATTTCCCAAGTTTGGGTTCTTGGCCTATAAATACTACCCTTGCCTCTTGTATTCCTCACCCCTTGCCATTATTCTTTCTCTCTATATTCTTTCTCTCTAAACACTCTCAAATCTCTCTATCTCTAATCTTGTGTTCTTGATTTTCACATTAACATCTTTGAAAGAACACATCTCTTTGCAAGGAAAGAATCACAAGAACCTAATCCACTCTTGTGATTGTGTTGAAGGTCTTCTTATCTATACCCTTTCTACTAGAATCGAGTCACTAGGTTAGGTTAGGGCTTGATTGAATAAACACATATTCATTCTAATTGTTTGTAAGGGAAGTCTTTTGTCTTGGTGACAAAGCCTAGATCATTGGGGATCTAGTTGGGGTTTGATACTTCCGGTGGGAAGTCTTGGTAGTGGTCTTGGTGACCCTTAGGTGAAGTCGAATTGCGAGATTCTTTTGGGTGGTTTCCAAGGGCGGAATACCGTGGGAGTAACTCCTTCTTTGTGAGCATCGATATTGGTGAATATCGGTGGAGTGAATTGTAACGGTTTGTAGTCCACCGAAAGGATTATACTAGTGAATAGTATCAGAGTCGCGGATTTGCAACTGGACGTACGGATGGTATAAACCCCCCATCTCGAGCCAGTATATATCGTTGTGTTCTTACTTGCTTTATATACTTTGGTTGTGTTAGTGGTTGTTGGATTATTAGACAACCACTTGGTGTTCTCTTTGGCTTAAAGTTTTTAAACATCTAAAAAGCCGAAGGAACCGTATTCACCCCCCCCCCCTTTTTACGGTTCTACAGCTACTTTGAAGGGAGAAAACCCTAGACGAATTTTACTGGAATTTTAAGGGTTTCAAACCCTTGTTTCATCCATGCTTAATTGAAGATAATTTTTCCATCAAATCATTCAATATGTCTATGTGTTGTTTGATTATATCTTATGCTTGTCTTCTCTTTAACATGCTAGGCTAGGTTTTCTTTGTGTTTGCTTAGATGTAATGAAACTTAGATATTGATTATTGGTTGGTTGTTTGTTTATAGTTGTTGTGGATGAATGATTTCAATGTTAGGCTTAAGAAAACTGGTAGACTTCCAATTGGTAACTTGCTTGAACGTCTTAAGAAACATGATCGGAGGTGTACTACGACAAATTGGTTATATTTAATGCATAGGTAACTACTAATGAGACCATGTTAGGAGCTAGTAGTCGGCTCGACATAGGAAGAGGTAGAAGCTTACAGAGTTAGGGAAGATCGTACACGGCCCTACGAATGGTATTAAGGAATATAACCCGTCATCCATGCAATTGTAACAAACTAATCAACCGGTAAAAGATAGCTAGGGAGTAGTGAAATCTAAGTAAACACATTTTCTCTTATTATTGTTTTCGCAATATTTACTTTAAGTTCATTTTTTTTGTTTGCATTTGTAGTTAATTGGGTTAGTTGATTAGCAACTAATTTCGCCCACTCCTTAAAAAACCGAGATTTTTTACTTGCTTTCCATAAAATATATAAATACAAAAAGAATCATCCCTCACCTCTAGACCTAGTTTAATCGAGTTTTAACCCTAGCGAACACTATTCTTTGAATTGAACGATCAATCCCCCGGTACTTGCCACTATACTATACTACAACGGTCAGGTACACTGCCTGGTGGGGATTGCAAGCTTCTCAATATCCCTTGAGAGGTAAAACCTTTTGCGAGGGCGCAATTCCACGCATCAATAAGTGACAATCTTTAGACTATTGCTTTTCAACACTTGTTAACTTGGCTTTTCACCAATCCCTTGGGACGACATTGTCTTACCTGTTTACTAGATTACAACGAGGGTTATACTTTACCCATGTGTTAGTCATAATAAACGGATAAAACTAGTATTATAAATTTAAAGCTTTATTAACACACCAGTCACCAACTTTTATTTTCAGTATAATTAGTTTTAGTTAATTTTAAAATTATTAGTTTTTTTTAGGTTGGTTGACTAGCAACTAATTCTGCCCACTCCTTCAAAACCGAGATTTTTACCCGCTTTCATAAAAATACTAAAAAAGACAAAAAGAATCATACATCACCTCTACACCTATCAAGTCATACATCTTGACCTAACGACACTATTTCTTTAGAGAACGATCAATCCCCCGGACCTACCTATACTACACTACAGCGATCAAGTACACTGCCTGAAGGATTGTAAAACCTTTTGCTAGGTCTTGCAAATCCCACATCAAACATAACAATGGTGGACCAAGAATACAACAAGGGTGGGGTTCTTGTTTCTTGCTCCTGTAAATAAGAAAATCTCGGCGAGTAAGTTGGGTTTGCTAGCATGCATGCATGATTAAATGTGGCAGATATCTTATTTTTTTGGGGATAGTAAATGTGGTAGATATGGTAAATTAATGTGGTAGATATTACCTTGCTAAGTCTACAAGTCTAGCATATTTGTTTATTGGCCTAGCATATTTGTTTATAGTTAACCAAAATCCTGATACAACATTTTAATATTTCTATAGCCAAAAGTACGTTTAGGAACTCATGAAAAATTACTGATCTACAATAATAAGATAAGCATTTTGCTATGATACATTGATACAACATGAAAAGTTACACTGAAGTGTTGTGTATATAATATAATTTGGGCGAGCAAATGAGTGACAAGGAAGGGGTTTGCTCTCTAACTTTTTTTGTCTTTATTTTGAAATTGGGCGAGCAAAAAGGTTTGCTCACTAGCTTTTTGGTCTTCTAGCAGCCGAATACGTTTTGTCTTCTTTTGTTGGGCAAGCAAATGTAAGTGGCGGGCAATACCATTTGCTCGAAGTGTCGATTTTGGTAAACTAATTTGAAAGTGTTTATTTTTGTAATTGAGTGTGAAAAGTGTTTGTTTTGGTAATTTGGTTCATTTAAAACCCAATCAATTCATATATTTTGAATCAGGTATTATACAACACAAAATAAAATAGTTAAGGTTAAAGTTGAAAAACAAAAATTACAAAAAGTAAAACTTGACAAATAAATTAGGAAGGAGGAAGTAATTTTTTTCGCGACGCCATGCTAATTAATGATAACCTATGTTTGTTCAGCGCAAAGAACACCATGTAAACCTAGTCGTAGAAAAAGCTAATTATGTTACCTCATAAATACTTTCGGACAAGCCCAATGCTAAACTATAATAACCAAAGCACATTGCGGAAGGCGTGAACCATTTTTAGTCTATGAAAGTAGAGGATAATAGTGAGTTTTGTATATTTTTTTTATAATTGTGCTTCTTTCAATGGTATTGGTTAGTCACACCATCGATCACTGACATATATGTTAAGTTCAAACTATTGTTGATAATGGGCAAAGCTGTAAATCACTTGGGTATTCATGGGGCGGTTCGGTCTGTTCGGTTTGAAATTTTAAGTATCCATCGCAGAGCAGGTAGTTATATTCTCTATCCAAAACCAAGCCATACTAGTCGGGTAATCGGATATGCGTGAGTACCCGTGATTCGAGTCACGGTTAACCTTTTTAATTAGTCGAATTGTATCAGATGAACAATAGTAAAACCTAGAATGTACAATGTTATTGTGATAAAATTAAATATTATTAAAAAGATTTAAAGTTATTGTAAAGTTGTCCGTTACAATAAAATTATCATATTTTACAAATTAACTAGATTATTAATTCGACATTAATAGGTTATGATCACTTTAATCAAATACAACACATAGGTGTTAAGTGATGTTCACATTAGGTATTAAAAATCCGTTATTCTATAAAACTACTGCGATAATATATTCATTACTTTAATAAATTTAATAAATATTTAGTTAACCTACATTTATATTATACACGATTTGGTTCGGGTAAGTGCAGATAACTAAAAATAAAAATCAAAATCGAATTGTGATAAGCGGTTTTTCCCGATTTTGGTTTTTCTTGGTTTTGGTTTCCTTGGTTATCAGTTTTTCGCGATTTCAAATTGAGCAAATCGGCTCGGTTTATCGGTTTTTCGTATTTTTTTGAACCCCTATAAACAGGGGCGGTGCTGAGAACGCCAAAAAAAAATTAGGCCCGGCACGAAAAAAAGTGCCCCTATATTATAATATCCATAGACCATAATCAAGTACGAAAAGCTAAAAATACAAACAAAAATCATTCTTGCAACAAATGTATTACTTCTACAATAGAAGTAAATGGGTTGGGCCTAGTATATATAATGGGTATAAAAAGTTTTAGTGCTCCTTAGTGAGTTGAGCCCGGCTCGGTTGCTGATGGTGCGCCGGCCCAAAACCGCCCATGCCTATAAATCATACATATTTAGGCAGTAAAAGACGATTTATTTAGAATCAACAAAGAAATTTAAATAATAATAAAAATAATAAATTTATAATATAAAATAATAATAATAATAATAATAATAATAATAATAATAATAATAATAAATTTATTAAAAAAAAAAAAAAAAAAAAAAAAAAAAAAAAAAAAAAAAAAAAAAACTTTGCTGTTAGAAAACGAAATAATAGGAATAAGAAGGTCCTAACTTGAGCATATTGTAAAATTCAAGGATCAAAACCAAATATTCCGTATGGCTTCTCTTTCCTCTTAACTATCGAAGTGTTGACTTTCCCTATGATACAACTCTCGTTCTTTTCTCTTTTCAATTTCCTTTTTCTACAAATAACTCCAACCCACTATTTGATCAAACATGAACATGCCAAAAAACTAAGATTGATCTCAAAACCGTGTTAAAAAAATCTTTTTACTTTCTTAAAATGGACATCGAAATCGAAGTTCCATCGCATTTTCTATGCCCAATCTCCATGCAACTCATGAAAGATCCAGTTACAATATCAACTGGCATCACTTACGATCGTGAAAGCATAGAAAAATGGTTGCTTACATGCAGAAGCACAAGTTGTCCCGTAACGAAACAAACATTGTTCGATACAGATCTAACTCCGAACCATACGCTTCGTAGGTTGATCCAATCGTGGTGCACCGTAAACTCAATCCATGTTTTCGATCCAGTTTCAACACCTAAGAAGTCACTAGACAAGTGTTTGATCATGAAGCTTGTTGATGAGGCTAAAAGACACCCACATAACAAAATCAAGTGCTTGAGAAAAATAAGATCCATCGTGCTAGCTAGTGATCGGGGTGAAACGTGCATGGGGGGTTCGGGTTTGTTTGAATTTCTAGCGAAGGTGATACTGAAAGAGAATGAGAGTTGTTTTGTTAGTAAAGCGTGTGATGAAGTACTGATGGTGCTTCATCATTTTCAGTGCATGGACTTACCGTTAAGAAACTGTAAGCCCATGTTAGATAATAAATTAGGATTATTAAATGCGTTATTGAATGTGATGAGATTTGGATCTGTCCAGACTCGATCACATGCAATAACGCCGTTAAAATCACTTTTTAAAGTGATGGATATCCTACACAGATCGCTGGCCTCAAGTCAGATATTTTTGATGAAATCCTTAGAATTTTGAAATGTAACGTTTCTCAACAAACTATCAAGGATTCATTAGAGATTTTGGTCGATATCATTCGATGGGGTAGAAACCGAATAAAGGCAGCCGAATCTGGAATGGTATCGGTTCTTGTTGAGCTTCTTATTGACAACTCAGACCGACGGGTTTGTGAACTAATGCTGGTGGCATTGGAGCAGATCTGCAGGTGCGCGGAGGGGCGTGCGAAGCTGGTGGAGCATGCAGCTGGGCTTGCGACAGTTTCAAAGAAAATATTGAGGGTTTCGCATGTTGCAAGTGATCGAGCAGTGAGGATATTGTGTTTGGTTTGTAGATTTTCGGCATGTTTAAGGGTTCTTCAAGAGATGGTTGAAGTGGGTGTGGTTTCAAAGTTGTGTTTGATGATTCAAGTTGATTGTAGTGAGAGAACAAAGGATAGAGTGAAGCAAATTCTAACATTGCATTCCAAGGTTTGGAAGGATGCTCCATGTATTCCTGCTCATTTGATTTCATCTTATCCTTCAATATAATACGAGACACTAATTATATGTTACCCATTCAAATTGTCAAGTTTTTTTGCATCTAAACTGTAACTAGACATTTTATTTGTTTAACATAAAAGGGACATTCAAATATGCAAGAGCCAACATTCATAAGTATATATTGTTACGTATTTGTTAATTAGTCTGTATCGTTCATTTTAAGCAAACATTAATTTAGAACGACCAACAAGGCAACAACTAAGATGGTTGAAAATCGATTGCATTTACCTTTTAAATGCAAAAATCATTCAACTCCCTCCAAGGCCACGAATAGGGATCTGCGCAAAATAAATTGTATACATGCATGCACTCCATAATAATAATAAAAAAAAATAGACCCACTTACAGTTTTGATTATAAAAATGATGGTTATTATCTTATTTTATAACAAGTTCTACGATATTATATTAAAAGAACTTCATGTACAAGTTATATATGATTTGAACATTTTAATCGAACACACAATTTGAAGCGCAAATTTAGATAAGTTTCAAGCCAACTTTCATTCAATGAAATTGCAAGCTGGTGCATGAAAGGGGAGGGGGAGGGGATTGTATGTAACAGCCGTCCGAAATCAAACCTTCATATAAATGACAATAAAAGAAGACGAAAAATAGATACTAAAAAATCTAAACATTGCGCTTGATTGAATGAATGATACCGCAAAACCAAAACTGAGTAACCAAAGAACACAGGTGCTATGCTAAAAGGACATGATAATGTTACAACATAATAAACGGATCTCTCATAGTATAAAAAACAAAGAATGCTCTTCCATCAAACATTTAAGCTTAACTACAAAATTCAAGCCACACCAGTCCCTCACATCTTCAGGTTCTTTAGTAAAAATCTGCTGCAAATCAAAACCTGATTGATATGGCTACTATCCATCCACATCCCATGCTGATTGGCCACCTAATCCGACTTCGACCTCTGGGAGAAGCAACAGGGCAGCAGAAGAACCTCTTGTCTTGCTCTTAACTTTCTTTTTCTTTTCCATTGCATCCTCATCTCTCTTATTGTTTCCATCTTCATTATCGTCAAGGGCATCAATATGCACATTCTCGTTATCACGTTTGACTTTCTTCGACTTATTAATTGATTCCTCCTCTATGATGATTCTGTCCTTTTCGTCCTTTGATTTCCGTTTTGATTTCTTCTCAGAATTCAGATCCGTTAATGTGGTAGTTTCCTCATGATCTGTGTTTGTTGGCTTATTTGGTTTATGTTTCTTCATTTTCAGTTCCTTCTTCTTATCATTATCCCCAGCATCAACCGGAAGATGATCATATGTACCAGCCATCAGGTTCTTCATGGGTTTATCAATTGGTCTAGCATTAAATATCTGTAAGCCAGGAACCAGCTTCTTTATCTGCAGAAGTAAAGCATTGTAAGCTAGGAACCAGCTTCTCTCGTGGAAAAACAGGAAGCATAAATAGTCCTCTAAACCCTATTCGAGACCCCCTCATTCATCTCTCAAATAGACCATTTATGTGTTAGTTGATCTCACTGAAGTTAGCGAAAATGAATATGTTTGCGAGTATTAGCATGTTATAGTATGTGACTGACAAACTATGCACATTCTTGGGGTTGTAGTTTGTTCTTCAGGTTAAGTCTGTTTTCAAAGTTGATATGGGCATTTTAGTCTCAAGGAGCTGTTGTGTCAAGCTATGCCACCTGTCCTTTTCCTATTGGTCAAGTCATATGCCAAGTCTAGTAGTGAGCTGTTCTGAGTGGCCTATCAAACATATGAGCTGTTCTCAACCGTTTGTAACTACCAATCATTCATCCATCATAACCATTCAACTTCAATACATCAATATAACGCCCAATTGAGTATTTCATATCCAATGTTATCAAAGTACGGTAAATGGTTTGTCTATTTTTCTTATACGGGTACTATAAAGAAGTGTATCAAAGAATTCATATGTGCTGTAAAATTGTCCTTTTAAAATCTCTAAGCAGATATAAAAAGATACTCAAACTGAAGTCTTGTCTTACCTTTTTAGTTGTAACATCCTTCTCAGTGACCGGGTTCCCAGCTAGGTTCAGATTTTTCAAGTTTCCCAATGAAGAAAGTACCTAAAAATTCCACAATCGAGATGTAAAACAGAAGCAATAGTAAGACACATATAAGAAGCTTTCATGCATTGGCTAACCTTAAGATCTGACCACCTCAAAATCAAGTTGTTTCCTAAATCCAAATTTTGGATCTTTGTATTTCGAGTCAACTCACTTGGGAGAGTCTGAAAGAATGATCAATAACAAATTGTAAGTATAACAATGAACATAGAGGTCACAATTTCAATTAAGAACAGCGTTTTATCTCAAACGGATCAAATTTAAAAATTAAGTTTAAAGGGTAACGGTCAAATAGGTCAAAAGTTGCAAATAGTTTCTTTTCAATGCATACAACCTTCTAAAACTTTTATTCAAAGTTCTAAGTTATTATTATATTAAAGTTTATATTCGTAGTCATAATTAACCTCTTAATTGTTTCCAAAAATATGGACAAAAAAATGTAGGCAGGTCACAACCCGACCCAGACGTTTTTCACCCGCCAAAAAGGTGACCTGCCCATCATTCCACCAACATAAGAACTAAAACAGTGATTGCCAATGTGCAAAATTGTCTAAAATGCATAACTACAGCTGAATCATAGCATACCCTGATCTCATTGTGAGCAAGCCTAAGCTCTCTTAACTCTGTACAGGATTTGATTGAAGAATCAATGGCTTGGATTTTGCAGTTCGAAAGAGACAGCTATAGTCAAAGCATACGTTAATGATACTGAAACAAGAAATAAACACTAACAAACTATGAAGAAGAGGCCCTAATAGGGACCCACAACATTCAAACTGAAGTTCTGTCTTATGAATTCTTACTTTTGTGATTGAATTAACCTTGACCAGACTTTCACCTATTTTTTGAATTGGATTCTTTGAAAGGACTGCAGGGACACAAGCAGCAATCATGAATCTAAGAGAAATCAAGGCATATGGCACAGGCATATCACTAATGTCAAAGATGAACCATGGGATATGGTTTGACACCATATGCACCATATTTCAAAGGAAAAATAAGGTTACAAACGTTGACTTATTAGAGTTTTGAATACTTATAACTCATACCTAGGGTATTTAATTCTTTCATCTGATCAAGCTTGCAAATTGAAACAATCTCATTGTCTGCCAAAATGAGAGTACTGCATAAATCATCTAGATGCAGTGATACCAAACAGCATATCAAAGCGTAATTAAAAAAATAAAAGTTATACCGTTTAAAATTAGTGCACGTAACCTCACGAGACTGCTGACCTCCTCCATCGATTGGAGCATGTTGTTGCCAGCATTAAGTACCTGGTTAACAATATTTAGAAAATCCAAAACATCCTAAGTGAAGATATGTTTTCGTCCTAATCATCTATGAATACACAGTATCAGCTGCAAACTGTTCATGGTTCGTAAATATATACATAGCTTATCAGAACTATGTAGTTCATGGTATCAGAGTATTAAGTCGTGTAAGGCTTATTTTTTTGGAAAGGTTTTGCATCATATGGTCATAATCCCACTATTAAAAAATAATTGCAGTTACACTGAAGAGCTTTGTTCTAGTACAGGCTCAAGAATAATACAAATATACAATATTACTAGATAGACAAAATAGAATAACACGGCTGATACAAAACACAAAAAATGGGTAATCAAATCATAGTGCACTAATAGGACAACCAAATATCAAGTTAGTGCCTTAGTTGAGGACATGGAACTCAAAACGAAAGCAGTTATGTAATTCACTAGAATCAAAGCATCAAATCTATATAGTCTCACATATATGTTACTTTTGACATTACAAACTATGAGCAATATGAAGAAGTTCACGCAATCGAAGTCAATGCAGACATGTTTATGCAATCAAAGTCATGTTCTTTAACCTATAAAAAAACGTGCATAATTGGGAGCTATAAGAAATCAACTAGATATAGAAATTTCATAACTTGATTGGCATAAAATACTTAAAGAAATGGTAAACTCACTGTTAAAAAAAGACAAGATTCAATCCCTTTTAAGGTGCGAAGCTTGTTCTGCTTCACTGATAACCACTTCAAATTCACACAGTCCTTTAGCCCCTATTTTATTGAATCAAATTTAAAAAAAAAAATTAAAACAGATTACTTACATTAATAGATATAAACAACAATTTATTCATTGTGACATCAAATGCAGTATCTTTCTACTTCATACTCGTAGTTAACAGTAACATCACTGTTTTATAATAATAACTTAGGGATGAGCATTTCGACCCGAATCCCGGAACCGAACCGGAACCGTACCGAAACGGTACCGTTCCCGATATACGGTACGGTACCGGGACTACGAAATAAGGTGAAAAAAAATCGGGACCACTAATTCGGTACGGGACTGGTACCAAATCAGGAAATTCCCGAATAAAAACAGGAAAAACCCGATTTCCCGGTACCGGTACCGAAACCGGTACCGGTACCGAAACCGGTACCGGTATCCGAATCCCGTTCGGTACGGTACCGGTACCACTATTTATGCTCGGGAAAAATCGGTACCACTTATTCGGTATGGGATCGGTACGGGACTGGTACCGTGCTCATCATAACTTGATATGAAACTTTGTACTACTCATTAAAGAATAAAGTCAACAAATAAATTACGGTAATTTAGGTATTATGAGTAACTTACTTTCTTATCTTGAATACCAATATAAATAACATATTTTCAAATTTCGTTTCAATGTGAAAAACGTTGCTGACGTGACAGTGACGCGTCAGCATTTAAAAATTACCCAAAATAACATGTAAGCAACATGAATTATATTGAGACGAAATTTGAGTAGGTTAAACATATTGGTATTTAAGAAAGTAAGTAATTCATAAAACAACACCAAAATTCATTTATAGAATTGGGTTAGGCCATAAAATAACAACGAACTTTTTACAGAGTCTTGTTTCGGTATGTTAACTACAAAATGACCCATTAAATGTAGAAACTTTAAAAAAGTATTTCAATATGCACATTTTGCTGACTTGTCATACCACACAAAATCTGACACGTGTCACCATTTCTTACGTGACAAGTCACCAAAATGTGCATATTGAAAGATTTTTTGAAAGTTTCTAACATCTAACGTGACACAATATATAGTTCAAGTACCAACACGGGACTTTGAAAAAAAGTTGGTTGCTATTTTATGGCCTAGATCCTTATAGGTTTTACCCTTAAAAAATGTAACAACTTAAAAAGATGAGGGTGCTTTGATACGCTTTTCTTTTCCGGGTAATTTGCTTACGTTCAACAATTACTTTATTACAAAGTAGTTATTGGAAAAATTACATATTTAAACTTGTATCTACCTTAAAACCTTGGTTATCTTCTCCAATAACTACCTCAAGAGATGATAAATGGGTCTAAAAAACATAGTATTCTAGGAAATGGGTATAGATGTAAATTACCTCAAGAGATGATAAATTGTTAAAAGTGAGGTCCAATTTTTCCAGCTTCTTGAAATCAGCCAAACAAGAAACCTAATGAAAAATAAAAAGCAATTATTTTGTAAAAGAAAAAGAAAAGAATGATATGAATAAAATGAAATTAAAAAATACATGAGATAGAGCTCTGTGAGTGAAGGTGAGAGATGTAACGGCGTTGATATTACTTGTTTTGTTTTCTTGCAGAACCTCTTTCGATGTTAAACAACCTAATTTCATCATCTGCTCTCTCTCTCTCTCTCTGTCTGTCGGAACTCGGAAGTGTGTGTGTGTATGTTATTAAAAACCCTAGCAATGGCTTTAGATGGTTGTGTAGGTCAATGGGTTTTAGTTACCGGCCAACTTTTTACCTTGTGTATACTGTATACCCTTTACCCCTCTCACACGCGACAAAAGTTTTTTTTTTTTTTTTCACACATGTTATTAACAGACAAGATAGCTGCTTATGATTTTCTGCCAAGTATGATTTTCTATCAAGAATGTGCTTTTTTAGACAAGTTTTTTTTTTTTTTTTTTTTTTTTCCTTCTAATTTAACTATACTTTGGCTACTTTGAGTTTGAGCAACTTAGTTAAAATCATGACATGCGACTCATGTAAATTATATATATAACCTCTTATTCATTTGTTATTACATATATGCCAGTCCACCCACCACTACCATTAAAATCATATCTGGTGGGATCTTCTTTCTCCAAACTGTCAACACTGGTACAAAAAGTTGTATTGGTCACGCCAAAAATGTGTGACGATATGCATATAGTCACACACGTTTTTTTCGTTGTGTGTCACAATAGGTATAACACCCGTAAAATCTCAAACATATATTTAAATTATAACCTAAGTATTTATATGATAATACTTGAACCTTTCGCGACATATGAGATCTATAATACTTATGATATGATAAAACTATACTATGTTATACATTTTAATCATGTACACGCCTAATATAGTGTAGTTTGCCGGAATATTTAATGGGATTTGCTATAAATGGGAAAGGCTATAATCTAATCACATAAAATCAGTGATTTTCCTTCTTGATTTCCCCTCACACGTTTTCATTAAAACAAATCCCACAAAATTAGCATGCTTTCCGTTTTGTTCTCAATCCCCTCACACGATTTCCTTTAAACCGAATACACAAACCTTTTCAACACAGGAAAATAAAATCAGAAAAAAAAATAATAATAAAAAAAAAAAAAAAAAAAAAAAAAAAAAAAACTAAAACTATCTCAAAAAGGTGCGAGTGCTTGTTCTTTTCTTCTTTTTCTTGTTCGACACTAAGGCTGCTAAAAGTTCTCAATCGTGGGCTTGGTGGTGGATTTGGACGTGATGAATTCTGGTTCGAATGAGGGTCGTGTGTCGTGGGTTAAAGGGCTGTTTGAAGGGTGATTACTGGTTGGTTTCGGCTGGGATTGTAGCAAGTGTTCGACTCTTGCTTTCTTGTTTTCCTTCGTATTATCACGCATCAAGGGTATGGTATCCAACTCATACGATTCGATTCTTCTTGTTTGATTTCATGGTTTTGTTTTGGAATATGTTTTGGTTTCCTTGTCGATAATAATAGATACAACACATAAAATCATAAAGCTCGTCCATATGAAATCATAGGAATGAACACATGAAATAACAGTTTTGAAACTTAATGAAATCAATCTATATTTCCTGTTTAGGCTCATGCTTCACGTATGAATAGACCTATCGTTACTTCGAAATAAACATGTTACATGAAAACTAAAAGAACCAGTTGATACTTATGCATATACACGACTAGAAACTCACATAAAATCGCGATCTAGGAAACCTCCTATAAAAACCTCGTATAAGCGATCTAATGAGTTGTAACTGGAATTGGTTGTGTTCGTATGATTTGATCTATATTTATTCGACATATAGATGTTACACTAAAACCCAAACGAGCTAATAGGGATGAAACGCATGCATAAATTGTTTTGTTTCGAGATGAAAATAATATAAAAGGTGCGAGTCAGTTTCGACCATATTACTGTTATCAGGTCATATAAGAAATGAATTTGCATGCATGCATTTACGGTTTTGTTTGTTCGAACTAAATAAAAAAAGAATGTCTCGGATTAGGTTTGTGTCATGTGAGTGGTTTACACTTTGGACCTTAAACTTTGTAATAGTGACATTTTAGACCCTAAACTTTGTTATTTGACACTCTTAACCCTAAACTTGTGATAATAACAATTTAAACCCTATACTTTTATAATTGACATAACTAAACCCTAATCTATCATTTTTGTCATTTAAAATGCTTTAACTTAATAAATATCAATGACTAATTGATGAGTGCTCAAACACTCATCGTTTTTGACGTATTTAAACTGCCAAAACATACAAAAACAATCAAAAAGATATCAAAATACTTAAATTATCCCAGGGATTGTGTTTTATGTGTTTTAAATGCAAAATGAGCAAAAACAAAGAAAAAGCGTACAAAGTTTGCAATATTGGCAGTTTCAGTCCTCCAAGTTTCAAAACTTGTCAATTTTAGTCCATGTGCATTTATTTGAAAGGAAAAGTCAACCCAAGGTTTTGAAAGTCAAAAATTATAAAAAACTACACTTGGGTCACAAGTTTTCCAAAATTACAAGTTTGGTCCCTGAAAATCCAAAAATGGCAAAATAGGTCCCTGGGAAATTTTGAAATTTGGAAAATGGAAAAATGGTTTGTGAACTTTGGAATTATGGCAATATTGATCCTTGGAAGCAAATTGGGGAAAGTATACTTTCAGTCCTTCAAGTTTGGAAAAATTGCAAAAATGGTCCTTGTAACTAAACAAACCAACCGGACCCTTATTTATTACCAAAACCCAAAACCAAACCCCAATCCAATTCCACCCCCTAGGCCCAGTCCACCACAAGATCCGGCCCAACCCCTTTTTAAATATATAATTCCCTCGGTCAAACGACCCTTTGACTCTCCCCCAACCTCCCAACCGTATCCCATGAAACCTGGAAACCTTTCCCCCCCCCCTCCTCACCTTTTTCACCTCAGCCACCACAATTAATACTCCACACCAACCTTTCCCACCACAATTAATTCCCACAACAACCCTCGCCTAACCCACTAATTTTGCCCCGTATCCATTTTGGCGCCAAAAAGGTAATCAACAGCTCAGATTGATCAAAAGCTAATTGGACGGCTGGGATTTGGTCAAGACGTCAACATGAAGCTTGTGGGACATCCAGAATTCAAATTGGAGCCATGTGGGAAGACCTAGGGTTTATTCTTAGCTCGTATTATATATTGAGCTCTTATGAGCTTTAGAAAGTGTGTAATATTTTTAGTTTATATGTTTTTTAGTTTATTTTAATGTATTGTAACCTTTTTTATTAATGAAAGTTCTGTTTTAAAGTTTAAGTCTCATTTTCAATTTTCAAGTTTCACTAAAATTTCTCAAGTGTTAAGTGAAGGATCCAATGTGTGTTTAAGCTAGTCATAAGCTCTTACAAACTCAGAAAACAACTTTTTAAAAGCTTTACAAGCTTTTATCAGCACCACAAACTCAGTTTGCAAAAATACTAAAAATTCAA
This sequence comes from Artemisia argyi, assembly GCA_030686995.1. NCBI lineage: Eukaryota > Viridiplantae > Streptophyta > Magnoliopsida > Asterales > Asteraceae > Artemisia > Artemisia argyi. The sequence goes on from CM060709.1 coordinate 178,248,336, forward strand.
GAAAAATAAAAAAAAAAAAAAAAAAAAAAAAATGGATAAAGATGGAAGCAGCTTTGGATTGGGTTGATTTCTGGATTGCAAAGGGTTAGGGACCTCATGGGAGGTCAGTAGGTTGGTTCATTTGATCATTGGTACTTGCTACCAGGGATTAAGGGTTGACCTGTTGTTTGACCTGTAGACTAGTGGACCCCACTTAGTTTTGCATCCAAAGTTTGTCCCCAGTCTGCCTCAAAACCAAATAAGCAAACAGCTTATTGTGGTGATTTAGCTTATTTACTTACCTTATTTGTGTGATATCTGTTTTAACTTGTTCATTATACTTATTTGCATCTGTTTTCACTAAAGTGGACCCCACACACTCCAAATTGAGCTAAAATCCTTCCACAGTCAACAAAAGTCAACTGTTAGGGTTAATAAGCTCTCAACTGCTTATTTTTGGGTTTTGTAAAAAGTGTTTTCAGAAAAAGTGTTTGTATTCAGTGTATAATTAGTTTGGAAAAAGAAAAAACAAAAAAAAACCAACTTTAATTATAGTGATAGCTTCTATTTAATAGGATTTATCATTTTAGTTTTCTTTTTAGCTTATTTATATAAGCAATATATCACTTTTATATTTTTATTAAATCTCTTTTAGGTTAAAATAATTCTATAAATTTTTCCAGATTTTTGTTTTGTCTTTTAGTGGTTTTTATAATTAATTCTAGTTTAATTAAGTTTTAATTAATATTAAGTAATTAAATAGCATAATTATAATTTATAAAGTATAACCTAGTTTTTATAATTTTTCTAGCTTTTAATTAAGTTAAAACATTTTTATAAATTTTTCTAGGATTTAAATTGTTCATTTTCTATTTTTCCTAATATAATTAGTATAATTAGAAATTAATAAGTAATTAGATTAATAATTAGTAAATTAGTTTAAAAATACATAAAATAAATTTTTTATATTTTTTTAGGATTCCTGTAATGGTTAATTAGATTTGAAAAATTTTTCTTAATTTTCTAAGTCTTTTTAGTATTTTTAATAATTCTAATTAGTTTAATTAGTTAATAATTAGATAATTAGTAATTAATTAATAATTAATAATTAAATAGTGTAAAAATAGTTTTTATTTTTCTTAAAATTTTCTTTAATTGTTAGGATTGTAAAAATATTAATTTTACACTTGTAACCCTTTCCGTCCTTACTTTTCGTTTCGTTCGTCTGTGTACGTTTTTAAATTAAAACGTACGTTTTTAGGTTTTAGCTCAAATCTTTGTAATCTCAATACCAGTAATCAATCACGTAGCTTTCCTAAGCTATTTCTGTTAATAATATCCAAACATTTCTCATAACAAACCCTTTCTGTGAATAACACCCGATTACAAAGCACGCTAAGTTACAATTCACATCTCAACGGGACTTAACGACCTGGTGATACCTTATATTACCCGGAGCATTGACCTAGGCTATTTGACTTTGTTGATCATTCTTTGGTCAATATAAGTTGGTGGTTTAGCATCAATCAATTTTTGGCGCCGCTGCCGGGGAGGTGTGCGCGTTTCTGCAGCGTCTTTCGAGATTAGTGTATCTCACCTCACTCACTGTACAAATACCACCACTTGTGTATATTTTCAAAATCAAAATACATAAAAAAGTCATTGACACTTTTCCTAAAGTGTTAAAACACCAAAAAAAGTAAAAAAAAAAAAAAAACAACAAAACATATCGTAACGTTTTCTGATTCGGTTTTCTTTTAAGGTGATTCTTATGGAGAAACGATTCTAGATTACGGGACGATAACAAAAAAATATTGTCCAAAAAGTTTTTATCCCTAGTGCATGCGCACTCGTTCACAATCGAAACGAAATCGTCAACTGAAAAACGTAATTGAGTTACGTCCTATTGTTGAGGATCCAGTTCCGAAAATGGACGGTAATGACCCACCCATCATAGATGATGCAGCTCCTGATCTCCGAACGATGGAGGAGTTGTGTCAGCCCACAATGCAAGGGAGGGGAGGACCCATTGCCCCTCTTAATATTGCGGCCACTGATTTTGGACTTAAACATCATATGATACAACAAGTCCAGAATTCATGCCAATTCCATGGTTTACCGGGTGACGATGCAAACAAGCATCTTGATAAATTCCTTACCGTCACCCAAAACATGAAACAGCTTGGTGTCTCCGATGATGCCCTTCATCTATGTCTCTTTCCCTATTCTTTAACACATCATGCCACTGCATGGTTTGATCGACTTCCAAAAAATTCGATTCACACTTTCGAAGAGATGGTCACTAAATTTTTAGCCAAATACTTTCCACCATCCATGGTTACCAAGTTGCGTAATGACATTAGCAACTTTCGTCAGCTTCCCAACGAATCTTTATTCGAAGCTTGGGAACGCTATAAGCTTGCGATTGATCGGTGTCCCAACCACAATATGTTACAAGTCACCATTATGCAAGTCTGCCACTTCAGCATCCTCATCCTCTGATATAGCAATTCTCGCTAAAAGGATGGATGATATCTCTTTGGCTGTGTTGAGAATGAACCAAACTATGCAAAATCAACAAGTTCAAAATCAACAAGCCAAAGCTGTCAATCAAAGTTGCGAAACTTGTGGAGGTCCACATCCCTACTTCGAGTGTCCAACCACTAGTGGTTACACTCAAGAGAACGTACATGCTATTCAAGGTTCCTATAATTCGGGAGGTAATGGCTACCAACCACAAGAGGACCGCAATCTTCTAAGCTATCGTTCTAACAATTTCCTTGGACCACCCGGTTTCAATCAAAACAATAATGTCCAAAACAACCGTAACCAGAACCAAAATCAGAATCGAACAAACCAAGGTTACCAAAATTCGGGAAATGTAAATCAACACCAAAACCAGGGTTTCCATCAAAACCAAAACCAAAGTTTCCAACATCAAGGAAACTATAATCGAAACCAAGGTCAAAACAACTTTCAGGGAAACAACTCTCATGGATATGGCAACCAAAATTAGGGAAATTATCAAAACCACGGTTCCCATCAAAATAACCGGGTCCAGAATTTTCCCAATCAAAATCAAGCCATCACTCCAACTAATCAGCACTTCTCAAATCCAGCTCCTCCTAACCCAACTCGAGCAATTGTTCCAACCGGCCCATCAAATGATGAGTTGTTGAAACAATTCATGAAATCTCAGGAGGAGATGAACAAAGTGATAATGACTCAGATCGTAGACATCAAGAAGTCTTTAAATGATCAACCCTCGGGCTCAGGAAAACTTTCGAGCAATACGATCGCTAACCCGAGGGGCGATGTTAAGGCGATCACTACCCGAAGCGGTGTTGCATATGATGGACCCATGGCTCCTACTACCTCTTCTTCTCTTCCTAAGGTAGTAGAGCGTGAGCCTGAGGAGACAACGGACAAGGTGCAAATTACTAGCCCACGAAGTACCGCACACGTCCATCCTCAGATTGTACCAGAGACTGTACCAAAGCTAGGAGTTTTCTTTGAACCACCAACAACTCCTGAAGAAAACCCTAAATCCAAACCTTCACTACCATATCCATCTAGGTTACAAGACCAGAAGCTCCGCGAAAAAGCCAATCATCAAATGGAAAAGTTTTTTCAAATTTTCCGTGATATTCATTTTGATATCAGTTTCGCGGATGCTCTCCTGTTGATGCCTAAATTTGCATCGACAATCAAAAATCTGTTGAACAATAAAGAGAAGCTATTCGAAGTGGCACGAACTCCACTCAATGAGAACTGCTCTGCGGTTCTTTTGAAACAGCTTCCCGAGAAGCTAGGAGATCCGGGAAAATTTCTCATTCCGTGTGTTTTTCCCGGTATGGTTGAGTGCTTCGCCTTGGCCGATCTAGGTGCAAGCATCAAGTTGATGCCTTATTCGATATGGAAAAAGCTCTCTCTTCCAGAACTCACCACCACCTGCATGACTCTCGAGCTTGCAGACCGCTTAACATCTCGTCCCCTCGGCATTGCCGAGGATGTATTTGTAAAGGTGGGAAACTTCCACTTTCCAGAGGATTTTGTGATTGTTGACTTCGACGCTGACCCACGAGTTCCTCTCATTCTGGGAAGAGGATTCTTAAGAACGGGTCGTGCGTTAATTGATGTGCACGAAGAGGAAATAACTCTTCGTGTTGGTAATGAAGCAGTAACATTTAACCTCGATCAAACCTCGAGGTACTCCTCTAATTATGACGCCGAATCGGTTAACCGAATTGATGTCATTGATGTTGCGTCTGAGGAGTACTCTTAAGAACTTCTAGGTTACCTTCCGAGTGGCAGTCCCACTCCATCGTCTGAGCCTATCATATCCGACTCTTCCCCTTCTCTCACTCCCTTTGAGGGAAGTGACTTCTTTTTGGAAGATGTCGAAGCTTTTCTCGCCCAAGATAGTTGAATGTCGGGTGAATTTGATGAGGACTATCTTGATCCTGAGGGGGATATTCTTTTGCTAGAAAAATTGTTAAACGAAGATCCATCTCCCCCTCTTCCTCCAAAAGTACTTCATAAAGAGGAAGTCAAAAATGTTGAAATAACTGATGACTTTCCTAAGGTTGAACTTAAGGACTTGCCGCCTCATCTTGAATATGCATTTCTGGAGGGTGATGATAAATTACCCGTCATTATTGCTAAAAACTTAAGTGTTGAGGAAAAGGCTGCTCTCATAAAGGTTTTGAAGTCTCATAAACAAGAAATTGCTTGGCGACTCTCCGACATCAAGGGCATTGACCCTGAATTTTGTACACACAAGATTTTAATGGAGGACGACTTCAAACCAGCAGTCCAACAATAAAGAAGGGTGAATCCAAAAATTCACGAGGTTATCAAACAAGAGGTTTTAAAACTTCTTGATGCCGGATTGATTTACCCTATCTCGGACAGTCCTTGGGTCAGCCCAATCCATTGTGTTCCAAAAAAGGGTGGCATTACTGTTGTCACAAATGAGGAGAATGAGTTAATTCTAACTCGTTTGGTTACGGGTTGGCGCGTCTGCATTGATTATCGTAAATTGAATGACGTCACCCGTAAGGATCATTTTCCTCTGCCCTTTATGGATCAGATGCTCGAGAGATTAGCGGGGAATGAGTACTATTGCTTCCTCGATGGTTTCTCGGGTTACTTTCAGATTCCCATTGACCCGCAAGACCAAGAAAAGACCACTTTTACGTGCCCCTATGGAACTTTCGCATATAAACGTATGCCATTTGGCCTATGTAATGCTCCGGGCACGTTTCAAAGATGTATGATGGCCATTTTTTCCGACATGATCGGGAAAACTATGGAGGTCTTTATGGACGATTTTTCGGTCATTGGGGATTCGTTCCAATCATGTCTCTCCCATTTAGACAGCATGCTAAAACGTTGTGAAGACACAAAGTTATGTCTAAATTGGAAGAAGAGTCACTTTATGGTCAAAGAGGGCATTGTCCTCGGCCATAAGATTTCAAAGAACGGGATTGAGGTTGACAAAGCCAAAGTGGACGTCATTGCAAAATTGCCTCATCCCACGACTGTGAAAGGTGTTAGGAGCTTTTTGGGTCACGCCGGTTTTTACCGTAGGTTTATTCAAGATTTTTCTACAATCGCCCGGCCTATGACCCATCTCCTCGAGAAGGATGCTCCTTTTATCTTCTCCCCTGAGTGCATCGAAGCCTTTGAAACATTAAAGAAAAGGCTTACCGAGGCACCGATTCTTGTTGCCCCCGATTGGGACTTGCCCTTCGAGCTCATGTGTGATGCTAGTGATTATGCTATAGGGGCAGTCTTGGGGCAACGCAGAACAAAACATTTTCAGCCTATACACTATGCCAGCAAGACTATGACCGAGGCTCAAAGTCATTACACCACCACTGAAAAATAATTATTAGCTGTGGTGTATGCATTTGAAAAATTTCGGCCATACTTGATTCTCACCAAAAGCATAGTGTATACGGATCACTCGGCTTTGAAGTATCTATTTGCAAAACAAGATGCAAAGCCGAGACTCCTCTGTTGGGTTCTCCTCCTTCAGGAATTTGATATCATTATTCGTGATAAAAAAGGAGCTGAGAACCTAGCTGCTGATCATCTCTCCCGTCTTGAAAACCCTCACCAAAATGCTTTTGAGAAAAAGGAAATAAATGAAACATTTCCTCTCGAAACCCTCAATGTGGTTTCACTTCGTGGAGACTCGATTACCCCATGGTTTGCCGACTTTGCAAACTATCTTGCGGGTAACTTTATTGTGAAAGGGATGTCGTCCCAACAATAAAATAAATTTTTCAAAGATGTAAAACATTACTTTTGGGACGACCCCTACTTGTTCAAAATATGCGCGGATCAAGTCATCCGGCTGTGTGTGTATGGTCAGGAAGCCAAGGAAATTTTAAAGGCTTGCCATGCTGGTCCCACGGGGCGCCACCACAATCCCAACTACACCGCCAAAAAGGTGTTTAATTCCGGCTTTTATTGGCCCTCGATCTACAAAGATGCCCAAGAATTGGTCAAGTCCTGTGACGCTTGTCAACGTCACGGGAATATTTCACAAAAGAATGAAATGCCTCAGAATGCAATTCAAGTTTGTGAAATTTTTGATATCTGGGGCATCGACTTTATGGGGCCATTTCCATCCTCTCACGGAAACAAATACATACTCGTGGCAGTTGACTACTTATCAAAATGGGTTGAAGCAAAAGCTTTACCCACAAATGATGCCCGAGTAGTTGTGAAATTCCTAAAAGCTCTTTTTGCCCGATTCGGAACTCCACGTGCTATTATTAGTGATCGTGGTACACACTTCTGTAATGACAAATTTGACAAAGTCATGCAAAAGTACGGTGTAACTCACCGTCTTTCTACTGCGTACCACCCTCAAACGAGTGGACAAGTCGAGGTTTCCAATCGGGGCATTAAAAGGATTTTAGAAAGAACCGTAGGTGAAAATCGTGCATCGTGGTCGGATAAATTAGATGATGCACTTTGGGCTTTCCGTACGGCTTACAAAACACCCATTGTGTGTACGCCTTATAAACTTGTGTACGGGAAAGCGTGCCATCTTCCGATCGAGCTTGAGCATAAAGCTTATTGGGCTCTCAAGCATGCCAATTTTGACCTCAAAATGGCGGGTGATCATAGAAAAGTTCAACTAAATGAATTAAACGAACTTCGTGATCAAGCTTACGAGAACTCTTTGATCTATAAAGAAAAGACAAAGAAGATTCATGACTCAAAAATCAAAAACCGCATTTTCAACGTTGGTGATCGAGTCCTTCTTTTCAACTCTAGACTCAAGATCTTCTCGGGAAAGCTCAAAACCCGATGGACTGGTCCATTCACTATCACAAAAGTTTATCCTTATGGTACCGTCGAATTATCTCAAAATGACGGTCCTAATTTCAAAGTGAATGGACATCGTTTAAAGCACTACTTTGGAGAGGACATACCATCCATGGTTGTCCCGGATCTCCAAACTTTCCCCAAGGACAATTGAATTCGGGGATCGAGTCAAGCTAGCGACTCGATGAACAAAAATAATAGCACAATACGGGTTTTCACCCGTATCTCTGATTCTTTCTATTTTCTACCACCTAGTGTGGGGGAATGGCCAACCCCCCGTTGTTTGAAAAAATGTATATATGTATATAAAGCTCTCAAAAAAAAAATAATAAAAAATAAAATAAAAAGTTGTATATATATAGAAATAAAGTGAAATTTGGTGTTTCCGCAGTTAGATTCGAATCTTGCCTTTTTACGTTCAAAGAGTCGGCATAATAGCCGGGACTTTGAATATTGAGGACAATATTCATTTCTAAGTGTGGGGGGGGGGGGGGGGGGGGAATTCTAGCGAATTTTATCAAAATATATCTTCTAGTACCCCCGTTTTTGGCCGAAATTTTCAAAAAAATTTTCACTTTATTTCAAAATTTTTGTGGTAATCAGTCCGCCAGGTCTAAACGACAAAGGGATTGGCTAATCCAGGAGCAAACGGCTCTTGGTAAAGATAAATCAAATCCGTTGGCGGTTTGCAATTTGCCCAAAATTGTATGGTTCCTCAACTCCCCATATCCCATAAAGTGAATGAGTTGGCTAGCCCGCAAGATTATGGCTTGTGGTAAAGGCAGTGGAAAATCCATAATTGGTAATCAGCTCACCAAGATGTTGACTAGGTCCATCAAGATGCTGGCTAGTCCAGGAGCAAACGGCTCTTGGTAAAGACAAATCAAAACCGTTGGAAGCTGGTGGTTTGCTCAAAATCACATGGTTATCGGTGTACCATGGTTCTTACTTGAACTGAAACATTTGGCTACTCCAGAAGTGATGGCTTTTGGTAAAGAGTTTTTCAAATCCATCAAGTTTTCTAAAAAGATTGCTAGGGACTAGCAATAGTTTAGTGTGGGGGATTGATGAGTGCTCAAACACTCATCGTTTTTGACGTATTTAAACTGCCAAAACATACAAAAACAATCAAAAAGATATCAAAATACTTAAATTATCCCAGGGATTGTGTTTTATGTGTTTTAAATGCAAAATGAGCAAAAACAAAGAAAAAACGTACAAAGTTTGCAATATTGGCAGTTTCAGTCCCCCAAGTTTCAAAACTTGTCAATTTTAGTCCCTGTGCATTTATTTTGAAAGGAAAAGTCAACCCAAGGTTTTGAAAGTAAAAAATTATAAAAAACTACACTTGGGTCACAAGTTTTCCAAAATTACAAGTTTGGTCCCTGAAAATCCAAAAATGGCAAAATAGGTCCCTGGGAAATTTTGAAATTTGGAAAATGGAAAAATGGTTTGTGAACTTTGGAATTATGGCAATATTGATCCTTGGAAGCAAATTGGGGAAAGTACACTTTCAGTCCTTCAAGTTTGGAAAAATTGCAAAAATGGTCCTTGTAACTAAACAAACCAACCGGACCCTTATTTATTACCAAAACCCAAAACCAAACCCCAATCCAATTCCACCCCCTAGGCCCAGTCCACCACAAGATCCGGCCCAACCCCTTTTTAAATATATAATTCCCTCGGTCAAACGACCCTTTGACTCTCCCCCAACCTCCCAACCGTATCCCATGAAACCTGGAAACCTTCCCCCCCTCCTCACCTTTTTCACCTCAGCTACCACAATTAATACTCCACACCAACCTTTCCCACCACAATTAATTCCCACAACAACCCTCGCCTAACCCACTAATTTTGCCCCGTATCTATTTTGGCGCCAAAAAGGTAATCAACAGCTCAGATTGATCAAAAGCTAATTGGACGACTGGGATTTGGTCAAGAGGTCAACATGAAGCTTGTGGGACATCCAGAATTCAAATTGGAGCCATGTGGGAAGACCTAGGGTTTATTCTTAGCTCGTATTATATATTGAGCTCTTATGAGCTTTAGAAAGTGTGTAATATTTTTAGTTTATATGTTTTTCAGTTTATTTTAATGTATTGTAACCTTTTTTATTAATGAAAGTTCTGTTTTAAAGTTTAAGTCTCATTTTCAATTTTCAAGTTCACTAAAATTTCTCAAGTGTTAAGTGAAGGATCCAATGTGTGTTTAAGCTAGTCATAAGCTCTTACAAACTCAGAAAACAACTTTTTAAAAGCTTTACAAGCTTTTATCAGCACCACAAACTCAGCTTGTAAAAATACTTAAAATTCAAGAAAAATAAAAATAAAATAAAAAAAATGGATAAAGATGGAAGCAGCTTTGGATTGGGTTGATTTCTGGATTGCAAAGGGTTAGGGACCTCATAGGAGGTCAGTAGGTTGGTTCATTTGATCATTGGTACTTGCTAGCCAAGCTTGGAAGGCTTTGTAAGTTCAAAAATTTCATATCTTTAGTAATAAGTAGTATTAGCAAGTTATTTGAGTTGTTCTTAGTTAACTATTAGTAATTAGATTAGTTTTAATCATTTGTTTGTGTTTCATGTTTGTCTGAATCAATTTGTATCATAATCTGTTTTTAAAAAGGGTGTTTGGTTGTTGTCTGTTTGTACCATGCTACTTGTGTAATTGCACCATTCTGTGTTCTATTCAGTTGTTGGGGTGGATATAGGCTCAGGGAAACAATTTACTTGGTCACTAATTCAACCAAAGTCAAAATCACAAGGAAGTGATCACCACAGTTAACTGTGGTGAGTTTTTAAGTCCAAAACCCATCACACCTTATCATAAGTGGGTGTTTTTACTTAAATTAGCTTTCATATAGCTTATCATAACATATTTGATCATTAAATCAGCTATCTAAGTTCATAGAAGTCAAAACTTAAGTTTTCCTAAAAAGTCAAAAGTGCATAGCTCAGATTTTTGCAAAAATTGGGTGAATTAATCTGATTTTTGTGTTGAGATTTAGAGTTTGAAATTTGTTGGGTGCATTATCTACCAGCTTAACTTGTGAATTCCATTGTGGTAATATTTTTGTGATTTTTTTCTTTGGACCAAAATGCCATTGGAACTGACCTGCGGGGCAAGGTAGTTGCCCTGTCTCAACAGACCCCAGCTCACCACCCACCTTTGGTGGTGTTTTGTGACTAACCCCCCTCCTACCAGGGATTAAGGGTTGACCTGTTGTTTGACCTGTAGACTAGTGGACCCCACTTAGTTTTGCATCCAAAGTTTGTCCCCAGTCTGCCTCAGAACCAAATAAGCAAACAGCTTATTGTGGTGATTTAGCTTATCTACTTAGCTTATTTGTGTGATATCTGTTTTAACTTGTTCATTATACTTATTTGCATCTGTTTTCACTAAAGTGGACCCCACACACTCCAAATTGAGCTAAAATCCTTCCATAGTCAACAAAAGTCAACTGTTAGGGTTAATAAGCTCTCAACTGCTTATTTTTGGGTTTTGTAAAAAGTGTTTTCAGAAAAAGTGTTTGTATTCAGTGTATAATTAGTTTGGAAAAAGAAAAAACAAAAAAAAACCAACTTTAATTATAGTGATAGCTTCTATTTAATAGGATTTATCATTTTAATTTTCTTTTTAGCTTATTTATATAAGCAATATATCACTTTTATATTTTTATTAAATCTATTTTAGGTTAAAATAATTCTATAAATTTTTCCAGATTTTTGTTTTGTCTTTTAGTGGTTTTTATAATTAATTCTAGTTTAATTAAGTTTTAATTAATATTAAGTAATTAAATAGCATAATTATAATTTATAAAGTATAACCTAGTTTTTATAATTTTTCTAGCTTTTAATTAAGTTAAAACATTTTTATAAATTTTTCTAGGATTTAAATTGTTCATTTTCTATTTTTCCTAATATAATTAGTATAATTAGAAATTAATAAGTAATTAGATTAATAATTAGTAAATTAGTTTAAAAATACATAAAATAAATTTTTTATAATTTTTAGGATTCCTGTAATGGTTAATTAGATTTGAAAAATTTTTCTTAATTTTCTAAGTCTTTTTAGTATTTTTAATAATTCTAATTAGTTTAATTAGTTAATAATTAGATAATTAGTAATTAATTAATAATTAATAATTAAATAGTGTAAAAATAGTTTTTATTTTTCTTAAAATTTTCTTTAATTGTTAGGATTGTAAAAATATTAATTTTACACTTGTAACCCTTTCCGTCCTTCAGTTGTACTTTTCGTTTCGTTCGTCTGTGTACGTTTTTAAATTAAAACGTACGTTTTTAGGTTTTAGCTCAAATCTTTGCAATCTCAATACCAGTAATCAATCACGTAGCTTTCCTAAGCTATTTCTGTTAATAATCTCCAAACATTTCTCATAACAAACCCTTTCTGTGAATAACACCCGATTACAAAGCACGCTAAGTTACAATTCACATCTCAACGGGACTTAACGACCTGGTGATACCTTATATTACCAGGAGCATTGACCTAGGCTATTTGACTTTGTTGATCATTCTTTGGTCAATATAAGTTGGTGGTTTAGCATCAATCACTAATCCTACTAAATATGGAAACTTACTAAATCGAGAAACTATTTAAAATGGAAATTCACTATATTTGGCAGGTTACTAAAAATAAAAAGTTGCTAAAACTCCAAAGCCGACAAAAACGAGTAATCTGATTTAAAACAAATTATTAATAATAAGCCGATCATTAATTCGTGTAGATTCGCTGAAGAAGGAGTGACTTCCTATTCTTATGTTATGATATGGTTTCGTTGGCGGCTTAAGGTACAGATATTCTACCCTTTCAGTAAGGGTGTTTTTACTCTCATGACTCTTGATCTAGATCTTTGATTCGTTATAAGATTCCCTAAGCCATTGCTATGTTCCCTTATGCTTTGATTCATTCTTTATGATTCCTTTGATATGATTACTTGATATGATCTTTTTGATATACGATTCACATTCATTTGATACTCCTCTGATTATGATTATGCTATGCTATGATTCGGATATGCTGCTATGATTCTCTGTATGTATGTATGTATGTATGTATGCTTCGTTCCCTTCTTATGCCCGAGTTTTCCAACTACTCATGGAGGTACCATGGGCGTATCATCGAGGCACCGATGGCATGACACTTTCTGTGGAGGTGTGATTGATCCACGGCGTTCCCATTTGATATGATATGATTATGCGCACTTATTATTATGATTATACTGGATTGTATGTATGTATGGGGGGCGTATGGATGCATCCTAGCACTTATGTTTATGTATGGTTATGATATGGATATATGTATGGTGAATGTGGGTAGGTGCTTCTCTACTCCTTCACATTTGGGAGCTAGCTACTCCATGTGGTACCGAGAGGTCTCCCCTCTTCGTATCCTTTGACAGGTGATTATGGATTATGTATGTATGTATGTTTGTATGAGACCTATTCGAGTGACTCTGGTAGGTCGGCTCGTGGCTTTCCTTATTTCTTTGTGTCTATTCGAGTGACTCTGGTAGACACGCCTTTGTTGATACGTACTCATTACCTTTCCCTTATGATTATGCTTATGTGATATATCTTTGACACTTCATTTTCCTTTGACTTATGATATTCGTTCAGTTGTTCGTAAATCTCTTATGCATTTGACAGATGATATTCCTTTCAGCAGAAGCTTATGATGTCCTGTTTCTCATACTTATATACGTTTTGTTATCCATTTGCTTTGTTTTATATCTGTTCACTGGGCTTTTTAAGCTCAGCCGCATTTCCTTTCCTGTGGCAGGTTATAGGTTGGAAGCTGGGTTTGGGTGAAGAGAGAGCATAGGAACTTTAGTGGACTACCCCATGGACTAGAAGCCCATTACATCCGGACTACTTTTGGACTTGGATTAGATTAGACTTTGTTTAGTTTGTATTTTCCTTTCTCTTATAGTTTTAGTATTCCTTTTGTATTTTTAGATTGTTCCCTTGTAACCTTTTGTTTTAAGTCTTCAGTTTGCGTTGTATGCTTTGATATGTCACCATACTGTAGTGCTCCGGACCCCTGCCGGGTTGGGGTGTTACAATTATGGTATCAGAGATAAGGTTGCGATCTATAGTACATAAGTTATGCCCTGTGAGTTTTAGACCCTTAGGTTTGCACCTTAGAAGCTTTAGGAATAACTTTGGAAGGTTTGCCTTAAGTTTCTCCCCTTAAGAGCTTTATTATGACCGGCGAGGATTTGGTAGATATATGATCAGACGTGGTTCTCTTGCTTTCGTTTTACTCTGATTTATGCCTTTGCTATTCGTTAAGCTCTTACAAGATCATTCATTTCAGAGACTTAGAAGACTTATCAGGTTCATGACATGTGTTTAGGATGCCTTTAGACTTCGTAGTGTGCCTTATAGGTTTCTTTCTTCGGAGTTATCCTTTTGAACTTCAATTCTTGATTCATTTGACATTCGTTTAGATGCCTTCCGCTCGTTCGGAGATTCGTGTATGTATGAATCCTACATGTTCGACACATTCTATGACTTCTCCTTGCTTCTGATTCTTTCTTCATTGTTGATTTTGACCTTACCTATTCTACCCCTATGATCGTTTCGTGACTTTTCATCGTGTATATTCGATTTGTTCGATGTGTTCTGGAGATATTTGGAGACGATTTCGTGGTGCTAATTTATTTACGTTGGAGATGTTCGATTCAATGTTATTCTGGATTTGGAATTGTTGCCTGAGTATTTTGATGATGACGACTGTCATTTTATGGTTGTCACCTTTTATGTTTTGTGAAGTTCATGATTCTTAACATGATAATCGTTTATGACCACCTTGTTCTGAAACTCGCACGTTGATTTCCCCCCTACTGTGAAGATACTTCTCTAACGAAACTCACCTTGAGAGTTACTCGATTTGTTTGGAACGTTCGTTGTATATCTTTGTGTGTTTCTGTTTTATTCGTGGAGGAGAATGATGAAAGTATGAGGATGTGGATTGATTTTGGACGCTAAATCGTGTCATGTTTTGTGTGAAGAGCGAGATGTTCTTAGAAAAATTCTTTTCATATTCGTTTTGATCTTTTATGAGTGTTGTAATGCCAATTGTATAGGCTACTACTCTGACTATTTCTATGAACTTGATGAATCGTGTTTTCATGAATACTTGGACAATTTGTCATAGTATGACATTTTAGTATATTCAGAGAGGAAAGAGAAACATGAGGATCATCTTCATCTTCGTATTTTGTGTTGATATTTCTGCGTTAGAAGAAGTTCTATGTGATATTTCACGAAGAGTAACTTTTGTTGGAAGAGATGAGAGAAAAAGTTTGAGAAGCTGAGAAGAAATTTGTTCTATCCAGGAGGAAGGAGCTCAGGAGCAAGACGGTAGAAGATTAGCTATGTTAGAAGACGGGAAGAAGCAGTTTTAATTGAAGCACACACTTTTATCGACTCTATTCATCTTAGTTGTACTAATATGTATAGAGTCTTGAAGCAGAGTCTGGACGGGATGGTATGAAGACAGTGGTGACTACATCGGTGATTTTCACACACAGGAGGAAGGACAACACGAGTGGAGTTATAGTGGAACATCGATTAGGACGGCTTGCTTGGAAGATCAGCAGAGATTTCCTTCGGCAGAAGATCATTTAAGCTACATGGCGCATCTGCAATGATCATGACAAAGAATCGAATTTTTGGTTCACGCTTCAAGAAGAAGAATAGAAGAGTTGGACGTTTCGGCAATTGAGGAAGTTTTGTTTGCGACGCGTTAGTTTTTGGATTCATTCTTATCCCTACGATTGATTCTACCTATTCCGTTATGCCTTCTGATACGTTTTGATACTCTGATTCATGATTTGGAACGTCAATATGAATTTGTTACCCATCTTCTTATGAGACTCTTGGTTTGTTGATGATTCGATTAGTATACCGTTGACTTTAGCAAGTTCCTTCGTTCGTTTAAGAATTTGGTAGGAGTCGATGAAGATTTATCGCTTAGTACTATCGATATGCTTGCCTCGTAGGTTAGGCGTTTCGTGTATCTCCTTGTGGGATTCCAATTATCATCAGTCATCTGTCATCTTCTACTCATTTGTTCGCATTCGTTGGACTCGATTTGTTATGATTTGTGTTCTATTGGAGAGCCTGAGGCTATTTTGGAGGATCAGGATCGAGTCATGAGAAAATTTTGGTTGTAAAGATTCTTTTGGAAGAACCTCCCTGAGCGTGAGGTTATTGTGACGTTCTTTTGTGTTTAGCTACGACTTCGTCTAACTTTTGCAACTTCAATTTCGGGGACGAAATTTTCTTTTTAGAGAGGAAGAATTATAACACCCGTAAAATCTCAAACATATATTTAAATTATAACCTAAGTATTTATATGATAATACTTGAACCTTTCGCGACATATGAGATCATAATACTTATGATATGATAAAGCTATACTATGTTATACATTTTAATCATGTACACGCCTAATATAGTGTAGTTTGCCGGAATATTTAATGGGATTTGCTATAAATGGGAAAGGCAATAATCTAATCACATAAAATCAGTGATTTTCCTTCTTGATTTCCCCTCACACGTTTTCATTAAAACAAATCCCACAAAATTAGCGTGCTTTCCGTTTTGTTCTCAATCCCCTCACATGATTTCCTTTAAACCGAATACACAAACCTTTTCAACACAGGAAAATAAAATCAGAAAAAAAAAAAAAAAAAAAAAAAACTAAAACTCTCTCAAAAAGGTGCGACTGCTTGTTCTTTTCTTCTTTTTCTTGTTTGACACTAAGGCTGCTAAAAGTTCTCAATCGTGGGCTTGGTGGTGGATTTGGACATGATGAATTCTGGTTCGAATGAGGGTCGTGTGTCGTGGGTTAAAGGGCTGTTTGAAGGGTGATTACTGGTTGGATTCGGCTGGGATTGTAGCAAGTGTTCGACTCTTGCTTTCTTGTTTTCCTTCATATTATCACGCATCAAGGGTATGGTATCCAACTCATACGATTCGATTCTTCTTGTTTGATTTCATGGTTCTGTTTTGGAATATGTTTTGGTTTCCTTGTCGACAATAATAGATACAACACATAAAATCATAAAGCTCGTCCACATGAAATCATAGGAAAGAACACATGAAATAACGGTTTTGAAACTTAATGAAATCAATCTATATTTCTTGTTTAGGCTCATGCTTCACGTATGAATAGACCTATCGTTACTTCGAAATAAACATTTTACATGAAAACTAAAAGAACCAGTTGATACTTATGCATATACACGACTAGAAACTCACATAAAATCGCGATCTAGGAAACCTCCTATAAAAACCTCCTATAAGCGATCTAATGAGTTGTAACTGGAATTGGTTGTGTTCGTATGATTTGATCTATATTTATTTGACATATAAATGTTACACTAAAACCCAAACGAGCTAATAGGGATGAAACGCATGCATAAATTGCTTTGTTTCGAGATGAAAATAATATAAAAGGTGCGAGTCGGTTTCGACCATATTACTGTTATCATGTCATATAAGAAATGAATTTGCATGGATGCATTTACGGTTTTGTTTGTTCGAACTAAACAAGAAAAGAATGTCTCAGATTAGTTTTGTGTCATGTGAGTGGTTTACACTTTGGACCTTAAACTTTGTAATAGTGACATTTTAGACCCTAAACTTTGTTATTTGACACTCTTAACCCTAAACTTGTGATAATAACAATTTAAACCCTATACCTTTATAATGGACATAAATAAACCCTAATCTATCATTTTTGTCATTTAAAATGCTTTAACTTAATAAATGGTAACTTGGAAATATCAATGACTAATCTTACTAAATATGGAAACTTACTAAATCGAGAAACTATTTAAAATGGAAATTCACGATATTTGGCAGGTTACTAAAAATAAAAAGTTGCTAAAAATCTAAAGCCGACAAAAATGAGTAATCTCATTTAAAACAAATTATTAATAATAAGCCGATCATTAATTCGTGTAGATTCGCTGAAGAATGAGTGACTTCCTATTCTTATGTTATGATATGGTTTCGTTGGCGGCTTAAGGTACAGATATTCTACCCTTTCAGTAAGGGTGTTTTCTCTCTCATGACTCTTGATCTTGATCTTTGATTCGTTATAAGATTCCCTAAGCCATTGCTATGTTCCCTTATGATTTGATTCGTTCTTTATGATTCCTTTGATATGATTACTTGATATGATCTTTTTGATATACGATTCACATTCATTTGATACTCCTCTGATTATGATTATGCTATGCTATGATTCGGATATGCTGTTATGATTCTATGTATGTATGTATGTATGCTTCGTTCCCTTCTTATTCCCGAGTTTTCTAATTACTCATGGAGGTACCATGGACGTGTCATCGAGGCACCGATGGCATGACACTTTCTGTGGAGGTGTGATTGATCCACGGCGTTCCCATTTGATATGATATGATTATGCGCACTTATGATTATGATTATGCTGGATTATGTATGTATGTATGGGGGGCGTATGGATGCATCCTAGCACTTATGTTTATGTATGTTTATGATATGGATATATGTATGGTGAATGTGGGTAGGTGCTTTTCTACTCCTTCACGTTTGGGAGCTAGCTACTCCATGTGGTACCGAGAGGTCTCCCCTCTTCGTATCCTTTGACAGGTGATTATGGATTATGTATGTATGTATGTATGTATGTATGTATGTATGTATGTATGTATGTATGTATGTATGTATGTATGTATGTATGTATGTATGTATGAGACCTATTCGAGTGACTCTGGTAGGTCGGCTCGTGGCTTTCCTTATTTCTTTGTGTCTATTCGAGTGACTCTGGTAGACACGCCTTTGTTGATACGTACTCATTACCTTTCCCTTATGATTATGCTTAAGTGATATATCTTTGACACTTCATTTTCCTTTGACTTATGATATTCGTTCAGTTGTTCGTAAATCTCTTATGCATTTGACAAATGATATTCCTTTCAGCAGATACTAGGCCAAAAACTGGAATTAGTTACACCAAATATGTGTGACGATATACATATAGTCACACATGGTTTTTTTCGTATGTATGACTAAAGGTGGTGTGACCATAGGGTACCTACGGTCACATGTTTTGGTTCTTTTTAGTCTCACTTAAAAAAGAGTAACGAAAACGTTAAAATGTGTGACTAAATAGGTACAATTTTAGTTGGATTAATCAGTTTTGTGTGACCAAAAACTCTTATAGTCACACGAAGCATTTTCTTTTTGTATATTTAGTCACATACAATTAACCATAAAGTGGCCAAAAATGTTAATAAGTGTGACCATATGGTGTTGAAAGTGAAGAAATGTATGGTTTGTGTGACTATAGATCATCCAATTGCCACATAAATTTGGTTTTCGTGTGGCCTTTTGTACCATTTAGTCACACAAATCATGTTTCTTTTGGGTATTTAGTCACATACAATTAAACGTAAAGTGGCCAAAAATATGAATAAGTGTGACCATATGTTCTTTAAAGTGAGGAAATGTGTGTTTTGTGTGACTATTGATCATCCAATGGCCACATGAATTTTAGTTTTGTGTGACCTTTTGTTACATTTAGTCACAAAAAGCATTTTTTTTTGGGTATTTAGTCACATACAATAAATCATAAAGTGGCCAAAAGTGTAAATAAGTGTGACCATATGGTGTTTAAAGTGAAGAAATGTGTGTTTTGTGTGACTATTGATCATCCAATGGCCACATGAATTTTATTTTTGTGTGTGTAACACCCCCAATTCATGGATGCAGCGGAATTCAAACTGGGTGTTACTCGACGGCACAATAGTCACAATGATAGAAAACGAACTCCAATTGAGTCGTTTTGAAAAGGTTTATCATTCAAATTATATAAATATCAGAGATTACAAAATGAGGTCCCAATTGGTTCCATGTTTACAATGTATAATAAATGAGTTTTGAATGATAATAAAATTTATAGCCCTCTTGAGTATCCGTGCCCTTCCGTTCCATCCTTGATCGTCATGAACCTGAAATACATGCTTGAGAGGTCAACACAAAGGTTGAGTGATATTCATAGAGTTTGTTAAATCGATTGAACACAATATGTTGGTAGTGTGAGTTATAGGCTCACACCAATGTTTGGAAAACAAAACAGGTAGGCTACGTTATTATACGCCCGGAACATGTATTATACACTAAGCTTATGACACCATAACGTTAACGTGTACCAATATCGATCGGCAGATTTATCCCGGTAGGTACTTTGCTAACATACCTAAATCTCAAATATTATTGCATTTGTTTGAACTTAGTCAATACAAATGGGATTCGTCAATCCCAATAGGCCTATTAATAATATTCGCGCTCACTATTGCTAGTGATTAAATGGTTCATAATCAAGGATATCGGTTTAGCAAGGTTGGTACTTAGTGATAATAAAACAATCAGGTAAGCATACAATTTAAAAACATTGTGCTCGGTTATAAATAGCATGTATTCCCCCCAAGGGTTTGTAAAACAATTAAGTAATCGAAAGTGGGGCTATGAACTCACCTTAAGTAAGATAGCAAGTATTGAATGTAACGGTCGAATCGTGAAGGTTTCTACGAGCAACCTATAATAGAATGTCGCGACTTAGGATTGGAGTAAAGAATTATGAAGTAGTGCCTATATATATATCTTGCATTTAGTCCATGATGTGGTATGATGTATAATGTAAGTCTTTGAAAGGAATGATTCATGAAACATGTATGTTTTGTATATCGTTTACTACCATTCGGGCCGACATAATTCAGAAGTCATGTTAGTAAGCGTTCGAGGAGCCAGGACACTTTAACTCGTAAATCCACAACTCAACTCGACGGCTTACATAATGAACTCCTCACATGAGGCTCCCTACTATTGTAGTAGTTGATGAAATATATAGATATAAGTTTTGATCCGAAAGTTATATGTCCGATATTTGAATAAACTTAGGAAAGTTTATTTGTACATGAAGATTGTTATTAGGGTATGTTTCATAAGTCTTGAATGACCATTTTCTCTTTGTAATATCTCATGGTTCCTTTAGATGAAGTAGATCCAAATTGTATGTTCAAGTTATCGCCAACTTTTCTAGTTCATGTATTTGCCTTGGTAAGCTTGTATGGTCATTTCGTCATGGCCTAGCCATGACCTTTGGTCCTTGTTCCATGGTCTTGAGACTCAACCTTGGCTCTAGCCATGGTTGTGTCTTGATTCTAGGTCATAAGATCCCTTTGGTCTTCATAAACCATAACTTATATGTAATGACTTTGGTGTAAAAATGGGCTGTTAAGATTTTGAAGAATTTATCACTCAAAAAGCGTTTTCAGGGCTCGAGCTTCTTTGCTCCTGAACGAAAACGTCGTTCCGGACAACTTTCGTGTTTTAACTTTTTGATGAATCGGACCAGAAGTATGACTTTCAAAACCCAAATTTGATCAGAATGGTATTTGGCAGTTTTGCCGGAAATCTTTGGTAACTTCAAATCGCCATAACTTTTGACTCGTATACTCGTTTTGGGTGGTTCAAATTGCTATGGTTTCCTTGTTAAGTCCTCTACTGTAATATGTAATGATACAACATCATATTTTTACCATTTTAATCAGGTCTTACCAAGAAAGTCACTAGTTTACTTGTTTTAGTAACTTGTTGTAACAATTAATAACAATAACTTGTTTTGCTCACTTTTATACATCATGGATATTAATACAAGACATAATATAGCACAAATAATATGTAAATAACATGAACATGATTATTTAACAAGAATCAAGTTAGGGTTTGGCTCACAACTTTTGGCTTTCAACAAAGAAAGGAAAGTTAACATGTAAGGATAGGACATTGATAGACTTGCTTCAACCCTTTTTCACTTCATGCATCCTTTCTACCCTTGGTATTCTTGAAAGATGAATGATGAAGATTGAGGTGAATTGAGTGGATTTAAACTCAAGATAAATCACCAAGTATGTTAGGGTTTGGAAGAGTTTTGGTAACCTAAGATCAACTAGGGTTTCTACCTTGAAGAAACACTTGAACCTTGCAAGAAATTGGAAGGAAATGAGCAAAGGATGGAATGGTTATGGGGTTTGGGGATGCACGGCACAAGAGGGGGGGAGAGGGGCTTTTATAGCTCAATGAGGAGGTTACTTTCCTTGACTAGTCAACACTTGTTCACCAAGTTCTACACATGTTCTCATCTAAGGCCTCCTAGCATGAGATTGAGCCACATAGTGTGAATCCCTCCTCCTAGAGGCGGTTCATGAACTTGGAGAGCAAGGGTGTGGACTTTTCTTGGTATTATCCAAGATACTTGGTTAGTTTTGACTCCGGAAAATGCCAATCGTAAATGATTAAGCCTCAAAACGTAAAACCGGGTGTCGTAAAATTATGAAACTTTAAAGTATTGTTAGACATGTCCATATGTCCCATAATAAAATATAAAATGAGTGGTAGGTTCCATTTGGGTGGTAAACCCTGCTAAAAACTGGAAACACGGGTCTAAAACGCGTAATACGTAAAACGTACAAATATTGCGTAAAATTGAGAAAAGTAAAATATTACTTTTCTAATAGGTTATAAATGATTTAAAATGACTTATAATGTCTAGACTGGGCTCAGTCTAGTGTCGGTTGGTATTAAATGTCTTTTAGACATCAAACCGTAAGCCTAAAAATCACGAATTGACTTATAACATCAAGGGATGATTTTTGGTCAATGGAGGAGGGAAAGAATATGTTGACTTTTTCTAAGAAGTTGAAAACTCAAATAGTCTTAGAAACGCGTTTTGTGGTCTCACGGTTAATCGCCCATACGGTTAAGCGTGCTCATGCGAGAATAGTACAGGCTTGGGTGACCTGCTGGGAAGTTTTTGGTCATGTTTTTCTCAGTCACGATTAATTCTCAAATAAATCATGAGCGTGTCAAACATTTTTCCGATGTGGGGTCACCTGACGGGATCGAATTTCGTTATGCGTAGAATTTCTGATTGACGTTTTACCCTAAAACGTGTAATTCCATGTAATTCCTTAATAACTTTCACGAAAATGATCTGACGTATGTCAAACATTTAATTTGCCATGGAAATGATTTATCACTTGAGAATATAAAATAAAAATCAACCTTCGGGAAAGTTTCGGGAAAAATGAATAGTAAAAGTGAATAGTGAAATTTTCCGGGAATGATAATTATCCTGAAAAATGTGAATTGTTACAGTGTGGCCTTTTGTTAAATTTAGTCACACAAAACATTTTTCTTTTGGGTATTTAGTCACATACAATAAATCATAAAGTGGCCAAAAGTGTAAATAAGTGTGACCATATGATGTTTAAATTGAAGAAATGTGTGTTTTGTGTGACTATTGATCATCCAATGGCCACATGAATTGTATGTTTGTGTGGCCTTTTGTTACATTTAGTCACACAACGAATTAAGCAAACTGTGACAAAAAATGTTAATAAGTGTGACTTTATGCATCTTTTAGTCACAATTAAGAAATCAATATATATATCATACCAAATTCAAATATATATATATAAAAACAAATTCAAATACAATAACAAATCAATAATTTGTGTCATTATATTATATATAACTGAACCAAATATACAATTGTAATGTCGTACATAATCAAATTCTCAACTACGATAATTTAAAGTTGTTTACATTACTAGTCATTAAAAAATTGTACTTGTCCATTATAATCCATTTGAGATGGTAAAAAAAAACAGCAAAGAAAGAACATTTTGATACCATTCTAACGTTCAACAGCTTGGGCGAATCATAAAATTGAACAGCGACGGAGGATTCAAACAACAAAATTTGAAGTTGTTCAACAAGTATCTAGTTAGAATGCCTGCAATACAGTGCATATTCTATCCACCCCGAGCTTCTCTCCTGGTGGCATCATGGAGCAGTTCAATGTCGACTCCCTCTGATGGCAACTGCACGTATCTCACCACGGATCCTCTGATGAAACAGTTCCTCACTGAGAGCTGCAATTTCAACAAAAATTAGCAAACACTAAAGTTAAACTGCAACACAAAGCTTTCAATCTCAAGACCGATGAAAGAATAACAAAAAAGGTCAACCATTCTTTGATTTTATGCCAACTATTAGAAGTAGCAAATTTTGCCACTTGCATAAAAATGGGCCAAACTGGGTTGCATTTGTTTTATCCATTTGAACCGAACCTGTTACTCGTACTGACCCATTATCCAACCGGACCAGCCTACCCATTTGCCACCTCTACCAACTACAAAGCATTGAGGAGTAGTAATTAATTTAAACTGGAATCTCTTGAAAATTATGGCATTATGACTCAACATACACCAATCATAGTTTAGATTAAAAGAGGCATGAAGATAATAGCTAGCTTTTAAGTGCCATCCTTTGTGATACATCTATCTAAATTAGAGGTAAAGGTAGAGGTGATAAAAGGGCGGGTATGTTGTACAATGTATACATTAAAGTAACACTTTGAGCAACTTCACCCTTTCCACATGTTTACTTTTTTACTTATGTTTATTTATTTAATCCATTTGACCTGCTAGAGGAAAAAACACAACCCTTCATGCAGTTGGAATTACTGGTGTGTAACTTGAGATTATATTGACAGTAGGCACTTACTTTCTTAATTATGGACATGTCTAACACCTATACAAACTACTTTCTTAATTATGGACATGTCTAACACCTATACAAACCTTAATTCAGTGACTCAAGTCTGCCTAGTAAGTGCTAGCAGCAAAAAGACACCTGATTACTATGATGATACTGATATAAAACCTCTTCTTCTTTCTTCACGAGAAACAAAGTAAATCAATAGAGAAGTTTAAAAACAAAAATGTTTATGTATTAGAACACGAAAACGAATGGAGCATCACACACCATAATTGGAATCATTATTAGTTATTACCAGTGAAGATGTGAGTTGGCCACAATGACATAGTGTTCACCAGGCTCTTTAAACTTGAATGCAGCCATGATTCCAACATTATCACGTTTCAACCAGAAATACGGAAGTCCACGGTCCTTTGAATTCTGTCCTTGCCCTATGCCAAAATCAAGAGAGAAACAACATTATACTGGACAACCCACAGTCTTAAGAATAAATATAAATTATAAAATAACATCTCTAGTACCTTTGTTATCAGTATCAAGAGCTTTCTTTATAAGTTCAATACGCGCTGAATCGTATAGCATCATCTCAGTAAAACAAGACTACCTTCTACATTCTGGTACCTCAATTCTCTTCCCTCATCAATTATGTGAAGCTGTAAAACAAGACTACCTTCTACATTCTGGTACCTCAATTATTTTTTGACATCAAAGAGACATTCAAACTTAAATGTGTGTACTGTAAAACAAGACTACCTTCTACATTCTGGTACCCCAACCCGAAATCTGCAAGCTTCACAGATCCACTTACATCAACCAATATATTAGCACATTTGATATCCCTAGAAGATATAGGAATTGCTTAGATTGGGAGAACTAATAGACTGACAACGAT
Organism: Artemisia argyi; assembly: GCA_030686995.1. NCBI lineage: Eukaryota > Viridiplantae > Streptophyta > Magnoliopsida > Asterales > Asteraceae > Artemisia > Artemisia argyi. The sequence continues at coordinate 178,273,196 of CM060709.1, forward strand.
TACCAAGATTTAACTAAACGTAACAGCTCGTACCTATGAATGACATTCCGCTCATGGAGGTAGTTCAGACCACTCAATTCTCTATAAATATACGTACCACAGGATCCTTGATCTAACTTTTCAATGCAAAACTTCTTCAAGCTATTATGATAATCAAATGAAAATCGAGTCAAGAAGGACACTTAGTTTAGGCTGAGTATCCTAAACAATATTATGGTACAAAAACAATTCTAAAAACGTTATTTCACTAATACTTAGCAATTCAAGTATGAAAAACTTTTAGTTGTTTTAAATGTTATGGTATCTACTAGTCTGCTTTTCTTTATTTTTAAAGCATCAAAACTTCACTATTCTTTGACAGACTTAACTATTCTTGGGCAAGCGTATACATAGGCAATGGACCTTACAATCTTATAGAAACGCTATTGGCATATACCCCTAGACCGCCTTTCCTTAGTTTAGTCATGAATCTCCAATAACTGTGAATTAAAAAGGGTTCCATTGTCATAAGCATGCAAAGTAGAATTATTGTATACGCAATGCACAACGATCAAGTCAAAATTTTGATTTAAAGATTCATTTCCATTAAAATACATAAAAGGGAAAAGATACCATGTTAATATTGGAGTCCCAACAAGGTCTTTTCCATGCTCTGTTAGAAATGCCTCACATGCCCAAGGAATATGTGCATCCGCTACCACCTTGACACCATTATAAACAAATTAGTTTGAAGCTAAAAGCAAAAGAGAACAAAAACATCAATTCTTGCTTTTACATCCGAGTCTGTAACTCTGTATCACATACAACTATAGAAAATGTGTATTGGTACATAACGAAGGGAGGGTGACAAACATATAAGTAGGGATGAAGTACCGTTGCTTCCTTATAAACGAGTTCCATAGATGCATAAGATCTTTCTTATATTGAGTGACATCCACAAGATCATTAAGCATCTGAAATATATATTACAAAAAAAATGCTGTTACTCGTTGTCAGGAATTAAGGTGAGAGCAAAACAGAACATTTAATTCAATAAGCAATCCCAAACAGTCCTATTAGCAATTAACTTAACAAGCAATCCTAAACATCTCACTAAGCATATCATTCAAAGCAACCTCAAAGAACTCTATCAACCATGTATTCTAGTAAATAAAAATCAATTTCACTCAAGCAATAAATATCATTAATTAGTAACCATATCAAATTCATCACCTCTAGATGAAAATCAAAATGTATAAGCAACTCTAAATAATACATATAATTAAAACAACAATTCCAAACTTGACATCAAACATGAGCTTTGGGAGCTTACTCTTTGAGGCAGTAGCAGAACTCGTGTCCGTACTTTGTTGATCATTTATCACACCATCTAATGAAGTCTTTAAGTCGTCCAAGTCTCTAAGTGAATCTCCTGGTGATTGTGAGTCCGAATACTCATGTCCAACTACAGAACTTTCCCATTGTGGATGCTGTAGTCTGCAAAAAGATATTCGAGCTAGATATGTCTTGCAATGCTCTGGCCATGAGACTAGATGAACGTTTTTTAATCCATTTTGTTCACACCTTAGCCAAAATTGCTTATTTGCTACGAGCTTCAAAAGTGTGCCTGCTATGGATTGCTGATCATGTGTAATTTCTAGTATAGAAACTTAAAAAATTCGTTTACCCAATATTCATATATTATTGTAGTATATGTTACAAGTCAACCTAACCTAACCTGGTCTGTTTCGACCCCTAACAAAAATAACCCGTTTTGACCTCCAATTTTCCACCTTTTTTGGGAATGAAGATACATACCTTTTTAATATCCACTGGACCTCCATTTTAGCACCACCATAGGTAAACCATACACTATGTCCTGTATATTCACAATAACAGCTGATGTCAGATCATGTTCTGAAGTAAAAAGATCATTTTGACACTTTAAATGTATGAAATTGACTCTATCTAGGACTGATAACTAGTGTTACGATAGGAAAGAACCTCTATCAAAGTGAGACCAACTTAACTCAAACATGATCTACTAAGTAACTCAAATATTATTATAATGACTCAGGCCGACATTGCTATTTTACAACCCGTTAACAGGCCATCACATCCACACGACTGGTGAGTTTGAGCAGGAGTACATTTCATACTCTAAAGTGGCATAATCTGGCTAACCCATTGACTGTAATTAACATGTTCACCTATTGTTATTGAAGTGACACAATTGTGGCGACTAACCCATCGAGTGTGATTATTGAAATTTCAACATATAGTTACCAGTTAATGAAAGCTAAAAATACTTACATGATCGTAATAAATTATCTTTGTAAATCCCTTTACCTAATTATCCATACATGATGATCTTGACCTTTTACAATTAAAAAATGAGAGTCAAACATCATATAACACAACGAAGTGAAACTGATTATTGCGACTTTACCTGAAAAGTATGTCCAAATGCCTCTTTAGCATAAGATATAAAATTCAATGGCACCTAAAAAAGAATAAGATAAGATATAAAATGTTAGACGCAACTTGTATGCTAGAGAAAATCACTTCAACAATACCTTAAAGTATCATAAGGAAGGTGTCCTAATAAGCTCTTGTAACAAGTGATATAAAGTTCTCCATTAACACATCAATGTCTCACAATCACAAATCAATCATCAACAGTTCCTTAATAGATATAATATACAATTATCAATATAGAATCTAATTCCATTAATTAAAAAAATCTTAATCTTTGTTTCGGGGTAATAACCCTAATTTCGATTTTCATCATAAAAACAAACACAGATGTCAAAATAACTATAATTGCTGATTAAATCGAAGACAAACACATTAAAGTACCTAGAGTTTGTATAATAATAGCCTTAATACCGGCAGCAATGATGGTGAATGGCGTTGGCTTTTGGTTTGTAAAGACGGGTTTGAGACTTCGAGGAGCGTGATGAAACTGGGCAACATTTGATTTTAGGGGAAAAGGAAGAGTGTGACTGAATTACTGAAAGGTTGGAGGGAACAAAAATATGGAGGGATCTAAAACAGTGATTTTGATTTTGGGTGAAAATTAGGGCGGGTATAATGAAAATATTTTGGGGGAAGACTAAATTTTTAGGAATTTTTTTAAAACTAATTTAAGGCATAAAATGTATGATCACAAAATGTGTGACCATATATACTGATTTGGTTTTTGTGTGGCCTTTGTTAACATTTAGTCACACAAATTATGTTTTGGCTACACTTAAATAATGTGTGACAAACTATTTAGTGTGACTATATGTACTGGATTTTGGCTACACTTAAATAATGTGTGACAAACTGTTTTGTGTGACCGTATATGGCATTTGGTCATACTATTAGAAGCAAATGTGACTATAAGTTTAGTGTGACCATATATGGCATAAAGGTTACTTGTATTTGTCATACGTTCCAAATGCATATGTGACTAATTGATCTGGAACAAAATCACCAGTTACGTTTAGTCACATAAGGGTCGATTGTGTGGCAATAGAGGTCTTATGGTCACACATTCGAAATGCTCATGTGTGACTAATTCGTAAATGCTGTCAATTTTCCTACCTTCAGCCACACAAATATTTGAATGTGTGGCTGTTCCAAATTGACCATGTGTGACCATAGGTCGTTTTTGGCCTAGTGAGAAGCTTATGATGTCCTGTTTCTCATACTTATATACGTTTTGTTATCCATTTGCTTTGTTTTATATCTGTTCACTGGGCTTTTTAAGCTCAGCCGCATTTCCTTTACTGCGGCAGGTTATAGGTTGGAAGCTGAGTTTGGGTGAAGAGAGAGCATAGGAGCTTTAGTGGACTACCCCATGGACTAGAAGCCCATTACATCCGGACTACTTTTGGACTTGGATTAGATTAGACTTTGTTTAGTTTGTATTTTCCTTTCTCTTATAGTTTTAGTATTCCTTTTGTATTTTTAGATTGTTCCCTTGTAACCTTTTGTTTTAAGTCTTCAGTTTGCGTTGTGTGCTTTGTATGCTTTGATATGTCACCATACTATAGTGCTCCGGACCCTGCCGGGTTGGGGTGTTACAATTGGTCCCGCCACCGTAGGTGGCATATGGTCACATTGTTGAGTTCGTGGCCTTTTCCATCGAAAAAGAGTGACCAAAACCCCAAATATGTGTGACAAATTAGGCACAAGTTTTGTTGGATTAGTCATTATCAGTGACCGTAAACACTTTATAGTCACGCAAATGTTTTTTGAGAGTAACTATTTTTCAACCTTTGGTCACATAAATATGTAATATATGTGACATTTGAGATGATATATTCAAGTAAATGTGTATTTTGTGTGACTATTTCCCGTCCCGTGGTCACATGAATATATGATAAATGTGACGTTTGTGATGATTTCGTCACACAATGGATGTTGTTTTTTTGGAGTTAGTCACATACAATTTAACACAAAGTGGCCAAAAGTGTAAATAAGTGTGACTATATGCTGTTTAAAGTGAAGAAATGTGTATTTTGTGTGACTATTGATCATCCAATGGCCACGTGAATTTTATGTTTGTGTGGCATTTTGTAATATTTAGTCACACAAAGCATGTTTGTTTTGGGTGTTTAGTCACATACCATTAAGCAAACAGTGACCAAAAGTGTAAATAAGTGTGACCATATGCTGTTTAAAGTGAAGAAATGTGTATTTTGTGTGACTATTGATCATCCAATGGCCACATGAATTTTATGTTTGTGTGGCCTTTTGTAATATTTAGTTACACAAAGCATGTTTGTTTTGGGTATTTAGTCACATACCATTAAGTAAACAGTGGCCAAAAGTGTTAATAAGTGTGACCATATGCTGTTTAAAGTGAAGAAATGTGTATTTTGTGTGACTATTGATCATCCAATGGCCACGTAAATTTTATGTTTGTGTGGCCTTTGTAATATTTAGTCACACAAAGCATATTTGTTTTGGGTATTTAGTCACATACCATTTAGGAAACAGTGGCCAAAAGTGTTAATAAGTGTGGCCGTATGCTGTTTAAAGTGAAGAAATGTGTATTTTGTGTGACTATAGATCATCCAATGGCCACGTGAATTTTATGTTTGTGTGGCCTTCAGTAATATTTAGTCACACAACGACTAAAGCAAACAAATGACCAAAAGTGTTAATAAGTGTGACTATATGCATCTTTTAGTCACATTTAAAAAATCAATATATATCAAAACAATTCAAATATATATCAAAACAAATTAAAATACAATAAAATTGGAATGTATATAACTAAACAAAATATAAAATTGGACATCCTTTTATACACCAAGGAGTCCTAGTCGGCTTACAATAGTTTCTTTATAAGTATTTATAATCTTTTCCATAAGCAAGTAGCAACTTCGAGCGGTTTTAATCTCTGAGCAGTGCCAACTTTAACTAGCAGTAGTAACTTTTGTACTAGAAGTAGTAAATACTTGGCACATTTTCTTTGAAGTTCATGAGCTGCACTAAATCCATCTAAGCAATATTAACACAAACATGATCATCAGTAATTCATACAACATCATGAAGACTTTTAATCCAAAACAATGAACATACTAATAAAATTTGCAGTTAAACTTACAAGTTTTTCTCCCATTGATCTAATCTCATCATCTGGATATATAAGCCTTGAAAATGTAGGCTGCTGCATATCAACACATCAGGATGAGAGCAGAACTAGAACATGTCAAAGCTCACAACATAATAGAACTAGATGAGCCACTGGTTCAACTATCTGCACAAACATGATAGGAGAGTTAATACTAGTACCACGTTAGTAACGCTGGAGCAGAGTTACTACTGCTAGTATATATATATATATATATATATATATATATATATATATATATATATATATATATATATATATATATATATATATATAAAACAGAATGTATATAAATGAAGCAAATATATATACAATTTTATTTCAAATTCAATAAAAATCGAATGTATATAAATGAAGCAAATATATATAAAATTGTAATGTCGTATATAATCAAATTCTCAACTATCATAAGTTAAAACCTGTTGACTCTTCGCCGCCTTAGCTTGCTTTTGCAAGGTTTCACTAGAGACCAAATGTTTTCGCTTCGTTGGTACTAATTTTAGTCCAGTATTTTGTTCACTAATATTTGGTATCATAGTTGGTGGTGTAACATGTAGAACCGGTTTGTCGTGGCTTAAGCGTTTTCGTATGTCCGATAGTTTGAACAGGTTCCTATATGTATATATAAAACACGGTACATTAGTCATGTACGTAAAACTAAAAAAATCAAATGTAGATGTTTTATTACTTACCACTGTTTCCATTACTGGTACATTTTCCAAAGTTTCAATGGCCATTGGAGTGGTCACCTGCAATATAAATTAAGAAATACAATGGTGTTATCATTAGAAAATGAAATTGTTAACAACATAAAAAATGGCTTACATCTGAGTCTAATGGCAGTTTCTTTCTACAAAAAAAAAATATGGGAAATGTAAGAAACCAAGGCACTAATAGCGCTACATAATATAAGATCTGCCAACCATGAAACAGTAAAAAGAGATGGAGCATACCCACGCCTCGAAAATGAAGTGTGCCAGAAAATCCAGCTGAGGGAATTTTTAGCCAGGCATCCCATGTATCATCCTCACCCGTGAAAATAGCATGTAGCCCCTGCAAGAAACAAGTAACATGATTAATGCTAACATAAAAGACAACGACATTAGATGTCCCAGATATAAGTTTAGCCTCAAAAACAAACATACGGGTTGCATATCAACTCGGGCAACAAATAATATACAATTGGTTGCAATTTTATGCAGTGCCAAACGTGGAACGAATAAATGTCAAACACATTACCAAGCAAGAAAATCACTAACATTTGGTACAAATGAAACAGTTTGACAAAAAGCAATCATATTTGAGTTAATTTCCTATATAACAGATGTTATCTTAATCTTTTGATAGATCACTTACGCGACTGCGATAAGCAAACTCCAACTGTTCAGCAACATCCTCCCGGAGTGGAAACCAATCAAGACTCCCTTTACGAGCAAAACAGTGGCCTCTTAGAACACGTCGATTGTCTCCATCCCAATAAACAAGAAAACTATTTCGTCTTAATAAGTCTACCTGCAACGATTACCACCACACGAATTTATAATCAAAAACATGTTTTAGGCTAGTTTTAATCCACGAAAATCAATATAAATCGTTTTATATTCGATTACACATTTAAGAAAATATAAATTAAATATGTGTTTGAGCATACCCACGAACATAGTAGGATAGGTGAGATGAGGGTGATGGTGGCTCGACTGTGATGGTGGTGGATGTGGTGGTTATCTCGAACCAAACAACCAAAGCAAACAAACTCTCCCATACAGTTCCCTTGTCTTGATGACGATGATGGCGTGGAGGAGCGATGGTTGGTGGAACCACAGCGAGATAAGGCGGTGAACTGTGGTTGTGGTGTGAGTCGGTTCTAGAGAGAAAGAGAAGAGATGAATAGAGAGAAGATATATCTGACTTGTGTAAGTGTTAGTGTTTTGATTTTGGGGGAAAAAGGGAGGGATCTTGAGCAGGAGATTGAAATTTTTGGGAAAAAATTAGAGAGGGATCTTGTACGGGAGATTGAAGTTAGGGATCTGACTAGTGTAGGTGTTAGTGTTTTGATTTTGGGGAAAAATGAGCTCGAAATGTTTAATGAGTTGAGCTCAATCTTATATAAGTTCGACTCGAGTTATTGTTGAGTTCTCGAGCTTGTAAGTAATATAATTTTTTTTAAAGTGTACTAAGTGTAAATATTTATTTATGAATGTATCAAGCTTTTCGAGCTAAAGTTGAACCGAATTCAATTCTTAGGTTATTTTATATTTCAATTTTAATTTGTGTCAAAAAACACATCTTTACAGATAAATCGAGCTTTTCGAGTCAAGCTCAAGCCGAGTTCAAACTTTCTCGATCCCGGATAACATGAGCGAGAGGGTGATGGAGGCTTGACTGTGATGGTGGTGAATGTGGTGGTTATCTCGAACCAAACAACCGAAGCAAACAAACTCTCTCATACAGTTCCCTTGTCTTGATGACGGTGATGGTGTAGAGGAGCGATGGTTGGTGGAACCACGGCGAGATAAGGCAGTGAAGTTTGGCGGTGGTGTGAGTGATCGGTTCTAGAGAGAAGGAGAATAGATGAATAGATAGAAGATAGATCTGACTAGTGTAAGTGTTAGTGTTTTGATTTTGGGGAAAAAGGGGCGGGATCTTGAGCGGGAGATTGAAATTTTTGGGGAAAAATTAGGGGCGGATCTAGAGATCTTGAGCGCCCGATTAAAATTTTAGAGATTGAAAGCCTATCAAATGAGCTCGAAATGTTTAATGAGTTGAGCTCAATCTTATATAAGTTCGACTCGAGTTATTGTTGAGTTCTCGAGCTTGTAAGTAATATAAAATATTTTTTTTTTTTTTTTTTTTTTTTTTTTTTGAAGTGTACTAAGTGTAAATATTTATTTATGAATGTATGAAGCTTTTCTAGCCGAAGTCGAACCGAATTCAATTCTTAGGTTATATTATATTTCAATTTTAATTTGTGTCAGAAAACACATCTTTACAGATAAATCAAGCTTTTCAAGTCAAGTTCAAGCCGAGTTCAAACTTTCTCGATCCCGGATAACATGATCGAGAGGGTGATGGAGGCTTGACTGTGATGGTGGTAGATGTGGTGGTTATCTCGAACCAAACAACCGAAGCAAACAAACTCTCCCATACAGTTCCCTTGTCTTGATGACGGTGATGGCGTGGAGGAGCGATAGTTGGTGGAACCACGGCGAGATAAGGCGGTGAAGTTTGGCGGTGGTGTGAGTCGGTTCTAGAGAGAAGGAGAATAGATGAATAGATAGAAGATAGATCTGACTAGTGTAAGTATTAGTGTTTTGATTTTGGGGGAAAAAGGGAGGGATCTTGAGCGGGAGATTGAAATTTTTGGGGAAAAATTAGGGAGGGATCTTGAGATCTTGAGCACCTGATTAAAATTTTAGAGATTGAAAGCCTATCAAATGAGCTCGAAATGTTTAATGAGTTGAGCTCAATCTTATATAAGTTCAACTTGAGTTATTGTTAAGTTCTCGAGCTTGTAAGTAATATAAAATATGTTTTCATCCTAAAAATCCTGCAAAACATTCATTGTGACTCAATACACGCATTTGACTCAAACAAGTACTAATGAGTTAAGGTAGGCATGCAAGTTCATGTATCCGATTTTACAAGGAAACTGCATGTTAAAGAGCGAGACTATTAAGAAAATGACATTATAGCTAGTAGGATCTTACGATCCCGATCCGATCATACGATCATGATCTTGCAAAGACGAAAACGATCCTGGGTAGGATCTGATCCCGATCTTGAAAACCTTGCATCTTATCATATTTACTCTTTGGGCCATTTTTTAAATACAAGATACACTAAAATACAAATGTACGTACCTTTAATACTTTTAGTTTTTAAACTTTTAATACTTTTAGTTTTTATAATTTTAATCATTTTAAACTTATCTATACATCTTATAATGCATCTTTGACTCTCTCTCTCTTCTAATTTTTTAAGATTTTCATTTATACATTTTAAGTAAATACAACAAATTAAGTTATATGTACAATCAATTTAAGCATTAGCACCTACACACATTGACTGGTCAACACTTATAATTAATATATATAACATTTAAAACACCTTTTCAATTAAAAGTATCATTTATAAACCACAATGTACAAACAAATCAAGCTTCTAAACACTCTCTTCATAAATTTTGTAAGACATTTTATGCATAATTTTTTTTATAAGTGGACTTGGTCACTCAGATAATATATCATTTTCTCATAACTTCAACAGTTTATCATGCATCTAAAAATATTTTCGCTATTTGTAAAGTAATTTTCATTGTAAATAAATACTACTAGTAATATATAGAGCATTCGCCAAAACTTTAATTACAAGGTACCTCCCGCCGCAACGCGCGTGTGCCCCGCTAGTAATATATAACATATGCAAAGCTTATCAAACACACTTCACACACTCCAACATATACTTAATACTCTATCTCACACTCACACACAACTATGCCTTGTTCTTTCTTTCTCTCTCTCACTACTACACCCTAAGTTTGACCCTAAGTTAGATCAGAAGCATATGGTAACATACTTAGATTGCTTCTATATTGACTCTAAGTTTGACAGATGATTTGGTTTATCTGATTATTTAGTTGTTTTTTTTGGTTTATCTGATTATTTCATTGTTTGTGTTTATTTAATTAGTGTTATTTAGTGTTAGGGTTTATGTATGATCTGTATATTTGTGTTTTTTATTGTTAGGGTTTATGGTTGTTTTTTAGTTTTAGTGCGAATACTTAGGCTAAAACATCCAAGTATCAAAGATGGAAGAAGTATCAAGGATGGATGAAAAGACACCACTTTCAAGTATGAACATAAACTTGTTCTGGTGTTGTTCATCCATTATTGATTCATCTTTGTTCTTTGTCAAGGATGGGTGAACCGACACCACTTTCAAGTATGAATATAATATGTATCTGTATCAAAGATGGAAGAAGTATCAGTGATGGATGAAAAGACACCACTTTCAAGTATGAACATAAACTTGTTCTGGTGTTTCATCCATTACTGATACATCTTTCCTCTTTGCCAAAATACAGAAACAATGAAAATATTTTATCTTAGGATTAGGTTGAAGTACAATAAACATATCAAGAACTTAAAGAGTTTTTTCATGTATTTAGTTACAATGAAAATATTTTCATTGCATTGTTGATATAAATTTAATCTGATTTCATTGATTCATGATTAGCTCTCTAATGTCGTAGGACCTACATAACTAATATGTATGTTCGTCACATTTAAGTGAGCAATATAAATGATAGTAAGAATTTGGTTGCTAAGAACTTAAAGCTCAATTATCAGGGCAGATCTATCTAACGATGTATATGGGTTCCATCGCTTTAATTGGACCCCATTTTCTAACGATGTTTAATCTTGATTATTGAAAGAACCAAAACTGATAATCAAGATCAAATACCAAACGTTAGAAAATGGGGTCCAATTAAAGCGTTGGAACCCATCTACATTGTTAGATAGATCTGGCCTGATCATTGAGACGTCTTCAATGCGATAATGATATAGTGTGTATTGTTCATGACAGGCCACACTCCTTCATTATCGCATTCAAGATGAGTGATGTTACTTAGACTATATTCTTTACTCAACATTTGTAGATTGTTTGTATCACTATGTTTGCTTTATATATATGTATGATGTATTTTTGATATGTAGGAAGTGAGTTTGTAAAACTTTGAGTCTGGAATTTCAACATAACTTTACATATCTGGTATAAGAATTATGTTGCATTTATATTGAGAGAATAAGGAAGAAAAGTGGCAAATGTTGGTAGGTTACAGATTCAAGGCTGAATGATATGGTGTTGTTGTCTAGGGTAGAAAGGATGGTAGTTCATTGCATTGTTATTATAAGTTTAATGTCGTAGAATCTACATAATTAATATGTATGTTCGTCACATCTAAGGGAGCAATATAAATGATAGTAAGAATCTGTTTTCTAATAACTTAAAGCTCAATATTAGGGCAAATCTATCTAAAGTTGTAGAACGGTTCCATTACTTAATTTGGAAAACCTCTACTACCGTTATTAGACGGTATCCAAAAAACAAAGCAATGGAACCTTTCTGCAACTTTAGATAGATCTGGCCTGATCATTGAGACGTCTTCAATGCGATGATGATATTGTATGTATTGTTCATGACAGGCCACACTCCTTCATCATCGCATTCAAGATGAGTGATGCTACTTAGACTCTATTCTTTACTTAACATTCCTAGATTGTTTGTATCACTCTGTTTGCATTCCATTCCTTTTTATGATTTAAATGAGTCTGTAATTTCAACATACCTTTCCATTCTAAGCTCCCATACAGTTCCTTTTATTTTTTCAACAATCTAGCAATGCGGCTGGTGCAGTCCTTTGCTCAAAGGGAGTTGAAACGATAAAAGGAGCTGTAGCGGGAACTTAGAAGGGTTATGTATGTTGGTTTCAACATACCTTTCCATTATGAGTTCCCATACAGTTCCTTTTGTTTTTTCAACAATCTAGCAATGCGGCTGGTGCAGTCCTTTGCTCAAAGGGAATTGAAACGACAAAAGGAGCTGTATCGGGAACTTAGAAGGGTTACGTATGTTGGTTTATTGCATTCCATTCTTTTTTATGATCTAAAACCAACCATCCACCAAGTAATGTGGCCATTGGAATTCCAAGAACAAAGGTTGTTTCAAATACACCCTGAATTGCAACATTATCTTTTATTTCATTTACACTATATTTTTTAAAATTTTAATATATATTTTTTTATTTTTTTTGCAGAAATCATACATTGACAGCAGTGACTCAAGTTCATTTCACATATCAAGCAGTTCTGAAGGTCCTCCAAATACATGGGCAGACTACTTTCCAAAGGGATATTCTAGATCAGGCACAAAAAAGGAAGATGCTAGGAAGGTTAAAACTCCAAAAAAGACTGCCAAAGAGCTTTTTGATGAGAGGGTTCAGGTGCTAGGCCTGCCCAATGCTAAGACTTGTGAAGACAAGGGTATAAAACCATGGGAACCAAAAATGCCCAAAGTTTCTTCAAAAGGGAAGGGTAAAAAGAAAATGTATTAGTTGAGTTAGGAAGTAATTTGAATAAACATGTGTAATCCGTTTGTACTATTTTATTTGACTTTATGAATAAACATGTTGTCATTGCTCAATTTTCTCATTAATGAACTGAATATGAATCGATTAATTTTTGTGGCATTTTATTTTTATCCCTAGCAGCATTAAGTTCTGAGTTACTAGCATTCACCCAAATTCCAATCCAAGTTTTCTTTGAACACAAAGAAACATAAGATAAGTTTTCTTTGAACACAAAAACATTAAACTTCAAAGAAATAACATAATAATGATTAATATCATCTTACATCAGGGTTAATTCAATGAAAATTATACAAAGGCATTTTGAATGCCTTTGTAAATATCAACAATGTTTCCACGGATTTGTTCTATTTCTTGATTCCGAACATTAACTTTGTTCTGATGCACCAGTATGATCTCTTGGTCTTTCTTGTTTTGTTCTTCCAACCGCGCGATTCGTTTGTTGTAAAGTTCAACCAACTGTCGTTTAGTACCATATTGGCTTTCAGAATGGCATTTGTCCCAGCACTCCTGGGTTAGGCCGTGGATTTTATATTTTTATGGCATTGGAGGAGGAGGAGGAGGAGGAGGAGGAGAAGTATCCCTTGAACGTTTTGTTTTCTTTGAAGCAGGATTTGAAGATGATGAAGCCATTGCAGTTCCAAACAAAAATTGAATACGTAATGAAAAGATGAAAGAAGTTGGTTGTAATTCCTTTGTATTTATAGGCACACAAGAGTCGCAATGTCACAACGTTTAAGTGTCACAACGGTTTACAAAGCGTCACAATGGTTTACAGTTACTTTTTTACAGTTACACCGGTTTACAGTAATTTATGCCTAGTAGCATTAAGTTATGCTAAGCAACATTAAGTTCTGAGTTACTATAACTCTTCATGGTTTCATTTAACTTGATGTTTTAACTTTATTTCGTTTGTAAATACAAGAATTTGTAATTAGATTATAACTTTTACAAACACAAATTTTACACAACTAATAACTAGATTAATACCATTATGTTTATTCTTACTATATTTTCTAACATTTGAAACCACTTAGCTTACAATGCTTATTGCCATTTAAAGTTTAAAAATAAAATTATAGAATGTTTAGGAGTGCGCATTGAATGTGTAAAATTAAAATGATTACAATTAGGCACGAGTAATTAGTGCGTTTCACATGCTAATGTGACGTTCAACTTGGTAAATTGTAATAATCTTTAATGTTTAGACTTTCAAAATTCCCTACTAGCTAAGACTACCATATAGGCGTTTTGATGTTATTATATGTATCCCTTTTTAAGGCCACACACACTTAGCATTCAACAAATACTTTTTAAACAATTAATCTTATAAGAAAATGGCTGGAAACAAAAAAAAAAACAATTACCGTTTCATTCAAGAAGAAGCGCTCAAAGTAAGTAAACTTTTGTACACGTAAACATTCAAACCACATTGCATGATGCAACTTCTATAAATTTATCATTTAATGCTTATTTGATTTCAGGAAACCACATTTTGAAGGAGAAAGTTCAAAAGGTATATTTATGTCATATATGTTCAATAAAAAAACAGTTCAAACTAATGTAACCATGTATATATAAGGATTAATTTGATATACATATTTGATTTTCTTAATGTATAGTATTTAATTATCGAAAAATCTTTATTTTATGCTGGTAAGGAAGAGAAAGTGCTTAACATTAACGAGTGGTATGAGTCGTGGAGATCTGGAAGAAAGGAGGCAGCACGCAAAGCAAGTTTGCGTCAAATTGCCAAAGATGAGGCGGAATACAAGCGATCAAAGCCGCGGGTTGGTTCAGTGGAAGAGGATGCGGCTGATGTTGGATTTTTGAGTGACGAAGAGGACGCCATTGACTACGATAATGTACATTTGGCTTTTGATCAGGAGAAATCTCATAAATTTAATTGTTAATCTTTTTATGTATGAACAATTTTTAATTTACTTTTAATTTGTTATGGGATTTTTTATTTTTTTTTATTTTTTATTATTCTATGAATTTTAACTTTCTTGCTTCATTAAACCAAAAAAAGATGAAAAAAATTATCATATACATATTGTTATAATAAAAAAAAATTATGTTAGTCTAGGCCTAGCAACATTAATTTATGCCTAGCAGCATTAAGTTATGCCAAGCATCATTAAGTTCTGAGTTACTAGCATTCACCCAAATTCCATTTCAAATAGCTTTTTCTTTGCCTTTGCTGCAAAATGTTAGTCTAGAAACAAAGAAAACACAAGCCATAACATATGCACAATGATCACAACATCTAATTATACTTAACAATTTTAAGTATAACTAGCAGCATTGTAATGGGGCAAATGAAGAGTCATGATCGACTAATAGTCTGAACTCAATTCATGCAGTTAATATCAAATTAGACTCAAACTAGAGAGACTATAAAATCCATATCTAACCCCTCAAAATTACATAAGTTCTCCGAAATGTGTGAGTGTGACTACACTTAAATAATGTGTGACAAAATATGACTATGATTTAGACACCTAAATAAATACTTCATGTGACCATATATAACATCTTGAATTTAGTCACACAAACACTCAATGTGACTAATATCAAGGTTAATGATAACCGAGTTCACATTTTGCTATAAATAATAGTCACATAAATATCACAATGTGACTATTTTGAATGTATTGGTCACATATAATACCCTTATAATGTGGCAATAAATATAATTTAGATACGCATTTGTGATATGGTGTGACTATTGTAAAGCCTATAGTCACATGATCGTGCTACAATTAAATGTGACTATACACATTAGGTTGTGGTAAGCAAACACACACTAAAATTTAGACACACATATTAACTTACGTGACCATATGTATCGAATTTTCGTTACACTTAATCATGTTTCTATGGTTTCGTGTGACCATATATGACATTTGGTCACATTCTTCAAGTGTGTGATATATATTTGTCACTATTAAATGCATATCGTGACTAACGCTTCAAACTTACTTTTCCGTTGTCACACATTTCAAACGCTATGTGGCTAAATATTCAGCAAAGAATAGCAGTCACGTTTAAATAATGTGTGACAAACTTGACTATATATTTTAGCCACATACACAATTACCTCATGTGACCATATATCTATTTTGGTCACACTTTTAAATTGTGTGACATATATTTGTCACATATGTATATCTATAGTGTGACTAATGTTTCGAGCTCATTTCTATCTGTCACACGTCCCGAATCAAAAGTGACTAAATAATCCAATTTTTTTTCTGGTTACCTCTAGTCACATAAATATTCAAATGTGTGACAATAGAATTCCGAAATGGTCACACAAGTCGGATCAAGTGTGGCTGTTTATTTTATTCTGGTACATTTAGTCATGTATAAATGTTACAGTGTTACATATTCGAAAAACCCACGCTCTCTCTCTCTAGATGGCGATTTAGAAAACCCTAACTATGCTCAATCGTTCTCATCAAATTCGCCCTTTAATCCATTGATTCCTGTAATCTTTTGTCTATTCCATTGATTAAACCTTGTGTTTTATCATTGGTTATTCAAATCGTTACTTTTTTCATTCGAATTAGGGCAGATCTGGTGTGTCGTTTTTTAGGGTTTCTAAATCGCCATCTATTTATCCAATCGATCAGTATCTTATTTTGATTCCTATAGTCGGTTATTGATTGATTTCATAATAATAAAACCCTAACATATCCCTCATTCTTTCTAACGATTCTGTTTAGGGTTTTTTTGGGTCGGTGTTACAGCCTGATCGCAATTCTATTCATGTGTTGCTATAGTCGGTTTAATTATTCCCTATTTTTAGGGTTGTATTCAGATCGACTCTAGTTATCTTTTGCGATTAGGGTTTGCAGATCACATATATTATTTGGACGATCTGTTTCTTTGGATTGGTGGTTTGCTTGCTGATGTTATGCCTTCATGTTTATACGAAACCTTGTTTGGGTTTCTGATTTCAGCATGCAAGTCTAGGTTGGTTGGTTCCTGGGTACTTTAACGCTCACCAGATCTTTGTCTAGGGTTTGGTCATCCTTATTTTTTGGTTGTAACCCTTTGATAGGGTTTGTATTGCCGTAAGGTTGGAAGAGGGGTGATTAATTCTGATTGGAAGTTTGTGAACGGATGGTAGTCAACTGCTTTGGGGGTATCGAGAGAGATGGTAGACAAGTTTGTGAGGGTATCTTGTTCAAAAGCCCTTGGCTCGAGCCAAGAACTGCTGATCATTCAAGTTACATTAAGTCTTGGTTTTGTTGCTGCTGGTTGTTGCGGTTTGGGATCCTTATGCATCGTTTCAAAGTCATGGTGTCAATCTTATCTAATGTCTTGATCGATGCTACTGGTTTGTGGGTATTGTGCTATTGGCTATTTGCTCTTATACACTATCATTATTGGTGCTCGGATCAACATGCATGGTACGGTTGTAATTTGTTTTTAAGCAGCATGTATTGGGTGTATAGAGCTTGGATCATTTTATGTTTCAACCTATCATGTGGTTTGGATTGTGTTATTAATAATATAGAACATGCGTGTTTCTATTCGTTGATTGAAGGTCGGTACAAGATTTGTAATACTGTACGTGTGCATGGTTTTGCAACAGTTTGGCGATTTCCTTTAGTGATCACATGTGCGTTTAAAGGGCTGGTGTGTATTTATGCTACTATTTTAAGTCTTTGTGTGATCATGGGAGGTGTGGTGCATTGTGACTTGATCATTGGCTGTCTTCAAGTGTTTCACTCGAATTTATTGGAAGATGGGTTCAAGTAAGTATATGCTGGAAGGTAGGGTCGCTTAGACCATGGTTATGTTTCAAATTTGATTGCTATGGATTCCACTCTTATTAGGTTATTAGATTATGCTTATTGCATAATACTAATAGAAGACGCAAATGGATTTGATTTGGAAGAGCACTTGGAAGGTGGGGAAACTTAATTATGAGTTTCTTCGTGTGAAGATCTGGATCGCTATGATGACTTGGAAGACTTAATTCTTTATTTTGTATCTTTATCTTTAGTCATTGTTAGTTTGTATTTGGATTTGGTAGTTATAAGAATGGCATGTCATTCTTATATAGTGGATAGGTTAATGTCCGTAGGGACTGAGATGAGGGACTCACTCTCATCCATTGTACTTTAATGTTTTTTGGTTTTATATATTTACCAGGGTGCAGGATTACTCCCCTTTACCCAAAAAAAAATGTTACAGTGTTACATTTCAAAATCGACCATGCGTGACCAATAGAACTTTTTGTACCAGTGCAAAATTTTATTTCATTTCTTTCATGTTACAAAGTTGAATAGAGGGAAAATCATATCAATGAAAATTTTATTTCATTTATAATCAACTTGCTAATACGCTTCTTCTCATGCTAATACGCTTCATCCTAAACGGGTCCGTCCATTTATAAACACGGTGGCGGAACTAGAACATTTTTTTTGGTGGGCCAAATTTATTTTTGAGAGGCCGAATCGGAGATTTGTTTCTAACCTCAACTAAATTACCCTTAAAACATATTTACACTTGGTGCCGCAAATTTTGGGTGGTCGGGACCCTCCCCTGCCCCTACATAGGTCCACCATTGTATAAACACATTTTCATGTTCTTGCTGTTGATGATAGTAACACTTTACATCACCCACCACCACCACTCTGTGTCTTCTCCCACGCCTTGACCGCCACCACATCCTCCTTCTTCTCATCCTTCTTCCTTGGCCGGATCTGGTGATGGGTTTTGTCGGAGACACGGTTACCTTACCGGAAACATCGCCGGAAAGTGGTTCTTGACCGGAAATGGTGATGGGTTTTACTGGAAACGTGTCGAATCGGTGCCTGTTGAAACATGTGGGAGTCGGTTTAGTCGTAGTAGATTTAAGGTTTTTGGTGATGGTGTTTATGATGGTTTTGATTGTAGATCGATCTTTTTTTATTATTATTATTATTTTTTTTTTTATTTTTTTTAGTTTCATAAATGGGTTTTGATGGTTTAGATTGACTGGATCTGTTTTGAGTGGTAGATTTTTTTGAGATCTGTTTTTTTTATAGATTTTTTTTGAGTTGTGAGTTTTGTGGGTGAGTTGACCGGACCTGTATTTTTTATTATTATTATTATTTATTATTATTATTATTATTATTATTATTATTATTATTATTATTATTATTATTATTATTATTATTATTATTATTATTATTATTATTATTATTATTATTAATAACATATATGGATTTTAGGTTGAGTGGTGGTGGTGGTGGTAGCCGGAGGTTGATGGTGGTGGTCGCCGGTTTATGGGTTTGAAGTTCAGAGGTGTTGACCGGAGAAGGTGAAGTGGGTAGCCTAATACCAAGGTAGCCCAAGGTGAAGTGGGTAGCCCAATTATAAGAAGAGAATATATATGTCATTTATATGTCAACCGACTTATCTCCAATTTAAGCGCTGAGTTCCAAGACAAAGCCATTTTGCCAAATCATAGGAGGTTTTACAAAAGATCAGGGAAAGTAGGTACAACTAGGGGTCCAACGAATGATTAGTATGTGTTTTTATCGCTTAAGTGGTCAACCATAATTTCTTAAAGTGATGACTTTACAAGATGGTTTGAGGATGAGATTTTAGATTAACATGGTGTGACAAATGGCAATTTTCACTTAATATTTTAATAATAAATGTTAATTTATTATTATCAAACTATTTGATTAAGCATTTATGAGCTTACACAACTATTTCGGGAAGCAAACCCGCACACTGTAGCTTACAGTAACTCACTGCATTATTTATTTTATCAAAAAATGTGAAAATTTCGTTTCTTGACATTTACTGATCTCTGCGTATTAAACCGAGAAATACCTCGGTCACGACACGACACGCGTACCGACACTACCATAGTAACGGCATAAACTTAATAATTTATATCCGGAGTCGATATTGGTGTTTTCATATTACTTTTATAAAAATGCCCTCAGAAATTGATGAGGCGAAAAGTGAACCGCTTTTAAGGGGTTATTTAAGCCCGAATTCGTGATTATTTGATCAAATATTGCCCTAAATCTTTCCTTTTGTCATTTTAGGTACTTTTGGAGAGAAATCTGGAAAATAAAGTATTTTGGACGTTTTTGGAGCATAAAAGTGAAGAAAACGGCAAAGTCTCAATTTTTCTTGCTGGAACAGTACCTGACGGCGTCAAGACTCTCCACATGACGGTGTCATGAGTTACAAAAGAGGTGGATGTGGAAAATACACGTGACGATTCAGAGAGTTTTTAAGCATAGGAGATGACGGCGTCACCAAAGGCCGTCATGGTCCAAGTATTAGTGACGGCCCAGAGCATAATCCTACATGACGACGTCACAAGTAGATCTAGGTAATACGATTTCATTATGGCGGCGAGTTGACGGCGTCACAACTTAACACATGACGCCGTCACAAAGTAAAATCTATATATAGTTTTCCAAATTTCATTCATTAGTGTGCAACTTTGAGGGAAAAACCTTAGTCCAAATTTTATCAGCTTTTCAAGAGTTTCAACCCCTTGAATCTTTCATGTTCAATTAAAGATAAGTATTCTTTCAAATCCATGTAAGGAAGTTTTACTATTTTATCAAGTCTCGGTCATTCGTAATAAATGTTAGGTTGCTTTATTATTAGTTCCTTATATTTATTTATCACTTATGTATTTAAGGCTTATGAAAGCCCAAAAGGCCTTAGAAGCCCACGATTTCAAGGAGAATGGGAGCTAGGAGTGTTGCCCTAGCTTCCCTCCTATAAATAGGACCTTATGTATTCATTTGTATTTGGTTATTTATTTGATATCTTAAGGAAACTCTTGCACTTATATTTCTCTCATTCAAATATTCACCCAAATCCTTATATCTATCTCATTCTTGTTTGTGTGAAATCAATATGGTGACCTAACAAGTGATATCATTCGCCGGAAGAAGGTGGAGTTCTTGTTTTTAAGTTGAATCCGATCCAAAACCGCTTTTTCTAATCCATTTTTTTGTGAAAATTTTGTACTTTCTTGTTTGTTTCTTGGTTTTTATCACATATTTGCTTACAAACTTGTGCTAAAAATCATAACAAACAAAAAAGTGTCAAACTTTCTTTCAAAAAGAGTGTTTTGAGCTTGTGTGTTTCGATTTGTTTAAGCTCCTACACGTTTTATAAGAAAAAATCCTTACTTTTCTTGTTTTTCTTGGGTTTTAACACTTTTTTGATTACAAACTAGTGTTATAAACCTTTCCCAACAAGAAAGTTTTAATCTTTTTGAAAGTTTCAAGCTTAAAAAATTTGATTTTGGTTATTGTACTTGTTTTCTAGAACACAAAAAATTTTCATAAAAATCATCAAGTTTGCAACTTTCTTCAAGTTTTGGTGTTTTTATAACTAGAAGTACAAGAATCTTGGAATACAAACTTCATTTGGGTGAGCTTTTAGCAAATTCAAAATTTTGGCAAACTTTCTAGAACACAAAATTTTTTCATAAAAATCATCAAGTTTGCAACTTTCTTCAAGTTATGGTGTTTTTATAACTAGAAGTAGTGAATCTTGAAATACAAACTTCATTTGGATGAGCTTTTTTGCAAAATCAAAATTCTAGCAATCTTTCTAAATCACAAAGTTTCTAAATCACAAAGTTCGAAAACACACTTGCTCCCGTTGCTTACTCGGTGTTTCCCTTGCTTGTATAAGTGAGAAAACACTTCGACTCGAGGTATACTCTCTAAATTGTATAATTTAGAAAGTTTTGGTGCTAAGTTTCTAGAACACTGAAAAGTTTCTAAAACACTGAAAAGTTTTTAAAACACTGAAAAGTTTCTAGAACACTGAAAAGTTTCTAAAACACTGAAAAGTTTCTAAAACACTGAAAAGTTTCTAAAACACAAAAGTTTCGAAAACACTCATTCTTCGAGAACACAGTTTCGAAATTACCAAAGTTTCGAGATTACATATTTTTCGAGAACTCTCAAATTCTTTCGAGAACTGCTTTCTGACTAAGTTTTGAGAATTGGCATTACATCTATACCTTCTATAAGATCCATCTATCACACAAGTTTCTTTATAACGTCTTCTTACTTTCTTCTTTCTAACTCTAAAAAAAAAAAAAAAAAAAAAAAAAAAAAAAGAAAAAAAAAAGAAATTATTTTGGTATAATTTACTTTTTACAGGAGACTAAACGTTCAATTTTTACGCGAAATTCAAATTTTGGTATAACGGTGAAAATTTTTGCCAAAAATTCAAATTTTTAGGGCAAAATTCAAATTTTTCGGTAAAATTTGGCGGCAAAATTTTTTTAAACTCAAATTTTTCCTATGACCTTAGAATAGCATTTTACAGTGATTTTCAAAATTTTGGAACAGAAAATTTTTCAAATTAATTTTGGAGGGAATATCTGAAATCACTATTTCGACCTTGTGTGACATTTTTGTTTGATTATTCCAATTACATTGCAACAATCACGGGGGAGAGAAAATGTATCAATCAAGGTCGCTGATGCATGAGATAGAGGCACATTTAGTGAAGAGATGCATGGAACAGTGTAGATCACTTAATTCACACCTTAAACTCCTCTCTAACAAAGACTTAGCAGAAACTCGTTCAGAGGGTGGTTTCAAAGTTGATTTTAAATACACCTTTGGAGAAAAAGTTGATATTTTCACTAACACGATGTTCAAAAACGTGAATCAACTTGAAAAGCAACTTGCAATCGAAGAATTTCACGAGAATGAATCCAAGGCCGCCTTCAGAGTGCTCAAGGAATAGTTTCAACATTTCATCAATTATGACTGTGAAGATGTTAGCAAGTATTTTTTTGAATACACTCGAATCGAGGCTCAAATCTTCCAAGACATATTGATCCGAGATTTGGATTCGATTGAGAAGACGATTCTTCACAGAAGAAATTATGTCCAAAGAGTGAATGAACAGAAGTTGCAGATTCAAGAAGAGCAATCTAATATGGTTGATGCATTGGAAGCTAATTTGGGTGTCATGGAAAGCAATGGGACAGAATTAGAAGAGCAGGATGACAACAGTAGATTGGGGAATGATACAGATGCAGACTGTGCAGAGATCAGACCCTTCTATGACACAGAGCCCAACTTTGACAAAGGACAGATGGACGAGGAAGATGTCATACCCATCTATGACACAGAACCTAACTTTGACAAAGAGCAAATGGTTGAGGTACAATCTACTGTTGATCATATTATGCCTGCAAATGAGAAACAACAATCTGAGCAACCTAAATTCAGTAATGAAAGAGAGATTGACCAGAATGTTGTTCAATGTCCTGACAAATATTCTGAGTCTGAGTCCTTACCTGATAATCTAATGACTGAAATCAAACCAAACTCTTGAGTCTGAAAATATTCTTCTCAAAAAGACCATCGCCCAGTTTCATAAAGATTTTTCAAAACTGGAAGCACGTTGCATCTCGCTTGAACTTAAATTGCAAAACGAATCTCTAACTTCGGGCAACAATGGTCAGTTTTTTAATGAACAAAGTAAACGTGTGGATACATTAGTTAAAGAAAATGAGCTTTTAAAAGGTCAAATTCAAGCAAAAGTGTTTGCACATGCTGCATTGCAAAACAAATTAAGAAGACTGACTGGCCAGAGTGTGGATACTAAGTTTGCAAAACCAACTATCTTGAGGAAACCGCTTTCTCAAACAATCAGTGGTTAGACAACCGACTGCATTTAAATCTGAACGACCTAAATTTTCTAAATCTCGGTTTGCCTCCCAAGTTGTTGAGAAAAACAATTTGACAAAACCAGTCACTCCACATTCTTGGCCTAAGGAAAATGCATCTGTGTCTGCTAAATCTCAACACGTGATTATACCTGGCTCATCTAGGATTAGTTCAAAAACAGTGTATAATTCGAGCACGAAAAGTAAAGATTCTTATGGAAAATATAACATGTACATGAACTATGATCTAGAAAAGGCTAGGAAAAGGGCGCTACTTCAAAAGGATGGAATTCTAGGTTCAAAACCTCGTGTGATGCCTTCCACTGTAGTACAGAACACTGCTTGTAGTAGCACACCAAAACCTAGGAGTTCTCAACAAACTAATAGGAATTGGCTAGCATCTAAGAGTAGTTGCGTAAATAATCATGTTGTTTGTGCTTTAAAATATTTTCAAAAAGGAAATTCACTTGAAAAGGCTCAATCGACTAAGACAAACAAACCCGTTGAATCAAAAGTCATAAGTCAGAAACCTAAGAAGTGGATCAATATAGGACGTAAGTTTTCTCAACCAAGTGATGCTCCCACATTTCATTCAACTGCATTTAAAAGGAAAACATCTCCTAGATCTAACACTAGGTGGGTACCCACGGGTAGAATTTTCAAATCGATTGGTCTTAGGTGGATTCCTATAGGAAAGTTTTAGACATTTGCACCAAAACTAATGTGAAATCCACGACATCTATCCCTGAGGCGAGAAAGGAAATCATTGATATAGTGTGTCCGAGTGTCAAGAAGATAATTGACACTACATCTTTATGCTTCTAACATCCGGAACCCAATTACACTTGGGGATCCATGTTCTCTGTTCTGTCTATTCTTTCTTCTTATAAGATATAATAGGTATGGCTTCGGAACAAATCAGTTTCGGACCCGAGCTTAATGGAATGGCTTCTGAGCACAACAGCTTAGGACCCGTAATCAACCGTTTAAAGAACTTCAGCTATGGCTTCTGAGCACAACAGCTTAGGACCCGTAATCAACCATTTAAAGCACTTCAGCTATGGCTTCTGAGCACAACAGCTTAGGACCCGTAATCAACCGTTTAAAGCACTTCAGCTATGGCTTCTGAGCAAAACGGCTTAGGACCCGTAACCAACCGTCTTAACTTTCCGGTATCCTTGGCTGAACCATTGTCACTTTCTCGTAAAGAAGTGGAAACCTTGTTTGCTCCATTGTTTGATGATACACGTGTTAACCGTCCATCTGAGGCCACACCAAATTCCGCTGCACATCTTGATCGACATCAAGTACCTGATACACCTCAACAAACAACAACTACTGTTGGAAGAGACGGTCCTCCAGTCATATCACCTACAACAACAGACCAAACCGGGTCCAACTCACGACAATCAACTGGAGATTCCATACCTTTATCAGTTCCACAACCCGCAGAGCATGACCCAGAACCATTCATTAACCCATTTGCAAATGCTCAACCTGTCCCCGACATTGCTGAGTCATCCACACGCAATTTGGGTCCTGCTCACTTGCGAGATACTTATCAACTTCATCCTTCGACACACAAATGGACTAGAGATCACCCCTTAGTTCAAATTATTAGCCATCCAGATTCACCAATTATGACAAGATAACGCCTTCACACAGATGGTGAAACTTGCATTTATGCACTCACAGTTTGTGAAACCGTACCTAAAAACGTCAAGGAAGCAATGACTTATGAAAACTGGATTGAGTTTATGCAAGAAGAATTTGAAACCTTTCAAAGATTAGAAGTCAGGGAATTGGTTGAAAAACCAGAAGGCATCATTGTCATTGGTTTATAATGGATCTGGAAAAACAAACTGGATGCAGAAAGCACTGTCATACGCAACAAATCACGCTTGGTAGCAAAAGGTTACTCTCAAGAAGAAGGAATCGATTTTGAAGAATCATTTGCTCCAGTAGCTAGACTTGAAGCTGTACGGATATTCTTAGCATTTGCTGCTCATCGGAATATGATTGTTTACCAAATGGACGTGAAAACGGCTTTTCTGAACGGTCAACTCCGAGAAGTGGTTTATGTCAGTCAACCTGAAGGATTCGTTGATCCAGAACGTCCCAATCATGTCTACAAGCTTAAGAAGTCTCTCTACGGTCTCAAGCAATCCCCCAGGGCGTGGTATGATAAGCTTTCTAAATTCCTGTTGGCTAATGATTTTACTCTAGGCTCGGTGGATCCAACACTGTTTACAAAAACATACGGGATGGACCTATTAATCATTCAAATCTATGTCGATGACATTCTTTTTGCTTCAACCAACAAAAATTACTCAATGGATTTTGCAAAATTAATGACAGATAATTTCGAAATGTCCATGATAGGTGAACTTACGTTCTTTCTAGGACTACAAGTTCATCAATCACCCCGTGGAATTTTTCTAAATCAGTCCAAATATGCTCTTGAGATTTTAAAGAAACATGGAATGCAAAGTAGTGACACTATGAATACACCGATGGCCAATTCCACTAAACTAGATGCTGATATACATGGGACTCCAGTTGACCCTACCAAATACCGTAGTATTATTGGGTCCCTCATGTATCTCACATCTAGTAGACCTGATATTGTATTTGCTGTCTTTATGTGTTCTCGCCATCAGTCTAAACCAACTGAAAAACACCTCAATGAGGCAAAAAGAATCCTTCGATACATAAAGGGAACCATCCACTTGGGGATCTGGTATCCGAAGGATTCTGGTTTCGAACTAATAGCTTTTTCAGACGCTGACCATGCAGGATGCTTAGACTCGCGAAAAAGTACATCAGGTGGCCTACAGTTTCTTGGAGATAAACTTGTGTCTTGGCAATCAAAGAAGCAGGACTGTACTTCACTGTCATCTACAGAATCTGAATACGTAGCTATGTCTGCTTGTTGTGCTCAAGTCATTTGGATGAGATCACAACTTAAAGACTATGGCTACCTATTCAATAAGGTTCCGATCTACTGCGATTCAAAAAGTGCCATTGCAATCTCCTGCAACACAGTTCATCATTGCAAATCCAAACACATTGATCTCCGATATCATTTCATCAAAGAGCATGTCGAGAAGGGTACAATTGAATTATATTTTGTGGGCACTGAGTACCAATTGGCGGACTTACTTACAAAACCCTTAGCTCCATCGAGGTTTGCAAGTTTAGTTCACCAAATTGGTATGTGATGTTTGACACCAGTCGATCTGGAAAAGTTTTTTAAAACAAAAGTAAAGTGTCAAACATCAAAACTTAAACTATCTTTGTAAAATAATTTTTCCTTTATTTTTCATAAACCTCAAAAACACAACAATATTTTTCTATTTTTGCTTTAAAAAAATGCAAGTATATCGCTTTCTTTCAACACCTTGTTATTTTACAAGTGTTGAGGGGGAGACTCGCTTATATTTTTATAAATTTTTCAAAATCGGTATACTTGCATATTACCTTTGATGCGTTGTTTTGGGATTTCATAAGATATTTCATATCTCGTTTCCTTTTCTCAAAATGGTGTCGTAAGGTAGTATATCTTTGAGTCTTTACTTGTATCTAACTCTTGGACTTATATTACAATATGGATAGTTAGGGGACTAAAAGTGTCAAAAATCAAAATTACTAAACATAATCTCAAAACAAACACCCCGTCTTTTTTCAAAACTCATTCAAAACAAATATCAAACAAACACCCCTTTTGAGATCTATGGTTTGCATTCAACACGAAAATCCGTGCATCAAATCTTCAATTTGTAAGTCTCTAAATTATCTCAAGTCTATTTCAAACATAGGATTTCGTTTAATTGAAATGTTAACGGTTTGATTTCAAGAAATCATGCTTTGAAAAACTAGGGTTTCTATAATTTCGGAATTAAACATATCATGTTTGGGGGGTTAATTTTTGATAGGGGTTTTGTGCTAAAACATGTTTCTAACTTTCCTATAACGTTTGATCTCTCTCAAATACATGTTTGTGTGATTCTCGATACCTAGGGTTTTGGTACGATTTTGGTTTTGTTGATTTGTTAATGTTTTTGTTATTGTTCTTGATGGGATTTGTTGTAATGTGTGTTGAGATCATTGTTATGCACTTTAATTTGACCTATATTCATGTTTACTTGATTCTCGACAACTAGGGTTTATTCGTTCATATTGGGTCTTTCTCGTAGTGTGATTATATGGTTTGTTATTTGTGCCTAATTGGTTTATATGCATGATTAATGATCCTTGTTACAACGTCTATTAAGTGGATTCATGATTTTGTGTTTTATCGAAATCGTGTTCTTGCATAGTTTCGAGATCATCGTATACGTGATTATGCCATTATTCTTATTGTTGTTTTCCATCATTTACGACAGGTTACAACATTTGGATCACATAATTTCAATAAGAAACGTACGTTGGCCTATCTTCGAAATTCTTGTATAAGAATTTTCGAGAACCTGTTCTTTCGCAATTACCAGCTTTGGTGAATTTTTTCGAAAACACACCTATCAAGGGTTTTCGAAAAGATCTCAAGGTTTTGTATTTTTTCTCGAAAAATACACCTTGATTTCTTTTCGAAAATGGTTGAACATGTGTTTGCGAAATGTTCTCATAACTGGTCATTTTTTCGAGATCACATCTGAAGACAAATTTTCGCATTCACATATTGAATATTTTCGAAAAATACTTTAAAGGCGTTTGTTCTCGATAAACTATTTATCGAAAACACTCCTGAAAATGTTTTCAAAAAACTTCATTATGTTTGTTTGCGAAAATCTTCTCTTATGACTGATGTTATCGAGAACAGGCTATATGTAATCTTTCGAGATGATGAGCTCTTAATGTTTGCGATAAATTGACAGTTTCAAAATTGTGTTATCTTGTAATCTCGAAAACCTGTATATTGTGATGATAATCATTATTAAATGTATCATGTGATGTTATTGGATGATCTTTGTGCATGTGTGATTATATAAATGCTTCATGATTCTAAAATTATCTAAGTATACGTCACTTATCACTATACATGCAATAATCAAACCATACGTGCTTACATGATTCTTAATGCTTATCTATAATCAAACTTTGCAATCGTGCTAACTCGTAACAAATCTCGATGTTTGGTTTATGATAATGCTTTTCAGAATAACATGGTTGTACACAACGAGAATTTCCCTGAACAAACTCTTCCACTACTCACCATGGATGACATCACTCCCGCTAACTACAATGTTATGATTGGCAACAACAATCCTCGAGTTGATTTCGACAAATTGAGAATTACTGAGAACTCGTGCAAGATTGTTAAAGATATTCTACTTGCACATCCATGCAAACATCTGCTCAACAGATCTACTTCAGTTCCTTTGTTTTACCTTCATCAGTTCTGGCTTACGGCTAAGGCGAATTTGGATGATGAATCTTTCACTGTTACGCTGGATCGACAAGTCTGCACTGTAGATCACGACGTCCTTCGTACAGTCCTTCTCCTGCCTCAAATTGACAACGAATTTGCTCCAATACTGCCTGAACTGGATCTTCTTGATTTCTTCATTGAATTAGGATACGATGTTGATGATGACTTACCTCTGGTCAAACATTCCAGATTCAATGCCAAGAATATACCTCAGCCCTGGAGAACATTCTGTCTATTGGTTGTAAGATCTATATCAGGAAGAAAAAGTGGTCACGAACATCCCAGGCTTGAGCATTTACAAACATTTTGGGGAATGGTGAATTTGACACCTATTGACTTTGCAGTTCCAATCATGAACGATATAGTCTACAACATCCAAACCAAACGTGTAAAGACTATGATCCCGTTCACAAGATTCACCAAGCTTCTCATTGAATATTTCTGCAAAGACACTCCAGAATTTATCAAAAGGATGGCAGACCCTAATGAGCCTAAGCACCTCTTCGAGGACGACTTCACCACCTCCTTTATCAAGACGACCACTTCCTCTACCAAGATCAAAGGAATGAGGCTTCCCGAATATCTTCTTGACGACAATATCAAGAAAAGTTTGAACTTCAAATTCTATGATAATGCTTACAAAGGGGTACAGGAAGAAGCTACTATACAGACTCGCAGCAAAGGAAGTGTGAAATCTGGGAGTACTACAAGCACCACTGGCTCACCTCAGACTAAGTCAAAGGCTACTCCCAAGACCAAACCATCTGCCAAAACCAAAACTTCCACCAAACCTAAACCTGCACCCAAAACTAAGCCTGCAACGAAGCCAAAGAAGAAGGTAACACCAAAGTTCGCTCTTCAAGATGAACCTACATCTCCACCTTCTGAAAGCGACTCTGAGTTCGACACAGAATCTGAAGAAGAAGAGCAAGACTTTGAACGACGTGTTAGAGCAACAGAAGAAGCATTTCCTGCTACGGAGATTGCTATACAACAAAGTCTTGAAACTTTTGAAGCAGAGTCAAGAAAGAGAAAAGGGATCACGATTAATGAGCCAAATGATGATGAAGAAGACGAACCAATCATTGAATAGTTGGTCGACAAATGTAAATTGAAAAGTATAATTGTCGACACACGAGCTGAAGAAAAGCAACTTCTCAAAGAACAAAGGAAAGCAGCACTCCAAATCCGACTTCACTCTCAACCTTCACCACCACCACCTGTCGATCAATCAGAACATGAAGGAGCTACTAGCAGCATGATTCCTCCCATTGTGTCCACTACTTTAGAATCAGCTTCACAACCTGATGACATAGTTAAAGACACAGATTATACAGGAGATATCACTATGACTGAGACTGCAAATGTAGAGGAGAATGTTGGCGGACAGGAGAACATT
Organism: Artemisia argyi; assembly: GCA_030686995.1. Lineage (NCBI taxonomy): Eukaryota > Viridiplantae > Streptophyta > Magnoliopsida > Asterales > Asteraceae > Artemisia > Artemisia argyi. The sequence continues at coordinate 178,303,468 of CM060709.1, forward strand.
GCTACGGATCTGGAACATGAATACCTCATTACTCCAGAGTTTCTTGCACGGGAAGCAGAGGAAGCAGAGGAACGTAGAAGAAAAGAAAATTAAGAAAAGAATGCTTTCGACACCAACATATTTCTCAAATCATCTTCGCAATCAAAGCAGACTTCTTCAGTGCAACCTCCACCTCCTCAAGACTCTCCACCAAAGGATCCGACTCCTCCTGCTTCTTCTTCAAGCTCTCACAATGAGTCGTCATCCGAATCATCATCTGAGCATTCATCTCCCACACCTTCTGAAACTGCATCAAAGCAACATTCAATCAACGAACCGACTAAACCAGTTGATCTTCAGGAGCAAGTCAACAATCTCACAACTATGGTCAACGGTCTTGTTAAGCAAGTTGAAGACTTTCAGGAGTCAAAATAGCTGATTGATAAGTTCTTGAACGCTGATTTCTCAGGATTTATTAAGACTGTCACACTAGATTATCTTACTGAAAATCTAGTTGAGATTGTCACTCCTGAAGTCGCAAACCTCATTGAACCAATCAAGGACAACTTGGATCACAGAATCAGAAGTGTCGTTAGGAAAATGTTGTCAACCACACCATTCACGCTTCACACTGCAAAAGCTTGTACTGCAACTCTAACCGTCCCTGAATTATCCTTCAATGACCTGCTTGCTCAACTCTTCGACAAAGTTGCCTACAAAACCACACAGACTACTGAAGAAAAAGCACTTGTTGATCCTATATCGGCTTACTTGTCCAAAGAGTCATGCAAAGATGCAGCTGGAACCCTGAAAAGGTCAAGGAAAGATGACGACCCGGACCCGAACTCAAAAGGTAAGAAACATAAGTCTGGAACCGGTCCCTCATCTTCTCAACAACCACGAACGGATTCCACTCCTCCTAGAACTCAACAACACACCTCAGCTACCGGTCAAGGTCCAACTGAAGAGGAAGAAACTTTCATGGAACCAACTGAGGACTACCAAGGTCAACCGACACCGATTACCGTGCTTCACCTATTCCCGATTCTCAAGCTGGACCATCGTCACCATCAAAGGTTAAAGACAAGGACGCCACATCCAAGTCTAAGAAATCAAAGAAAAGAAGACGTCATTCATGGCTCGACAATGATGACACACCTCAGAATGACTGGCTGACAGAATTGGTACAAGCTCAACCTCCTCTTGAAGATGAAGAACCCCTTCCAGGCAATACACTACAATTCACTCAAGTCATTATGAAGGATCTTCAGATTGAGAAACTCACGAAGGCGGAGCTCAGAAGAATCAATAGGGATGCACAGGAATTCCTTAAGTCCAGATCTGGAAACAAAATGGAAAACGAATATCACATGCAGAATATAGCCAGTGCAATGTCTGGCAAGTTTGACTGGCTAAACCCTGAAGTGAATATCGACCTCAGTTCCAAAAACCACGAAAAGCCTTACTTCACTGACTGGACTAAACCATTACCTTTGAAAGGATTTCCAGAAAAACCCAAGTTACCTTACAGCTTCTTCTTCAACAAAGATCTTCGTAACCTCCAACTCACCCAAGAGAAATCCAAGAAGAAATATGCTTCCTCACTTACAATCTCAGTACCAACTGCAAGTTTCGACGTTCCTGCAATTGAAGAGTCTACTCCAGTATTCAGCAACACTGTCGTAGCTTACGACAGAGATGCTCTACACGGGTTCAACACTGGCCAGAACGTCGTCGTCTCGGTTATACCAGCAAATTAGGAGAAAAATCATTGGAAAATGTGAAGCATAAATCTAAGATCATTGCTATCTTGGAGATTCAAGAGTCAAAACGATTTAACTACATGTTCATGCGTGAGATTGTGGTTAAACGACAAGATGAAAAGAAGTACAAATTCTCCGAAGCAGACTTTCCAGACCTTTATCTCAATGACATCGAAGACATGTATCTCGAAAAGGTTCAAGGAAGAATGCGTGGATTCGAAAGAGAAATTCAGTACAACTTCATGGCATCACTACTTCTATTCATCCGACGATTGATAGTTCAAGAAAGAGTGGAAGATCTTCAGCTTGGAGTGGAAAGTTACCAACAGAAGATCAATTTGACAAAGCCGCAATTCACATTTGATGGAATCTATCAAACATCACAGTATACTCTTATCCAAGAACCTTCATTTGGTTTCACATACATCAACAGCAAAAATCTACAAAGCTTCATGAGGTACGATGAGATACACAAGTTCTGTGATGTTACGCTAAAATCCGTTCGTGATGGGCTTGTCAAAAGGTTGAATGATGATCGCCGAAATATAGCTAAAGGTGAACCACCTAGATGGAAATCCAGCTCAAGAAGACAAGTTCGTAACTTTGTCTTGAAGATTGAAGAAAGGTTATTTTGATGGGAACGGATCAGACGACTGGAAAGCTATATCGGTGTCAGACCATCATTTCCTGTCAGGCTCTTCGAAAGACCCGAACCAAAGTTCACTGACTTTGATGCTCCACTCACTGATGAAGTTTAAACTGGTACACTTGGATATTAACTTTTCAATATTAATTGTTTCATTTGATTGAATTGTTTTCATTATGGCTTGTGCACACATAACAGCGTACAACCCGTTCTTGTAAAGAAAGGACCCTGAGGTAAGCATCAGTGCCTCAATCCTTATATAAGGAGCGAAGGCTTCTTACTTTTGAGTAGAATTAATCAAACATTTTCTGATTTTCATAATTCTGCTCAAAAGACAAGTATTTCACCTCAATGAGTATTCACTTGTTGAGGGGGAGCACTTGAAAAACTCATTGTTTGAAATACAAAAGTTCTTGTTGATATCTCCCCATAAGACTCAAAAAGCATATTTTAATCAAAAGTTTATCAAAAACAACATCTCATATGCTATTTTTGAGGGGGAGAAAACTGAAAGTGATTAAAATATGAAAGTTCAAAGTTGCTTAAAGTCAAATCTCATGCGAGCTAGACTCAGAATTGACCCAGGAATTGACGAAACATATAAGTTAGTAATCTCGAAAAGACTTATCCTCGACGGGTAATAACATCAAGTTAGTTACTAGAGCTAGTTGTCACCTAAAAGCTGACAATGGAACTCTTTAACTAGCCACGTAAGCGTGTCTCGAAAAGGATTTGTCTTAGTAGAAATGTACCGTTTTGAGAAACTTTCTGTGGATTTGACCAGGCCGGGTAATAACTTCAAGCTATTCTAACTAGTGATGTAAGCGTGTCTCGAATCGGTCAGGTTCACTGAAAGTGGATCAATTCAAAAGTGCTTGCTCCTCCCACATGTGCAAATTTATTTAAACACTTATGAGCACATGTGAAGGGGGAGCCCTTCAAAAGTAAACACAAAACTCTTAAAGTGTTAAAAAAAATGTTTGATAATCACAAACACTTTGAGAGATTTTCAATCAAAGGTTTCTTGGCTATTGTCGGATAATCATGGAGTTATAAGGTGATTAAGATAGGAATAACAGTCCTATGATCCGCCAGAGCCGGAGGGATCTACCCAAGGACATCACCAATATTTAGAATTAGAAGTCCTTAGGTATGATACGAAAAAAAGGAGAAAAGAATGAAAGGGGAAAGAAGGAGTTGAAGAATTAAAAAGAAAAGTAAAGAAAAGGGTGAAAAGAAATAGCCCTCCATATGTTCAACCTTAGGGCAGACACCGGGTTCAATTCATATGCTACTGGTTGTTGCTAAGGCAACACCGGTATTGAAGATTAAGTCGTCATGGACCCAGTGACGCAATGCACTAAACCTTCTTAACCACTGAAGTTCTCTTAAAAGAACTTGTTTCATTCTCACGGGGAACCAGTGTAATCTATCAACTTATCTCTTAGAGATGGTTGATATTGAAGCAGGAGACCCCTCCCTAGTCTCCGCATAGGAAACCTAAGTGTGCACTTTTCGAGTCTAGAGCCATGAGATACATCAAAGATCTCTTAGAAACACTTAGTATTTCTACAACTGGTGTTCTACATCAATGGACACTAGCTGTAAATTATCGAGTACGTCGCAGATCTTAGCAATCTGCCGAGAACGTTTATGAGAGAATTTACATAAGTATTTCTCAATGATTGAACGGAAATCCTGCCAGGGTCAACATCAAACAGCCCTGACAGCAGGTCACTTCGGTAACTCCTTGTGGGTTATGCTTAGTGTTTTCGGTGGTTTCTTAGCAGTCTACAGTCGTGGAGTGATCCCCAGCGACTCACCCAGTCATTGAGCTACTTAGTAGGTCTTGTAAGCTCCTTTGGGAGTATCTGACATGGGAACGGCCTTGATAAGGATTAGAAGGAGTCTTCACACTATGCTTTTGACGATCTCTAATTCCTTATCTGTAAGTACCAGATGTTTTATTGTTAACTGTTTACTTGCAGGTACACATCATCTCCATGGCGACGGATTCCACATGCTTATACATGCATCTTGAAGTCATCAAAAGCTTCATCAAAGATCAACACAACACAAAGTTCAAAGAAAGATTCTACGCCAAAAAGAAGAATCTACAAAGTATAAAGACTAAAGATCAAAAGTGAATGAAAGGGAACTACGTGCATGTATAAGTCAGAATTCAAAGATGTATGAGCATGTTGGAATGGAGGACTACCACCACAGACGCAGAAGTGACGAAAGGCAGACAAATTCATAACTTGATCACTATCACAACAACAAATGAACAAAGCACAAAGAATGATGAATGATTTTATCTCATGATTTTTCAAAGACGTCTAAAGCTGTTAAAGTTAAAGATAAAGAAATGACAAAGATGTCAAGCAACCGTGATGACCGACCCTTAGGGGGAGATTGTTGGGAACAGAGTTTTACTATTTTATCAAGTCTCGGTCATTCGTAATAAATGTTAGGTTGCTTTATTATTAGTTCCTTATATTTATTTATCACTTATGTATTTAAGGCTTATGAAAGCCCAAAAGGCCTTAGAAGCCCACGATTTCAAGGAGAATGGGAGCTAGGAGTGTTGCCCTAGCTTCCCTCGTATAAATAGGACCTTATGTATTCATTTGTATTTGGTTGTTTATTTGATATCTTAAGGAAACTCTTGCACTTATATTTCTCTCATTCAAATATTCACCCAAATCCTTATATCTATCTCATTCTTGTTTGTGTGAAATCAATATGGTGACCTAACAATTCAATATGTCTATGTGTTGTTTGATTATATCTTACGCTTGTCTTCTATTTAACATGCTAGGCTAGATTTATTTTGTGTTTGCTTACATGTAGTGAAACCTAGATGTTAATTATGGGTTGATTGTTTGTTTATAATTGTTACGGATGATTGTATTCAATGCTAGGCTTAAGAAAACTGGCAGACTTCCATTGGTAACTTGCTTGAATGTCTTAAGAAACATGATTAGAGGTGTACTACGATTTTTGGTTGTATTTAATACGTAGGAGAATTCTAATGATCCCATGTTAGGAGCTTCTAACGGCTCGACATAGGAGTGAAGTAGGATCCTATAGAGTTAGGGAATATTGTACACGGACCTACGACTAGTATTAAGGAATATGACCCGTCATCCATGCAATTGTAACAAGCTATCAACCTATAAAAGATAACTAGGGAGTAATGAAACCTAAGTAAACACAACTTTCCTCATCATTGTTTACACCACATTAGTATAATTAGTTTTGTTTTCATTTCTTTTATTTTATTTTGATTGCATCTTTAGTTAATTGGGTTAGTTGGCTAGCAACTAATTCCGCCCACTCCTTCAAAACCCGAGATTTTACTTGCTTTCCATAAAATATAAAAATACAAAAAGAATCATCCCTCACCTCTAGACCTAGTTTAGGAGGCTTTCTAATCCTAGCGACACTATTCCTGAGTTGAACGGTCAATCCACCGGTACATGTCACTATACTATACTGCAACGATCAGGTACACTGCCTGGTGGGGGTTGTAAGCTTCTCGAGATCCCTTGAGAGGTAAAACCTGTTGTGAGGGTGCGATCCCCACGTATCAGAAATTATATTTTTTCCGCAATCACGCCATACCTGAATACCACGTTCACACCGAAGCTCAATGGGACACGGAGTACACAAGATACTCTATTTGTTAAAAGATACAACTTCTAGAGGTGGCAATTGTGCCCAAATAAGAAAAAATGAGTTAATTTTGCCTATTTTGTAAAAGATTTGGGCACATTTAGCCCCATCCTCTTTTTGAAATGGGCATATTTAGCCCATTAAAATGTTAAATGGGTACTAACGGGCACATATTTTTCTCTCAATTGAAGAACATTATAATCGTTTTTGAAGAAAAACTTATATATAACATATTTAATTTTTTTTAATATAAAAGAGGTATTACATTTAAGGAATTTATTTTGTCATTTTGGGTCTTTTATAAAGAGATTTGTATAACATGTGCCCGTTTGGCCCGTGTCTGTTTAGCCCATGCCCGTTTTAGCCCGTGCCCATTCTAGCCCGTGCCCGTGCCCGCCTAGCCCGCTCGTTTTGCCACCTCTAACAACTTCTAACAAAACACACGCCTCATGAAACTCCCACTTCTCAAAACATATACACGTCCCAAGAGAAAACACAAATCACACAACCTTTTTGTTTCTCTCTTCAAAACCAGATCTACAATCTATGAAACCTCAAAAATCTCAACAAGAAAAGAGGGAATCGATCCTTGCCCTCTCGATTATTGTCCTAAAGAAACCCCTTCACACAAAGGGTATAGCCAAGGGGCGGGTAATTACTGTTTCCCTTTCTCTCCATCCCAAGTCAAAGTCACAAGAGTTTTTATGAAGCAACAAAAGGGTTGGATTTATCTCTTTTTGGTTATAAACGAGTTTTGATATTCAAAAGGTAGGATTAGGGTTTCTGTTTTTTCCTTTCTTTTTATTCCCAATCGAACCATAGAGCACCATATCTGTAAAACCCTAAATTCTATAATCCTAATTTTACGTATAATTTTAAAAAATTTCTAAATAACGATACAAATAAATTAAAACGCGAATATGATTTAAACAACTAACCGTAAATCCATAAAATCATAACGAAACATCATTTTAGAAATCTTTGAACATATTTGGACTCCAAAATAAATTTTTAACACAAATAAAATACTAGGGAACCATTTACGCTACGCGAATATTCGTTTTGGGCCATAATTCCTTTGTTACGCAACTAAATTCAACATAACCCAACCCATTAGCCCAAGAAACTTCGCCATAATCTCCTTAGGCCTATCCCATTCAAAAATCACCACAAAAATAAGAGGGGAGGACCGGTTTTGCTTTTGTCTCACACAAACAGTACGTACCACATTTTTAAAAAAAAAACCCTACCCTAAAAGTTCTCTACAAGTGGCGGCATTTATTTTCTTGGAGCTCTCCATTTGGTTTCTACGCAATCAAGAAGGTGACCAAGGTGTACTAAAGGTCTTTAGTTCGTGGCTTGTGTGCAAGGAATGGTAATTTGATTCGATTTGGTGTTGGTTTGTTTTGTTAACTAAAAACTAGGGCTTGTTGTGGTTCGGTTCTTTTGTTCCTTGTTCTCTCGAATTCGTCCAAGGTATCAACCTCATTCTTGTTTTTCTTAATCTTAATTGTGTCGTGTGTTTGTTCATTGTTACCCTCCTTTGAATCGGCATAATATTCATAAGAAATAAATTGGTATAAAAGTTCACATGAAATCATAACCGGATCACATAAAATCATGAATATGAAACGTGTATACCTTTTTGAATAATCCATGAGATCATTTGATTCTTGTTTCTACTTGAAGTTTAATGCTTTGATTAATTGTGTCATGAACCACTTAAAGTGAAACGGCCTAAGAATGTGTTAAACATGTTATATGATGGCTTAATGAATTCGGAAATTAATAACAGCTTAGATATGGCATAATATATAATGGTTTGATTTGGTTCTTTTGATGAAAACTTAGTTTTATGTCTTAGTAAAGTATTCCAATTGGTTTGAAAGGAATTGAGGTTGATTTGGTCGTATTTTTGAATTTTGTCCGATGATATGTCAAAACTGCGTTTGTAGAAATTAAGTTCATTCGTGGTTTTTGATTTTTCATTTTCAAACCGTAAGTAGTTAGGAGCTCTCCTTTATTGGGGTAATATTTGGGTTATTTGTGACTTCGTGGAATTTTTGTAGAATTTTCTAAAGGGTGTAAGTTAGGTGGTTAATTAGAAACTTTTGAGGTGTTTCTACAGATCCAAATCTAGGTATGTTATCATAAAACGATTTTTAAAAAGGAGTTACACTTAATAATAAAATCTGCAAAATTCAAGTAGAGTCCTAAGATATGTATGCTTCTTTAATATTTTTGGTGAATTTTATTTTGGATTTCTGGTATGCTTTGTAAATTCGTTTAATGGGCTAAAGATTGTTATAAAAACCAGTTAATCAAAAGGTGTATGTAACTTATGTGTTTTATGTGCTAATTGGAGTGTTTGGTGTCATCTTTATGTCTTTGGTGTCTTCTTTATGTCTTTGGATTCATATGTTAGCTAACTTAATCTAATTGTTAACCTCGATCTGTGAAGACCTAACTAATGTTTATGAAACCCTAAAACATTTGAAAACCGTATATTACATCATAAAACCCTAAATGCCTTTAATCAACCCTAAACCATGATCATTAACTTAATCATTAACCACTTATTATATTTGTCTTATTATAAACCCTAAAATGACTTGTATTAAGTTTAACCTTGGCTTCTAAATATGGAAACCTGCTATTTTTGGAAACTTACTATTTATGGAAACCTACTATTTTTGGAACCCTACTAAAAATAGAAAGTTACTTAAAATGGCTAAGTTACTTAAAGTGAAAACTTACTATAAATAGAAAGTTATTATATTTGGAAAGTTACTAAAAATGGAAAGCATACGAAATGAGTAATCTAATTCAATATGAACATTAATTAATACTTGGTATGCTATTCGTATAGGTATCGTGAAGAGGGAGTAATTCGTTTCGTATTCGTTCATACTTTCTCTTTGGTTTGCTTTTGGTTAAGGAACAGATATTCCGTACTCTTTCAGTAAGAGTGCACACTTCCTCTCTCTTGACTTTGTCTTTGATTTGTTATCGTATTATGATTTCGTTTGATCTTGATTATGATCCTTCGTACTTGGCTCTATGATTGATGTGTTTCATCGGTATTTGCGATCCTATTGTTATTTGTTTGAACTCTTATGATCCGTTCGATAACCTTTTGTGACGTTAACCTTTAAACCTTTGTGAGACTTTGGATACTATTTGGGATATTATAACGGGAGGTGAAACCCTTGTGAGACTTTGAATGTTCTTTTGGGATAATATAAAGGGAAGTGAAATTTCTTTTCTTAATTATGATATGGGAACATTTAAAGGAGAAACTATTTTATAATGGCACTTTTAATATAATTTTAAGATCACTTATCTATGGGATTTTTATAAATTCATAAAGACCACTTTTAAAGAACATTTTATGAAAACCTTTATTAAAGATCATTTTATAAATGTCATCTTTTGGGAAGATCTTTTCTAAATGAACCCTTGTTATAAACCTTTTTAAATGGGATTGTACTACGAACCTTTTTAAACAAGTGATGTGAACCTGCTAAATTGAACTGTTGTTTTAACTCTCATTATGACCCTTTGATTATGAACTATGGGACTTTGGAACTTGGAATAGTGAACCTTGTGGATTGGAACCTTGGCTTCGACCTCTCCATTTTGACCCGTTGATATTACATCTTTGATTGATACTTTGATATAGCTCCTTTGCCATTGATCCTTTGATATTTGACCCTTTGATAATGATCCTTTGATATTTGACCCTTTGATAATGATCCTTGATATTTGACCCTTTGATGATTGATCCTTTGATATTGACCTTTGGATATTGGACCTTTGATATTAAACCTTTGATATTGGACCTTTGATATTGAACTTTGACTACATAACCCTTCAGTATTTACCCAGGTATTACTTGTTATGGAGTAGCCACAACCATAGCATTGATGCACCAATGTTATGTACTCTAGAAGGGTCGGAGAGATGTCCCTCACTGTCCCTGATTTTGTTATCTGCTGCTACTACGATTATGATTTGTTTGCAGGGGCGTATGGATGCATCCTAGTTTTGTTTGATACTTTGTTTGGGCTACGACCATTATGATGAAGACATGGACTACATATATATTTTGTTTGGTGACTGGGCATGCGTGCATGCAGCCCCTCACACTTTGGGAGCTAGCTACTCCACCTATTTGAGGACACCCCTCTTACTATATTTGGTATTCCGAGGACTCCCCTCCGAATACATGTTTTGTTTGGATATTTGTTTGGCCTGGGGTAAATTACTGACACCTACACTCGCCTTATACCTTAACCTTTGATCCTACTTCTTTACCTATTATGGTTCTCTTGACTCTATTCATTGTATTCATTTTATATCGTTTCTCTGCTTTTGTTTGCTATCTGTTTATATCTGTTCACTGAGCTTTGTAAGCTCAGCCGCATTTCTTTTCTCATGCGGCAGGTTTAGTAGGAAGCTGGGTTATGGATACAAAGATGACATCGACTATAAACATTGATTGCATCTCATTGCTTTAATCTTTGTTTGTGTTGATTACATCACGAATTTAATATTTTGTCCTTTAATGCATGTTACAAATCTCTACGTGACTTTACTTAGTATTATAATCGATTGTATTATATTATAATCGATTGTTATCATATAGTGGGTCGGTTGTAGGAATTACTTATTGTTTGTCGCTTGGAAGGTTTGTGGGCCTGTTTATATATTATTTGATTATTCTCCCTATTTTGAATAGACTACTCTCTATAAGATATCAAATTTAGGGTGTCGTGTTTTAGTGTGCATAAAGATTGAGAGGGCGTTATTAATCGATCATCACTACAAACGTTATTCTTTATTGATCGAATCAAGGCTGCTGTTCTTAACGTTTATCATAATCCTATTCTTAGGGTTTGGTATTTTACATTGGAACCATTGACCTGGTTGATGTGCTTAACGTTAATCTAACCAATTCTTGGGTTTGGATTCTTCTATATCTGTAAGTAAATCCGTTTCAGGGTTTTTATCCGTTTTATAAGTTTCTGTGATTTTTAAGTGGGTTGAAAGAGAGATGGATGCTAATATGATTAACTCTGTTCCACGGGTTAATTTGGATGAATTACGTACTAGGATGTCACGGCTTAAGGGTTTAGATGATGGTAACAAGTGTGAATCACAGCCGCGACTTGCTTTAAGGGTTTTACATAACCCTATTTTGGAATCTGCAGTAGAAGGGAATAATAATACAACTGATGCGTGTATTAACACAACTAATGCTACTGCCAGTAGTCGTATTAGTCCTGGTGAGTCGGTTTTTGAACCTACAATGAACCCTAATACGACTTCTAGTTCTCCTGGTGTTGAGGTTGCTGTTGGTATTGTTGAAACAACATGTGCCGTACCTCATAATATAGGTTGTACTACTGCTGCTACACTTGAACAAGCAGAACATGGTTTGATTGATCAATGTTCTTTAAATGTACGTGATGCACCTGAGTATGAAATTGCAACGCCTTCTGCTGTTGCGAGGCTTAATGATCACACTATTAATGACGTATTGACTGATAGTATGAAGCGATTAAAGAGGGTTGTTGATGGGACTGATAGTTTGCCTTTGTTAAGTACAGCTTCTTTATTCGATTCGGTTGATGATACTCAGGTACAAGGTGAGCCTACTGTACCTCGTGATGTTACTAATGAGGTTACTGCGTCGGGTGCAAAAGTTGTTATTCCAATGGCCATAGTTGATGATATGTGTCTTAAGTTTGCTAATACATTATACGGTTATTTTATTGCTTAACGTATTGCGTTTCCTATTGTGGAAGATTATGTCAAGCATGCTTAGGCTAAGTTCGGCTTTGAACATGTTATATTGCAGAATGGTTTCTTCACTTTCAAATTTTCATCACTTGACAGTATGAATAAAGTTCTGAATGGGTCCTTGGTTTATTAAATCTATGCCTTTATTCTTACAAGTTTGGGTGCCGAATATGAGGTTGGAAAAGGAGAAAATTACTAAGGTACCGGTATGGGTGCGTATCCATAATGTACCTTCCATTGTGTATTCTAAAGTTGGTATAAGTTTGATTGCAAAACAGTTGGGGCGGATAATTCGGTTTGATGCGGGTACTAATGATATGTGTAAGAATCCTTGGGGTCGTTATTCTTATGCACGGGTTCTTATTGAATTATCTGCTGATTTGGATGTTTTAGAATCGATTGATGTTGCTATACCTTTGCCTAAGGGTAAGGGATATTACATGGAAGTTCTTGACGTCGAGTATGAATGGTGGCTGTTGGGTATTAAACTAATGCTGTTGGAGTTCCCACTGCTGGAAGAATACACTAGCAGTGGAAACATTATTCCCACTGCTGGAAGAATACACTAGCAGTGGAAACATCATTACCACTGCTAGTGCATATAGTTACCACTGCTAGTACAAAGATAAATATAGAAAAGATTTGGTGTATATCTTATTCTGTTAGAATATACTTATCTTGTAAAGGACTCCTTGTGTCTTATAAAAGGAGATCCTATGATTAGGGTTTAATATATCAGTTGTCATATATCTTTCTAATACATTTTCTTAGAGCTTCAAGGTGTAACCCTAGTGATATCATAGATCACTCGTATTATTATCATTAATAATATTGGAGCTATTTGTTTTGTTACATACATTGTTCATACATACAATTGTTTCATTTACAATCAATCTTCTAAGTATCATTAAGTAGATTTCGCATACTTAGTGGTATCACTCAAAGTATCATTATTAACACAAGTTCAAGGTGTTCACGATCCAACAAGTGGTATCAGAGCAAGGTTTTGATATTTTGATTTAGAAGACTCAAGTTCACTCAGAAGAATCAATGGAGACAGAAACCAGAGTGAGCTTTGATTGGAGCTTTATGACTAAGGAAGATGATTCAGAGTCTGCAATGGGTGCACTAATGGCTTTTTCTGACTCTGAGGTACAAATTATATGTTGTGCTAAATCTTGTTCTGCTTTAAAAGAATATGAAAAACTTAAAAAGCAATATGATGAACAGAAGTTAGAGCTAAATCAAACTAGTTATAATCTGTCTAATCATAAAAGAGGTCTTGCTGTGCTAGAAGAACAGATTTTGCATTATAAAAAAAATGAGTCTAAATTTAATGATGATATTGCTGTGTTAAAAAGGGATTTAGACTATAAAATTGCAGTAAATGTGGCACTTAGAGAAGAATTGGAGAAGGTTACAAAGGCTAATGAAAATATTCAGATAACCTGTAATACTTTAGATCATCAGTCTAAGTGCATTGATAAAATTTAGGAAGCACAGGTTGTAAACAAGGCTAAATCTGGTATAGGTTATAAGTCTGTTCCTCCACCATACAGAGGTGTTCCTTCACCTCCTGGTATTGACCTAGCACACACAGGTCTAGAGGAATTTCAAGAACCTCAGATGATATATGGTCAAAAGTCTAGTCCCAAGATAGAAAAGACTGAGGAAACTAAAGAATGCTTTGAAAGTGCTAGTGACACTTCTTTAGTTGATGAAGATGTGTCTAAAGCAAAATCTGAGATTAAGGTAGATGTGAATAATGTTCCTAAAGTGGCTAAAATTGAAAACAATAAACCAGTTAGGAATACTGTTAGATATGCAGAGATGTACAGGTCACAACCTAGAGGTAACCAAAGAAATTGGAATAATATGAAATCCCAACAGCTAGGTAGTGATTTTGTGATGTTGAATAAAGCATGTTTTGTATGTGGTAGTTTTGATCATTTGTCTGCATATTGTGAATATAATCCTTGGAAAAAGGTAACTTCAAGGGATACAAGGGTATTTGGGAACAAACAACCTAGAGTGAACAACTATGTTTCAAATCACACTCACTCTAATGTTAAAGTAATACCTAGATCAGTTGTGTTGAACTCTGGCACAAGACAATTTTGTTCTGCTAGACAAAACAAAACTATGTATCCAAGACCAACTGTTTCAAGAGCAAAGCCAAAATTTTCAAATTACAAGCAAGCTCAAACAGTTAACAAGTCCTTTTTAAATAAAACAGCTAGATCAAATCAAAAAGGGGTGCCTAAGGTTTCAACTGCTATGCCAGCAGTTTCCACTGTTAGGCCAAAAGTTCCCACTGATAGGCAAATGAAAGCTGTTAAGGGTAATATGGGAAATGGCATGATAGCTACAGCACAATGGGTTTGGAGACCAATAACAGGTCACAAAGCATCTATGGTTTTAAAGAAACACACTTATATTGATGCAAAAGGGAGAGTCAAGTCAGTAATGGCTTGGATTTCCAATGTTTAGTTGTCTGTTATAGTATGTTTTGTTAGTCATATTCATTATTGTTAAAAGGAAAATATTTTGTCTTGTATTTTCTTGGTTTTGGACTAACAAATGCAGGTTGATAAAGCAAATTTGGAGCTATCAGTGATATATGAATTGGACTGTATCCTGATATAGAGTTTGGAGTGTGTAAACTGGACACACAACAAATGGTAATTGGTTCACCATGTCTAACCCACACCAAGAACCAACTAGTCCAGAGCAAACGGTTTCTGGTAAAGACTCATCAAATCCGTTCATGGTTGATAGTTTACCAAAAACTAGGTTCTCAACTCACCATACATCCTTGTGATCAAGAGTTGGCTAGTCCATAGCAAACGGCTCATGGTAAAGACATATCAAATCCGTTGATAGCTGATAGTTTGCTAAAAACTATGATAAGAGCAGCTAATTTTAAATGTTTTACTTTCCACTGCTCTTTGAAAATTGTGTTGATTTTTACCACTGCATGTTCACAGTTTCCACTGATAGTGAAAAATTTTCAACTGTTGAACTAACCATTGCAACTGCTGTATCAGTAACTAATCTTTAATATGTGTAGATGCAGGACATGACAGTGATAACATCATTCTGATCTCTACCATGGCAACACCTAATGTGTCTCATCCTTTTGGATTGGATACAGATGGTGGAATCCCAAGCCAAACTAAAATATTGGGTGGTTCAGAAGTACTTCCTAGTCCAACTAGGGGAGAAACTGAATCTATGCTCCATGATGCACCTCTCCCAGAAGTTAACACATCTGGAAGTGCTGAGGGTAGTTTGCAAATAAAGGAATTGATGGAACTGTGTACCAAATTATCATAAAAGGTGGATACTCTTGAAGAATATATTGCTGCAACAAAGAAACTTTATGGAAGAGGAGAGTAAACACCGTGGAATTTTCAAGTTCTTTTGAATTTTATCTGATTGTGATGATTTTGGTGGTGATTCTCCCAAACAGGGGAGGAAAAATGATGATAAGATTCAGGGGAGGATTGCTCTTAGAAATTCAAGGCGAAGGTTCTGGTATCATGATTGAAGCAGAAGAAGAAAGAACTGCTCAGTTGAAAGAAAAAGCTAATGAAGAAATAGAAAGGTTGCATACAGAAGAGTTCACAAGTTTGAAAGATGAGAACTGCATGATTGATAAGATATGTGTTTTGAAGAATCCCCCCAACATCAAGGAGGAAGTTTAATTCAAGAAACTTGTGGATTTGCAGAGGAATCACAAGTTTAGGGGAGGATTGTTGGGTATTAAACTAATGCTGTTGGAGTTCCCACTGCTGGAAGAATACACTAGCAGTGGAAACATTATTCCCACTGCTGGAAGAATACACTAGCAGTGGAAACATCATTACCACTGCTAGTGCATATAGTTACCACTGCTAGTACAAAGATAAATATAGAAAAGATTTGGTGTATATCTTATTCTGTTAGAATATACTTATCTTGTAAAGGACTCCTTGTGTCTTATAAAAGGAGATCCTATGATTAGGGTTTAATATATCAGTTGTCATATATCTTTCTAATACGTTTTCTTAGAGCTTCAAGGTGTAACCCTAGTGATATCATAGATCACTCGTATTATTATCATTAATAATATTGGAGCTATTTGTTTTGTTACATACATTGTTCATACATACAATTGTTTCATTTACAATCAATCTTCTAAGTATCATTAAGTAGATTCCGCATACTTAGTGGTATCACTCAAAGTATCATTATTAACACAAGTTCAAGGTGTTCACGATCCAACAGTGGCCATCTTGGTGTTCTAAATGTGTTTGTTTCAATCACATTGATGATGCTTGTCCTCTTAGACGGAGTCCTCGTATGATCAAGAAGGCTACATTTGATGATGTTCACAAGATGAAGGAAGTGAAGAAAGGTGGAAACAAGGCTGCTAAAACTAATCCTGTATTGGTGTATAAACCTAAAGGTAAACTTCAATATCGTCCTGTTTCTAAACCTAGTACTATGAAGGAGAGTTCGGTTTTACCAAAGGTGTCTATGGAGGGTGTTGGTGGGGCTGTTAACCAGCCTAATCAGACCGTGAATGGCTCTACTTCGGGTACCAAGGGTAGCTCCTCAAATTTGACTAATGCATATGGTTATTTTTCGGATGATATTAATATTGGTGAGTTGAGGAGTGCTTTTGATAAGAAAATGGATGATGATAAGGTACTTGACATTAATTATTCATTTAATGTTGCCGAAACTAGTAGTAATGATATTTGGAACAAAAATAAAGAGGTACCTTTGAATTTAAATGATAATAAGGATGGGTGCCTTGGGGAGTCGTGTATGACGGATTATGATGTGTATGGTGCTGGTCCTAATGTGGAGAATAGGGCCTCATGTTCATACACAGTTCCTACAGAAAAGGTTTAAAGTTCTATTAAGGGTGATGATCATTATGATGATGTAGTTACTGATAGTGAAGATGAAGTTGATGAAGTTTTTGAGAACTATGATGACATCGAAAATTATTCAGCCAGATCCAAAATCAAGAATGGTTCTTCGAGAGACTTCAAGGTGCAAGGACGCATGAAGAAATAGTTATCATAAACTTTTTCTTTGTTTTCTTGCTGTTATGTAGCTTTGTTTAGCTTGTTTGTGTTTGTAACTTGCACATGTTGTGCATTTATGTCGCCCTGATCGGGCTTAGATGGGGGATTCATCCCCCTTTTACCCAAAAAAGATCTTATTTTTTTTGGGCTTAGAAGACTTCATCTTAATTAGCTACTGGCTGGACTTAGAGATGATTAGAAGTGTTTGATGTTGGGCTTAGTCTATTGTACTTGGGCTTAGTTTATATTTGTTGTTGTTCTTTTGTACTTTTTATTTTGTTTAGTTTTCATTTGTAATCCATGTAAACTTTTGTTAAGTCACTGAATTCCCCAATCTTCTTCTAACAAGGATTTGAACGTAAAATCACCTAAGTGTAAACAAGTCACTGAGTGAACAGTAACTCAGTGAGTCATCTTCAGGATGCTTAGACTGAGCCTAAGAAGAAAGGCTCTCCATTTAGTGAGGCGGAACTCAGTGAGTGGCATCTAAGCCAAGAAGAAGGTGATGGGTTCAGTGAGGATGACAATAACTCACTAAACCCCAAGACTCCTCAACAACTATCAAGGTACTGAAAACTGATGACTTGATGACTAAAGATTTGGCGGGACTGGGTGGGAAAGTTTGAACTGGTTCACTAAAGTGCTTTATCACTTTAAGGTCAAACTTTCCCCAAATGGTTAAATCCAGTCTGTCATCAGAAAGCACCTTTTGGACTTAACCCAAAGAAGTTTCCCTTGCTAGAGAATAAAATCTATCAAGATTTTATTAAGGAATGCTTATGTCCATTGTATATTAGAGTTATTCATATTTGTGTATAAATAGGCAACATAGGTGAGGAGTAAAAGTTGACAAGTTTGTGCAATTAATACAAAGCATTCACAAACCACTTTTACTCCTCCAAAGAACAACATAGTCCCTGAGACAGCTCAGTGTGACCTCAGTTGTCACTCAAACATTGTTTTGAGTTTAGAGAGGAGTCAACACCATACTTGTCGTTTCAATCCCAAGTGTTATTCCGCAAACACTTGGGTACGATTCTTTTTGATTAACTTCTAATAAAGAATTAAACGTTGAAAAATATTGTCTCTTATCTTTACATTACTTTATTGTTAATAAATTATACATCTGTGTTAAAAGTCATATATCTTGGTTACATTAGCTTTTTAGTTACTGATAACCAAGTAAAAGGGACCAACAAGTGGTATCAGAGCCTCTGGTTTGTAAAACTTTTCAAAATTTGTTTTCAAAACTAAAAGAGTGCTCAAAAGTTTTTAAAATCAAGATCCCACCATGGCTGACTCAGATGTTCCCCAACTTGTTGACAAAAAGGGTGGAATTTATTTAGCAATTGCCCCTCGACTTGAAGTTGGAAAATTTAACAAGTGGAAGAAGCGAATGCTTTGCTACTGAACTGGGATGGGACCATATTACATTAAGTTAATTAATGATGGTCCATTTGTCCCAACAACTGCTCAAGGTTTAGTCAAACCTGAAGCTCAGTGGACCCCAGACGAAAGGAGGGTGGTCAATCAGGACCATCGCCTGAAAAGCATCATTATATCATGTCTTCCTGACGATATAATAGATCCAGTGATTAACTGTCCTACTGCGAAGCAGACCTGGACTGACCTGGTTCATAGCTATGAAGGGCCTTTTGATACCAAAGAGAATAGAATCATGGACCTGAAGCTTGAATACAATACCTTCAGGGCCAAAGATTCTGAAAGTCTCTCTGAGACTTATACTCGGTATAAGACCCTCCTGAATGAGCTGACCAATGATGGTGTTATTCTGTCAAAGCATGAAATCTATGTTGGCTTTTGTCAACAATCTCACTGAGAAGTGGTTAAACTTCTCTCAGGGTTTCAGAAATGCTAACCACATTAAGAACCTTGAGCTCCCTACTATTTATGGGAAGTTTGTCTATGAAGACAATCTTATCACCAGGAGATACCCTGGTAAAGCTCAGGAGACCAAAAATGCCTTGACAATTTCACTCATATCAACTGCTTTCTATTCCAATGGTGTTGTGCAGGATTTCCAAGATGAGTCTGATGATGAGGTTGACCAAAGAACCAGTGAGGAGTACCTAAATGATCTTCAAATTGAATTTTATGAAAGGGCACTCCTAGCAAACTCAAAAAGGTTTTTTAAGAAAAGCAAATTTCCTTCTAAAGCAAATGAAAACACTGAGTGTTTTAAATGTGGCAAAAAGGGCCATTTTGCTAAAGATTGTTTTTAAAAAACAACCTCAGAACCATCTTTCAAATTTTCAGGAAATAACTCTTTTTCAGGACCCAGCAAGTTTCAACCCAAGTTGCTTCAATCGAGTCAAAGATTTGAAAAAGCCCCTAAAATTGACTTTGAAGCCAAATACAGAAAGGCTAAAGCCAAACTTGCCCTTCTTGAACCATCCTCAACAGTCACTCAGCTACCTCAAGCTCCAAAGCCTTCTCAGGCTAAGAACAAAGGGCTTGTTGTTGAAACCTTTGACTGGAATAAAGTTGAAGTGTCCTTTGATGATAATGAAGAAGTTCATATCAGTGCCCTGATGGCCCTATCAGATAACAACAAGCTTGCTGTGGGAAAGAGTCATGCAAGAGATGGAGAATGGGTTAACATCACAATGAGAAAGGTAAACATTTTACTTTCTATGGATGATGATGCTGATTGGAAATCTTACTTAGATTATATTAATGTTGATCTTAAGTATGTTGAAGAGCAAATACTTAATTTGTTTTCAAAATTTAACAAACTGAGTTTTGAATTAAATCAATGTAGAGATGAACTGATTGCTTTAAAACAAGCTAAGCTTGAAAGTGTAACACTTCAAATTCAAAATTCTGAACTTGTAAAACAAAATCAAGCTCTTTAGGAAGAACATAAGAAAGAAAAGGCTGTTATTTGGAAATGGACTCAGAAAAACCCCAAACTTTATGAAACACTGAGTCTCACACCCAACAGCAAAAAGGCTGCTATGGGTGAAGATCAACTCACTAAAGAGTCTGGGGAGAGTAGCCATTCAACAACTTTTATGTCTGCCAACATACTCTCTAGCAAAGAACTTGCTCCTAAACCCAGTGATTGGAGTGAAAGAATCAATCCTGACAGTAAACTGCCAAACTTTAACACTGGAAGAATTTTAGAGCCTGAAAGTCAGGCTATTAAGGAGTTGCTAGGAGTCACTGATGAACTTAGTCCTACTGAGTCCATCACTGAGTCTAAGTATGATTCTCAATCACCACTCCCTCCACTGAAACAACTTCAGGGAGCTGAACCCAATTCTGACCTTGCACCATCAGTCTATCAACCCCATTCTCCCAAGGAGAAATCAGGGTTAGGAAAGACTATTCTGAAGAGACCTACTCCTGCACCCACTGAACACCACACACCTTCAGTACCTACTGAAGTAAAACCTGAAAGCACTGATTCAAAATTTGATCAGCTTGCAGAACTTGTTTGGATGCTGAGTGAGAAAATTGAGTCCACTGAAAAACCTTCTGACTCAAAATTTAAAACCCCATCAGTATCCTCAAGTTCTTCTAAACCAAAAATCACACCCAGACCTTCAGAGAGATGTGAGCTGTGCAATGATCCTAATCACAGCACTGATAAATGCTACAGAGTCCTATTCTACATGATATGCAAACAAGAGGACCACGGAACTTGTGATCACATCTCTCACTCTGCTTCTTTAAAAGCACAAGGTCTATACAATACTCAAGGCTATCAGTATGCCACACCTTCCAAACAGAGACTGAAGGCTAAGCCTTTCTTGCCATGTCCTCACTATGGTTTCAATGATCATCTTCCTGATGATTGTATGATGAAAAATTGCTGTGACATCTGTGGAGCCCTCCCATGAAACCAAGGGACATGACAAGATCATTCAGTACAGAAGGAAAACCCCCACCAACACTTCTCAGTCAACTGAGGCATCAACCTTCACAAAATGTAAAACATGTGGAAGCTCAGTACACACAACTTCAGACCATGATTCATTAGCTAAATTCAAAAATTCCTTGAGGACCAAGCCCACTAGAAGGTGGGTCAACAAGAAAAACTAACCCAGTTTACTGTTTGTGGAGAAACACATCAGGGATCCTACTTGGCACCTCGACAGTGGATGCTCTAGGAGTATGACTGGTGTGAAAAGTTATCTGCACAAATATGTGGAAGAACCAGGACCCAAAGTAGTATTTGGTGATAACTCATCAGCTCCCACTGAAGGTTATGGTTCAGTAAACTGCAATGGTATAGTTTTTACAAGAATAGCTTATGTAAATGGTCTCAAGTACAATCTGACAAGTGTCTCCCAACTATGTGATGCAAATTACATAGTTCAGTTTGATGACAAAAGAGGGACCATCTTTAATGCCAACAAGGAAGTAGTGTTGACTGCCCCCAGGAAGGATGATGTCTATGTACTAGACATGTCATCCCTGACTCAAAATGGGACTTGTCTATTCTCAAAGGCAAGTGAGACAATCAACTGGCTCTGGCATAAAAGACTCTCTCATCTCAATTTCAAGAGCATCAACATCCTGGCC
Organism: Artemisia argyi; assembly: GCA_030686995.1. NCBI lineage: Eukaryota > Viridiplantae > Streptophyta > Magnoliopsida > Asterales > Asteraceae > Artemisia > Artemisia argyi. The sequence goes on from CM060709.1 coordinate 178,324,971, forward strand.
AAACAGAACAAACAACTGGGCCTTCCATCCCTGGTGTATACCAAAGACAAGCCTTGTTCTGCTTGTGAAAAAGAAAAACACCACAGGGCATCATTCAAAACCAAACAAACCTTTTCTATCAAAAGCTGCCTACATCTTCTCTATATGGACCTTTTTGGACCTGTCAGTCCAATGTCCATTCACCATGAGAAGTATACTCTGGTCATAGTGGATGAATACTCAAGATACACTTGGGTTTACTTCCTGACCAAAAAGAGTCAGGCAGCTGAAACCATCATGTCAATTGTCAGGAACATTGAAAATCTAAATGATGTCAAAGTTAAACAAATTAGAACTGACAATGGCACTGAATTCAAAAACCAGGACCTTGAGTGTTTTTGTGATGAGAAAGGAATTTCTCAAAATTTCACTTCTCCCTATACTCCTGAACAAAATGGAGTAGCTGAAAGGAGAACTAGAACACTCATTGAGGCAGCAAGGACAATGTTAAATGGCTCAGTCCTCTCAAAACATTTCTGGACTGAGGCAGTCAAAACAGCTTGCTACACTCAAAATAGGTCAATCATTGTGAAAAGGCACAATAAGACTCCTTATGAGATATTCAAAGGAAGGATCCCTGACATTAGCTACTTTCATGTATTTGGGTGTCCTGTGTTTATTCATAACCACAAGGATCACTTAGGTAAGTTTGATGCCAAAGCTGATGATGGATATTTCCTGGGATATTCTCTTGTTTCCAAAGCCTTCAGGGTGTTCAACACAAGGAGACAACAAACTGAGGAAACTTATCACATTACTGTTGATGAGAGCACTGAATCCATCAGGTTCTCAAATTCCTCAGTTGAAGAAATTGGTATTGATGACTCATCAAGGTATCCCCCTGATAAGTATCATCCTGAGAACAATCCCTCAACCCAATACCAAGCTGATGCTGATGTCTCCTACTATATCATCCCTCACAACCTACCCCAACCAACCATCAGTGAGTTCATTGAAACTCAGCAGGTCTCCAATGAGACTGCAACCACTGAACAATTTTTCAGGAACCCTCAGAGTAAGTTGTTCCCACAAACGTCACTGAAGTACATATTGATGAGTCACCTCATGTTCCTGAGTCTGAACCCAATCAGGCTCCTACAAGCTCAAATTCCTATCCTAAACCTCAGGATAGTTGGACTAGATCCAAAGTTATTGAGCTTGTGAACATCATTGGTGAACCCACTGAAGGCATGCTCACAAGAAGCATGGCTGCAAAACTCAAGGCAGCCTCAGCCAATATATGTCTTTATGCTGACTATCTCTCTGAAATAGAGCCTAAAAATATCAGAGAGGCCCTGACTTATGAAAGTTGGGTTCAGGCCATGAGAGATGAATTGGAGCAATTTGACAGAAATGATGTCATGACCCTTGTTGAATGCCCCCAGAGTGTTTTAATCATAGGTATGAAATGGGTCTTTAAAAACAAGACCGATGAGAATGGCACAGTCATAAAAAACAAAGCAAGACTGGATGCCAAAGGATATAATCAACAGGAAGGTATAGACTATGAGGAAACCTTTGCACCTGTTGCTAGAATGGAAGCCATCAGGATCTTTCTAGCCTATGCAATCTACATGAACTTTAAAGTTTACCAAATGGATGTCAAAAGTGCATTCCTAAATGGTAACATCAAAGAAGATGTCTATGTGCAACAACCTCCTGGTTTTGAAAGTAGTGAATACCCCAACCATGTATACAAGCTTAACAAGGCCCTTTATGGACTGAAACAAGCTCCCAGGGCATGGTATAAAACTCTTTCAGCCTTCCTGATCCAAAACAAGTTTGTCAGAGGAAAGATTGACAATACTCTATTCATCTACAGAAAAAAAAGTGATGTCATTCTTGTCCAAGTGTATGTTGATGACATCATCTTTGGCTCCACAAGCTACAAACTTTGCAAACAGTTTGAGAAACTGATGACCACAAAGTTTGAAATGAGCATGATGGGTGAACTCTCATACTTTCTTGGACTCCAAATCAAATAAACTGAAAAAGGAATATCCATTTGCCAAGAAGAATACCTGAGGAACCTACTGAAGAAGTATGAGCTCACTGATTGCTCTTTAGTGAAGACTCCTATGGTTCCTCCAAACAACCTTGGCCCTGACCTCACTGGAAAATCAGTGAACCAAACCCAATACAGGGGAATGATAGGCTCCCTGATGTACTTACTTGCATCTAGGCCTGATATCCAATTCTTAGTCTGTCTGTGTGCCAGATATCAGGCTGATCCAAAAGAGTCTCATCTCACTGCTGTCAAGAGAATCTTCAGGTACCTGAAGGGTACATCAAACCTTGTTTTGTATTACCGAAAATGCTCAGGATTTGACCTCAAAGGGTACACTAACTCTGACTATGCATGATGCAATATGGACAGAAAAAGTACCTCAGGATCCTGTCAATTTCTTGGTGGTAAACTTGTGTGTTGGAGTACTAAGAAACAACAGTCAGTGGTCATGTCCTCAACTGAAGCTGAATATATGGCTGCTGCAGGATATTGTGCAAATGTACTTTGGATGAAGAGCCAACTGAGTGACTATGGCATTCAGTACAAGATGGTACCCATCTTTTGTGATAACACTAGTGCAATAGCCATCTCAAATAACCCAGTGCTTCATCAAAGAACCAAACACAACACATTGACATCAGATACCATTTCATCAGGGACCACATCATGAATGGAGAAATTGAATTACATTTCATCCCCACTGAGTGTCAGTTAGCTGATATCTTCACCAAACCCTTGGATGAACCCACTTTCACAAGATTGAAAGCTGAATTGGGCATGTTGGACATTGAATCAGGCAAGTGATCAAAAGTGCTCCAACCTGATGTAAATTCTCTAGGTCCCTGATCACACCCTTCCTGAACTACCCAATTCTGAATGAAAAAAATCATTCAGGGGGCTCAAGATGTCAAAAGGCATTGAATACCCTAACTAAATGCTCTAAGTACTTAGTTAGTAAATGTCCCAGGTAGGTAACTAATTCCTATTAAATATAGGAATATATGTTGCTTACACAACTAGCATCCACATCTTGGGCCCCCACATCCTTCTCACCAATACCACTGAGCATTAAATGCTCTCTCTCATACAAATATTTGTGTGATGACATCACTCTGCAAAAGTGCCTCTTGCAGAGACACGCAACTGTTCATATAATCATGTTGCGAGAAAATAGGGCAATGGGAATCGTGATAATTTAATGCGGATATCAAACACATTATTATACCGTTTTGGTTTAATAATAAAACCTTTTGATATCCGCAACATCACTACCCTAATCCATTCCCTATAAATACCCCCCGCAAAGAAAAAACACACACGCTTTTAAAACTTATCGAAACTCTTGCAAAATTGTTTTCAAAAATCTGTTTGATTAAACAAAGTGTGTTTCTTCTTTGATACCAAGTTTTTTTTTCTCAAAACCATACCTTTCTCTAAACAAATGGCTTCTTCTAAAGTCATCAAATACATACCCAATGTGGATTTCCAAATGGAAAGTGTAGACCTCACCAAAACAATGTGGTGGGGAACTTTGCCTACCCTGAAGGCTTCCCTGAATACAGGGATGTGGTGAAGTTCCTTCGAAACTGTTTTCTCACCACCACATTCACAAAGACCCCCTCTGTCATCTATCATGACTACTTGAGGGAATTTTGGTGCACAGCGGTGGTTGAAAACCCTGATACACCAAAGGAGGCCAAAATAAGGTTCTCAGTAAAGAATGGAACTAAGTTCCTAACTCTTGATTACCAAACCTTTGTCAAAGCCACTGGCCTTGACTATACTGAGACCTTCACTGCCCAACCCACCGAAAAGATGTAAAGGATGTTTTACTGGAACTTGGGCCCTATGACAAAAATCACCCTGAGGTGACACCAGGGGCCCTCTTGTCCAAAGCTCTAATCATCAAAACCTGGTTTCCAGCCCCCTGGAGGATTCTGTTGACCTTTGTCATTCAGGTCCTCTGGGGAAATAAATCCTCCACTGAGCAATTGAACACTACTCAAGCAATGATAGTGTACTGTCTCATAGAGAGTAAAAAGATTGACCTTGGAGAAATAATCTTCAGGGACCTCATAGCAAAGTTAGGTGGGAAGTCTAGGCAAAAACTTATGTCATACCCAGATTCATTTCCTGCGCCCTGCAAGACTTGCTTAGGTCCGAGTATGCTAAGCCTGATGCAGTAGGCTTTGAGCCTGATGTCTTACACAAGGCTAATTACTCTCGTGACCCTATTGAGGTTACACCTATCACCCTGACAACGTATATGCTTACTGCTATCCAGGGTGACAACAAAATCTCACCAGTTCCCTCTCCCACCAAAAAGGTGAAGAGGAAGAAGGGACAGGGGTCCAGGAAGGTGACTCAACCTAAGTCACTCGCCACTGAGACCTATGCCCCTAAGCCTGACAAAAAGGGGCAACAACAACAGACCCTGACTGCTGACACCCTCAGGATCATAAGCCAATCTTTGGCCCCAAAACAAATGCCAACGGAGGGCATTGAGACATCACACTCAGTGTCCTCGGGCGAACCCGTTCCCAAAGGCTCTGCTGACATAAACAAGTCAGTGGAGTTGGAACCAACCCAACCTCCACATCCTGCTAAAGGCTCTGGGAAATCACAACCAGGGTCTCAGGGAGCAAGGGGTCCTATATCCTCGGTGGGGCAGCACTACTCCACTGAGAAGGGGGCCCATAAACACTCACATCCTGCCAAAGGCTCGAGTAAATCACAACCCAAGAAACAGGGAGTTCTCGCCCCTAAACCTTCGACAGGCCAGTTGGAAAGGGGGGCAAAACCACTCAGGTGCCTGATGACGACATTCGCAAACCAAAGCTTTTGTCAGAGGGCACAAAATCTCATCCCAATGACTCAGAGGGAAACATACAACCCACTGATAGGGATACAACAATCACGATTCCTCAGGATGACATTGAAAAACACCCATTATTGTCTGAAGGGGTGACAAGGGACAAAGATTCAGAGGGACAAAGGCCACCCGCTGATATGGAACCCATAACCACTCCCGAAGGTGCCCACAACTTGGGAACTGGCTCTAAGGACTAGGTTGATAAAACCCAATCTACTGGATTAGAGGGGTCAGGACCTGGCCAAAAAGAAGGCAAGTCTTCTTATGAGGAGGAGCCGGATAACCTTTTATTGCAGATTCACTCCCTTGGTGATGCTCAGGCTGCCCTGTTCTATGATGATGAATTTCACAGTGATGAGGAGATTTTTGAAGCTGGAGATGATATGGTGGTTGAGGAGACAGTCCCTGAACCAATCCCTCAGTCTCCTCAACCCTCTGACACTGAGGCTGCTGAAACTAACTCCACATCAGATTCCTCAGATGATGATCAAGCTTCTCTCACTGAGATAGTTTTTACCAAGTTCATTAAGAAGATAACCAATATCTTGTACAGGGGGGTCACTGATGAAGTGTTTAACATGCACACTGAGCAAGCAGTTCATTGTCACCTACTCAAAGATGTTGTTGAAGACTTTAATGATGATGTCAGGGAACAAAATTCCTCAGTCACCTACTCCCTGACACAAATGGTCTCTCAACTCAACCAGTTTTTGGAATCCCTCAACAAGCTGAATGCAGGGGTTCAGTCTGTTCAAGAATCAGTCAAAGATGATCCTGAGCTAACCAGGAAGCTTCTTCAGGCATTTGAGACTTATCAGGTAAACTCAGTGACCCTCACTGAGTTACTTGGCTTGCTAAAAGGATCTAATGTTCATGGTCTCAGCTCAGCGGTGGAGTCTCTCAAATCTTCCTTTACAACATTGGAAGAATCAGTGGTAGCTCAATCCCAAAAGTCCACTTCTCTGGCATGGACTATGGGATCCAGGATGACAGCCCTTGAAAACTCTCAGGCTGCACTTGACTCCAAAGTATCTACCATTCAACAGGATACTGCGGAAATCAAGTCTATGATGACAGAAATCTTTCAAGCCTTCAAGGGTATGTCTACTTCTTCGTCAGTACCTCCAACACTTGCCATCACTGACGCTCAGGCAAATGTTGAGGGGGAGAATGTTACTGAAGCCCTCTCACACTGAGGGGGAGCATGTCACTGAACCCGTTCCAATCACTGAAGTTCCACCACAAGAGGAACCAGTCTCCTCAACTCTCAGGCAGGACAGAGGAGAAAGTATTGCTACCACCTTTGAACCTGAAATTTTGCTCAAGCCTGCCTCAACCATAGTCATATATGACCCTGATGAACCTATCATAGTCCCGTTTGAAATCAACGGAGTGGTACATCATCTCACCAATGCTGAAATTCAAGCTCACATGGAAAGAATTGAGATACTACAAAAGGTGGCTGAAGAAGAGAGGATGAGCAAGCCTGCTCTTATACAGGTTGTTCATGAGGAGGCTGAAAAGATTGGATTGGATACTGAGGCACTAGCCACTGAGCAAGCCGGTGAAGCCTTTAAAAAGGCTCAGGAGGAAGAATTAAGTGCTCTTAAAAGGGAAAGGGAAGCGAAGCTCAGGAAGGACGCTCATATAAGAAAGACCAGGATTGAAAGGTATACTTGGGTGATGAAAGAAAGGCTGAAACCTGAAACCGTCACTGACATTCAAATCCATCGCAACACCAATCCTGCAGTGGTCACTGTCTTCAGGGGACCAGATAAAAGAATGATGGACATCCACAAACCATTCAAGTTTGCTGATTTTGGCATCACTGAACTTGATGAGCTTCGTCCCATCATTGCCAAGAAGAACAATGTTGTGGTACCTAACCTTCTCAAGTCACTAAAGGAAAGGTATGACAGACTGAAAGCAATGCCTAAAGCTCTGAACATTCCTTCCCTTCTTCCTGCCTCAACAACAGAGACTGCTCCATCAAAGGCTTCCAGGAGAAAAAGGAAGCATATTGAGATGGAGCCTGAGATCAAAGTACCAGGGCTAGACTGTGACAGGTCGCTTCCTGAAGGGATCACTTTTGTGAACAATGCGGTCCTTGAAGCACCTGAAAGAGGCTTATGTTTTACTGATGAGTATGGAAACCTAGCTTTTCAAAGAATGTCTGATATGGAAAAGGCAGGAGTTAAAGCAATGCTCATGTACCTCATGGTGGCGTCCCCCATCAGGAGTACTGAGAACAAAAGATTCTGCCAGGACTTAGAAGCAATGATAAATGAACATCCTGAAAGACATCTACTCAGATCAAAGAAAGCAAAGCCTGAAGCCCTTGGTTACCACCTGAACATCTAATCTGCAACAACAACTATCACTTTTATTTATTTTTTTGTAATTTGTAGGACTTGTAATAGCTATTAATAAACTTTGATGTTTTGTTTAAGTTATGTGTCCTACTATAATTACATCAACATTCAGTAAGAGATGAAGACCCCTGCCAACTCACACTGAATCAAGAAATACTTAGGCTATTTGTATGTTCAAATAGGGGGAGATTGTTAAGTCACTGAATTCCCCAATCTTCTTTTAATAAGGATTTGAACGTAAAATCACCTAAGTGTAAACAAGTCACTGAATGAACAGTAACTCAGTGAGTCATCTTCAGGATGCTTAGACCGAGCCTAAGAAGAAAGGCTCTCCATTCAGTGAGGCGGAACTCAGTGAGTGGCATCTAAGCAAAGAAGAAGGTGATGGTTTCAGTGAGGATGACGATAAGTCACTGAACCCCAAGACTCCTCAACAACTATCAAGGTACTGAAGACTGATGACTTGATGACTGAAGATTTAGCGGGACTGGGCGGGAAAGTTTGAACTGGTTCACTAAAGTGCTTCATCACTTTAAGGTCAAACTTTCCCCAAATGGTTAAATCCAGTCTGTCATCAGAAAGTACCTTTTGGACTTAACCCAAAGAATTTTCCCTTTCTAGATAATAAAATTTATCAAGATTTTATTAAGGAATGCTTATGTCCATTGTATACTAGAGTTGTTCATATTTGTGTATAAATAGGCAACATAGTGAGGAGTAAAAGTTGACAAGTTTGTGCAATTAATGCAAAGCATTCACAAACCACTTTTACTCCTCCAAAGAACAACATAGTCCCTGAGATAGCTCAGTGTGACCTCAGTTTTCACTCAAACATTGTTTTGAGTTTAGAGAGGAGTCAACACCATACTTGACGTTTCAATCCCAAGTGTTATTCCGCAAACACTTGGGTACAATTCTTTTTGATTAACTTCTAATAAAGAATTAAACGTTGTAAAATATTGTCTCTTATCTTTACGTTACTTTATTGTTAATCAATTATATATCTTTGTTAAAAGTCATATATCTTGGTTACATTAGCTTTTTAGTTACTGATAACCAAGCAAAAGGGACCAACAAGTTGTATCAGAGCCTCTGGTTTGTAAAACTTTTCAAAATTTGTTTTCAAAACTAAAAGAGTGCTCAAAAGTTTTTAAAATCAAGATCCCACCATGGCTGACTCAGATGTTCCCCAACTTGTTGACAAAAGGGTGGAAGTTATTCAGCAATTGCCCCTCAACTTGAAGTTGGAAAATTTAACAAATGGAAGAAGCAAATGCTTTGCTACTTAACTCGGATGGGACCATATTACATTAAGTTAATTAATGATGGTCCATTTGTCCCAACAACTGCTCAAGGTTTAGTCAAACCTGAAGCTCAGTGGACCCCAGATGAAAGAAGGGTGGTCAATCAGGACCAGCGCCTGAAAAGCATCATTATATCATGTATTCCTTACGATATAATAGAATCAGCGATTAACTGTCCTACTGCCAAGCAGACCTGGACTGACCTGGTTCATAGCTATGAAGGGCCTTCTGATACCAAAGAGAATAGAATCATGGACCTGAAGCTTGAATACAATACCTTCAGGCCAAAGATTCTGAAAGTTTCTCTGAGACTTATACTCGGTATAAGACTCTCCTGAATGAGCTGACCAATGATGGTGTCATTCTACTGCTAGACGGATTCTGCTGCTAAGTGAGAACATTCTGCTGCTAGTGTATTTTATTCTACTACTTATGTGATATGTATTGTATAGTCGGTTAGATAAGTTTAGAAAAGATTCTAAAAGATATTGCTTGTGTAGAAAGTCATTGTCAACCAAATAGGACTCCTTAGTCTATAAAAGAGGTTCATAGGGTTAGAGTTAGATACGTATCAAAGTTAGAGTCGAATTCACTTCAAGGTTGTAAACCCTAGCATTGTTGAGTGCTCGTATATTAATATATATTAAAGTGTTGAGTGTGAAACATTGTTTACTGTTCTTTTTAAGTTAAACATTATTTTCTGCATCTTATTTAAATCATTGTTATTATAAGTCAGCTTGTATAAGATCGATTTGCTCAACTAGGATCAACATTAGGTTTAATCCATGAATATGTAAACATAAGTTACATTTGTTGTTGTTGTTGATCTTTTGTGTGGCAATGATTATGTTAACCGAAAACTAAGATTCAAGATGAATAATTTTGGATTTTGTAATTTCCTCTTTATTGGTTCGCGTATGGTATTAGTCAAAGCATCAAAATGTTGGACTCGACATAGTCTTGGATATGTCTGGTTTTGGATACAAAATTCTTACCCGTCTCAACATATGAAACGCCTAGAAAACATATATCCGAGTTGGTATAACTTTTGTTGCTAAAAGAAATTGTTATACTGTGGTGTTGTTTGGGATGTGTCGAAGGGATAGTTGGGCCAAGCCCAACTCACGGCCCAAACCCAAAACAGACCACACAACCCAAAACACATCAAACCTTTACTGGGCCGCAAGGCCCAATGATCTTTCTAAAACTACAAATCGTATAACAGTTTTAAAAGCCCACATCTAATCAGTTAAAGTTTATAAAATTTTGTAGAAAAGTAAAAAGTTGCAATATTAGTATTTTGGACTAAAAACGCAAAAATTACGAAACTTGGGTAAAATGTGTAATTTTTGGAAAGATTATAGTAAAAACTGTAAATACATTTTTGGACCCAAAATTGTTGGGCCAAAGCCCACACTAATCTCGCTTAGCCAAACACGCGTACGGTACAAGACAAATCCGACGATCGATATCTCGACTTATAAATTCTCGACTCACTACCGATTTTTCATTTACTCGACCACGAGTATAAACACACTTTCCGACATATATAAAACAACGTGACACAACACATCTATATCTAAACATGTAAAAGACTAGTTAACTCAACACAACAGGTACGATAAACATATATATGAATTAATATTTGTCAAAATATATAAATAGTTATCGTTTTATATAATAGTCTTCTATCAGGAATTTTATATATAACTAACACTTTAAAAATAAAATCAATCAACTTGTTATTTATACACAACCCTTTTTAATTACTTATACATATAACATTTATATATACTTAATAATTTCTTTAACAATAATGTTACTTAATCCGTCAACACTTAAACATTTATTGAAGTTACTTCTCGTATCTTGTCTTCGGCTATTGTCGAACCAAGAATTATAAATTCATCTTTGATGTTTGATCGTTATCTATTTATACACGTATATACTCCCATGAGCCAATAAGTATACGAACAAAGAAAAGCATTAACGACGCAAACATTATTTTTTTTAACTCACATAAACCTCGTTGAGTCTTAAATTGGAATTGTGAACTAAACTTGCCATACTAATATAGGTCACGTGTCGGTGCCGTTCACTATCATTATTTGACTTTCACTATCAGAGTGCTATTGACTAAGGTGAGTTTATAGCCCAACTTTTACTACTTTTACTCTCATTACTTGTTTATTAAACCTTAGGGCAAGAAATATGCAAAACTTTTATTTGGACCTAAACTGAACTCATGTTTTTATCAAACTATTACATAGAATTAGCCTAAGACACAATCCCACATGCCCAAACTCATGAACCGTCAATTCCTGCAGGGAATACGAATGCAATAAATAGATCTATTGGGTATGACACCCCCATTTGATTTGGCCAGGTTGACCAAATGCTAGTGTATAACATGTCAAAACACGAGTGTCATGGGATAGACACTTACAAGGGCCTTTATTTAACGTGGTTCTAGATCATGTACATTGTCAAGCGTCGGTTGCATGAACTTAGTGTTGACGTAATAGACTTCACTTTTAAGTTACATTATATTCATCTACTATGCTTATGATCCAACTTTACTGCTTTTAAACATATGAACTCTGTTAGGAATTATTGAAGACAGAAGATAGTTTCTGCTGATGACTTCCTGCTGACAGGTTTCTGCTGGTACCTATAGCGGTTCCTACTGATGGCTGATTCCTGCTGACTATAGAAGTTCTGCGGATATAGTTAATCCGTGGCATTAGAAGTTCTTAGAATATTATATTTAGTTTATTTTAGGACAAGATGTGTAATATCTTTTATAGTTTTGGTTTACACGTTTTCTTGTAAGAGAGGTTAGGGTTTCTTGTGGTATAAAAGAAACTCATTGTCATGCATTAGAGAGACGACTTAGATTTAATCTATAGTGATTAATAAAAAAGATCCATAGAGGATCAAAGTGTTTTAGTTAAATGTGTTCTTCATTATTTTGTTTATATTCCGCGTAAATACAAGTTTACAAGAGATTCTCTATATAGTTTGCTTTTGATTACATTGGCATACTATCGATCCAAAAGGCTCAAAGATCTATCAAGGAACTGATCCAACAAGTTGTATCAGAGCCTCGAGAGAATCTCTAATAAAGAAGTTTCACTTACATCTTTCTAAAACCCGCAAACTCCTCAATCATGTCTACAGAAGACGATTCTGATGTCACTCAACCAGAAACTTCAACAACAACAAAAATACAACTAATACAACAAGTAATCTCAACAACTGTATCTGCTGGTAATGGCAAGTTCCCTTAACTTAAGAAAGATGAGTACGACATCTGGGCCATGAAGATGGAGAATTGGATCATTAATACTGGTTTCAATCTCTGGAATGTAATAAAGAATGGAAACAGCAAGAAGATTTTGGGAAGAGACAATCAAGGGAATATCATAATACTTCCTCCTACTGCTGATGAACAAATAGTAGTCCAGAGAGAGACCAAGGCAAGAACTATCTTGCTTCAGGCTCTCCCAGATGATCACATGGGAGACTTTCACCATCTGGATGATGCTAAGGAAATCTAGAGGTCTATCAAGACTAGATTCGGAGGGAATGATGAATCTAGAAAGATGAGGAAGTCAATGCTCAAACAAGAGTTCCAAGAATTCAAGATTTCAGAGGAAGAAGGCGTACACAAGGGCTATGACAGGTTTCAAAAGATCTTGAGTCAGTTGAACCAGTTACAAGCAAAGCCTGATAATGAGGATTGCAATATCAAGTTCTTGAGAGCTTTGCCCCACTCTTGGTCACAGGTCTACATTACTTTGAAGACCGGAGGTGGTCTTGAGTACTTAACCTTTGATGATCTATACAACAAGCTTAGAACTCTAGAGATAGACATCAAGGGTCATTTGATATACACTCCTTCATCAGCAGCATCACCACATTCAGCATTTGTTAGTACCACCACTGGTAATAGCAGGATCTCATATGCTGATAGTCCAACCTCTTCATCAGCAATATCTTCCTACACCTCCACTGGAACAAAGACACTCTCTACCTCTAGTAATGTGTTGGAAGATGTGATCCATTCCTTTGTTGCTGACTATGAGCCCCAACAACAGTTAGCTTTTGAAGATCTAGAACAGATTGATAAGCTTGAGTTGGAAGAGATGGATCTCAAGTGGCAAATGGCAATGCTTTATGTTAAAATCAAAAGATTTGAAAGGAAGGCTGGTAAAAAGCTCAAGTTCAAGGGAAGGGATCCAGCTAGATTTGATAAAAGAAAGGTTAAATGCTACTCATGTGGTCAAATGGGTCACTTCTCAAGGGAATGCACTGAGAAGAAAGCTGATGACAAGACTAGGTACTTTGCATTCAAGATAAAGGAGCTGGAAGCTGGACAATCAAAGGCAATGGTATCTGTGGACTCTATGATTGATTGGACTGAGAATGGGTCTATAGATGTGGAAGGAGGTGCTGCTAAGCTCTATAGCATGCTTGCTAGTTGTGAGTCAGTTGATGAGAGTGAAGAATTTGCTCTAATGGGCATCTCTAATTAGGTATAACACTGTATATTTGGTTGTGATAATAAGTATGCTGACGTTAAGAAAGAATTTGATGAATTAGAGACTCAATTTAAAGATTCTTATATTCAAGTTCAAGCTTATAAAGGTGCAATTAAAACTTTAGAACAACAAACGGTTTGGTTTCAACAGAATCAGTTAGCCTATGAGGAGAAGATTAGGGTCTTAGAGAGAGATTTAGAAAACACCACTAATCTGTTAAAGTTTTATGAAAAGGAAAAAGATAAAGTTAACCTAGAAAAACAAGATTTGAAAACTAGGTTAGATAATGAAGTGGCTAGGCATATGGAATGGCAAAAAGAAACTAAGCATTTGGAAAGATTGGTTGATAGATGCCAGTCTGTTAAGTCTAGGAGAAGGTTGGGGTATGGAGATTTTATAGGGCCAAATGAAGTTTATGAACCTAATCAACAAAGCATTTTTGACCCTACTCCTGAAGAAAATTATCAAAATCCTGTCAAGTTTACTAAAGAAGGAGGAATGAATGTTGTTTCTCCACCCATAACAGGAACATTTAAGCCTCCCTCCCCCTTTACAGACTTTGATGAATCCAACATGACATATGGCAAAAAGTCTAATGACTTGCCTGTCTCTGATAGTGACACTATTGACTTTGTCTCTTGTTCTTCCAGTGACAAGACCTCAGAGACTAATGACTTTGCCAGTTGTGATTCAAGTGACAAGTCTGATACACCCAAGACCTCACCAAAGACCACGCCTAAGTCCACACACAAGTTTGTTGATTTCTACCCAAGAGTTGCTGCTGTTGAGTCAAATTCAAAGACAACTTCTTTTGTTGATTTATCTTTTCAATCAGTAAAAGACAATTCTTTTTGTCATGTTAAAAACAATTCTGTTTCTAATTTTGGTTATGATAAGTTTACTTGTAATAAGAATTCGTCTGGTTTGAATAAATCTTTTAAGAAGAAAACATGTTTTGTTTGTGGTATTGCTTATCATTTAATCAAGGAATGTGATTTCCATGAGAGAAGGATGGGTGGGTGTACTAACCAACAGAGACCTAGATCTGTGTGGAGTAATGTCAATGACATTCCACCTTTTGTTCCACATGTGGCAACTAGCATAAGTAAACTTCCTTGCAAGCCAGTTTCTGCTGGTAAGCCAGTTTCTGCAGATAAGCCGGATTCTGCTGGTAGACCTTTTTCTGCTGGTTGGAAGAGAAAAGTTGCTAGGCCATATTTACAAACATACTAGTCTTTACTTACAAAATACTTTTTGGCCTCTTCATTATGACCCAATGTACATGGGAAGGGGAAGATGGGATTCTACTGTTAAGTTCTCAACAGTTTGTTCTTGGAGACATTCTAGACCTTCATTTAGCAAGGGGTCCAAGAGCAATGGTAGATCTCATCAATCTACCTGGTTTAACTCACATTGATCCACAAGGCAGGCCCAAGTCAGTCATGACTTGGGTCTCCCATAGATACTAATGTTGTTGTATATTTTTGTTACTGTAGGATCATCCTCTTAAGAATAAAGATGTAGGTATTGTTGATAGTGGCTGTTCAAGGAGTATGTTAGGAAATAGAGAAAGATTGGTGATGCGTGGGAATTGCACCAGGCTTTACCTCTCGAGGGATCTCGAGAAGCTTACAACCCCCACCAGGCAGTGTACCTGATCGTTGTAGTATAGTATAGTGACAAGTACTGGGGGATTGATGGTTCAACTTAGGAATAGTGTCGCTAGGATTAGAAAACCTAAAGACTAGGTCTAGAGGTGAGGGATGATTCTTTTTGTATTTTTTTATGTTTTATGAAAGCAATTAAAAATCTCAGGTTTTTAGAGGAGTGGGCAGAATTAGTTGCTAATCAACTAATCCAATGACTAAGATGCAATCAAAATAAAATAACAAAAATGAAAATAAACTAAATTAAGGTAGTGGTGTGAGCAATATATGGGAGAATTGTGTTTACTTAGATTTCACTACTCCCTTGATATCTTTTACAAGTTAATTACTCATTACAGTTGCGTGGACGACGGATTGTATTCCTTAATACCATTCATGGGGTGGCGTACTTACTTCCCAAATCCTATAAGCTCCTACTTCACTCCTATGTCGAGCCGGCTAAGAAGCTCCTAACATTGGATCACTAGAATTCGCTCATGCATTAAATACAATCATAAAAACCTAGTACACATCGGTTCATGTTTCTTAAGACATTCAAGCAAGTTACACAATGGAGATCTGCCAGTTTTCTTAAGCCTAACATTGAAATCATTCATCCATTACAACTATAAACAAGCAATCAACCTATAATCAACATCTAGGTTTCGTTACATCTAAGCAAACACATGAAAGGTCTAGCCTAGCATGTTATAATCAAGACAAGCATAAGATATATTCAAACAACACATAGACATATTGAATGAATTGAAAGAAGACTTATCTTAATTGAACATGAAAGGTTTCAAGGGGTCAAAACCCTTGAAAATACTGTTACAAACGACCTAAGGTTTATTAGGTTCGGCCCTAGTATTCTCCACACAAGTTCCTCTCTTAATGAATGAAAAATAGAAATGTATATATAGATTTTGTGAGGTGACGGCGTCAAGAGTAAATTTCTGACGTCGTCATCTCGCCGCCAATAAAGTTCTCGGACTGCCTAGATCTGGGTCTGACGCCGTCATGTTTAATTCTGCTCCAGGCCGTCACCAAAATAATTCTTGACGCCCTACTTCTGATGTCGTCACGTTTTCTCTGGGTCGTCATGCATTTTGCTCTTGAGGCCGTCATATTTTCCTTCTTGACGCCGTCAGGTACTGTTCCCAGCATGGAAAATTAAGTCTTTGTCGTTTTCTTCACTTTTATGCTCCAAAAACGTCCAAAATGCTTCCTTTTCTAGAATTCACTCCCAAAGTACCTAAAATCACAAAAGGAGCGATTTAGGGCAATATTTGATCAAATAAATTCAATTACGGGCTTAAATGACCCCCTAAAAATGGTTCATTTTTCGCCTCATCATATACCCTTACACTTGAGATTTGCTTGTCCTCAAGCAAATGCGCTTTTATTCTAATCAAAATACAAGTTAGGGGTCATTTAACACTAATATAAAAGTAATTACAACAAATAATCGTTCCACTAAAGACCAAAGACAAGCACGGAGGTCATACACTAGCACCTCACAAATAGTGTTTAGATACTCACATCTCTCGGGCGTAATAAAGTAATATCACAATATGGAAATGGAAAACATCTCTCACTACCTGTCATAGCAAAATAGATTACCATTGGCTTGGGAAAGGATCAAACCTCCACCACATGGCGTAAGCACCTAGGATAAACTATCAAAGAGGTCTTTTTAAAGGGTTGTAACATTAGGTATAGGGATATGAAATACACGGTTTTATTGGATATAGGCAATCTTTACTGGTGGCGAGTTAATAATCTTGATTAATTACATGTACAATATGGCGCTACTAAGCCAAGACTAGACTCGACTTAAGCTAATAAATGAAAAATAACAAAAACATAAAATAAACGTAGAATGAAACAGGATGGTAGTCCGTATGTTTTTTTCTTTTCTTTTTCTATTTTTTTTTTCTTTATCTATTTTTTTCTTCTGATTTTTTTTTTTTTTTTTTTTTTTTTTTTTTTTTTTGCATACACTCTTACCCTACCATCTAAAATAATACATCATAGGGAATGAACATTCCCCTTACACTTGAATTTTTACATACTTTACAAAAAACTAATCTAATGACTCGAATCAAGATAATCAAAACACTTGGAGTACTTTTAAGATTAACGTACATATAGGGGTAATAATAAGATGTTCTTCCCCATTACTCCATAAATAAGTACTTTACCCATGAGTCCCAATCGTCCTAAAACAATAAGTACAAGGATATGACTCGACTTAGCAACCATGTAATCAATTGGATAATGGTTTAAACATGTAACAATAATGCATTAAAGATGAGTGCATAAACGGAAGGCTAAGGCGATTTGGGTGTACGTTTAAGTGGGTTGTAACAAATTCTTCCTTTAAGTAAGATGCTTAAAGTTAGAAACGAAAAGATAGGCTCGGAGGGGTGTACTAAGGGTTTCGTGTACTAAAAATGAGTACAATGCTAATGGTGTGGGAAAAATTATGATACGGGTTTAACACAAGGGTGATCCTAATGCCTCTTATCATGTAGTAAATCCTACTACACGAATGTAGTCTCACTAGCGGTCTCGGGATGCATCACTAACGCAAGTTCTAGAATCTAAATGCTACCGGTACACTCACATATTTGGGTGAAAAATTTTTCTGAATGGTACGGTTTTGTGCTAGTCATACAATCTCCTATCCATGAGACGCTTGCTAAGGCTAAAGTTTCACTCCTAAATGTTGTAAAATTTTTTAAATTTGGCGCTAAAATTACACTAACAAGTATTTCTCTTAGTTTTATTACACATCTACCATCAAACAAACAAACTCAAGCGAAAGTGTATCTATAAGGTATCATCATTTACCCTCCCCTTACATTTAGGATGAACATTGTCCCCAATGTTCAAGTAAAGAATGTAAAAGTAAAACAGGTAAAAGAATGAAATCAAATACTCCCTTGATTCGCTCGGTATGGATAATATGGTAACCAGGTTAGATCTTCCTCCAAGAAAATGAACAATCAAAGCTTCCCTTCCAGAATATAAATCATCTTCTTGTCATACATAACCTGTTAAACCTGAGAAAACAGACAAGGCAAACTCGCGTAAAATCGGCGGCAATCTATATATGCTAACAAATCCTAGAAAACAAAATAAGATATAATGCTTGTGGAATGATGTTTGATGATCTCCTGGAGATTATAAAACTAAAGATTCCACAAAAACTTTAAGACTCCGTCAGAAAAACAAAACTGGTAAAATTTCCAGAATTTTACACATGACGCCGTCAGGAATTTCTTCCTGACGCCGTCAGAAGTGACCTGCAGAAATTCTTATGTTAAGTTTCCGGAAAATTTCTGGAAAAACCTTGTCCTACTTCCTGGAAAATCCTACAAAACATCATTATGACTCGATACAAGCATTTGACTCTAACAAATACGAATATACATGTTCACTTAATATTGTGGAGAATCATGATCGAGTTTGTTTCTTAAAAACATATTTGGGGTTTCCCCTTACACTTATCTTTTTGCGAAATACCTTTGGATGAAGTTAAGACTAAGCTAAACAACAAAGTAAAGTATTTTCACCATTTTAGTTTGAAACATGATCTACCAATAATAAAAATAAAGCATGCATACGGAAGCAAATAACAATCAAACAAAATAAAAATCACACAAATCATGGGTTGCCTCCTAAGAAGCGCTTTTCTTTATTTACGAGTCTTGTAGCTAGACTCAAGGTCAGGGGTTACTACGTGACCTCATCGTTGGTTTCACTCTCTAGGTCATCTCCTATACCAGTTTTGTATTCCGGACCTAGTTGCAAGCATTCTTTGTAGAAACCAAGCATCCTATTCATCACATACTCTACTCCTCTACGTCTATCCTCATCATTCCTATAGTAAGCCGCTTGTTTGTATTTCTTTTCTATGTTTGACAGGAGGCGGTACTGCTCAATCTTATAGGGCATTTGGTAGGCAATCTCATCATTCTCTTCCTTGAACCTAACTATCCCTAAAGTCGGATCATAACTCATCTTAGTGGCCTCAACGAATGGTTTTCCGAACACTACTTGACATAGGCAAGCATCTATCACCGGACGAGTATCCTCTACTATCATAAAATCGATCTCATAAGTGAAATTTCTGACAATCACATGCAATCCCTTCACTCTTCCTACAAAATTACTTATCAAATTCTTATTGGGCATCATCCTATAACCAAGTTGTTTCTTCATTACCCAATTATAATAAGTCCTAGTCATGATGTTCATAAGAGATCTAGGATCGATATAAGCTTTCCATATATGCATATGCCCAATGTTGCATGGTATGTTGATGTTAGAGGGGTCTCCCATTTTGATAAGAGGTGAGCCAAGGATATATGGTGTCTCGGGATCATCGAATAAATCCTTGTGATATTCCCGTTCTTCCTTGGTGGGCAACTTATCAAAGTATTCTTCTACAGTCTCGACTTCCTCTAACTTTTCTCCCTTATTAACCTCAACTTCCCTAATTTCATCCCTAGTCTCGGTTTCTACTCCAACTTCATCCTTGTCACTTTCTTCTATATCCTTATCAATTGGTTTAATGGTGACAACATTGACAAAGTGGACGTGTTTGGAATACGAGGGGTCCTTAGTTTGGATTCCGCTATTGGCGTCCCTAGTGTCCTTACTAGGTGTAGTTAACGCTTGGTTGTTGAGGGCTTTCAACAAGTTGTCAATCTTATTGGTCATCTCCGTTTGTTGTTGGTTGAATTTGGTTTCAAACCTAGCTATACGAGCTTTTTGAGATGCCATAAACTTGGACATCAATCCTTCAAGATTGTTGGTACTACCATAGTTGTTAGAAGGATTGTTGTTGAAAGTACGGTTGGAGGGTGGACCGTTTGGTTGGTAACGATTAGGTGGATTGGAAGAATTGGTTTGGTTTTGTTTCCACCTAAGGTTTGGGTGATTTTTCCAAGCAGGGTTGTAGGAATCACCATAAGGGTTTGGCTCGGGTTTGAAAGTGTACCACTTATGTCCCGCTTCTTCGGTACGCGAGGATGCGTAGTCCGCAAAAGCTGTTCCGGGGAGTTCCACACAATCACGAGTGTCATGGGGAGCACTACATAATTCGCATGAAGAAGTGATTTTGTTCACTTGGCTTGAAGGCTTGGGAGCTTCGTAAGATTTCATGAGAAACTTGACTTGATCCTCAAGTTCCATGATCCTACGGTCAGGAGTGCTATAATTGTTCGAAGGCAAAGATATTGCCTTGACCGTTTTGTTCAAATCACGGGGATCATTCCAACTTTCGTTGTCATAGAGAGCAAGATCTTCTATGAGTTCCCATGATTCTTCCGCACTTAGATCACGTAGCTTGCCACCGGCCGATTGGTCAATGGTTCGCCTTGTGGAGAGATCGATATGGTCATAGAAGATTTGGACTTGGAGCCAAAGATCTTTGCCATGATGAGGGACTTTTTGGAGTAAGTCCTTGAAACGAGTCCATGCTTCATATAGAGTTTCACCTTGACGTTGTTGGAACATCAAGATATCATTTCTAAGCTTGGTAGTTCTCCCCGGTGGGAAAAATTGAGCAAGGAAACGAGTGGTGAGATCATCCCATGAGGTGAGGGATCCCGTGGGTAAACGCTCAAGCCATTGACTAGCTTGATCTCGTAGAGAGAATTGGAATAGGCATAATCGGGTTGACTCTCTAGTTGTAGCATCAAGGTCTATAGAATCTATGATATTAAGGAAGTCCTTGAGATGTTGATTTGGATCTTCGGAACGAAGTCCATGGAATGCACATCTGCTTTGCACCAACCGGATGGTGTCGGATCGCAAGAGAGACACATTGGCTCCTTGGGTGAGCTCAATGGTGTTTCGGTAGCCTTGGTGGCTAGGTCGGGAATACTCTCCTAGGGTTCGGGGCCTAAGAGGTTGGTTAGCTAGTGGTGGGTTTTGTGGGTGGTCTTGTTGTGGTGGGTTGATGGGTTCAAAGATGTTACCACCTTCCATAATGTCGGATGGTAAAGATTGCGAACAAAAACACGAAGAAATAAGATAGACTAAAGAGAACCTAAAAATAAAAATAAAACCTTACTAGAAAGGAATCTAGCAAGTAGACCTAATAAAAAGAAATCCTAACCTAGACAATAACTATTCCCCGGGCTGCGGCGCCAAAAACTTGATGCGTGGAAATTGCACCAGGCTTTACCTCTCGAGGGATCTCAAGAAGCGTACAACCCCCACCAGGCAGTGTACCTGATCGTTGTAGTATAGTATAGTGACAAGTACCGGGGGATTGATCGTTCAACTTAGGAATAGTGTCGCTAGGATTAGAAAGCCTAAAAACTTGGCCTCTTCATTATGACCCAATGTACATGGGAAGGGGATGATGGGATTCTGCTGTTAAGTCCTCAACAGTTTGTTCTTGGAGACATTCTAGACCTTCATTTAGCAAGGGGTCCAAGAGCAATGGTGGATCTCATCAATCTACCTGGTTTAACTCACATTGATCCACAAGGCAGGCCCAAGTCAGTCATGACTTGGGTCTCCCATAGATACTAATGTTGTTGTATATTTCTGTTACTGTAGGATCATCCTCTTAAGAATAAAGATCTAGGTATTGTTGATAGTGGCTGTTCAAGGAGTATGTTAGGAAATAGAGAAAGATTGGTGATGCGTGGGAATTGCACCAGGCTTTACCTCTCGAGGGATCTCGAGAAGCTTACAACCCCCACCAGGCAGTTTACCTGATCGTTGTAGTATAGTATAGTGACAAGTACCGGGGGATTGATCGTTCAACTTAGGAATAGTGTCGGTAGGATTAGAAAACCTAAAGACTAGGTCTAGAGGTAAGGGATGATTCCTTTTGTATTTTTTTTATGTTTTATGAAAGCAATTAAAAATCTCGGGTTTTTAGAGGATTGGGCGGAATTAGTTGCTAATCAACTAACCCAATGACTAAGATGCAATCAAAATAAAATAACAAAAATGAAAATAAACTAAATTAAGGTAGTGGTATGAGCAATATATGGGAGAATTGTCTTTACTTATATTTCACTACTCCCTAGATATCTTTTACAGGTTAATTACTCGTTACAATTGCGTGGATGACAGATTGTATTCCTTAATACCATTCATGGGGTGGCGTACTTACTTCCCCAATCCTATAAGCTCCTACTTCACTCCTATGTCAAGCCGGCTAAGAAGCTCCTAACATGGGATCACTAGAATTCGCTCATGCATTAAATACAATCATAAAAACCTAGTACACATCAGTTCATGTTTCTTAAGACGTTCAAGCAATTTACACAATGGAGATCTGCCAGATTTCTTAAGCCTAACATTGAAATCATTCATCCATTACAACTATAAACAAGCAATCAATCTATAATCAACATCTAGGTTTCATTACATCTAAGCAAACACATGAAAGGTCTAGCCTAGCATGTTATAATCAAGACAAGCATAAGATATATTCAAACAACACATAGACATATTGAATGAATTGAAAGAAGACTTATCTTAATTGAACATGAAAGGTTTCAAGGGGTGAAAACCCTTGAAAATACTGTTACAAACGACCTAGGGTTTATTAGGTTCAGCCCTAGTATTCTCCACACAAGTTCCTCTCTTAATGAATGAAAAATAGAAAAGTATATATAGATTTTGTGAGGTGACGGCGTCAAGAGTAAATTTCTGATGCCGTCATCTCGCCGCCAATAAAGTTCTCGGACTGCCTAGATCTGGGTCTGACGCCATCATGTTTAATTCTGCTCCAGGCCGTCACCAAAATAACTCTTGACGCCCTACTTCCGACGCTGTCACATTTTCTCTGGGTCGTCATGCATTTTGCTCTTGACGCCGTCATATTTTCCTTCTTGATGCCGTCAGGTACTGTTCCCAGCATGGAAAATTAAGTCTTTGTCGTTTTCTTCACTTTTATGCTCCAAAAACGTCCAAAATGCTTCCTTTTCCAGAATTCACTCCCAAAGTACCTAAAATCACAAAAGGAACGATTTAGGCAATATTTGAAAAAATAAATTCAATTCCGGGCTTAAATGACCCCCTAAAAACGGGACGCTGTCACATTTTCTCTGGGTCGTCATGCATTTTGCTCTTGACGCCGTCATATTTTCCTTCTTGACGCCGTCAGGTACTGTTCCCAGCATGGAAAATTAAGTCTTTGTCGTTTTCTTCACTTTTATGCTCCAAAAACGTCCAAAATGCTTCTTTTTCCAGAATTCACTCCCAAAGTACCTAAAATCACAAAAGGAACGATTTAGGCAATATTTGAAAAAATAAATTCAATTCCGGGCTTAAATGACCCCCTAAAAACGGTTCATTTTTCGCCTCATCAATTGGATGATTTTGTGCCAATTAGAGGTGGCACTTTGACCTTTGGAGGTAGAGATGGCATGATAACAGGGAAAGGAACCATCAGAACTCCTAAGCTGGATTTTGAAGATGTCTACTATTTGAAAGAGCTTCAGAACTTTAATTTGTTCTCTGTATCACAAATATGTGACAAGAAGAACAATGTTCTATTCACTGAAAAGGATTGTCTTGTGTTGTCAAAAGACTTCAAGTTACTTGATGATACTCAGGTTTTGCTTAAAGTTCCAAGAAGTCACAATCTATACACATTCAACCTGAATGATGTCTAGCCTGAAGGAAATCTAGCTTGTTTGGTGGCAAAAGCATCCTTGGACGAGTTTACCAAATGGCACAGAAGGATGGCACATGTGAACTTTAAAACCATCAACAAGCTGGCTAAACATGGATTGGTTCCTACCAAAGTCTTTACTAATGAGCACAATTATGTTGCCTGTAACAAAGGGAAACAACATAAAGCTTCTTACAAGACCATTACTGATGTCAGCACAATCACAGAACCTCTTCAACTACTTCATATGGATCTTTTTAGTCCTACTTCTATCAGAAGTATTGATCATAAATACTATTGCCTGGTGGTCAATGATGATTTTAGCAGGTTTTGTTGGGTATTCTTTTTGGGGACTAAGGTTGAAACCTTTATGACTCTCAAAGATTTTATTGCCCTTATTGAGAACCAGCTGAACAAGAAGGTTAAAGCTATAAGGTGTGACAATGGCACAGAGTTCAAAAATACTAAGTTGATTGAACTCTGTGTCCAAAGGAATAAAAAGGGACTATAGCAATCCAAGGACTCCACAACAAAATGGGGTTGAAGAAAGAAAGAATAGAACCCTTATAGAGGCTGCAAGATTTATGCTTGCTGACTCTAAGTTACCCACTATGTTTTGGACTAAGGCAGTTGGCACTGCTTGCTATGTTTTTTGAATAGGGTACTGATTACTAGACCTCACAACAAAACACCTTATGAACTTTTGACTGGGAAAGTTCCAACCATTACTTACTTTAAACCTTTTGGATGTCATGTGACAATTCTAAATACCAGTGATCATTTGGGGAAGTTTGAAGGAAAAGCTGATGAGGGGTACATTGTTGGTTATTCTGCTCATAGTAAAGCTTACAGGGTGTATAACTTATCTGCCAAAAGGATAGAGGAAACACTAAATCTAAGATTTCTTGAAGATAAACCTAATGTTCAGGGAGCAGGTCATGAGTGGTACTTTGACCTTGATTATTTGACTGATCACTTAGGTTACAATAGGTTCAAAGCTAACAAATCTGCAGGTACTTTAGACCTTGATTATATATACATGCATGACTCAAATATGATTATTCTAAAGCAAGGCATGAGAGGGATTGAATCTAAACACATATAATAGTTGATTAACACACCATTCTCTAACTTCTTCCAAGATAAGCGTCTAGTGTCTAAGTGTTATAGGGTGAGGATGATATGCTCCTAGATGAGAATGAATATGACTCTCGAAAGTGGAGAAGTGAGAAAAGATTAACCAAAGTAAAAAGAGGATGTTTTGAGCCAAAGTTTGGCAAGGATGGTGTGAATATGAGAAGAAATGAGGAAGATGTGAAACATCATATAATAACCCACAAAATCTCATCACTATCATTCCCACTACAAATACCTATGTTAGGTATTTCACAGGCAAATTTTTGCTTTTTATGTGCATTCATTGCCTGCATGACTCTATAGACTTGCTCACGTGTCCACACAAGCCAAATATCTCTACCTACATACCCTATAAACCTCTAGTATATCAAGCATAAGATCACAACAATACCACAATAAGTAATCTACCAACCGAACACACTAAACTCATCACAAAACCCTAATCTAACCCTAATTAAGCCCTAATCAGGCCTATGTGTTTACAAAACCCTAGTTGCTCATCTAAACCAATTTGAAAGTTTTCAAGGCTTATGTATGAGTTACCTTAGGAACAATAGGATATCTCAGCCCCCTTAGACTTTAGTACAACCCTTTAGAGCTTAGGTACAAGTCTCTTAAGCACAAAACCATAACTAGGTCATAACTTCCCGGAATTAGGTCTAAACTATCCTAAAACTTCACCATAAGCTACCACCACTTAGTATAAGCCTCTTAGGACTTAGGATTAGTCATTAAGCACTCATAGGACCCTAACCTAGGCACTAAGTAAAACTAGGTCTAAATTAAACCTAAACTAGTTAAAACCTAAACATAAGCACCTCAAGCACCTCAACCTAGCACCCTAACACCTTAGTCACCCTAAGCACACACCCTAGCACCTCTAAGCTAGCAAGCAAGGAGGTGGATCACCTCCTTCTTTCCGCGGCTTCATTTCCACCACAAACCAATTTAAACCGCCTCCTAGACCTCCATAGCTCCTCCTAGTCACCCTTTAGACTCTCCACAACCTCCCCTAGCTTAGTTTTGCAAAGTTTTCCATGCATAGGGGTATATATGGAAACTTTATGAAAATATTAAGTCTAGGGACTATTTTTGATATTTCATAGAATTTTTAAGTATAAGGACCCTTTTTTCAAAGTTATATAACCTTAGGATAAAAAGTAAAATAGTTATAAACTAATAAGGACTAGTTTTGCAAAAGTTATAAAGTTAAAGGTATAAATAGTAAACTTTGAAAACTTATAAGTCCAAGGGTCATTTCTGCCATTTTCATAAAATATATAAGTATAGAGACTAAAATTACTAAGTTTAGATAGTTATTAATATAAGTATATAAGTCTAGGGTAGATTTTATTAATATATAAACTATAAGGGTATAAAGTGAAAATACTTTATAAATATTAAAACCTAAATTAAGTTAGAAGCATAGCACAATACTAGGGAGCTTCATGTGAGGAGTACCATGTGGATATTTCGTTTTGACGAATTTGCTGGCTTTACGAATTAAAGTGCCCTGGCTCCTCAAACGATTATTGCATGTACTTCTGAATTATAATGGCCCGAACGGTGTTATGTTATAACTAAAATTAATAACAACATAGCTCAATAGTAGGGAGCTTCACGTGAGGAGTATTAACTTCTGAATTATGATGGCCCGAACGGTATTATGTTGATAACATAATACAATAGTAGGGAGCTTCATGTGTGGAGTCTTATACTTCTGGATTGTGATGGCCTGAACGATGTTATGTTATATCTAAAACATTAACAACCCTAAGAATGATTACTTAAGAAACTTAAACACGATAACTAAAGCTTGACATACATCCACACCAACAATACCACCAAGATACGTGAGTAGGCAGTCTAGTCTCCAAGTCACTTTTCACATCAATTAGATTTCCCTAAGCCCATGTGAGTTTTCATAGCCTCACACCTTTTAACTTTACACTCTAAATGCTTTACAAACCCTGTGAGGGGGATACGTGCTTTAAATCGAATGCAAGTCTTTTTCTTTGGTTGTTGCACAAGTAAACTACCTACCATCCCTACATAACCAAATTCATGAATCTAATCACTTGTGATATTTTACACAAGTGAACGCGAATATAATTGATAAATCTATTGGAGTTTGATAAATCCCGTTGGTACTATCTCTCACCAGAGGGTACCAATAAGTATTATACTTGAACCCTCACTGAAGGATTAACTTTGGCAAGTTATCCTTCCCATCCCCTCGTGGTTGGGTCTGCAACCCCCATGACCCGGATTGTTAATGTATGGTTCATGAGCTTAGTGCAACAGACCAACTGACCAACTCCTGATAATTGTACATGCACTACAATTATGACACATACACACACTACATTTTCCTTGAAGAGTGTAACAACTGAACCCTGAGGAACTTGTATTCACTAACCCCTAAACCTATGACTCTCACTCAACACCTAGTGTTGACTTTTTAAGCATGCATTCTAGGTAGCGGAGCTCTGTGGAAATTATGGCATGGAGATGCATGTGACTTGAAAGACTTGCTATTTGGTTATCATTCAAACATAACAACTCACACTTAGATTCACGGACCTCATCTTATAAAACTCTGATAATTTTTAATGAATGATAACTCATTTTTATAAAATGTCTTTTTTTGAGTCATTCCCTATTACTGTATCTATGGTCCAAGAGATAATACCCCAAACACTTAATCCGTTGTGATCAGTGAAAAATGAGGGTGTTACAGATTGACATCAGAGCTTCAGTTGTAGAGAATAAGGTCAAAACCTAAACTACAACTACTTTTTCCAATACTCGAGAAAGTCTTTCGTGCCATTCCACTCCCCAATGCCTACTTCCCAGAGCCATATGTGCATTAGATCTGCATAATAGGTATTTCCTTAACTTATATGCTAGGTTACATTATTTTATTGGTTATTAGATAGTTATGCCTGCTCCCCACTACTCTACCTTTACCCCACCCGAATCACTTACGGAGAATGCTCTTCCCTCTCCTAATGATTCGGACCTTAGTTTTAAAAATCTTTTTCCCAATTCCCCGGAAAGCCCTAGGAATAGTATAGATACACCTTCACCCTTAGTTTTTACACCTTTCGTAGATGACCCACACTTAAAACATATAAGAGAATTCTATACTAAGGCATCACCTATTACTCCCCCAAACACTATTTTACACCCACCATTTCCCTCCCCTAGATTTGAACCACATGGGTTCTTTCTCCCTAGAGAACCTTATATACCTAGGAAACCTATCCCTGCTTATATCCCTAAATATGAACCTAGACAACCCTATACCTTAGCACATACACCTTACTTAGTAAACCCTCCCACTTCACTTTGGAAATCTGAATTAGGAGAAAATTCCACTTGGACAACTTTAGAAAACCAGGAAAATCAGGTAGAAGATATTCTAAATAACTTAGATGAAATATTTCTTGACCTTATTGAGAACATAGAAGAAGGTCATGATAATAACTTACGCACCCGACCTAATTATAGTAGTTTAAGAAACACCCTACAACAATCCCGTTTTAAGATAGCTAAATTACAGAAAAATCAAATGAGACACCACCATAAGATAGCCTTTACCCGTTTTAGGATTTGTACCTTAGAAAAGATGATTGATGATGATGAGGAAAGTCATCAATCAAATTTAGGAAATATTACAACCCTAAACCCTTAGATTTAAGAAAACTTCGGAAGAAATCCCTAAATAATATGCCTTTAGGAGTTTAGTCTTAGTATAATGCCCGTAGGATATGTAAGATAGGAAACCAATAATATAAGTTATGCCTTAGATACCTCCTCCTCTCACCTCTTAGTACCCCTCAATTTAGGATAACCTAGCCATCCTAGAATTAGGTATGCCTCTTCTTAATTACTCTAGGATATCCCAAACCTTATAAGAACCCTTAGAAAATTAGGAATATCCCATAAACCCTTACCCTACAATAACCCTTAGGAACCTGGGAAAAATGGTCCCGATGCCTTAGATTCATAGATTCTCAAAAACTTTTAAGTCTTAAATCGTTTGGGTTTTGATTTCAAACCCAAAACCTTACTGAGAACCGTCTCGTAAGGATACTTATTCTTGAACTTTAGGCATTATAGGGAAGCCTAAAGTGTCATTCTATAGAGTCTGTTCCCTATTCTCAATTTCAACCTTTATTTTTCCCTATCCTCTTAAATCTAACAACAAGACATTTGGCAAAAATAGCAACACTTGTTGAAAAACAAGTTATTTATGACCTTATGCAGTTGTAACTTCCACTCCCGTTATCTCATGATACTATATGTCATGAATAACAACTTCCTTCAAACTTCATCCCTTTTCTACCTCCTAAAAACCAAATTCCATAAAAACCCTTCCTTATCATTTCATATGATACTAATGATGAGAATTCCTATTATACATCATAGAGATCTGAATTCTTTCCAAATTCAATATCCCTAGCCCTCACTACTTCCTTATGCCTTCCTTCTCAATCTTCCCTTCCTTACACCTCTAAATTACTATGATTCCTGAAATAGTTATCCCCCCCTTAGAAAACCGTATTACACTCTAGGATTCCCATACTTGAGGTTAGAAATAACTCTAGGATTCCCATACTTGAGGTTAGAAATAACTCTAGGATTCCCATACTTGAGGTTAGAAATAACTCTAAGATTCCCATACTTGAGGTTAGAAATAACTCTAGGATGCCCTTAGGTAAACATAAGAATAGGATACTTTGAATAGACTATCTCTAAGAAATCATTGAGGAAATAGAAAAACAAGATTAGAAATCTTCGAGGTCTTATTAGCTAGAAACCAAACAAGAACCTATGCCCGACATGTATTACAATAGGATGAATTTAGTCTAAGATAGGAATTTTACTTAATATCAAGGATAATAGAATTAAATTAGACATAAGAAGCCTTTAGATACAACCTAGGAAGCTTAGGAACAACTAAGGATTAGATTAATAAACTACCTTAAGCTTTAGCATCTGGTTTAGATACAGGATAGAAAGACTAGTTAAGATCTCACTATATAAGTCGTTTTGAGGATATAGTTTACCTAGACCTAAGTAGCCTACCCCATACTAAGATTTTTTCCACATACATTTAAGGATCTAGAAATACCTAAGAATGATATACCATTAGGATAACCTAGACTTATGATTTAAGGTTATTAGTTATAACTAGGAATAGAACATTTGAGGATTTTAGTCTACCTATACTTAGTTTCTTAGGATTTGATATTTTATAGGATACATATTAGGAATTCTACTTAGAGCATACTATGGATACTACCCTAGCCGGATTTAAGTACCTAGTAATAGTGATACTTATAGTAATATTGATACTTATAGTACTAGACAACATTGGACAAAAAACTAAACGTGAAACCCTACCTAAGCATAATAACACTTCTAGTAAACCCCTAGATAAGAAATTACCTAGCCCTTATCCCAACATAGGATCTTCCTTACCAATTAAGATTAGTACACCACCTTTAGAACCTTAGGACTAGTTACGAAAACTAGAATAACCTTAGGGGGAAAACAAACTTTGAAGGAATCTAGTAAATCTTAATTCCATTAGGAATAACATCTTTTCAGGTATTCTATATTCTCACTCTTCCATTTAAATCCCATTCCCCCGTATTTTTCTCACTCTTCCGTTTAAATCCCATTCCCTCGCCTTTTTCTCACTCTTCCGTTTATATCCCATTCCCTCGCCTTTTTCTCACTCTTCCGTTTAAATCCCATTCCCCCGCCTTTTTCTCACTCTTCTGTTTAAATCCCATTCTACCGCCTTTTTCCCGCTCTCCTATTCAAATCTGACTCTTCCACCTTCCTCATTCTACCGTTTAATCCTATACTCCTATCCTTTTCCCACTCCACCTATTCCTACTCTTCCATCCTTTCGTTATCTCCCACTCCTTCATACCTTCCTATCTCATCCCTTTCCTTCCCTTTTCCTCTTTAGTCCTTCCTATAAAAATTCATCTTTCCACTTCCTTCCATCCTTTCATTCCTCCGTCATTTTACACTATATTTTTGCTCACTCTAAACTCTCTCCCTACCTCATCCTACAATGTTCTAAGAGTTAGAACTTGTATTTCTCGTCATATCGCAAGATTCTATTCTTTTAAGTGTGATGCATTCTTTGACCTGCAAAAAAAATTTAGTTAACATTTATTTTCTTTGATCGTTTGGGCACTATGATATATTGAAATAATATCTTAAATGAATCTGTGCCCGAAACTTTCAGTTTTTTTTATTAGTTTGCTTAAAAGAAATATTTGAAAACCCAAAAATATTTTATTTTCTTTTCGTACTAGATTTTATGTGATATTTATTTTCTCACAACTAGCTAATATGTTTTTACTTTTTATCAATTCTACTTTGTGTGATTGTATAACACCCTAACTTCTAAAGTAACATTTTTAGCATTATATTGATTATACACATTTATAAATAAATGGATACATGATACTTTGGTGGGAAAAAAATATATATAACAATAATAAAATAAAATAGGAGATTTGATCCTTACATGAGTTCATCCTTTACACGTTTAAAATTTGACTTCCTAATATAAATCCTTCAATCACACGTTTTATTCCTATGTGAAGATCCAAACTAACCTATTCTTGCGCCAATTGATGCGTGGAATTGCGCCCTCGCAAAAGGTTTTACCTCTCAAAGGATCTTGAGAAGCTTGCAATCCTCACCAGGCAGTGTACCTGTTTGTTGTAGTATAGTATAGTGACATGTACCGAGGGATTGATCGTTCAACTCAAAGAATAGTGTTCGCTAGTGTTAAAACTCACTAAAACTAGGTCTAGAGGTGAGGGGTGATTCTTTTTGTATTTTTATATTTAAATGAAAGCAAGTAAAAATCTCGGTTTTGAAAGGAATGGCGGAATTAGTTGCTAATCAACTAACCCAATTAACTAAAGATGCAATCAAAATAAAATAAACTAAAATTAAACTAATTTGTGGTGTAAACAATAATGAGAGAAAATTTTGTTTACTTAGATTTCACTACTCCCTAGCTATCTTTTACAGGTTGATTAGTTTGTTACAATTGCATTGATGACGGGTTATATTCCTTAATACCATTCGTAGGGCTGTGTACGATCTTCCCTAACTCTATAAGCTTCTACCTCTTCTTATGTCGAGCCGACTACTAGCTCCTAACATGGCCTCATTAGTAGTTACCCACGCATTAAATACAGCCAATATATCGTAGTACACCTCCGATCATGTTTCTTAAGACGTTCAAGCAAGTTACCAAATGGAAGTTTGCCAGTTTTCTTAAGCCTAACATCGAATTCATTCATCCACAACAATTATAAACAAATAAGCAACCCATAATCAATATCTAAGTTTCATTACATCTAAGCAAAGACAAGGAAAACCTAGCCTAGCATGTTAAAGAGAAGACAAGAGTAAGATATAATCAAACAACACATAGACATATTGAATGATTTGGTAAAGGACTTATCTTCAATTAAGCATGGAAGAAACAAAGGGTTGAAACCCTTGAAAAAGCTGTAAAATTCGTCTAGGGTTTACTCCTTTCAAAGTTGCACAAAATGAATGAAAACTAGAAAACTATATATAGATTTTGTCTCCTGACGGCATCAAGAGTAATGTGTGATGCCGTCAACTCGCCGCCAAAATAAACTCGTATTGCCTAGATCCACTTCTGACGCTGTCACTCTTTATGGGTTCTGGGCCTTCACTCTTTGCATTAACTCTTGATGGCCTTGACAATTTTATACGTGACGCCGTCACGACCCCTTCACAAAACATTCTAGCGTGTCACGTGTATGTGATTTATCCACCCTTTTGTCAACTCATGACGCCTCACTAGCAATATGTGACGCCGTCAAGTGTAATTTCCAGCATGATTTGAGACTTTGTCGTTTTCTTCACTTTTTCGCTCCAAAAGCGTCCAAAATGCTTCCTTTTGTAAAATTCCTCTCAAAGGTACCTAAAATGACAAAAGGAACGATTTAGGGAAATATTTGATCAAATAATCTCGACTTTGGCCTTAAATGACCCCCCAAAAGTTAGGGGTCATTTAACACTAATATAAAAGTTATGGTTCATTTAACACTAATATAAAAGTAATTACAACAAATAATCGTTCCACTTCAACCAAAAACAAGCACGGAAATTATATACTAGCACCACACAAATAGTGTTTAGATACTCACATCTCTCGGGTGTAATAAAGTATATATCACAATATGGAAATGGAGAACATTTCTCACTACCTGTCATAGCAAATAGATTACCATAGGCTTGGGAAAAGATCAAACCTCCACCACTTGGCGTAAGCACCTAGGATAAACTATCAAAGAGGTCTTTTAAAGGGTTATAACGTGAGGTGTAGGGATATTTTAAACACGGTTTTGTTGGATAAAGGCAATATTTACTGGTGGCGAGTTAATCATCTTGGTTAATTACATGTACAATGCGGCGTTGCTAAGCCAAGACTCGACTCGACTTAAGCTAATAAAAAACTAATAAAATCATAAAATAAACATAGAAGGAAACGGGATGGTAGTCCGTATGTTTTTTTCTCTTTTTCTTTTTCTATATTTTTTCTTTTTCTTAATTTTTCGATTTTTTTTTTATTTTTATTTTTATTTTTATTTTATTTTTTTGCATACACTCTTACCCTACCATCCAAAATAATACATCATCGGGAGTTTACATTCCTCTTACACTTGAACTTTTACATACTTTACAATCAACTATTAATGACTCGAATCAAGATAATCAAAACACTTGAAGTACTTTTTAAGATTAACGCACATATGGGGGTAATATATGATGTTCTTCCCCAATACTCCATAACACAAGTACTTTACCCATGAGTCACAATCGTCCCAAAACAATATGTACAAGATATGACTCGACTTAGCAACCATGTAATAAATTAGACAATTAACTAAGGGTTTAAACAAATAACAATAATGCACTAAAGATGAATGCACACACGGAAGGCTAAGGCGATTTGGTTGCACACTTGGGGTGGATTGTAAACAAATTCTTCCTTTAAGTAAAATGCTTAAAGTTAGAAACGAAAAGATAGGTTCGGAGGGGTGTACTAGGGGTATCGTGTACTAAAGATGAGTACAACGCAAAGGTGTGGGAAAATTAATTGACTTTACTAGTCAAGTAATTATGACTTCATTGGTCATGTAATTATGATACGAGTTTAACACAAGGGTGATCCTAATGCCTCTTATCATGTAGTAAATCCTACTACACGAATGTAGTCTCACTAGCGATCTCGGGATGTATCACTAACGCAAGTTCTAGAATCTAAGTACTACTGGTACACTCATAATCACTAATAATGAATGCTTTTCCTAACAAATCTAAAGGCGAACCTCACATATTTGGGTGAAAATTTTTTTTGAGTGGTACGGTTTTTGTGCTAGTCATACAACTTTTATCCATGAGACGCTCATTAAGGCTAAAGCTTCACTCCTAAATGTTGTAAAAAAATTTAAATTTGGCGCTAAAATTGCCCTAACAAGTATTTCTCTTAGTTTTATTACACACATACTATTGAACAAACAAACTCAAGCGTAATTGTATTCTCTATGGTATCATCATTTACCCTTCCCTTACACTTAGGCTGAACATTGTCCCCAATGTTCACTAAAAAGATGTAAAATTAGATAAGGTAAAAGAATGAAAACAAGTACTCCCCTGATTCGTTCGGCGTGGATAAATGGGTAACATGGTTAAATCCTCCTCCAAGAAAATGAACGTTGAAAGCTTCCCTTCCAAAATAATAAATCATCTTCTTGTCCAATATAACCTGTTAAACCTGAGAAAAGAATCATGGCAACCTCACGTAAAATCGGCGGAAATCTATATATATAAGGATATAATGCTTGTGGAATGAGTGTTTGTAGATTTCCTGGAATTTATAAAACTAAAGAATAAACAAAAACTTTAAGACTCCGTTAGAAAAACAAAACTTGCAAAATTTCCAGAATTTTACACCTGACGCCGTCAGGTGTTAATCCTGACGTCGTCAGAATGTTCTGACAGAAATCTCATGTTAAGTTCCCGAAAAATTTCTGGAAAAACTTACGCCATAATTCCTGGAATTTCCTGCAAAACGTCTTTATGACTCGATACAAGCATTTGACTCAAATAAATACTAATATGCATGTTCATTTAATATTGTTGTGGTTCACGTCCAATTCCGTTCTTAGAAAACAAATTTAGATTTCCCTTACACTTATCTTTTGCGAAATACCTTTTTATGAAGTTAAGACAAACAACAAGGTAAAGCGTTTTCACAATTTAGTATGAAACATGATCCACAAACAATAAAAATAAAGCATGCATACAGAAACAAATAAAATCAAACAAATAAACAAAACAAATAAAACATGGGTTGCCTCCCAAGAAGCGCTTTTCTTTATTTACGAGTCTTGTAGCTAGACTCAAAGTCACATCCTACCGTGTGTCGCTTATGCGCACATACCCAAGTGAGAGACATCTAATAGTTGACTCATCTTTCTTATAGTCATCACTTTGCTCTAAACATCCGCGATAATATCTTTTGCTCTTTACATGAGGATATTTAAGCCCTTTCCTTTTATCATTCTCACTTAGAATATCAAGAGGTGGATACCTATTACATTTCTCAATAGAAAAATCCTTGAACCTAGGGTGTGCACGGGGCATTTGGTAAACAAAATCTTCCTCCCCGTCCGAGAATGTAATTAACCCTTCTATAAGTTTTTCATCTAGGTTGGTTAACCTTTTGAAGGGTTTCCCAAACACAACTTGGGTTAAGTTACTACCGATAAATTCTCCTAGATTCTCCATAACCATAAACTCAACCAAATAAAAAAAGCTTCCAACAAACACATGCAATGTCTTTGCCCTAGCAACAATATTATCTCCATTGTATTCTAACTCATTTACCATGATTTTATTGTATTCACTACGCGAGATTATGTTTGTTGGTAAAGATGAGTTAAGGTAGGCATCAAAGCTCCTAAATCCAATCTTACAAGGAAACTGCATATTAAATGAGCTGTCATTCTCAATCCTTGTCCTAGGGTCGACATACCTAAGAGGGTTCATCTTATCTTCCACCCTATCCTGATTGATTACATCACCATCATCCAGGTCCTCATCGGAGTCCGAATAGTAAAAAGGACTAGCCCTATGGTCATTATCATGGTCAGACTCCTCCATCTCAGAATTATTGTTAAAGTGATGGTCAAGCGAGAGGTTAGGTGGGTTCTCATTTTCCACTAAAGGGATTGGGGCGGGTAGTTGGAAAATCCTGCGACGAAAAACACGAATAACAAGAATCAAATGATCAATGCTATTGTTATCCATTGAGATAGTTTACTAACAAAGGGGACAAAGAAATAAGATAGACTAAAGAAAACCTATAAAAATAAAATTAAAATCTTACTAGAAAGGAATCTAGCAAGTAGACGTAAAAAAAGGGATTTTAACCTAGACAATAACTATGACAAGTACTGGGGGATTGATCGTTCAACTCAAAGAATAGTGTTCGCTAGGGTTAAAACTCACTAAAACTAGGTCTAGAGGTGAGGGATGATTCCTTTTGTATTTTTATATTTAAAGGAAAGCAAGTAAAAATCTCAGTTTTGAAAGGAATGGGCGGAATTAGTTGCTAATCAACTAACCCAATTAACTAAAGATGCAATCAAAATAAAATAAACTAAACTTAAACTAATTTGTGGTGTAAAAAATAATGAGAGAAAATTGTGTTTACTTAGATTTCACTACTCCCTAGCTATCTTTTACAGGTTGATTAGTTTGTTACAATTGCATGGATGATGGGTTATATTCCTTAATACCATTCGTAGGGTTGTGTACGGTCTTCCCTAACACTATAAGCTTCTACCTCTTCCTATGTTGAGCCGACTACTAGCTCTTAACATGGCCTCATTAGTAGTTACCTACGCATTAAATACAACCAATATATCGTAGTAAACCTCCGATCATGTTCAAGCAAGTTACCAAATGGAAGTCTGCCAGTTTTCTTAATCCTAACATCGAATTCATTCATCCACAACAATTATAAACAAACAACCAACCCATAATCAATATCTAAGTTTCATTACATCTAAGCAAACACAAGGAAAACCTAGCCTAGCATGTTAGAGAGAAGACAAGCGTAAGATATAATCAAACAACACATAGACATATTGAATGATTTGGTAAAGGACTTATCTTCAATTAAGCATGGAAGAAACAAAGGGTTGAAACCCTTGAAAAAGCTGTAAAATTCGTCTAGGGTTTACTCCCTTCAAAGTTGCACACAATAAATGAAAACTAGAAAACAATATATAGATTTTGTCTCCTGACGGCGTCAAGAGTAATGTGTGACGCCGTCAACTCGCCGCTAAAATAAACTCGTATTGCCTAGATCTACTTCTGACGTCGTCACTCTTTATGGGTTCTGGGTCATCACTCTTTGCATTAACTCTTGATGGCCTTGACAAATTTATACGTGACGCCGTCACGACCCCTTCACAAAACATTCTGGCGCGTCACGTGTATTTGATTTATCCACCCTTTTGTCAACTCATGACGCCATCACTAGCAATATGTGACGCCGTCCAGTGC
Source organism: Artemisia argyi (assembly GCA_030686995.1). NCBI lineage: Eukaryota > Viridiplantae > Streptophyta > Magnoliopsida > Asterales > Asteraceae > Artemisia > Artemisia argyi. Next base: position 178,362,212 of record CM060709.1, read on the forward strand.
AATTTCCAGCATGATTTGAAACTTTGTCGTTTTCTTCACTTTTTCGCTCCAAAAACGTCTAAAATGCTTCCTTTTGTAAAATTCCTCTCAAAAGTATCTAAAATGACAAAAGGAACGATTTTGGGCAATATTTGATCAAGTTAATCTCGACTTTGGCCTTAAATGACCCTCCAAAAGCCGTACACTTTTCGCTTCATCACCAATCAAAATGCTGCATTCCTTATTTTGTTTCTCCATCTGTTTTGTTGAAGATTCGACTATATCTCACTCGTATAACATATTGCCATAATCCTAAACTTTAGACATCTCAGCCACGCAACATTCCATAGTTGGCTCACACGCTTTGACAGATTTAAACCTATCTCATTCGCATATACGACTTATTATTTCTTTAAACCAAATGAAAAAAACCTAAACAAGTCTCAAAGCATATTTTCTTGCAAAGAGAAGGATTCGAAGACTGTTTGATGACCAGGTTCTTGTTCGTATCGATGGTGGTTAGAAGTTGTTGTTCGGTCTCAATTCATGGGAGGCCTCGTATTGGCGTTGTACAAAACTTGGTGGTTTAGGGTTCGATCGACTGGTCCTTGTGTTCGTGTGTTTCCTTGGTCTCGCATTTGTATTCTAGTTTCAGTCCCAATCTATGGTTCGACATAAGGTAATTCTTGAAACCTCTTAACGCTTACACTCATGAAACTTTATATGAAGACTTAACTATATCAATATATATACGTACATATATAACATACGACATATATGATATAGCCTAAACATGAAACCTTTATATGAAAACCTGTTAAATTCATAAAATAAGTTATAAAAGAACCTGATGGAGTCTGGATCAAATGAAGTGAAACATAATATTAACATATTGACTTGGAAACTATAACAGATTACGATCATGCATATACAGTTGATGTCGAGTATGGTTTTCCCTTTTATTTTCGATCTTTCCTTTATTCACTATTCTTATTCGGAAATCATTAGTCATACGATTAATAGGATACATATATAAGCCGAACCGAGAGTCACTTTAATGAGGAACCAATAAAACTACAGGCTTAAGACATATAAATGTCGAGATATATATACGAAACAATAAACTATAAAAGGTTATGATCATGCATTCACTAATAAAGATATGTAATTATGTTATTGGACCATTGAACATGCCAAGATTTTACTATAAAAGTTCTAAAATAGGGATATTTTAACCATAGGATGCTTGCATGAATATCAGTTTAATGATTTTAGTCATGTAGTAATATGGTGTATAGATATAAGAGAGCACTAATATGAATAAATCATGTGCAAGTTTAGTCATATAGGCATGTCACATACAGTATGTGTAATAAATTCACATGCAAGAAACCTTACTACAATATGTTGATATGATATAATCAGTTATCTCTTGTTTCATGCGAAAAATATTTAACCAGTATACTCATTCAACTAGTGGTTCATAGTAGTAAAGAAATAAAAAGGAGTCATAATGAGCTACCTTAAACTTACTAAACCGAGAAAGTTACTTAAGATGGTTAAACTACTAAATATGGAAACTTGCTAATTTGGGAAACCTGCTAAAAATAGAAAGTTACTATTTTTGGAAAGCTGCTATAGATGGGAGGTTACTAAAAATGAAAAGCTGACAAAAACGAGTAACCTGATTAAAAACAAGTTATTAATATTAGCCGATCATTAATTCGTGTAGATTCGCTGAAGAAGGAGTGACTTTCTATTCTTGTGTTATGGTTTCGTTGGCAGTTTAAGGTACAGATATTCCATAATTGTAACACCCCAACCCGGCATGGGTTCGGAGCGCTACAGTATGGTGACATATCAAAGCATACAAAGCATACAACGCAAGCGGAAGACTTAAAACAAAAGATTACAAGGGAAAAGAATCTAAAAGTACAAAGGAATACTAAAATTATAAAAGAAAATAAGATAAAAACTAAACCAAGTCTAATCTAATCCAAGTCCAAAACTAGTCCAGATGTAAATGGGTTTCTAATCATCGGGGTAGTCCACTAACACTCCTATGCACTCTTCACCCAAACCCAGCTTCCAACCTAAAACCTGCCGTAGGAAAAGAAATGCGGCTGAGCTTAAAAAGCCAGTGAACAGATATATAACAAAGCAACGGATAAACGTAACGCATATAAGTATGAGAAATAGGGCATCATAAGCTTCTTCTGAAAGGAATACCATCTGTCAAATGCATAAGAGATCAACACACACTGAACGAATATCATAAGTCAAAGGGAAACGAAGTATCAAAGATATATCACATAAGCATAATCATAAGGGAAGGTAATGAGCACGTATCAACAAAGAAGCGTCCAAACAAGGTACTTGAATGGACAAACGAATCATAGGAAAGCCACGAGCCGACCTACCGAGGTATTCGATAGATCTCCTACATACATATCCATATCATATCATATAAAGGAATACGAAGAGGGGAGACCCCTTCGTAAACACATGGAGTCGATCAAACTCCCAAAGGTGAATGGGACACAGGCCACGTACGCCATCACGCAACAAAGGTCTTCTAAAACAAAACATAGTCCTAGGATGCATCCATACGCCCCCGCTGAACAAAATCATATATGCACCCTACTCACACGACAGGTATACACATACATCCAAAATAGTACTCATATCATATCGAAACAAAGGAGGACGTCGGGGACTAATCACACCGCCCCAGAAAGTGTCACGCCATCGGTGCCTCAATGACGCGCCCATGGTACCTCCATGAGTAGTTAGAAAACTCGGGCATAAGAACGAAACAAACATAACATATCATAGCATATCAAACGAATCATATCGAAGCATCATATCCAAATGAAATATATCATATATCATATATCATGTCAACGAAGCATATCAAAGGATCCTAACAAGGACGACATCAAGCAAAGAATCATAATCAAACGAATCATGGCAAAAGGATCATAATCAAAGCAAACGAATCAAACATCAAGGATCAAAAAGTCATGAGAGCGAAAGCATGGATGCCAAGTATAATATGAGGGGATACCTCCAAGGGTTGGATGTAACAACCTGCATTTTCAAGGCATTTCTTCTGTTCACTATTCATCAGTTACTATTCATCATTTACTATTCACCGGTCACTATTCATCAATTTACTATTCATCATTTTCGGAGTCAGTTTGTGATTCTGAGAAGCGTTCAGAAATTTTACTATTCATGTGACACTATTCATTCCCGGAGGGAATCACTAGTCATGATCATCATTCACTATTACGTAAACTGAGTTTACGAGTCTTCAAATTCGCGTAACCAGTTAGGTTTAGCTGCGAATTCATGCATCATTCATTAATGACATTTCATATAGACTGGAATAGTCTACACATCATCATCACATTAGTTACTACACGGATATGCATTATTTCCATTTACGTATGCTTAATTTGTAATTAACGTTACCACTCAGTATTACTACTAACGTATACCCAATACTCCCGACTACGATCCTAACATATTTTCATACTCATTATAATGATATAAAAATTATATTATTAATTTACCCGGTGTTTTGAAATAAATTACTATATTTCACGGTCGGAGCTTATAACTCTGTCGGTTTGCGAAATTTCAACATGATAATTATTTTAACACCCGATTATCATCAGGAATATTATTTTACAACTTTTACAACTTTGTCGTATTTTATTTCACCTCGTTAACATTTATTTTTAGTTAACTCGGTACCCGATAACATCTAATACACAAATAAAACTAACAAATGCACATGTTTTGGGGACAATATCATTTATTAGCCACAAAATCCTACTTTTACTTCCATGGTTGCCGCCCCCCCCTCCCCCCCCCCCTCCCTAAAAAGTGGATCTTGTGTCATTAAGATAACTACATACATTTACATACTAAATTTTCTCATTTTTACATTATATACTACAAGTAAACAAGAAAAAGTTCTCTCATTTCTTCCTTCCCTTGTGTATAATCGGCCAACAACAAATAGCAAGGAAGAAATCACTAATTTTTCAAGATCAAGGTGTTTATCAAGTCCTAGTAATAATCTAGTTTGGGTTTTGAAATAAAAACCACAAAGATTAAATGGGTTTTCATCATCACTTCTTAATAATCATCACAAGTAAGTTACTAATAATTTTTCCTACTCTTTTAAATATCTACTTGATGTATTTTCAAGTTATATTAGCAAAAACATGCAAATATACTATGATCCATACCACTTATTGTTTATTTTGTTTATAAACATAGATCTATAATTTTTATTAGCAATCTCATGAGATCCACCATTTTTGGTGAAGACTAGGAACCCATGACACTCTAAGAAGGTGTATGGTAGGATTGGTACTTGTGGAGTTGATTTGAAGTAGATTGGTTAAGCTTTGAACAAGTTACAAACTAGAAAAATGAGTTTTAAACACTATTAGAAAGTTGCTGTCCATTTTTGCAAAACGTGGAAACATCAGGGGTTCCTAGGTAATTTTGGCTTAAAGATTCAGAAAATACTTTCAAAAACGAAACCGTGGCCGCTTGAATCACTAAAATCCGAGTTACGACGAAAAAAATATGCTATTTTCAATTTTAACGACGAAAACTATTTTCTGAAAAATAGCTTGCTGTTGAACAGTTTTCATGGACTGTTTCGAGACGTAAAACTTGATCTAGCCGTCCCGAATTATCAAAAATATATTAGTATGTTGTCCCACAATTCCGGGGATATAAAGAACGTAGAAAACGAGCTTATAACGAAAAAGATACAAGCTTTTAAACTTAGACGATTTTTACAAATTTCCATCAGCTTTTCTATTATTATTTTGCCGCAAAACTGTCTTTGCGAAACACCACTTTCTTGGTTGTTTTTCTTTATGATTGGATCAATTTGAGTCTGAGCCGTAGTTTTATGAAATCAAGATCTTCCAACAAGCTTTTTAAATCAATTGGCCGTTCGTCGAATAGACTTATAACGAATAAACTACGACCTCGTCTATATACTCGATAAACTATATATCTATTTTGACAGCTTTTACTATAATGAAATTTTCTAAGTGTTGAACATAATACTTTCAAGTAACAACAACGAGAGTCGATTTCCTCATCAATCAAGACCCGTATAGCCAAAACTTAAATAACACGACTTCAAAATATTGTTACAAGGTTTTGAAAAACGCCGAGCTTGACCATTAACACTTAACGTACAATATTTCGCGACTAGTTTTTACGAGGCCATATTGGGCATATTTTCAAGTAACGAAAATGCTATTTTGCGACGAAAACCTTATATTTGCCGATAGAACGCCAAACAAGGATCGTGGAGTACCGTTTCAACATATTTACATGGAAAGTGATTATTAACTAACGAGACGTCAAAAATATATTTTTCGACGATAAACGCTATTTTCAAAACTAACGAGTGGTATCAGTGTAGCATCATTTTATTGCTTACATTAGATCATATCGTTCATATTAGGTTGCGGTTAGAGATCGTGCCTCATTTCAGTGTATCCACTTTTGTCATCATAGCTATCGCACCAGGTGAGTCATAGCCCCTACTTTTTCAATTGTTTTGGTAAACTCTTTGGGGGAGAATTCATGCTCGTTTAACTTAAACGCATTACTTGCTTTACATGGTAATACTCAAACATTTTCAGCTTTACCTAAATATATGTTCGATCATCTGCATTTCATTGGTATGTTTGATTACCTGTATTTCATTGGTATGTTTGATTACCTGCATTTCATGGGATTTGTCATCCTTGTTTATATGACCTCATGGTCACCAATTGTTCCTATATGTTCATTGTAATATTGTGGTATTCCCCACTTGGCTGTGATGTTAAACGTAATATTGTGGTATTCCCCACTTGGCTGTGATGTCAAACGTATTGTGGTATTCCCCACTTGGCTGTGATGTCAAACGTAATATTGTGGTATTCCCCACTTGGCTGTGATGTCAAACGTAGTATTGATGTTTCCTTACTAGACTTATTTCATATGTTCATTGTAATATTGTCGTATTCCCCACTTGCTGTGATGTCAAACGTATTGTGGTATTACCCACTTGGCTGTGATGTCAAACATAATATTGTTGTTTCCCTACTTGACTGAATTATGATGCCTTTGCATCAACCTTATTACGGATTTTCCCACTTGACTGATTGATCATATGGCCTCATTGTCTGAAATTGTTTATATAGCGGTATTGCTACAATTATCTCTGGATCTAGATACCAGTATTACTTTTGTTCACGTAGACTATAACATATTTTGGCAGTGGGTCGTAAACACACAGGTTACAAGTCTCTTATGGCGGGACTTGTAACTGAGTGGATTTACGATGCCTTTGCTGGGAAATCTTCATTCATATGCATTACAATTCTTTTTCACAAGAATCTATGAACTCACCAACCTCGTGTTGACACTTTAGCATGTATTTTCAGGTATTAACCAATGGCACGCTACTGGAAGTCTTGGCAGGGCATGCCATGGTCATAGAAGACTCTGATTATTCATTTGGGGACCGCTCTAAATTATTTTAATGGCCTACTTCCGCACTACTTTTAACAATGTAAATTCAACATTTTTGATTAAACCATTTTATTCTAAATGATTGAAGTGAAAACCATTTTTGAACTTGTTTTGTAATACCAATTGAGTTACACCCCAGCTACATGTTTGCTTTCGCTGAACCCGATTTTGGGGGTGTGACAGATTGGTATTAAAGCTTTGGCTATAGCGAACTAAGTGTTTTTAAAACCTAGACTATAGCTACTTTCAAGAAAACTTAACCCTATGACCGTCACGTGCCTGCCTGCCAAGCTGAAGCCTCATTTGTGGTTAGTTGCTGACTTAGGTGATGAGATTTGTGTCTCATTATCTGCTATACTATATTCATTTATTATAGTTGATTACTATAATTGTCTTTCATATAAGCATGTTCACGTATCATATATGTCATCACGTTATGTTTTTCCTTGCATAGTTTCATCATCTGACCTCGAGTTTGGTCACTTGCCTTAGTCTTTCAGCACGTCTTGGTATTTGTGAAGGACATAGTCTTAGTATAACTGAGCTGAGTATTTCAAAATTCATGGAACCTCGGTGGAATATAGACTGGTCATCTATATTCAACCCGGGATAGTGAGATATAGGCTGACCACCTATGTCTGACTCAGAAATGAATTTTGCAACACTGAGAATAGTTATAATAAAATTTTGTCTGGAATAAATTCTCAACTCATTTTCCAAATGTTTCATTCATGTGTGTGCATACCCTCATTGTCAGAACCTTCGTACTTTTCATCACTTCGTGAACCACCGATTGAAAGCACGTCAACTGGTCATTTCATCTCATGAACATTCACGTCTATGCACGATACACTTACATCACAGTATTTTCTTTTATCACAATCTCATTTTGTTGCAGTTGTCACAGTCTCTTCCCTTCTCACCATCACTATTAATTCCCTTCCCTATCCCCATATATATAAGGAATTAGCTAACACTCTATGGATTCCGATGTCACTTATCACTCACCACTCCCAATATTGATAATTGGATATTGCCAATGACCTCCCTAGGAAACGTCTTATTTATGTTTCACCCTTCTTTTCTAGTTTTGAAGAGCTATGCCGCCAGGGAAAGCTAAAGCTACTCCAACTATGACACCTGCTGCTATCCGGAAACTTGTTAAGGATAGTATAGCTGAAGCTCTAGAGATCGAGAGAGCTGAGGTAGCTGCAAGGGCTGCTGAAACCGCTTCACAGACAGGGACGAATGAACAATCCAATAATAGGCGTGAATGCACTTGGAAGAATTTTAAGGTTGGTGATCCCATCAAGTTTAAGGGTACTGAAGGAGCGGTTGCTTTGATTCGCTGGTTCGAAAAGACTGAGAATGTGTTCCTCATGTGCGACTGTCCTGATGTCAACAAGGTAAAATTCGCTACTGGTATGCTTCTGGATGAAGCTATGTCATGGTGGAATTCTTATGCTCAACCGATTGGAATGGAAAATGCCTACAAGCTCAACTGGGATCAATTCAAGAAATTGATGACTGAGAAGTTTTGCCCTCGTACTGAGGTGCAGAAGTTGGAAACAGAATTCTATGAGCTAGTGACTAAAGGTGATGACATCGAGACCTACTTCAGGAAGTTTCAGGAGTTGGCTGCACTATGCCCAACTATGGTTCCAGATAATGAAAAGCTGCTAGAAAAATTCATCGGTGGACTACCGCGCAACATCAGTGGGAACGTAATAGCTTCTAAACCACACACGCTGGAGGAAGCTATCAGAATGTCTCAAAAGCTTATGGCTCAAGTGATGAAGCAAGAAACTACTGTCAACAACAACAACGAAAACAAGAGGAAAAGGAATGACAACCAAGGAGACGATCAAGTATGGCAGCCAAACAAAGTACAACAAGCGTTTAGAGCTTATGCTGCAGGACCACGCACAAAGAAAAGATATACTGGAAATTTACCTTACTGCAACATGTGTAATCTGCATCACTTATATCATTGCAGTGGACTGTGTGGAATATGCAAGAAGCGGGGTCATTTGACTAAGGACTGTAGGAAACCCACAAATCAGAGGATTCCAGGAAGTTGCTTCAAATGTGGAAACTTAGGGCATCTTAGAAAGGACTGCCCGGAGCTAAGGAACAAGAAGACCAAAGCCCTAACTCTCTAATGTTGTATTTCTTTTGTGTTTAATTCTACGTTCTACCGTATAAGTTTCATGTACTATTAACGAATTCCGATCTAATGAATATTCTATCTTTTATCACCGCAAACTCCTAGCGATTTCATTAAGATTCCTTTGGAACTACACCACTTATCATCTGCAGACCAATGGCCAGGATTAGAGAACGATTCAAACATAGGGAGATATGCACAGAGCATAAGTGATTGACTCTAGAAATAGTTGGACTAACCATTTACCATAAACCAAATTCAGTTGCAACCATAGTTATCGCGCGAGTGTAGAGACTACACCATCTGAGGCACTCTATGGTCGAAGTGCCAATATCCATTGACAGATCAAAATTTGGAAAAGCCTAACTCACTAGTCCAGTAAGCATTCATGAAAAAAAACCAGGAATTTCCTACAAATCAAGAATCAGTTACAAGTTCGATAAGCTGTAAACCCTTAGAATTTCAAATTGGTGGCAGGATTATGTTGAAAGTTCTGCCTAAGAAAGGCATGATACCATTCAGAAAACTTCGGGAAGTTAAACCCGATATACATTGGACCATTCAATATTTCAGACAGTATGGGTCTAGTGGCCTACAGACTTGAACTCCCATTAGGGCTCAGTAGCTTACACGATAAGTATCATCATCTTTTCACCAATACAACTTCAGAGACCAACACAAACTGAACTTCGGGACGAAGTTCCTTTTAAGGGGGTGAGACTGTAACAACCTGCATTTTCAAGGCATTTCTTCTGTTCACTATTCATCATTTACTATTCACCGGTCACTATTCATCATTTTCGAAGTTAGTTTGTGATTCTGAGAAGCGTTCAGAAATTTTACTATTCATGTGACACTATTCATTCCCGGAGGGAATCACTATTCATGATCATCATTCACTATTACGTAAACTGAGTTTACGAGTCTTCAAATTCGCGTAACCAGTTAGGTTTAGCTGCGAATTCATGCATCATTCATTAATGACATTTTATATAGACTGGAATAGTCTACACATCATCATCACATTAGTTACTACACGGATATGCATTATTTCCATTTACGTATGCTTAATTTGTAATTAACGTTACCACTCAGTTTTACTACTAACGTATACCCAATACTCCCGACTACGATCCTAACATATTTTCATACTCATTATAATGATATAAAAATTATATTATTAATTTACCCGGTGTTTTGAAATAAATTACTATATTTCACGGTCGGAGCTTATAACTCTGTCGGTTTGCGAAATTTCAACACGATAATTATTTTAACACCCGATTATCATCAGGAATATTATTTTACAACTTTTACAACTTCGTCGTATTTTATTTCACCTCGTTAACATTTATTTTTAGTTAACTCGGTACACGATAACATCTAATACACAAATAAAACTAACAAATGCACATGTTTTGGGGACAATATCATTTATTAGCCACAAAATCCTACTTTTACTTCCATGGTTGCCGCCCCCCCCCCCCCCTCCCTAAAAAGTGGATCTTGTCTCATTAAGATAACTACATACATTTACATACTAAATTTTCTCATTTTTACATTATATACTACAAGTAAACAAGAAAAAGTTCTCTCATTTCTTCCTTCCCTTGTGTATAATCGGCCAACAACAAATAGCAAGGAAGAAATCACTAATTTTTCAAGATCAAGGTGTTTATCAAGTCCTAGTAATAATCTAGTTTGGGTTTTGAAATAAAAACCACAAAGATTAAATGGGTTTTCATCACCACTTCTTAATAATCATCACAAGTAAGTTACTAATAATTTTTCCTACTCTTTTAAATATCTACTTGATGTATTTTCAAGTTATATTAGCAAAAACATGCAAATATACTATGATCCATACCACTTATTGTTTATTTTGTTTATAAACATAGATCTATAATTTTTATTAGCAATCTCATGAGATCCACCATTTTTGGTGAAGACTAGGAACCCATGACACTCTAAGAAGGTGTATGGTAGGATTGGTACTTGTGGAGTTGATTTGAAGTAGATTGGTTAAGCTTTGAACAAGTTACAAACTAGAAAAATGAGTTTTAAACACTATTAGAAAGTTGCTGTCCATTTTTGCAAAACGTGGAAACATCAGGGGTTCCTGGGTAATTTTGGCTTAAAGATTTAGAAAATACTTTCAAAAACGAAACCGTGGCCGCTTGAATCACTAAAATCCGAGTTACGACGAAAAAGATATGTTATTTTCAATTTTAACGACGAAAACTATTTTCTGAAAAATAGCTTGCTGTTGAACAGTTTTCATGGACTGTTTCGAGACGTAAAACTTGATCTAGCCGTCCCGACTTATCAAAAATATATTAGTATGTTGTCCCACGATTCCGGGGATATAAAGAACGTAGAAAACGAGCTTATAACGAAAAAGATACAAGCTTTTGAACTTAGACGATTTTTACAAATTTCCATCAGCTTTTCTATTATTATTTTGCCGCAAAACTGTCTTTGCGAAACACCACTTTCTTGGCTGTTTTTCTTTATGATTGGATCAATTTGAGTCCGAGCCGTAGTTTTATGAAATCAAGATCTTCCAACAAGCTTTTTAAATCAATTGGCCATTCGTCGAATAGACTTATAACGAATAAACTACGACCTCGTCTATATACTCGATAAACTATATATATATTTTGACAGCTTTTACTATAATGAAATTTTCTAAGTGTTGAACATAATACTTTCAAGTAACAACAATGAGAGTCGATTTCCTCATCAATCAAGACCCGTATAGCCAAAACTTAAATAACATGACTTCAAAATATTGTTACAAGGTTTTGAAAAACGCCGAGCTTGACCATTAACACTTAACGTACAATATTTCGCGACTAGTTTTTACGAGGCCATATTGGGCATATTTTCAAGTAACGAAAATGCTATTTTGCGACAAAAACCTTATATTTGCCGATAGAACGCCAAACAAGGATCGTGGAGTACCGTTTCAACATATTTACATGGAAATTGATTATTAACTAACGAGACGTCAAAAATATATTTTTCGACGATAAACGCTATTTTCAAAACTAACGAGTGGTATCGATAACATACGTATTTGCATGTGTAGCATCATTTCATTGCTTACATTAGATCGTATCGTTCATATTAGGTTGCGGTTAGAGATCGTGCCTCATTTCGGTGTATCCACTTTTGTCATCATAGCTATCGCACCAGGTGAGTCATAGCCCCTACTTTTTCAATTGTTTTGGTAAACTCTTTGGGGGAGAATACATGCTCGTTTAACTTAAACGCATTACTTGCTTTACATGGTAATACTCAAACATTTTCAGCTTTACCTAAATATATGTTCGATCACCTGCATTTCATTGGTATGTTTGATTACCTGTATTTCATTGGTATGTTTGATTACCTGCATTTCATGGGATTTGTCATCCTTGTTTATATGACCTCATGGTCACTAATTGTTCCTATATGTTCATTGTAATATTGTGGTATTCCTCACTTGGCTGTGATGTCAAACGTAATATTGTGGTATTCCCCACTTGGCTGTGATGTCAAACGTATTGTGGTATTCCCCACTTGGCTGTGATGTCAAACGTAATATTGTGGTATTCCCCACTTGGCTGTGATGTCAAACGTAATATTGTTGTTTCCTTACTAGACTTATTTCATATGTTCATTGTAATATTGTGGTATTCCCCACTTGGCTGTGATGTCAAACGTATTGTGGTATTACCCACTTGGCTGTGATGTCAAACGTAATATTGTTGTTTCCCTACTTGACTGAATTATGATGCCTTTGCATCAACCTTATTACGGATTTTCCCACTTGACTGATTGATCATATGGCCTCATTGTCTGAAATTGTTTATATAGCGGTATTGCTACAATTATCTCTGGATCTAGATACCAGTATTACTTTTGTTCACGTAGACTATGACATAATTTGGCAGTGGGTCGTAAACACACAGGTTACAAGTCTCTTATGGCGGGACTTGTAACTGAGTGGATTTACGATGCCTTTGCTGGGAAATCTTCATTCATATGCATTACAATTCTTTTTCACAAGACTCTATGAACTCACCAACCTCGTGTTGACACTTTAGCATGTATTTTCAGGTATTAACCAATGGCACGCTACTGGAGGTTTTGGTAGGGCATGGCATGGTCATAGAAGACTCTGATTATTCATTTGGGGACCGCTCTAAATTATTTTAATGGCCTACTTCCGCACTACTTTTAACAATGTAAATTCAACATTTTTGATTAAACCATTTTATTCTAAATGATTGAAGTGAAAACCATTTTTGAACTTGTTTTGTAATACCAATTGAGTTACACCCCAGCTACATGTATGCTTCCGCTGGACCCGATTTTGGGGGTGTGACATTGGAGTAGCTAGCTCCCAAGATTTGAGGGGTTGCAATGCACGCAAGCCCAGTCACCAAGTAAATATATAATGTAGTCCAAGTCATAATCATAATGGCCGTAGCCCAAGCAAGTATCAAGTCAAGACAAATCTAGGATGCATCCATACGCCCCTGCAGGCAAATAACAATCATAGTAGTAGTCGATAACAAGATCAGGGATGGTGGGGGACATCTCTCCGGCCCCACTAGAGTACATAACATTGGTGCATCAATGTTATGGTTGTGGCTACTCCACAACAAGTAGTGCCAAGTATAACAAGTGGTGGCTCGTAGTCTCAAACTGTGGGTCAAGGGTCAAGTCAAATATCAAGTGTACAAGTACAAGGTTCATATCAAGTGGTTCAAGTTAAGAGTCCATGTCAAGGTTCATATTGAGAAGGTTCATGTGGATTTCATGTTTAAGGTTCAAGGTAAAGGTTCAATAGTGAGAGAGTACGTAGAGTTTAGTGTAAAGGTTCATGTCATAAGTTCAAGTAGAGGTTTATATTAGGTTCCAAATAAAAGTTTATGGTAAGGGTTCAATTCAAATCTTTATGTCAAATGTTCATTTAAAAGAAATCTTTTAATAATGGTTTTCATGAAAATCAAGGTTTTCAATAAGGTAATCCTTAAAATAAATATTCATAAAATTAATGAAACTTCATATAAAGGTGGTGTTACATAATGTTCATAACCCTCATTTTAAAATAGTTTTTCTCAAAATATTTTCATAATATATTTACAAAAAGTTTTCACACCCGGTTATAATATTATTAGCACTTTCAAAATATCAAGGGTTATATCAGGTTCAAGTCAAGGTTTGAATCAAGTATCATAGTATAGGTTTTCAAGTCAAGGTATAAGTCAAAGGTCGAAGTAAGTGATTCTAACGCAGGGTTCAAATCAAGGTTCAAGTCAATATTATCATATCAAGTTTATTATATCAAGTGTATCATGACAAGGTTATTTCAAGGTTCAAGAATCATAGTATAAGTTTCAAGCAAGGTTCAATTTTTTAAAAGGATTATAGCAAGGTTCAATAATCACGGGAACATAACAAGGTTCAAGATATCAAAGGAATAGGAAAGACAAGAGTGCATGAGAAACCTATAGATAGGTTAGAATATCCGTACCTTATACCGAAAGTGCAAACACATCAGAAGACATAAAGATTGGAAGTTACTCCTTCTTCAACGAATCTACACGATTTAATGATCGTCTTATTATTTATAAGCTCATTTTAAATCAGATTACCCCTTTTAGGTTTCTTTCCATTTTTAGAAACTTGCCAAATATAGTAACGTTCCATTTTTTAGTAAGTTTCTCGAATTAGTAAGTTTCCATATTTAGTAAGTTTCCCGATATTAAGATTACAAATGATAATTAAATAAGCTTAGAGGTTTAATATGGCCAATACCATTGTTTAGGATTCATTGTGATAACTTATCATAGTTTAGGGTTTAAAGTGACAATTTATCAAGGTCCAGGGAAAATGTGTAAGTTATTCAAGAATTTTTATTTTTAGTTATGAAATATTCAACTAAAAGCCATGTTCCCATATTTCTACCTGTATGCATGCATAATTGCGTTATTTCAATACGTGATCATTAATTCGTGTAGATTCGCGGAAGAAGAAGTGATTTCCTATTCTTTTGTTATGGTTTCGTTGGCGGTTTAAGGTACAGATATTCTACCCTATTTCATTAAGGGTTCTAATCTCATGACTTTCGATCCTTTGACTTTTCTTCAATTGCTATGATATGATTCAGTTGATATAAGCCTTTGCTATGATCCCTTTTGATATGATTCGTTTGATATTATCCTTTAATTGGATTTTGTTTGCTATCCATTCCGTTATGATGATCTGATTATTATCTCACTAAAAAGAGATTCTGTTGATATATTTTGATTGATATGCTATGATTGTTTTGTTTATGGATAGCTCTGTTATGATATGTTTGCCCCTTAGAAGCTTTAGGAATAACTTTGGAAGGTTTTGCCTTAAGCTTCTCCCCTTAAGAGCTTTATTATGACCGGTGAGAATTGGGTAGATATATGATCAAACGTTGGGTTTCTTGCTTCCATTTTACTTTGATTTATGCCTTTGCTTTTCATTAAGCTCTTACAAGATCAATCATTTCGGAGACTTAGAAGACTTATCAGGATTCGCGACATGTGTTTAGGATGCCATTTGACTTCGTAGTGTGCCTTATAGGTTCTTTCTCTAGATTTATCCTTTTGAACTTCGATTCTTGATTCGTTTGACATTCCTTTAGATGTCTTCCGTTCGTTCGGAGACTCGCGTATGCATGAATCCTACGTGTTGCGTTAGAAGGAGCTCTATGTGATATTTCTCCAAGAGTAATTTTGTTGGAGGTTATGAGAGAAGAAGTTTGAGAAGTTGAGAAGAAATTTGTTTCTACCCAAGCATGAAGAAGCTCATGAGCAAGGTGGTGAAAGATTAGCTATGATGGAAGATAGAAGGAAGCAGCCTGGAGTGAAGCACTCGGTTTTATCAACTCTATTAATCTTAGTTGTACTAATATGTGTAGAGTCTTGAAGCAGGAGCTGGACGAGATGGTATGAAGACGGTGGTGACTACATCAGTGATTTCAACACACATGATGAAGGACAACACGAGCAGAGTTGCAGTGGAGCATTGACTAAGACAGCTTGCTTGGAAGATCGGCAAAGACTTCTTTCAGTAAAAAACTAACCAAGCTAAATGGCGCACCTGCAGTGATCGTGACGGAGAATCGCGTTTTGGTTTACACCCAAAGAAGTACAGAAGAATTTTACGTTTCGTCATTGGAGAAAGTTTTGGTTCGCTACACATTAGATCTTGATTTCATTCTTATCCGTACGATTATTCTACCTTTTCGGTTATGCCTTTTGATACTTTTTGATACCCTGATTCGTGATTGTGATCGTTGGTACGAATTTGTTACCCCATCTCTTTATGAGCCTCGGGATATGTTTGATGATTTGATTTGTGCTCCTTCGGCTTTGGCAAGCTCCTTTTTTCGTTCAGAACTTAGTAGGAATTGATGAAGATTTATCGTTTAGTTATATCTCTATGCTTGCTTCATAGGTTTATATGTTCCGTGTATCTCCTTGTAGGATCCCATCTATCATTTGTCATCTGCTACGTATTTGTTTCACTTTCGTTGGATCAGTTTGGTTATGATTTGTATTTTATTGGAGAGCCTGTGGCTATCCAACTGTGTCAGGATCGAGGGAAGAACCTCCCCGACCGTGAGGATATTTGTGACAAGCTTTTGTTATTTGCTACGACTCCGTCTAACTTTTGCGACTTGAATTTCGCGGACGAAATTTTCTTTTTAGAGGGGAAGAATTATGACACCCTAACTTTTAAACTAACATTTTTAGCATTATATTGATTATACACATTTATAAATAAATGGATACATGATACTTTGGTGGGAAAAAAATATATAACAATAATAAAATAAAATAGGAGATTTGATCCTTATATGAGTTCATCCTTTACACATTTAAAATTTGACTTTCAATCACATGTTTTATTCCTATGTGGAGATCCAAACTAACCTATTCTTGCGCCAATCAAAATGCTGCATTCCTTATTTTGTTTCTCCATCCGTTTTGTTGAAGATTCGACTATATCTCACTCGTATAAAATATTGCCATAATCCTAAACTTTAGACATCTCAGCCACGCAACATTCCGTAGTTGGCTCACACGCTTTGACAGATTTAAACCTATTTCATTCGCATATACGACTTATTATTTCTTTAAACCAAATGAAAAAAACCTAAACAAGTCTCAAAGCATATTTTCTTGCAAAGAGAAGGATTCGAAGACTGTTTGATGACCAGGTTCTTGTTCGTATCGATGGTGGTTAGAAGTTGTTGTTCGGTCTCAATTCATGGGAGGCCTCGTATTGGTGTTGTACAAAACTTGGTGGTTTAGGGTTCGATCGACTGGTCCTTGTGTTCGTGTGTTTCCTTGGTCTCGCATTTGTATTCTAGTTTCAGTCCCAGTCTATGGTTCGACATAAGGTAATTCTTGAAACCTCTTAACGCTTACTCTCATGAAACTTTATATGAAGACTTAACTATATCAATATATATACGTACATATATAACGTACGACATATATGATATAGCCTAAACATGAAACCTTTATATGAAAACCTGTTAAATTCATAAAATAAGTTATAAAATAACCTGATGGAATCTGGATAAAATGAAGTGAAACATAATATTAACATATTAACTTGGAAACTATAACAGATTACGATCATGCATATACAATTGATGTCGAGTATGGTTTTCCCTTTTATTTTCGATCTTTCCTTTATTCGCTATTCTTATTTGGAAATCATTAGTCATACGATTAATAGGATACATATATAAGCTGAACCGAGAGTCACTTTAATGAGGAACCAATAAAACTACAGGCTTAAGACATATAAATGTCGAGATATATATACGAAACTAGAAACTATAAAAGGTTATGATCATGCATTCACTAATAAAGATACGTAATTATGTTATTGAACCATTGAACATGCCATGATTTTACTATAAAAGTTCTCACTTAAAATAGGGATATTTTAACCATAGGATGCTTGCATGAATATCAGTTTAATGATTTTAGTCATGTAGTAATATGGTGTATAGATATAAGAGAGCACTAATATGAATAAATCATGTGCAAGTTTAATCATATAGGCATGTCACGTACAGTATGTGTATGAAATTCACATACAAGAAACCTTACTACAATATGTTGATATGATATAATCAGTTATCTCATGTTTCATGCGAAAAATATTTAACCAGTATACTCATTCAACTAGTGGTTCAGAGTAGTAAAGAAATAAAAAGGAGTCATAATGAGCTATGAACCATTTAATGTACTTTGGTCTTATTAGAAACACTAATGTGATTAATTATGAGTTCTACCTTAAACTTACTAAACCGGGAAAGTTACTTAAAATGGTTAAACTACTAAATATGAAAACTTGCTAATTCGGGAAACCTGCTAAAAATACAAAGTTACTATTTTTGGAAAGCTGCTATAGATGGGAAGTTACTAAAAATTAAAAGCCGACAAAAACGAGTAACCTGATTTAAAACAAGTTATTAATATTAGCCGATAATTAATTCTTGTATATTCGCTGAAGAAGGAGTGCCTTCCTATTCTTGTGTTATGGTTTCATTGGCAGTTTAAGGTACAGATATTCTACCCTTTCTCAGTAAGGGTGCTTTCTCTCTCAAGACTTTTCGATCCTTGATCTTTGATTCGTTTGCTTTGATTAATCTTCTCATTTCCAGGACAGGCAGTGAAGTTAATCTTCTCATACGTTTCTAGTTGACACAAATTGGTAAGCATCTTCCAAGATTTTTCTGTAAGATTCAAAAGACTAGCTTTTCAAATTTATTTTTGGTCTTTATCACTTGGTGATAGTTTCAGATCTTGCGGAATATAAAGAGATGTTCTAATCTAAGAACACTGTCGCTCCAGCAAATATCATCTCCCAAAATGCACAAATGATCGCCCAATTTCAAACAAGGTATAAAATAGTTTCCATGTTCCTTCTCGTCTTTGAATGTACTATTATGTCATACAATGACAGTTTGTCCAAGTACACGCGAGAAAACGTTATTTATCAAATTCACAAAATGGTCAGAGCTTTAGCTAATACCATTAGCGCCACTAACCGTCATAGTAGTCGTCACGAATACGAAAGGCGATTCCAAACATAACCTCAACTCGTAACTCCATTTCAAAACATACCACAAGGTCATACTATACAATTCTTCCAATTATTCACGAAAACATAATCTCATCATATACACGAAAATAGTTGACGTGATAGCCAATACAATTGGAATCGCTAACTTATTGTTACGAATACAAATACGGCTTCAAAATCATCTTAAGGAACCTTCACGTTCACCCCACGTCGTCTCTCCTCTCCTTCACCAATAAAACTTATATACTTCATGGCTTACGCTCAGTTAATAAACTTATTTCTTAGAAGTTCTTTCATTTGTTTCTTCAGTCTTTCAAATGAAGCCATCAGAAACGGATTTTCAAGGTAGGTCAAAATCATATCAAAGGTAAACGGAATTGTAGAACAACTACATTCGCCAAACTAGACGAATAATTCATGAATTAGGATCAAGAGTAAGGTTTATCAAGATTCTTTAGGCAGATAAGTTAACCACTCAAAAAGGTTGGGATTTTGTTCAGCTTCTTAGCCCAAATGTGCCTCATTGCGAAATACGAACATTGTATTTTTGTCAAAGTGATACGCGTGGGATACTAGTTGCCAACATCGTCAATGGAGTCAAATAGAAAGATGAGAATTATCCAAAAGTAACGGGATCTATCAGATCATTCAATTTAGGGTGCAAAACCATCATACCAATACTGCCAAAATCATCAAGATTCCCATGACAATTTACTGATGAACACAAACAGGATTGCCATAACAAAACTCATAAAGGGGAACTTAATTCAAAGTTTCAATATTATCAGAGTAACTCGAAAACGGAAATGAATTCGAAGTATAGTATAGGCTAAACAGAAGAGTAAAAGAAACTAGTTCACGATCACAAATTTCCTTCGTTCAATTTGGATTATAACCGTTGGTCGCCGTAGACTCTAGATCGGAGTCTAGGTCATTCTCTTCTTCTCTTACTCCCTTTCACTAATCCAACCATTCCTGTTATTCTCGTGTTACGGCAAAAGGCAGCTAGCAAAACCACTTTTGAGATCTCTCTCTTCTTCTTCCACAGACTTATGGCACATTTCGTAATACTTGGTGTCAATACCTTTGTTATCAATTACTTTAGTTTCGTACATCTCTTTCTCCTTGTCATCTATCTTCTGGCAGCCGGTAGCATCAACAGTAGTCCCCTTACTCCTTCTTAAGTGCTGGATCTGTCTTGAGGTATCCTTAATGGCATGAGTCACCATTTTCTTCGGGTTTTCGTCAGGTGGTCCAGAGTGACGAGATTTAACCATCTGAAAGATAACCAAATAGTCAGAATAGGGAAGTCAAGGACAACACGAATGGAAAAGTATGCCGAAGGAAGCCTAATATCTACCCAATCCTCACAGGTTTAAACTTACATTCGCACAGGGAAAAATCCTTAATCAAGTTTTCAAGGTGTTCTCCAATATTCCTATAGTGGAAACCTAATGGTCCAAAACTCACAGGTCCAGGTTATGTATTATAAGTCTTCAGCCTTGTCTCTGATACCATAAATTGTAACACCCCAACCCGTCAAGGGTAAAGATATCACAATAAATAGTGTCCAACAGAGCAAAACACAAGCTTTATACTTTAACAATACAATGAGTACAAAGGTTACTAATGAATTCCAAAATAAGGAAGATACGATAATAAAACAAAGTCCATTATTTAAAAGAACTGTAACACCCTAACCCGCGAAGGGCTAAAGTGTAACACCCCCAAAATACCGCAGCGGAAGACTGTGTCATAGGGGTGCTACTTCATAATACAAAGTACAAGGTATAGAAAACGAACTCTAAATGAGACATTTTGAAAAGTTACCATTCGATTAATGAATTCAAAGTTACAAACATGAGATTCCAAAGTATGATACATAAATGTATACAAAATGTTTTGAATGGTAAATGATAAAAGCGTAAGTCTTCAGAATATGCAACTTGACTCTAAGTTCCACGCACTAGCTATCGCCTTACTAACCTGAGATAAACATGCTAAAGTGTCAACACAATGGTTGGTGAGTTCATAGAGTTTGTCTTAAAACAGTTGAAAAAAACTCAAAAGAATGTTCACACAGCAAAGGCATTGAGAATCCACTCAGTTGCAAGTCCCGCCATAAGAGACTTGCAACCTGTGTGTCCACAACCCACTGCTAAAGATAGTTTACATAATACACCGGATTATATTCACCCAAGGCCAGGAATATATGGCAATGGTGGGGGCATCTTCCCAAATAGTACTACGACATCCAAGGTCAAGCATAGACACAAGGGTAGGGGAATCTTCCCATGAGTACTACCAATACCTCTCCGACAGAATAGAGTATTATGTATGCACGTAAATACGAATCTTGTATTTAAATTAAGCAAGTATAGTGTAATAAGTATGTATAACGCAATCAAGTATAATGCCAATCAAGTATAACACAATCAAGTATGTATGAAATCAAGTATAATGCAATCAAGTATAAGACGATCAAGTATAAAAGCTTTGAATATTTGTACAAGTAAGCAAGTAGTTGAGCATGTATCTCCCCCAAAGAGTTAAAACAAGTATGAAAAAGTAGGGGCTATGACTCACCTTAAGTCTATGTAATGAGAAATGAAAGTGGTAGTCGAATCGCGAAAGTCTCTAAGAGCAGCCTATAATAGAACGTTGCGACTTTGGTTTGGAGTAACGTCTAAGAATACGAAGGATTGCCCATATATGTCTTGCATAATGTTCATGATGTAGTACTTAGTATAATGTGTAAGTCTTTGAATATAAGTGGTTTATGAAACATGTATAGGTTGTACATCTCTTACTACCGTTCAGGCCGACATAATTCAGAAGTCATGGAGTAAACGTTCGAGGAGCCAGGACACTTTAATTCGTAAATCCACAACTCGTCTCGACGGCTTACTTAATGAACTCCTCACATGAGGCTCCCTACTATTGTAGTATTTGATAACATATATATTTATAAGTTTTGATCTTTAATAGTTATATGGTCTTTAGCCGTGGCTTTGCTGTGACCTTGGTCATTGTTACCATGATCTTAAGACTCAACCTTGGCTTTAGCCATGGTTGTGGTCTTGGCTTTAGGTCATTAGACCTCTTGGTCTCATCTAATTATAATCATTATATAGTAACTTTGGTCTAAAAATGGGCTGTTAAGAATTTGAAGAAAATTATCACTCAGAAAGCATTTTCAGGGCTCGAGCTTCTTTGTTCCTGAACGAAAACGTCGTTCCGGACAACTTTTGTGTTTTAACTTTTTGATGAATCGGACCAGAAGGGTGACTTTCAAAATGGCAGAATGCAAAACAGTAGGGTATAGGCAGTTTCGGCGTTTTGGTTTCGCTAACTTCTTATGGCCATAACTTTTGACTCGTGTACTCGTTTTAGGTGATTCAAATTGCTATGTTTTCCTTTTGAAGTCCTTTATAACAGTAAGTAAGTGTCAAATATCATAGTTATACTATTTTGGTCGTGGTTCTCCATAAAAATCACTAGTTTGCTTGTTTACTTGTCATAAGTTAATATATGTATACCAATACTTGTTTTATCCATTTTTAAACATCATGAACATAATACAAAGACCATATATAGCATGAAAGAAACATAATAAGCATGAAAATGATATTGAGCAAGAAAGTGTATAAGGGTTTCTTACAACTTTTGGCTTTCTAAAGAAAGGAAGTCAAGTATAGAACTAGGACACTAAACCTAAGCTTGCAAACCCTTCACCACAACTCTTGTAACCATTGATAGACTTGATATAAACCTTGTGAAAACCATTTAACTTCAGCCCCTAGTCACCTTGTGTAGCTCCTAATTCAACCATGGAATCACCAAACAAACTTAAGAACTAGGTAGAGAATACTAAGACCTTGAACTTTGTAGTGTAACTTGTAGTTTGAAGATCAAAGGATCATGGAGTTAGGGATTGTGTTGTGGCGTTTTTTTATTGATGAGAATGGAAGGGATTAGCTTGCTATTTATACTATGAATGAGGAGGTTAGGAAGGTTACTAGCAACTTACATAAACTTGGTGACAAAGTTGTAATTAAATCTTGATCTAATGGCTAAAGTCATGAGATCATGCCACAAGTGTGAATGCCCCCCCCCCTAGTGGCGGTTCATGAACTTGGAGAACAAGGTGTGGACTTTTGATGGTATTATCCTAAGTATGTAGCTAGTTTTGACTCCGTAAATCGCTAACCGTAAATGATTAAGCCTCAAAACGCAAAACCGGGTATCGTAAAAATATGAAATTTGAAAGTATTGTTAAACATGTCAATATAGTCCATAATAAAATATAAAATGAGTGGTAGGTTCTATCGGGTGCTAAAACCCTGCTAAAAACTGGAAACACGGGTCTAAAACGCGTAATTCGCGTAAAACGCTGAACTGAAAAACGTAAAATTCCGAAACTTTTGGAATTGTCCTAAAATGAGAGAAAATCATATTTCTATTGTTTATAATGTTTTATGGATATATCGGGATGCTGGAAGGACGTTTAAACCTAAAAGTAAATCTCGGACACGGCTTTGTGATTTTTGCAGAAATGATCCGACGAGCGTCAAACTCTCGGATTATCGTTAAAATAGTTTAACTTACGAGAATATGAAATAAAAATTTCTGAGATGAATAGTGAAAAGTGAATAGTAAAATTTTCGGAAATAAAAGTTAACCTGAAATTGCGAATTGTTACATAAAGTGTAACATTATGGAGTCAATTCAGAACACAAGCCAAATGGAGATACATATCTATACAAGGCTTACAAAGGTTACAAGGGAAAAACTAAACAAAATACAAATTGCAAAAGAACAACAATAATGAACTAAGCCCAAGATCAAAACTTCTAATCAACTCTAAGTCCATCCAATAGCTAATCAAGGTGAAGTCTTCTAAGCCCACAATAAGATCTCTCCGTCCATAACCCAGTTTCTACTAAACCTGCCGCATCAGAAAAGAAATGCGGCTGAGCTTACAAAGCCCAGTGAACAGATATAACAACGAAGTAATAATGAAACAGAAAATGAATACTCGCACAAATTCAGACTTGAAGGATTTCAACGAACAGAGTGATCTTGTTTCCCAAGACTTGATCTTAACGATTCAAAGGTGGTTTTGCTTTCCCCATAGAAGGCATATCACGTAGAATCCAAATCAAAAGAATCACATTTCGAAAGTAACCGATGTCAATCATATCCATATAAACGATACCCAAAGGATGATGTAGGATTGGGTGGGTATTCCATTCACGGACAAGGAATTGAACTAGTCAGATGAGAACGTATCAGAAGATAGCACGATGGAGGTGACATATATAAGTCTAACTCTTCAGATTCACAATTAGTTTCGTCTTCAAAACAACCTCCAACAGCATTTTCTCAGGGTTTTAATTGTAATTTCATCAATTTCAAAGGTATCAAGTAAAAATACTTCAAGTTACTGATTTAATACTCATCTTATTCAGAATGACATCATAATCCCTTTTGTTTCATAATTTTACAGTTTATACCCCTCTAGTTATAATATTTACAAAACAAACCTTATATTTACATAATTCATGATTTAATCCCTCTAATGTCAATATTTACCAAACAAGTATATTATTTTACTAAATTTCGGAATGTCACATCAGATTTTACATATAGTACTATTCAGCCCCTCAGATTTCAGAATTTACACAATTAGTCCCTTAAGTTTACAAAACTTATTAATTAAATCATAATTCCATAATAATTACACATTAGGCCCATAAATACTCAAAATTACACAAAACACTTTTAATATTATTATTTGCTCAAAATGGCTTCAAGTTTCCAGAATTTACATTTTTAGTCATTACATTTAATTAATTTGCAAAACAACCCCTTTAATTATAACAATTACAAATAAGCCTTAAATTTACCAAATTAGCACATCATACCCTTTAAGTAACATTTTCTACTATTTTCCCCTGGTCCAAAATAAGTTTCAAAAATATCCAGCAAGTTTAGAAATTTACAGAACACACCCTTCTATTTTTTATTTACAATCGGTAATAATAAAACATAACAAAAACCTAACCCTAATCCCCCAATCATCATACTAATCATTACACATTAATTATAACATTAAATTAACATCACCAACAAGAAAAACTTAAACCCTAATTCATAAATCCTAATTTTCCCTTTTTTTTATTTTGTCGATCGGTAACTAATACATAAATTCCAAAACTAAATTTAAGATTCCAAAATTATGAAACATATTTTATTAGAGTTTTATCATCAGTATAGGACCTGGGAAAAATGTTTTCGAAGCAAGCAAAATTGTGTATAGCCGATTGAATATTTTTATCCATTTTAGAGTTTTTAATTTTGAACAAGTGATATATTCATCATGGATCAATTCCAATATTTTGTACAGGTCACATATGATATAAGAAGTGATAGAAAAATACCAGAAGGATTTTAAAACGTGTGGTGCAGTAGAACAAATTTCTTGTTCTCGGCTAAGATAAATCAAACAAAATAAATCAGCCCGATCAAACTATCGACCCAGAAATCTTTTCACTATTTTTAACATCTTCTTGGACATCAACCACGACCATGAAAAATGTAGGAGGACTTCAGAAAATTTTTGGAGCCGCCAAGGGATTTTTAGAGGGAAAAATAGGGTTTTTAGGTTTATTAAAATGGTAAAAATGGATTCCAAAAATATATAAAGGTATTTTGGGGTGATTAGGCCGAATTATGGGCTGGTATTAAGGAGTAAAAATCAGAAATATTGTTTCCAAAATTACTTGATGCATATCTTAACTTATAATTAATTTGGTACAAAGTTTTAATTCATTTTGGGCTACTATATAATATTTAGGCGTGCCACATATTTTATCTAAGTTCCAAATAACTCAAATACTCTAACAAAATTTATATTTACCATTTGTTACAAGTTTCCAAGTGTTCGGGATTTATTTTGGTATTTTATTTAAGTTATTATTCAAAATTTTAAATTGGAGGGCATTTTGGTAATTTAAATGTGAAGTGAAAATGTGGGTTTTACAAGAACTCTAAGGTTGGTCCACACTCTCTCATCCCTAAAGCTAAACCCCGCATCCTAGCTTAAGTACCTGCCGCATGGAAAAGAAAACGCGGCTGAGCATAAAAAAACTCAATGAACAGATATGAAGGTAACAAGCACATCAAGTAATAAAACAAGAAAGTACGAAATGAATTTACATATAGTGTCACAAGGTATGTCAAAAGATTATCAAGGTTAAGTATGAAAAGTCGTCAAGGTTAAATATCAAGGATCGTCAACTGTAATATCAAGAATTAACAAGTTTCAAGGATCGTCAAGTATAATGTCAAGGGTTTAACAAGTTTCAAGGTATTCACAAGTTTCAAGGTTTTCATAAGTTTCAAGGATTTCAGTATTTAACCCCCAGGCCAAGCAAGTATCCAAGTAAACCAAGTAACCAATTCAAGTAGCCCAAGTTGGAGTGATCAACTCCCAAGATGTGAGGGGTTGCAATGCACGCAAGCCTAGTCACCAAGTAAATATATAATGTAGTCCAAGTCATAATCAAGATGGCCGTAGCCCAAGCAAGTATCAAGTCAAGACAAGACTAGGATGCATCCATAAGCCCCTACAGGCCAATAATAATAATCATAGCAGCAGTCAATAACAAGAATCAGGGACGGTGGGGGACATCTCTCCAGCCCCACTAGAGTACATAACATTGGTGCATCAATGTTATGGTTGTGGCTACTCCACAACAAGTAGCTCCTGGGTAAAATACTGAAGGGTCAAGGGTTCAAGGTTCAATATCAAGTACACGTGGTCAAGTCAAAATCAAAGGTTCAAGTCAAGGTTCAATATCAAGGGTTAAATATCAAGGGTCAATAACAAGGGTTCAATATCAATGGTTCAATATCAAGGGTTCAATCAAGTAATATAAAAGAGAGAGAGAAGATTCATGAGAGAAATAGTTATACTCTTGCTGAAAGAGTACGGAATATCTGTACCTCAGTCCAATTGCACAAGCAAAGTCACAAGTCAAAGAGAGAATGGGTAACTCCCGGTTCACCGAACCTAGAAGATAATGGATACGAATCAAGACGAGTCCGAATTACTCAAGTTACCTCTTTTAGTTATCTTTCCATTTTTAGAAACTTTCCATATTTAGCAACTTTCTATTTTAGGTATCTTTCCATATTTCCCACTTTAAGTAGTTTAAACATTTTAGGATACTTTCTATTTTTAGCAAGTTTCCTTATTTGGAGAGTTTCCAATTTTAGAAGGTTTCCATAAATAGTACTTTCCAAAATTAGCAAGTTTCCATAATTAGCGTATTTCCAAAATTGACAAATTTCCAAATGTTAACATATTCTTATAAGTTAATCTTATCATATTATCAAGTTTCATAGCCTCATTTGTTACGGATTTCATTTTATAGACATTTCCCGAGATTAGGGTTTCATTATGTCACCGGGCATGTTTTAGGGTTAAAAGTGTCAATTTCATAAGTTAAATGTCACAATAGCACACACTCACATTATAACACATTAGCATAAGTCAACTACAACATTTAAGAGCACACTCCAAGAGGGACATGCAATAGGCCACCAAATCATCAACTTAACACATTAGACATATGCATAAAAAAATGACCGGTTTTCTCACAGAATTTAGCCCACTAAACGGATTTTTAAAACATATCAGAAATCCAAAATAAAAATTATAAAAATTCTCACAGAAGAACATGTGTATTGAGAGTCTACATGAATTTTTCCAGATTTTATTTTTAAGTGTAACTCCATATGAAAAATCATTTTCCCATACTTACCCAGAAAATTAACTGCACAAACATGCAGAAAGTTTGCACTTAACGTACCCATTTACACACCTTAGAAAAATTCACAAAGATTCCAGGAAGTCACAAATAACCCAAATATTACCCCCAGTAAACTAGAACTCCTAACACTTTACGGTTTGAAAATGAAAAATAAAAAACTACTACTGAATTAAATTTCTGCAAACACAGATCTGACATATCATCACACAAAATTCAAAAATACACCTAAATCAACCTCAATCACCTCCAAATCAATTGGAACATTTAATTAGGACCCTAAACTGAGTTTACAAGGAAAAATTATGAATTAACCATTTACCAATTTCGTTTTATGATGCATACATTTTCAGCTATCAAATCTGTCCAGAATTACAATACATAAAAACCAAATTCCTTTACCCCTTTTTAATCCAAAATTTAACAAACTAATCACATAATCATCATCATATTATCATCATAAACACATTATCATCATCAAGTATCAAAAGTCATCAAGATCTCAAATCATTAAATACCATTCGAAACATATACATACATAATTCCAATCATCATCAATTTTCTCATCAAATTTAAATATGGGTCGATTTATATAGGTTCATGTATATCAATTCGTATCTTTTTGATTCTTGCGTATAATGATATTCATAATAAAAGGAAATCAAGGAGATAAACAATATTAAAAATAGAAGATACCAACCCTTATATGGGTGATGTATGGATCGAATAGGACAAGAACACCAAGGAACAAGCCTCCAAAAGCTTCCAAATAAACTCCAGTGTACACCAAATCTTCTCACGAACACGTATGAATATTTACCAAGGATCAAGAGCAATATTTTTGGTGTGCAAGGTGTGCATGGAGGAGGGTAGGTGGCGTACAAAAATGTCCAGGAAAAGAGAATGTGTGTTTTTAATTTTTTAGGTTAAGCAAAATAAGGAAAAGAGTGTTTTTAAATTGGTAAATGGCAAAAATCATGGGATTCTATCCTCCTTATAAGGGAAAACGGCCAACCATGGGGGAAGGGTCAAATTCTTATCATTTTTAATTACAATATACTTAGGATAGTCATAGTAATTCATTTCTTAAGTTATGTACAAGTTTTTAATGTCTTTGAACCCTTATAGGTCACGTAACGTGCAACACTTGTGTTTAAATCCAAATTTCACATTCTTGAGTTCATATGATGTTGTAGTAGCTCAATTATCATTTACTTGAAGTTACATGCTCCCGTTTTAGATCATACGATAACCGTTTTTTATTTCGGGCTTGTTTTGTAAACGTCCTTAATTCTTCAAAATTTCAAATTGGAGGGTATTTTAGTCATTAAACCATGATATGAAAATGTGGGTTTTACAACTATTTCCCTCTCAAAAGAATTTTTGTCCGCGAAAATGAAAATAGGAATACGGTAGCGAAACAAAACGAACGCCTACCGGCTACAAAGGAAAATGGGGGTAGGTGGCTCGCATAAACTCCTCGGTCTCCCAGGTCGCCTCACGTGGTGGATGGTTCTTCCAAGGAATTTTAACAAAACGAATACCTTTCTTTCTCATGACTCTCTCCTGTCTATCAAGAAATGCAAGTGACACATTTGGTTGAATCTGGTCGCAAGGGTATGACACCATATGTAGAGGATGATAATTGTATCTTCGGGAAAGCTCATATGAGATACGAACAAAATTTTAAATCAAATTAACTGTATCAAACAGCCGAGATCTCTACAAGAGCTTGAGACTGATGACAGATTTATTGAGGTCAACAGAATGCAAATCGAGAGTTCAAGTTTATCCAATTATCTAACGAATGAACGCAGAGTAACCGCATAGGTAGAATGAACCTAAAGTCTCACAAATTGCAGAAAGTCCAACGGAGATCAAATTCTAAACTTTATAGATACTCCCCAAGATATCCTATGGCCACAATAAGTGCACGTTATATGATGTGAGTATTATCACGTTGGCCAGGTGTCATAATACTAGCATCATATAAATATGCTCTCATGATGGTCATACTTTATCACGAGTCGTAAACAAACAAGTCAATCTTAGTTCACTTATTATTTATATCACCCAAGAAGTCAACCGAAATCAAGCATCATAACCAAGAGGAACATTTAATAACCTAACAGCGGAAGTCTCAATGAATAACTAAAGGAAAACAAAACTATTCGCAAGAATAACTGAAATCTAACATATCAGCAATCAAGGTACGTCGTCTCAAAAGCATCAATCTTCCCAAAAGTCGCCAAAATTTCCAAAACAAGACCAATATCAAGCATACGCAGAATGAACACGGAACATAGATGATATTGGAGAACCTAAATCATCCAAAGATCATATTACTAGGTAATGAAACTCAAGAAATTAACGAGAGTGGGCATTAGTCATCATTTACTTCATCCCTCATAAAATCAACTCATCTAAACAACAAAAGGGTTTGTTCCAAAACCACCCATTCGAAACACCAAATCTCTTCAAGTCCGAGTAATCTGTCTTCTTTTGTCTATCAATCTGGAAGTGAAACAAAACTGTGAACTTGAGTCTGATTCATCAAGCCTTCTGCAGTTCTTCTTGGAATGCGATGGAGTAATGTGAACTCCTGACACGATCTTTACATCCCTTCCTCACCCAGTCTGCTTCTGCTCTAAATTCATCTTAGTACAACCAAGATGAATAGGGAAGTGAGACTGCATGTCTTCATCAGCTCCAGGTTCACCACCTTGACTAGCTTCTTATCCTCTGCATCGCCAACACTTCTGCTTTGTAAGGAGTGTCTTCACTCTTCATGGTAACCACTGTTGTTGTCATTTCCAGGTCAGGCAATGAAGTTAATCTTCTCATACGTTTCTAGTTGACACAAATTGGTAAGCATCTTCCAAGATTCTTCTGTAAGATTCAAAAGACTAACTTTTCAAATTTATTGTCGGTCTTGATCACTTGGTGATAGTTTCAGATCTTACGGAATTTAAAGAGATGTTCTAATCTAAGAACATTGTTGCTCCAGCAATTATTATCTCCCAAAATGCACAAATGATCGCCCAATTTCAAACAAGGTATAAAATAGTTTCCATGTTCCTTCTCGTCTTTGAATGTACTATTATGTCATACAATGACTGTTTGTCCAAGTACTCACGAGAAAACGTTATTTATCAAATTCACAAAATGGTCAGAGCTTTTGCTAATACCATTAGCGTCACTAACCATCATAGTAGTCGTCATGAATGCGAAAGGCGATTCCAAACATAACCTCAACTCATAACTCCATTTCAGAACATACCACAAGGTCATACTATACAATTCTTCCAATTATTCATGAAAACATAATCTCATCATGTACACGAAAATAGTTGACGTGATAGCCAATACAATTGGAATCGCTAACTTATTGTTACAAATATAAATACGGCTTCAAAATCATTTTAAGGAACCTTCACGTTCACCCCACGTCGTCTCTCTTCTCCTTCACCAATAAAACTTATATACTTCACGGCTTAGTCTCAGTTAGTAAACTTATTTCTTAGAAGTTCTTTCATTTGTTTCTTCAGTCTTTCAAATGAAGCCATCGGAAATGGATTTTCAAAGGTAGGTCAAAATCATATCAAAGGTAAAAGGAATTGTAGAACAACTACTTTCGCCAAACCAGATGGATAATTCGCGAATTAGGATCAAGAGTAAGGTTTATCAAGAGTCTTTAGGCAGATAAGTTAACCATTCAAAAAGGTTGGGATTTTGTTCAGCTTCTTAGCCCAAATGTGCCTCATTGCGAAATACGAACATTGTATTGTTGTCAAAGTGATACGTGTGGGATACTAGTTGCCAACATCGTCAATGGAGTCAAATAGAAAGATGAGAATTATCCGAAAGTAACGGAATCTATCAGATCAATCAACTTAGGGTGCAAACCCATCGTACCAATACTTCCAAAAATCATCAAGATTCCCATGACAATTTACTGACAAACACAAACAGGATTGCCATAACAAAACTCATAAAGGGGAACTTAATTCAAAGTTTCAATATTATCAGAGTAACTCAGAAACGGAAATGAATTCGAAGTCTAGTATAGGCTAAACAGAAGAGTAAAAGAAACTAGTTCACGATCACAAATTTCCTTCGTTCAATTTGGATTATAACGGTTGGTCGCCGTAGACTCTAGATCGGAGTCTACGTCATTCTCTTCTTCTCTTACTCCCTTTCACTAATCCAACCATTCCTGTTATTCTCATGTTGCGGCAAAAGGCAGCTAGCAAAACCACTTTTGCTATCTCTCTCTCTTCTTCTTCCACAGACTTATGGCACTTTCCGTAATACTTGGTGTCAATACCTTTGTTATCAATTACTTTAGTTTCGTACATCTCTTTCTCCTAGTCATCTATCTTCTGGCAACCAGTAGCATCAACAGTAGTCCCCTTACTCCTTCTTAAGTGCTGGATCTGTCTTGAGGTATCCCTAATGGCATGAGTCACCATTTTCTTTGGGTTTTCATCAGGTGGTCCAGAGTGACGAGATTTAACCATCTAAACAATAACCAAATAGCCAAAATAGGGAAGTCAATGACAACACGAAGGGAAAAGTATGCCGAAGGAAGCCTAATATCTACCCAATCCTCGCAGGTTAAAACTGAAGTTCGCACAGGGAAAAATCCTAAATCAAGTTTTCAAGGTGTTCTCCAATATTCCTACAGTGGAAACCTAATGGTCCAAAACTTACAGGTCCAGGTTATGTATTATAAGTCGGCAGCCTTGTCTCTGATACCATAAATTGTAACACCCCAACCCGTCAAGGGTAAAGATATCACAATAAATAGTGTCCAACAGAGCAAAACACAAGCTTTATATTTTAACAATACAATGAGTACAAAGGTTACAAATGAATTCCAAAATAAGGAAGATACGATAATAAAATAAAGTCCATTATTTAAAATAACTCTAAAGTTGGTCCACACTCTCTCATCCGCATCCTAGCTTAAGTACCTGCCGCATGGAAAAGAAAACGCGACTGAGCATAAAAAGCTCAATGAACAGATATGAAGGTAACAAGCACATCAAGTAATAAAACAAGAAAGTACGAAATGAATTTACATATAGTGTCACAAGGTATATCAAAAGATTATCATGGTTAAGTATGAAAAGTCGTCAAGGTTAAGTATCAAGGATCGCCAAGTGTAATATCAAGAATTAACAAGTTTCAAGGATCGTCAAGTATAATGTCAAGGGTTTAACAATTTCAAGGTTTTCACAAGTTTCAAGGTTTTCATAAGTTTCAAGGCTTTCAGTATTTAACCCCCAGGCCAAGCAAGTATCCAAGTAAACCAAGTAACCAAGTCAAGTAGCCCAAGTTGGAGTGATCAACTCCCAAGATGTGAGGGGTTGCAATGCACGCAAGCCCAGTCACCAAGTAAATATATAATGTAGTCCAAGTCATAATCAAGATGGCCGTAGCCCAAGCAAGTATCAATTCAAGACAAGACTAGGATGCATCCATATGCCCCTGCAGGCCAATAATAATAATCATAGCAGCAGTCGATAACAAGAATCAGGGACGGTGGGGGACATCTCTCTAGCCCCACTAGAGTACATAACATTGGTGCATCAATGCTATGGTTGTGGCTACTCCACAACAAGTAGCTCCTGGATAAAATACTGAAGGGTCAAGGGTTCAAGGTTCAATATCAAGTACACATGGTCAAGTCATAATCGAAGGTTCAAATCAAGGTTCAATATCAAGGGTTAAATATCAAGGGTCAATATTGTAACCTCCCGTAATTTTCCCATACGATTAGTGAATATCAATATTTGAATATAAGGATATTACGTGAATTAAATACCATTTTTACGAGGAATTTCTTTTTCTTTTTTTTTTCTTTTTTTTTTTTTTTTTTTTATGCATGACTTATTATGTGAATCACTACTACATTTATGATTGACCATTTGCCTAGGAACGATGCTTACACACGAACCTTGATAGTCTATTAATATCGCGAATAATATATAAATCTAAAACGTTTATATTTTATAAATATACGTTTCGTATAATTACCGTACAATATTTATATATTTCCGGAGCCTACGAAAATTCCCAAGATTGCTCACTAATATTTTTGGACCTCGACACGATACTTTGAACAAGCTCACCAAGCTCCACAGCCCAAGCACACCTCTAACTATTATATTTATAAGTCACAAGTACATGTTTGCTTTAGCTCAGTTGATTATAACTTTTACACACGACATATCCCTTTTATTTCACAACTCTAGTTTCCATGCTTCTAAGAATCATGAAAGACAATTGTTATCAACTTTTAAATATAATTACTATACTAGAATATTGATCAAGTTAAAGTACCTTACACGTTTCATCTCAAATTAACACAAATAGTAATAACACTTCGTATAAATTCTAATAAACCACCAACTTTCTGTAACGAATTTAAATCCTAATTTTAAGGCTCTTCTGGTCCGAACCAGAAAAAGTGTAAAACACGAAAGTTGTCCGAAATAATGTTTTACATCTAGACACGCGAGATTTGAACCAAAAACGCAATTCCAAGCTGTTATCTTTAAAATACGACCTGGACTCAAACTTGGGTACTACTACATGTGCAAAACTCTTACACCACCTCCCTCACTTTATTACTACCTCACATAAAACCTACAAAACCATGTGTAAAATCTTACACCCTCAACCTTCCACCTCAAAGCCTCCCCAATCAAAGAACATGCACTCCAAAAATCCACATGATCCCTGCACCACCTCGCCACTTGTCCAGGCACAACTCGGGTATATAAACAAACCATGCAAGTCGACAGTTCACTCACACACTCAACACAAAACTCACTTTCAAATATTACTAAGTCTTTCACATGTTTTCTATCTCTTCTTTCTTTCTGCCACTCGAAGCAAACACCAACATTTACTTCTAGCTACTGTCGTGTGAAGAAGAGAAGCAAGTTGCGGTTTAGTTTTCGAGCTCTAAGGCCTCGCTAGATCTAGTACATGATGGGTTCGAAAGCTTGGAAGCTATGAAGTTGAAGCTTGACTTCGCTTCACGTCCATCACTTGTTCGCATTTCCATTTCGTCTTCCACCACCACAGCTGGTGTAGTAAGTCTCCTAAACCCATTTCAATACCTAGAGTAACTTATCCCGCGTATAGTTTTCTTAGTAAAGCTCGCGACGTGTTTAAACTTCTAAACCCATTTTCACAATACTCACTGTAAAGATTTGTTACTTTCCAAACTTGCTATAACCCTGTTATAGTTCATGCATACGTTATGTATTAAGTTTTCTCAGAAAGGTGTACATTTCATCATGCATGCATATATATACATCCATATATTCATACAAACAGATTTACTAATTGGCTTTGTGGTATTCAAACTTGCGTGGTAATGGCTAAACCTTTCTTAAACACTAATAATCAAGATATATAAGAAATTGCTCGTTTGATTTCAACTCGACATACACGTACATATTTCGAGCTCATTAGAAGCTTTTAAAACTTGAAACAACATATAGATACGTGAATATAACCAAAAATCAAGTTTTGGCTCATAGGACTTGCACATAATCGACCCATAATGTTTTGTGGCTCGTGAAGCTTATTTTCAAAATTTTAAAAATGTATTTACTAAGCTTATGAGTTTTTCAAACTACACATGTAATCGGTTAAAAGTATTTTGCCTTTAAAAAACTCAATAAGCCACATAGTTTGTTTGAGCTTAATCGTTTTCTATAAAACCACCAAGCACTTAACATGAAATGCTTATTAAAATGTTTCTTTTTATCATTTAGCAGTAAAACATGGTTTAATTAACGTACCTTTGTTCTTGTGTGGCCATGCACGACGAAAACGAATGAACTACAGATTAACATAAAGTAAGATTTTAAAACGAATGACGAATACTTAGACGTTACCAAACTCACATGAATGAAAGCTCATAAAACTTATTGCATTTAACGTTCTTGTGTTTCGTTGGGTCGCGAGGAAACACTAATCAAGTGAAACTTAATGAGAGAAAACTACTTGAACATGAATAATCACAAGCTCAGTTTTAGCTTAAGAAGATGAAACATAGACGATTTTATAAACATACACAAACCCACGACACAGTTTTCATCGTGTAATATAACACAAATTATTAACACAGGAAACTAATCTTTAATTATAATTTTATGTAAATGTTTACCATGTAACACCCATAGCTCAGTTGGTTGTGTTACTTAGCCCCTATACAAGAGATACCGAGATCGAAACCAAACAGTGGCAGTTTTATATTTTTAGTTATTTTTGCAACTATGGCAATTTGGCTAATTCAGCCCTCCCAATTTCAATAACCTGCCACTTTTCTTAAAATAAATATAAGTTTGTAATTCATAATAATTGGTACACATTCAGTCCCTAACCTCTAACAACTTGCTACTTTCCTTAAAAGCTTTTTTAAGTTTTATTACTTATATAAACTATTACATTTTTCGACCCTTCAACTTTAAACCACTGTAACACTTTTCATCCTAAAAACTTTTGTAAGTTAATACACATATTTTATTTTTACCATTTCTTGATAAATAAAGTTGTCTAACACTTATTTATTTGGTAACAATATCAACATAAAATATTATATATACTTGTCCACGAATTTGATAAATATATAATTCATATATCCAACGGTCTAATAAATAAAAGTTAACAAGTAATGTTTTACGAAGTCATTATGAATAACTATATGTTTATGAATATATATATAATATATAACGTAAATTATATAACCTGAAATTATTATCGATAACCTGAATACACATTAAGAAATGATTATTCCTACAATAAAACTCATCGGTTCACTTAACCAGGCATAAACTTGCAATTACTATAAATTATCATTCACCAACTTTTGATACATATCATTTATTTATAACGAGAAATATATAAACATTAAACGATACTTATACATAAAGGACAAGTTATATTGTATATAACTTGCTCTTGAACTATTAAGCGTTTTGCCACGCAAGCCACCTCTGCCACAAAGTCATTCTGTCATCTAACACTATTCAAATCACGATTCTCGATAAGTTGAACTTATCCCGGACTTCCATATCATTCAGGTTATCTTTGAAGTCATTTCCATTCTACCTCCGACTTTATGTTATCTAAGCCTATCAAACTCTCAGGTGAGTCATAGCCCCTACTCTTACTTGTTTTACAATGGCTTTTAAACGTTTTTGGGGGAGATACATGCTTAACTACTGTTTTTACTTTTACAAGTATTCATTAATTAAATACAGGACTATATTACATATAAACTTTACTAGTTTACACATTTTTATATCTCATAAGGAGATACTTGCTATAGACATGATTACAAGTGATTTTTCAACGATATGCTATATTTGATCTCTATTGCCTAAGTACCTATTACCAAAAGTCCCTCGATCATGCGCCTTAATCACTTGCAGGGTTAGCGTAAGTAGTTGTGAATAGATCTATTAGGGATTGACAATCCCCATTTGGTCGCTAGAGGAAAGCCACCAAGTGCACGCTATTTGATTTCATAGGTTAGTGGTAAATACCTATCCTGAGGGCCACTGTTTTACATCATTATTATGGATAATTTTGATGCCTGTTAATCGTTGAGTGTCATGAGCTTAGAGCAATAGAACGGTAGTAATGTTGTCGTGATACAGTATTACAACGACTGATGTTTGGGGTGTACAATGATGTAGCCTACTATTTTATTAAACTATGAGATTGTGCACACTATATAGCAGGAAAACTATTAATAATTAACAAACGAACTACTATTTTGGTGTTGACCCGGTGAAGGGCAAACCTACGGACTACTTTTGAATTAATAAGGAAATCACTCATTTTCTGATTTTGATAAATCAACGATTTAAGATATGAATATTATGGATTTACTCACACTTTAATTTGATAATCAACTGTTATTATAACTTCTATCAAATCATAAACTCTTTGATTTTGGAAATCGATATTCGAAACTATAAACTCTATGAACTCACCAACCTTTATGTTGACACTTTTAGCATGTGTTTATCTCAGGTAACTAAACAAGAAGGAACTTGAAGGCACAGAGTGGGCTTGTAACCCGGCATGGGCTTAAATAAACGTTTTGACACATTTCAAATAAACTTGTTGTTTAAACTATGAAACATCTTGATGTCTCGAATATTTGGTATTTTGAATGAAATAAACTTTAAAGCGTCACTTTTGTGTTATTTTCTATGATTGTGACAAAGATCCTCGAAGTAACACCCAAAAAGTCTTCCGCTGACATTTTTAAATCTTCCGCTGACGTGATGATTTTGGGGGTGTTACAGATTGGCATCAGAGCTACATTTATAGAGAACCAAGTGTTTTGAACATTGGACTATAACTACACTTTTAAAACGAACCACTTTTACAAAATACCACCTTATGCCCTCCGTGCCTATGTGTTTCCAACATCTGGTAGAGACGTTACTTTTACATGATTTCGTATATATGTTAACATATTATAATTATGCTAATGACTTATATTTACTAATCGGGATTATTACAAATACCATGTCTTCATATTCCCACCCTATTGTCTTGTCATCGGATTTATAGGCTTCCCCTTCAACATCACCTGTTCCAATTCACCGAAATAGGAAAATTCGACAACTTCAGCCATATGAAGCAAATTCTTCTTATATCACTACCAGCTCTTGTCATACCACCACCAGGATCAGCTATGCCACCACTACCTACTAGCTTCAACCAATAGATCCATGAACTTCTTACTAGAGCAGTATGATAGGCAATTTTAAATGCACATCTTTTGTTCGACGAATTTGATCGGCATTTCGTGCCATATAAGCATATCTTCACTAAAAAGTCATTAGGGCTGCTTTTACCCATGCCAGGAATAGGAACAAGTCCAGTCCATCCTCCTCCCCTGAATAGGCTGTGTCCCCTACATTCGCTTCGCCCACCGCAACTGCGCAAAGATTTTGATCCCCCGTTTAGTAAGTCATGAAAGCACCTGCCTTATGTTTAGACGTATTGATTTTTGTAAAAAGCCAAATAGAGAGTTTTGCGTGTGCCTGCTATAGTAAGAGTAAAGGAAAAGCTTGAAAAGCATACTTGCTTGAAGAATGGAAAGAGATTCCTTCAGCGGTTCAACCTTACATTCACATAGGAGTTATTTGCGTAGAAAACCCCCAAATAGTGCTCTTAGTATCAAAGCCTTCTTTTAAACTGTCAAGAAACATAATTAAACTGAAAGACTTTAGACCTCCTACCAGAACAAAAGCTGAAGTTCAGCAACCTTCTCTATGTCCATCACTTTTATCCGAAACCCTCATTGTTAAATATCTGTTACAGACAAACTTTTTGTCTAAATGGGTAAGTTACCCCACAGATTTTCACGGAATGTGAATAATAATTATTTTCCAAACACAATAGAATAACAATCTTCAATGAAATTGTTTCTCAAGTCAAGACAACGCCACTAGTTAGAGCTACTCTACAATTATGACTGTGAGATACGTTATTACCCAAGAAAGGCTAATGTAGTAGTAGATACGTTAAGCTAGAAAGAACAATTAAAACCACTCAGGATTAGATCATTAGAAATGACTACTTATTCACCTTTTCATCACACTGTACCTTTGTTGGCAGACAGACTTGTCCGACATAAGGATCAACTCGATCCTATTACCGACACCCTCAACGACTTTCTTCGTGAACACGTAGAGACTCTTACAGATGAGATTGAGAACTTCGTAATTGGCCAATTAGTTATGAAGGTTGTATTTGAATAGATGAATACTCAGTTTTGGGAATCAATGGAGCTTATAGGAGCATTGTGTGGAGCCAACACTTCAACAGAAATAACGATGGGAGCCCTGGACCGTGAAATTGAGAGGATTGACATGGAGAATGTGTATCCTAGGCAAGCCTTACAAGAATCCCTCACTAGGGAAAGAGCAAGAGATCAAACCATCGAAACTATAACCTCTGCCATTCAAGAACTCCAAAACCGTATGGACAAAACCTTAGGAAAACCATGAATCTGAGACTTGTCAGCTTAACAAACCAATGTTGTATTAATAAGGAATCTTGTCATATGATGATTTGTAAACATTCAAACAAGTATTAATAAATGTTGTAATGACATCGGTTTATGTTTGTCCTTCCGACATGATGTGACACATCTTAATTTAAATTTCTCATTCACTAAGTTGTTATGATTATAACCTATTCTTGGTTGTATAAGAAGTATTCTAACTTAACTTGGTCAGTATGAAATTCTAAACATACGTCTTTCTTCCGTCGATGATAGCAACATGGCTAGAACTAGAAGAACAACCACAACCACTACGCCAACAAACCCCGAAGTGATGACCCCAGCAGCGATACAGCAAGCAATTGCTGATGGTGTCAATCTCGTCTTAACCGAATAAGCCCGCCAAAGAGATACTGGCACACAAATGACTGGAAACGCGACACCCGCACCTCGTTACTACACCTATAAGGACTTTATAGCATGCCAACCCACATACTTCAAAGGTACCGAAGGGATATCCGAATTATCCCAATGGTTTGAGCGATGTGAAACGATCTTCCAAAGAGGTAGATGCTCAGAAAACAACAAAGTTAGCTTCGTAACGGGAACTCTAATACAAGATGCCCTATCTTGGTGGAATGCTATTGTTCAGACTCTAGGAGCAACGACAGCATATCAACTCTCATGGACTGAATCCAAGACCAAGATATTAAAGAAGTATTGTCCTCGTTCGGAATTGAGGAAGCTTGAGGATGAGTTCTATGTGTTGGTAGTAAAGGGAATAGATCTGAGAATTTACAACCGAAGGTTTTAGGAACTTAAGGTGCTATGCCCATCAATGGTGCCTGACCTTGAGAAAACCTTAGAGAAGTACGTCAAAGGACTCCCTAGGAGCATTGAAGGAGATGTCACCTCATCAAACCCGCCAACCCTGGAAGCAGCAATGAAACTTGCTCAGAGGCTATTGGACCAAGAGGTCAAATGCAATGAGCTCAAAAGGAAACTCGATAATAAAAGAATCACCCATCACCACGACAACAACCATCATAGCAACACCAGCAATCACCGCAACAACAACAACAATTCTCAACAACGCAACAGACTGATGAAGTTTAGAATTTAACCGTCCAAATTCCTTAAGCACTTTGTGGTACTAAGTGATGTCACCTTTAAGTGTTCGTATTTCTCACGACTTAGGTCTACTTTCTGTTCAATAAGCGACTCGCTGTGATATTTCCTCATCGATTGTGTTATTTAGTTCTTCCTGAATTCCATATTATCCACTCCTTCTACTCTAGCTATCATTTTATTTGTGGCATGGCCAAAATCCATTTCAACACCAAATCAACGAACCATTTTAGTATTGACTAAGTTATGGCAATCACTCATACCTTGATTTAGGAAATCAACCGTTTGACTTATAAACTCTACGAACCAACAACTAGACCGGACATCATACGGGTCGATTGGTCCAAGCATTGCATTATTACTCGTAAATTATACATAGCCTGATCACCTATGTCTAATTTAGGAAAAATCATGCAATGAAGGGAACAATTTTCTCTGAGAGGTAAGTAAGTTATACTTGAGATATAGGATTTCTAAGGAACACGAAGATCAGATTCACACCAAGTACCCACATCTTTTCCCTAGACACCCGTGGCAACTATCTTAGACTAGAATTCCGGGACGGAATTCCCACTAAGAGGTAGGTAATGTAACCTCCCGTAATTTTCCCATACGATTAGTAAATATCAATATTTGAATATAAGGATATTATGTGAATTAAATACCATTTTTACGAGGAAATTTTTATTTTATTTTTTATGCATGACTTATTATGTGAATCACTACTACATTTATGATTGACCATTTGCCTAGGAACGATGCTTACACACGAACCTTGATAGTCTATTAATATCGCGAATAATATATAAATTTAAAACGTTTATATTTTATAAATATACGTTTCGTATAATTACCGTACAATATTTATATATTTCCGGAGCCTACGAAAATTCCCGAGATTGCTCACTAATATTTTTGGACCTCGACACGATACTTTGAACAAGCTCACCAAGCTCCACAGCCCAAGCACACCTCTAACTATTATATTTATAGGTCACAAGTACATGTTTGCTTTAGCTCAGTTGATTATAACTTTTACACACGACATATCCCTTTTATTTCACAACTCTAGTTTCCATGCTTCTAAGAACCATGAAAGACAATTGTTATCAACTTTTAAATATAATTACTATACTAGAATATTGATCAAGTTAAGGTACCTTACACGTTTCATCTCAAATTAACACAAATAGTAATAACACTTCGTATAAATTCTAATAAACCACCAACTTTCTGTAACGAATTTAAATCCTAATTTTAAGGCTCTTCTGGTCCGAACCAGACAAAGTGTAAAACACGAAAGTTGTCCAAAATAATGTTTTACGTCTAGACTCATGAGATTTGAACCAAAAACGCAATTCCAAGCTGTTATCTTTAAAATACGACCTGGACTCAAACTTGGGTACTACTACATGTGCAAAACACTTACACCACCTCCCTCACTTTATAACTACCTCACATAAAACCTACAAAACCATGTGTAAAATCTTACACCCTCAACCTTCCACCTCAAAGCCTCCCCAATCAAAGAACATGCACTCCAAAAATCCACACGATCCCTGCACCACTTCGCCACTTGTCCAGGCACAACTCGGGTATATAAACAAACCATGCAAGTCGACAGTTCACTTACACACTCAACACAAAACTCACTTTCAAATATTACTAAGTCTTTCACATGTTTTCTATCTCTTCTTTCTTTCTGCCACTCGAAGCAAACACCAACATTTACTTCTAGCTACTGTCGTGTGAAGAAGAGAAGCAAGTCGCGGTTTAGTTTTCGAGCTCTAAGGCCTCGCTAGATCCAGTACATGACGGGTTCGAAAGCTTGGAAGCTATGAAGTTGAAGCTTGACTTCGTTTCTCGTCCATCACTTTTTCTTATTTCCATTTCGTCTTCCACCACCACAGCTGGTGTAGTAAGTCTCCTAAACCCATTTCAATACCTAGAGTAACTTATCCCGCATATAGTTTTCTTAGTAAAGCTCGCGATGTGTTTAAACTTCTAAACCCATTTTCACAATACTCACTGTAAAGATTTGTTACTTTCCAAACTTGCTATAACCCTGTAATAGTTCATGCATACGTTATGTATTATGTTTTCTCAGAAAGGTGTACATTTCATCATGCATGCATATATATACATCCGTATATTCATACAAACAGATTTACTAATTGGCTTTGTGGTATTCAAACTTGCGTGGTAATGGCTAAACCTTTCTTAAACACTAATAATCAAGATATATAAGAAATTGCTCGTTTGATTTCAACTCGACATACACGTACATATTTCGAGCTCATTCGAAGCTTTTAAAACTTGAAACAACGTATAGATACGTGAATATAAACAAAAATCAAGTTTTGGCTCATAGGACTTGCACACAATCGACCCATAATGTTTTGTGCCTCGTGAAGCTTATTTTCAAAATTTTAAAAACGTACTTACTAAGCTTATGAGTTTTTCAAACTACACATGTAATCGGTTAAAAGTATTTTGCCTTCAAAAAACTCAATAAGCCACATAGTTTGTTTGAGCTTAATCGTTTTCTATAAAACCACCAAGCACTTAACATGAAATGCTTATTAAAATGTTTCTTTTTATCATTTAGCAGTAAAACATGGTTTAATTAGCGTACCTTTGTTCTTGTGTGGCCATGCACGACGAAAACGAATGAACTACAGGTTATCATAAAGTAAGATTTTAAAACGAATGACGAATACTTAGACGTTACCAAACTCACATGAATGAAAGCTCATAAAACTTATTGCATTTAACGTTCTTGTGTTTCGTTGGGTCGCGAGGAAACACTAATCAAGTGAAACTTAATGAGAGAAAACTACTTGAACATGAATAATCACAAGCTCAGTTTTAGCTTAAGAAGATGAAACATAAACGATTTTATAAACATACACAAACCCACGACACAGTTTTCATCGTGTAATATAACACAAATTATTAACACAGGAAACTAATCTTTAATTATAATTTTATGTAAATGTTTACCATGTAACACCCATAGCTCAGTTGGTTGTGTTACTTAGGCCCTATACAAGAGATACCGAGATCGAAACCAAACAGTGGCAGTTTTATATTTTTAGTTATTTTTGCAACTATGGCAATTTGGCTAATTCAGCCCTCCCAATTTCAATAACCTACCACTTTTCTTAAAATAAATATAAGTTTGTAATTCATAATAATTGGTACACATTCAGTCCCTAACCTCTAACAACTTGCTACTTTCCTTAAAAGCTTTTATAAGTTTTATTACTTATATAAACTATTACATTTTTCGACCCTTCAACTTTAAACCACTGTAACACTTTTCATCCTAAAAACTTTTGTAAGTTAATACACATATTTTATTTTTACCATTTCTTGATAAATAAAGTTGTCTAACACTTATTTATTTGGTAACAATATCAACATAAAATATTATATATACTTGTCCACGAATTTGATAAATATATAATTCATATATCCAACGGTCTAATAAATAAAAGTTAACAAGTAATGTTTTACGAAGTCATTATGAATAACTATATGTTTATGAATATATATAATATATAACGTAAATTATATAACCTGAAATTATTATCGATAACCTGAATACACATTAAGAAATGATTATTCCTACAATAAAACTCATCGGTTCACTTAACCAGGCATAAACTTGCAATTACTATAAATTATCATTCACCAACTTTTGATACATATCATTTATATATAACGAGAAATATATAAACATTAAACGATACTTATACATAAAGGACAAGTTATATTGTATATAACTTGCTCTTGAACTATTAAG
Organism: Artemisia argyi; assembly: GCA_030686995.1. Classification (NCBI taxonomy): domain Eukaryota; kingdom Viridiplantae; phylum Streptophyta; class Magnoliopsida; order Asterales; family Asteraceae; genus Artemisia; species Artemisia argyi. The sequence goes on from CM060709.1 coordinate 178,406,890, forward strand.
CGTTTTGCCATGCAAGCCACCTCTGCCACAAAGTCATTCTGTCATCTAACACTATTCGAATCACGATTCTCGATAAGTTGAACTTATCCCAGACTTCCATATCATTCAGGTTATCTTTGAAGTCATTTCCATTCTACCTCCGACTTTATGTTATCTAAGCCTATCATAACTCTCAGGTGAGTCATAGCCCCTACTCTTACTTGTTTTACAATGGTTTATAAACGTTTTTGGGGGAGATACATGCTTAACTACTGTTTTTACTTTTACAAGTATTCATTAATTAAATACAGGACTATATTACATATAAACTTTACCAGTTTACACATTTTTTTATCTCATAAGGAGATACCTGCTATAGACATGATTACAAGTGATTTTTCAATGATATGCTATATTTGATCTCTATTGCCTAAGTACCCATTACCAAAAGTCCCTCGATCATGCGCCTTAATCACTTGCAGGGTGAGCGTAAGTAGTTGTGAATAGATCTATTAGGGATTGACAATCCCTATTTGGTCGCTAGAGGAAAGCCACCAAGTGCACGCTATTTTATTTCATAGGTTACTGGTAAATACCTATCCTGAGGGCCACTGTTTTACATCATTATTATGGATAATTTTGATGCCTGTTAATCGTTGAGTGTCATGAGCTTAGAGCAATAGAACGGTAGTACTGTAGTCATGATACAGTATTACAACGACTGATGTTTGGGGTGTACAATGCTGTAGCCCACTGTTTTATTAAACTATGAGATTGTGCTCACTATACAGCAGGAAAACTATTAATAATTGACAAACGAACTACTATTTTGGTGTTGACCCGGTGAAGGGCAAACCTACGGACTACTTTTGAATTAATAAGGAAATCACTCATTTTCTGATTTTGATAAATCAACGATTTAAGCTATGAATATTATGGATTTACTCACACTTTAATTTGATAATCAACTGTTATTATAACTTCTATGAAATCATAAACTCTTTGATTTTGGAAATCGATATTCGAAACTATAAACTCTATGAACTCACCAACCTTTGTGTTGTCACTTTTAGCATGTGCTTATCTCAGGTAACTAAACAAGAAGGAACTTGAAGGCACGGAGTGGGCTTGTAACCCGGCATGGGCTTAAATAAATGTTTTGACACATTTCAAATAAACTTGTTGTTTAAACTATGAAACATCTTGATGTCTCGAATATTTGGTACTTTGAATGAAATAAACTTTAAAGCGTCACTTTTGTGTCGTTTTCTATGATTGTGACAAAGATCCTCAAAGTAACACCCAAAAAGTCTTCCGCTGACATTTTTAAGTCTTCCGCTGACGTGATGATTTTGGGGGTGTTACAAATATCAAGGGTTCAATATCAAGGGTCAATATCAAGGGTTCAATCAAGTAATATAAAAGAGAGAGAGAGAAGATTCATGAGAGAAATAGTTGTACTCTTGCTGAAAGAGTACGGAATATCTGTACCTCATTCCAATTGGACAAGCAAAGTCACAAGTCAAAGAGAGAATGGGTAACTCCCGGTTCACCGAACCTAGAAGATAATGAATACGAATCAAGACGAGTCCGAATTACTCAAGTTACCTCTTTTAGTTATCTTTCCATTTTTAGAAACTTTCCATATTTAGCAGCTTTCTATTTTAGGTATCTTTCCATATTTCCCACTTTAAGTAGTTTAAACATTTTAGGATACTTTCTATTTTTAGCAAGTTTCCTTATTTGGAGAGTTTCCAATTTTAGAATGTTTCCATAAATAGTACTTTCCAAAATTAGCAAGTTTCCATAATTAGCATATTTCCAAAATTGGCAAATTTCCAAATGTTAACATATTCTTATAAGTTAATCCTATCATATTATCAAGTTTCATAGCCTCGTTTGTTACGGATTTCATTTTATAGACATTTCCCGAGATTAGGGTTTCATTATGTCACCGGGCATGTTTTAGGGTTAAAAGTGTCAATTTCATAAGTTAAAGGTCACAATTGCACACACTCACATTATAACACATTAGCAGAAGTCAACTACAACATTTAAGAACACACTCCAAGAGGGACATGCAATAGGCCACCAAATCATCAAGTTAACACATTGGACATATGCATATAAAAATGACCAGTTTTCTCACAGAATTTAGCCCACTAAACGGATTTTTAAAATGTATCAGAAGTCCAAAATAAAAATCATAAACATTCTCACAGAAGCACATATGTCTTGAGAGTCTACATGAATTTTCCTAGATTTTAGTTTTAAGTGTAACTACATATGAAAATTCATTTTCCCAGACTTACCCTGAAAATTAACAGCACAAACATGCAAAAAGTTTTCACTTAACATATCCATTTACACACCTTAGAAAAATTCCCAAAAATTCCAGGAAGTCAAAAATAAACCAAATATTACCCCAGTAAAAGAAGAACTCCTAACTCCTTACGGTTTGAGAATGAAAAATCAAAAACTGCTACTGAATTAAATTTCTACAAACACAGATTTGACATATCATCACACAAAATTCAAAAATACACCCAAATCAACCTCAATCGCCTCCAAATCAATTGGAACATTTAATTAGGACCATAAACTGAGTTTACAAGAAAAAATTATGAATTAACCTTTTACCAATTTCGTTTTATGATGCACACATTTTCAGCTATCAAATCTGTCCAGAATTACAATACATAAAAACCAAATTCCTTTACCCCTTTTTAATCCAATAATTAACAAACTAATCACATAATCATCATCATATTATCATCATAAACACATTATCATCATCAAGTATCAAAAGTCATCAAGATCTCAAATCATTAAATACCATTCGAAACATATACATACATAATTCCAATCATCATCAATTTTCTCATCAAATTTAAATATGGGTCAATTTATATAGGTTCATGTATATCAATTCGTATCTTTTTTATTCTTGCGTATAATGATATTCGTAATAAAAGGAAATTAAGGAGATAAACAATAATCAAAATAGAATATACCAACCCTTATATGGGTGATGTATGGATCGAATAGGACAAGAACAGCAAGGAACAAGCCTCCAAAAGCTTCGAAATAAACTCCAATGCACACCAAATCTTCTCACGAACACGTATGAATATTTACCAAGGGTCAAGAGCAATATTTTTGGTGTGCAAGGTGAGCATGGAGGATGGTAGGTGGCATACAAAAATGTCCAGGAAAAGAGAATGTGTGTTTTTAATTTTTTAGGTTAAGCAAAATAAGGAAAAGAGTGTTTTTAAATTGGTAAATGGCAAAAATCATGGGATTCTATCCTCCTTATAAGGGAAAACGGCCAACCATGGGGGAAGGGTCAAATTCTTATCATTTTTAATTAAAATATACTTAGGATAGTCATAGTAATTCATTTCTTAAGTTATGTACAAGTTTTTAATGCCTTTGGACCCTTATAGGTCACGTAACGTGCAACACTTGTGTTTAAAACCAAATTTCACATTCTTGAGTTCATATGATGTTGTAGTAGCTCAATTATCATTTACTTGAAGTTACATGCTCCCGTTTTAGATCCTAGGATAACCGTTTTTTATTTCGGGCTTGTTTAGTAAAGGTACTTAATTCTTCAAAATTTCAAATTAGATGGTATTTTAGTCATTAAACCATGATATGAAAATGTGGGTTTTACAGTATTCCTTTCAGCAGAAGCTTATGATGTCCTGTTTCTCATGCTTATATGCGTTTCGTTTATCCGTTGCTTTGTTATATGTCTATTCACTGGGCTTTTTAAGCTCATCCGCATTTCTTTTCCTACGGCAGGAGTGTTAGTGGACTACCCCGATGATTAGAAGCCCATTTACATTTAGACTAGTTTTGTACTTGGATTAGATTATACTTGGTTTAGTTTGTATCTTCTTTTCTTTTATAGTTTTAGTATTCCTTTGTACTTTTAAATTTTTTTCCCTTGTAATCTTTTGTTTTAAGTATTCCGCTTGCATTGTATGCTTTGTATGCTTTGATATTTCACCATACTGTAGCGCTCCGAACCCATGCCGGGTTGGGGTGTTACAGATTGACTGAGTGTGTTTAAATATTGGGATAATTACCAAAATGGCCCGCTGCCCTGAGGTTTAGGCATTTTTAGCCCGATTTTGAAATATTCTTGGTTGAGCCCAGGTTGCCCTGGGCAACAAACGTATAGCCAACCGTATGATGACACGTGTCCTCCAGTTGCCCAAAAATTGCAAAAGTTGCCCAAAAAACACAAAAGCTGCCCCAAAAAATGACACTTGTCATCATGCGGGTGGCTATACGCTTGTTGCCCAGGGCAACCCGAGCTAAAACGGGAATATTTCAAAATCGGACTAAATATGCCTAGACCCAGGGCAACCAGGCTATTTAACTATTTATCCCTTAAATATTTGTGTTCTGTAATATAAACCAGAAAATGGAATTTTGCTAGTGCGACGTACTTTTGTCATCAGACCACAAAAATAAGATTTTAAACCAAAATGTTTATTATATGTTTCGTATCTTGTATAATCAGTGCATGCTTGATTTGTGTTTGTCAAAAAACTAAAAATAAAAATATTTTCATCTTTGTTTTTGTTTTTTATTTGTTTCGTATCTTTGAATAATACTTATTATAGTTTCCTTCTTATATTATTTTTCAATTCGTAGTGTTTTGAGTGTGCTTGTTTTAGTAAATTGTGAATAAATAAAATTTTAAAAGAAATAAAAATTTCCAAAATATGTTTTTGAACTTTGTGGGTGTGTTCGCTTTAAACCCTCACGAGACTATAACTCGTCAACTCGGGACACTGAGGGGTTTAAAGGCTTGTTGCATATGCTAAAAGCTAAATACAACCATGATGCCTACGAAAGTGCGCTTTAGTATTTTACGTTTATCGTAGTTTTGTGTATTTTGCAGATTAAATAAAAGTGGAGGTTGGTCGGATGGTTTCTTATATATATATATATATATATATATATATATATATATATATATATATATATATATATATATATATATATATATATATATATATATATATATATATATATATATATATAAAACAGGAGGCGTTACACGTAGATAATTGAAGAATATGCCACCTCATTGCCCAGTCATTGCCGTGTAATTCATTATCAGCCATGTCATCACATTGTGGCGGCCATGTAAGCAATTTTTATAATTTATTTTGTGAATTTAGCCATGGAAGCAATTTTGTAAACTAAATCCGGCTGAATAATATAAAAAAAAATAAAAAATAAAAAAAAATAAACTACATGGATTTGAACTTGGGACGTTTCACACATTAGGGAACATGCTAACCACTAGAGCAACACAATTTTTTGATTACATTATGGAAAGCCAAATCTATCAACTCAAACAAAACAAAAAATAATAATAAAAAAAGAAAAAAAAATACACTAAATATTTACTATGTACTTCAATGAGAATAACCTAGCAAAACTCATCCCATATCATTCTTAACGTATCCTTCTGCAACCCTAAAAATCACCCTAAATCTGTATCTCAATAGAAGTCCATGTAACACATTCATGGATTTATTAACATATAATACGCATGATGAGGGATCTAGCCTTATATGTATAATGAAGATTTATAAAAGGTTTTTTATTCTAATCTGTTATATACATCTTCATAAATAATGTGAAGAACACAAATTATTTACACAAACATGTTCTATGATTATTTGTGATTCGTTTGGTTATTTATTGTTACATCTAATTTTGTTTTACTTAGTTTTATGAAGTTAAGTTGGTTTTTTACGTAATGTTCTTGCAGGGATTAAGTTTCCATTGGTTTTGTATAAAATTCTTTCTCATGTACGGTATGATACATATTCATAATTTGTGTTTGATAATTTGTTGCATTATATCACATTATGTTATTACGAATAAATAATATTCATGAAGTTGGTAATTTTAATGCTCTTTTACTTCTTCATAGTGGTCAGCTAGGGTTAAGTTTGTTTCAGTGAAAATGGTAAAGGGATGTAAAGGGGAACGTATTAGGTACTAATTTCTTCATTTATAATCATATATATTTGAGAATAAATTATTATTAATGTTAATATAAACTAATTATTTTTTGTATTCAGGAATCAACACCTTCGCTCAGGTTACAACTACTATTTCTGGTGAAGCAGCCATTAACATGGGATATTCGCCTATTACATATACAAGTGTGCTTGGTGAACCGCTGCATGTGGAGGTAATCAGTTATCACGATTAGTTACTTATGAATCTTTGTTTTGTTGATTACTCATCACTGTTGCATATGTAGGATATTGCTGTATCTATTCAAAGAGGAAGTCTGGACTGGGATTGGGGCCTATGTTGTATTAGACATGCTCTTCGTAGTACTCCGACACCTGATTGGTAGAGGTGTGGTGTGATTTCACGTTTTTTGGTTTATGAGGTTATTAGGTTTGAGCTTTTGTACTTGATTAAGTACATAAGCTAAATTTGATAAGCTCTATGATAACCGATAAAGTGAGCTTATGAACTTTTAGCATGATTTTTGAATAATGTTTAATTTTGAGCTATTTGTTGATGCCAATACAGATTCAGTTGTGGCCGATGTGCCACTTGAGGACAAGTTTACTACCGAAGTGAAACTTTATGATCCTAAGTCTATTGATTGTTAGGTTTGTTATAGATTATTCAACATTGAATGTCATGCAGGAGAACATGAATTATGCGACAAAAGAAAAATATGGAGAATATTATAACCAACTAATAACTGGGTTCTTGAGTTAATATGGTAAATGGATTGTTGAAGTTTATATATTTTGTAAAAGGTAAATATGTTTCTGTTATAGATTGACAGGTGTATTTTAGGTCTGGCAATGGGAAGCAAGTTGAAGTTGTTTAGACTTCCAAAAAATTTGTTGTGTAGCAAAAGGGTCGTAGCACTTTCTAGCAGATATGTCTCTATAAGATATAGGACTATTCCGATCTAATGTATCTGGACTTATTCTTGAAAAACTCAAGTATTCTTATTTTTTGTTGTGGTGCAAGTATTGACTGAAGGTCGTCAAAGGAAATCGAAACCCCGGGTTTTAATTTAGTGTTGTGTCATGTGTCATTAAGATGTAGCAAAATGGACAGGTTGTTTTTGTTTGGTGCTGATGGGTTGTACCTGAGTGTAAAAAATGAATATGTAACCTTTGTCGGCACTAATTATTTGGTCTTTTAGCAAGCAGTCACTATTTTAGTTTATTACAATCTTCGTATGATTCTCATTAGTTGTATGGTGGATCTCATATAAAACTTAATCTTAATGAGAGTTTGGTTTGGGCGTGGATTGCAGCTTGCATTATATATTTTCTCTTTGACATTTCGCTTTTCCATTTTATGTTTTTTTCTAATTGATGGTTGTTTTGATCATTGTGTTTCTTATTAGACATTGATGGCTTTGTAATCTCAAGCTTGGAAATTGAAGATCATCAAGCCACAACAAATGTTCCACAAGTAAAAGAGTCCAAACACATAAATGAGGTGAGCATATCTAACTTTGTCAAGTGTTAAACCATTTATTTACATGTTTATACTAATTAGACCCACTGTAACTTATTTTACTTCTATAATAGATGTCACCGGAGTTCTTTGTGAATGGGTCCTCTTGGAGAAAATCAAGAAGGAAGCAAAAGTGCTCATCCCAAAAGTAATTAGATTTCGACAAGTAGGTAAACCCACATATTGAGAAAGTTGATTGTTGATATATTTTTATAGTTATCTAATTAATTATCCTTAACTTCAATCAGTGATTCAGTTCATTATCTAACTATCTATTTATGATGATTCAAGTTGCAATGATCACTCTGAAACACATATCTAAACACCCCTGAATGCCTTAACCTCGACTTTTTAACACGATTATATGGATTATTATAGCTATTTTTTTACCTTAACATAAATATTTCATTAACCAAAAGACTGAAAGAAGTGCAACCTCAGCAACCATGGTATAATAACACGCGTGTGTATCTCGAACTTCTTGCTAATTATTTATGGGAGACAGCCAGCAAGCAGGTTGAGTTAGACCTAAATGCTGCAAAATATCGGCTCGACAGTGACCACTATGGCTTAGTCAAAGTCGAACAAAGGGGTATTAAATACTTGGCAGTTCACAAGGTTGGCCAATTCTATTCAATATTAATATTTTATTGCAAATCTACACCTAACTTAATTCACACATTAAAAAAACACTTTGACTGAAACTTTTGTATTCTAATCGCTATTTTTGCATGTTCTTTTGCAAATAGGGGGACTCAATTACTCAAAATTGGTTTTACTCAGATAAGTAGTTAAGGGGGTGTTTGGATTAGCATTATAAAGTGAAAATTCTGATAAAAATAAGTGCTTTTAGTGTAAAGATAAGCAAATACAGTAAGTAGTTTTATTATAAAGACTCAAAATTGCTTTTACATTGTCTTGATGGTCATTCTTTGGTGACATGATTTCAGGTTGCTGAGTCTGTTACCAAGTTGAACAGCCGATTGCATCACTACATTCCAAGGTGAGTTTTCATAGCCCCGTTTTCAATTTATAATTTTATTCTAAACTCCCGGGGGAGAATACATTGCACCATTTTCATACGGGCCAAAGTATCAAATTCATTTACATTGCTTAAGTTACATCATTAACATGCTAAAGTCCCTAGTTTATCATGAACCGTTAATTACGAGTAAGCGAGGGTGAGTGAATAGATCTATTGAGGGTGACTCCTCCGTTCGGGTTGGTAGCGCCAACTAGTCTACGAACGCATTTCACTTGAATCACATTAGAGTGTCTGGCATGAGCTTATAGCAATTGTATTATTTTTCAGTATATGGCGACATTGTCATATGTACATTATACTTGTGGTTACCGTACAGACATATCATTTACATAAACCTATGATTTCTCACCAACATTATTGTTGACCGTTTTAGCAATGTATTTTCAGGTAATTAAGGAATTAGCTGGCATGTGAAGGCACACGGAAAACATTTTTGTGGAAAACTAGAAGAGGGTTGAATAGTTTACCGGTTTTTCGTTTAATTATCTTTTGAAAATTTCCGTTTAATCAAAGATATGAACACAAAGACAATATATAACATGCAAGTATAAAGAAAGAAATGATCAAACCACAACACGAGTATTTATTGTGGTTCGGCTAAAAAGACTCTTTTTCCTTGCCCTACGTCCACGCCCCGAGTATCCAACTCGAGAGTTTCTTTCACTAGTCAACAAGCTCCTTTCACCGGCGGAGAAAACCTTACACGTCGCTTACATGATTACCGACACTAAGCTAGATGTCGAGTTCTTTTACAAGGGTACAACCACTCCCGTTAGTTCTTTTACAAGGGTACAACAACTCCCGTCACTCTATGTATTTTAAGGCCTAAAATACTAATCGATAACAACTGAAAACACACAATCAAATGAAGTGTAAACTACACAAAGTCTACACGATGCTAAGCTAACAAGTCTTGCAACGTTGTATTGAATACTTGGAACTTTATATGAACTTGTGAACTTCTTTGCTACAAAAGAAACTTCACATTAAGATGAAATGTTAAGGGGTTAGATGAATGAATGTATGTGTGTGAAATATAATGAGCAGTGATGAAACCTAAATACAAACAAATGGCTTGGTATTTATAGCAAAACATTCTGCAGGCCTGGCGGATACGGCGGAACCCTCAGATGGGTTCCGCCCGTGTATCTCCAGGGTTCCGCCGGGCTGACAGAAGGTTTTGCAATAAATCTTTCCAAACCAACAAAAGTCACATCAACTAAATTCTAGTCAAACACATTGAATCAAAAGTGAAATACTTCCAAAAATGTGTAAGAGGTTATGGTAAGTCAAACACATAAAGTTACCATAAATGAATGATGTGATGTTAACATTTTTCTATTTTAAGAAATATAAAAAGTGTTGTGTTTTATATGAAATGTAAATGTAGCAAAAGTCTAATTATGCAAGTCTTTAAACTAAAATTATGTTTTACTAGAAACCAAAGTTAACACTTTGTCGTTAACAAAACTTAGCAATGTTCGTAAAATATAAATAACGTTTTTAGGCGATATTTATATTAACAATCTCCCCCTTTTTGTTGATGACAAAACATAAACTTTGTTTTTAAGTAAGTCACCAAATTTTAGTATTTAAGACTTAAAAAAATGTTATATTAAACTTGTTTTACTTAAGTGATGAAAATCATTTTAAGTTTATAAGTTTATATATCATTCTCCCCCTTTTTGTCGAAACAAAAAGTAGATTAGCGAAGCGGAACTATGCACTTGCTCCCCCTTGGTCGATACTCCCCCTAAAAGGAGTGCCAAGATAGGAAACATGGATTTTGAACCTACAAAAAATGGTTAGTTGGTGATAATGACACATAATCAAGGTTGTAGTTACCACACTATATGACAATATAAGCAACCACAATCACAACTCATATATGATCAACCAACAATGCAAGTTAGAAAGTAGTAAAAGATGTCATTTCAAGTAAAATTTGACTTTTAAAAAGTCAAAGACAAGAAATGAAAAATTATCCTCCTACTTCTAAAAATAAAATAAAAGATAAAAAGAACCAAGAAATAAAAGAAAAAGAAAATCCTACTTCTATAAGTAGAAGTCATACAACACATTTCCTAAACGGGGCAAAAGGCCTCCAAACTTGGTCTAGGATTGTTTTGGGTTGGAAAGAGCATCTAAACGCTCGATGATGTGTTGTAAAGCAAAACGGGTTTCATCTTGAAATTGGTGAAGCAACATCTTGATGCTTTCACCTTGTTTGATCATTTGCTTACATTGTGAGCAAACATGGTGATGAGTGGGTGGAAACGGGTCATTTGATGGTGGTGGTGGTGGTGGGTTGGTTTTGGGTTCTTGATTGGAGGATGGGTTTGGTATGGAGTCAAGCAAAGTGGTTTGAAATTCCATTGCTTGATGGAGGTGATTTTCAATCATGCTTTGAATTTCCTCATAAGAAGGAAAGAAAGACTCAAAGGATTGGGATTGAGAATGTGGTGGAATTGGGTGATCATGGTTTTCAAAGTTAGGTTCTCCATATAGAGGACCATGGATGTCATTGAAGATAGGGTGAATCAACAATGGTTTTGGTTGATGGTACTCTTGTTGTGGTTAAAAGGTTCATTTTGGTTAGGCAATGGCCTTGGTTTTTCATTTGTGAAGGGTGGTGGATTTGTTGATCTTGGTAGACGATCATTGAGATTTTGCACAAAAGGATGTGGTGATGTTGGAGGAGACCCAAATAACTCCATTGGTTCAAGTTTAGGTAGTGTTGATGGTGATGGAGTTTTGGATGTTTGGATTGGTGCACTTGGTGGAGTTGGGTCAATGGGTGATTTTGTTGGTGGTGGAGTAGTGAGCTCATTAGGTCCTTTGGGTGATGGAGATGGAGATGCAAGGTTTAAAAAATGTTCATTTTTTATGGGTGAGGAGAATTCATCCGAGGATGAGGAACTCAAGTTGATTGTGTGGTTGGACCAAAGTATACGTGCGATTCTCCGAACGTGTCGAGATGGTTGAGAGGTTATTGTTGACTTTGTCATTGTAGAAATGGTTGATTAGAGGTTTAGAATCAGAGATTGTGATGGTGATGGTGCGGTTTGAGGGTGTTCTAAGATGGTTAAATTTATAGAGGTGAAGAAGTATGGAAAGGAGTGTTTGGATTGATGTTACCCATACAAAAATGGAGGTTGCTAATGATTTTGAAGATTAGTGAGGGTTGTCAAATCATTGGAAGTCAATCCAATGAAAATGGTGAAGGAAGAAGACAAAGATTTGTACTAAATGCTTAGTGGTTTTGGCAAATTTGTTGAAAGTATATGTTTCACGGATTGCAAGGAACCTTTGGAAGGGTTCCTTCCTTTATAGGTGAAGGTTCCTTGAAGTGGTTATGGCTAAGTTTGAAATTTGGCGGGAAATAGGTTTCTATGAGTTCTAGAGGATGAGAAAGACCCTAATGTGCTTAGCAAATAGTAGGGAATGGATTTCTATCTAAAAAGGATGGTTTGTTGTTAAGTGGAAGTTGAAATGTCAAAAAAAATTTTGCAGGTGCACTGGCGGAACCCTCAGACTACACAGGCAGAACCCATCCGAGGGTTCCATCTGATCCGTTGGGCCATTTTTGGAATTCCAGAAAAATGCACTGGCGGAACCCATTTTAGGGTGCCGCCTGATCTGCCAGGCCTGAAAAAGTTGGCAGTCCGCGTTTTTGACCCGCGGGACGATTTTCAAATTTTTCGAAAACTCCTAAAAGCAAAAATATAATTCATATCTGGTTAGGAAATGCAAAAATTGGACATGTAAACACGCATACCATTGGACTTTGACCGGGGGCTAGAGAATTTCACTATACTTAGTGAAATTTTCATAAACTTGAAAATTTGACAACATGCCAAATGTTGTCATCCTGCATCATAGTTAGTTCAAACATGTTCCAAATTGTATTAAATATCCTACCAACACACAAATACATAACACATATTGTTTGAAATGACCAAATTGTTCAAATAGCACCTTGTGCCAAACACTCCTACACACCCGCTCTCATTGATGGTCAATCTTATTCTTGAGCTTTCCAAGGAATCTCCCAAGATTCTTGAACATCCCCTTCGTTTGCTTGAACTCTGCCGACTCATTCGGAATATCCGGAAGTTGGGAAAGGTATTCTAGAGGTGGGAGCCTAGAGTTGGGCAAAGTCTCATCTTCACTCATTGAGGATGATGATGAGGAGGTAGGAGGATGAGGACGTTTTCCTTGGGCTTTGTAGACTCTTTTATCACTTAGTGGAACAAAGGTGTGTGGAATGAGAGAGTAGTCTAGGCGAAGACCGTTAGGAGTTGGTGGAATGGGAGAGATGAACCTAAAGAAACGGGTCAAGAGCATTCCATATGGCATAGTCGTTGTGCCTTGCATGGGAATGTCAGCCATTCTCTTGGCCATGTAGTAAGCAAGGTTGAAGGGTTGCCTAACGTACAAGGAGTAGAGCATGTAGCAAAGGCAAAGATTGATATGATCCCGGTTTCCTATGGTGCTAATGACATTGGCTCTAAGGAGTTCCTCCCATTTCTTGAATTAGGGCTTGAGTTCATTTAGTTCCATTCCATATGGGTCCTTATCGACCTCATTTACCGAACGGGTTCTCCTAGTGTTGGTTGTCCTAATGAAGAGGTGGTCACGAAGTTCATCCTTGGACACAAGAGGGGTATCATAGGGATGGATTCGGTCAATGAGTGTGTCAAGAGTTGAGAGGGAATGCTTGTCGGAGTAGATGCAAGTACCACGGTTTGGGACACCTAGGATTTGAGCAAATTCCTCGAGAGTGAAGGAGTACTAGCCCTAAAGTTAATAGACATTCGACCATACTCATCCGTGGAGAGAGTGACGGATGCATAGAACTCTAAGATAAACCTAGGACAACTAGGCTCATTGATTTCTAGGAGATAATCAAAGTTGATGGTTGCTAGTTCATTAGGTAGGTTTGTACCTTCTATGAAAGATGGGTCAATGGTTCTATACTCATGGACATAGCGTTTTTCTAAGGCTTTGAAAATGTTGATTTGAGCTTTCGTAAGACCTTTGGTTTTGGGTGTTTGGGTAGGTACTTAATGCTGTCCTTGTGGTCATAATGGGTTAGAGGAGGCATGATGATTCATAGAAAAACAAAATTTCACATTTTAGTCTAAGTAAACGACTATTGTAATGTGGATGTTCTAGTGTGTGCCTATATGTAAACGATGTGGACGTGCGGTTATCTTGACTCATTTTGATGTTCAAAAAAAAGTTTTAGAATGCAAGTTTTGTTTATACAACAAAAGATAACCCAAGCGCTCTTAGTTCAATGTAGCTTCGTTTGAATGTACCTGGAAATACATATTAGTTATGTATTCCCTTTAACATTCAAGAGACATTATGCAAGTGATGTTTTTGAACATATTCACAATGTAAGACGAAAAAATATTTGTCCTTTTTGTGAGAAATTTTTGCAAGAATTTAAAATTGGTTGTTTTGGTAAACATGTTAATAGTTTTGTTATAATAATGCAATTCCTAACTATGGGAAACATGATTAGTTTTGTTAAACACCTAATTTCATGCATGAGTTTCACAAGTTAATGCATAACCCCAAGTTTTTGTTTTTGTGCAAAAATAGAATTCCTAGACTCAGATCAGGAGTGTAATCATGTTTAGAATACTTATAATGATGATTGATGAGCAATGTGAATGAAGGGAGGACCAAAAATTCGTAGGTGTGGATGAATGGTAAAGTGAATAGTAGTAGCTTGGAAGTGGTGGTATGAGATAATGGGTGTTTGGTTTAATATAAACTAAGAAAAAGGTTTTGCAGGTCGGCGGATATGGCGGAACCAAAAAGAGGGTTCCGCCCGTTAAGGTTGAGGGTTCCGCCGACTCTGCTAAGAAAAAGGCTTATTGATTTGTTTTGATTTTTGTGATTTTTGTCTAATGTCTAGAACTACAATGTAGGTTCCATGAGTCCTAAGCTTAGCCTAAGAAGGTTAAAAGGTTCTTGTTTAAGAGGTTTTGTGAGAATGTCGGCTATGTTGTCTTCGGAAGAAACTTTCTCAATTGAGATGTTTCCCTTTTGAATGTTATCACGAAGGAAATGATGACGGATTTCAATATGTTTGGTACGAGCATGTTGAACTGGATTTTTGCTAAGATCTGTAACACCCCCAAAATACCGCAGCGGAAGACTGTGTCACTGGGGTGCTACTTCATAATACAAAGTACAAGTTATAGAAAACGAACTCTAAATGAGACGTTTTGAAAAGTTACCATTCGATTAATGAATTCAAAGTTACAAACATGAGATTCCAAAGTATGATACATAAATGTATACAAAATGTTTTGAATGATAAATGATAAAAGCGTAAGTCTTCAGAATATGCAGCTTGACTCTAAGTTCCATGCACTAGCTATCGCCTTACTAACCTGAGATAAACATGCTAAAGTGTCAACACAATGGTTGGTGAGTTCATAGAGTTTGTCTTAAAACAGTTGAAAAAGCCTTAAAGAATGATCACACAGCAAAGGCATCGTGAATCCACTCAGTTACAAGTCCCGCCATAAGAGACTTGTAACCTGTGTGTTCACAACCCACTGCTAACATATAGTATAATAAAGACATGTATAAGTTCATCAAGACAATTAAGCAATTAGTAGTGAGTCTCTACTTCATCTCCGAAGACCTCACTTTTATGATGTATCCAACATTCGCAAATGTTAGGATGTATCAAAGACAACTGGGAGTCAATTCCCAAAGACAACTGGGAGCCACTTCCCAAAGACAACTGGGAGTCAATTCCCAAAGACAACTGGGAGTCAATTCCCAAAGACAACTGGGAGCCACTTCCCAAAGATAAAAGACAGTCATGTATGTATTAAATCAAGTATAATGCCATCAAGTATAAGACAATCAAGTATAACACAGTCACGTATAAACATTTTGAGTATTTGTACAAGTAAGCAAGTAGTTGAGCATGTATCCCCCCAAAGAGTTTAAAACAAGTACGAAAAGAGTAGGGGCTATGACTCACCTTAAGTCTATGTAATGAGAAATGAAAGTCGAATCGCGAAAGTCTCTAAGAGCAGCCTATAATAGAACGTTGCGACTTAGGTTTGGAGTAACGTCTAAGAATACGACGAATTGCCTATATATGTCTTGCATAATGTTCATGATGTAGTACTTTAGTATATAGTGTAAGTCTTTGAATATAAATGGTCTATGAAACATGTATAGGTTGTAAATCTCTTACTACCGTTCGGGCCGACATAATTCAGAAGTCATGGAGTAAACGTTCGAGGAGCCAGGACACTTTAACTCGTAAATCCACAACTCATCTCGACGGCTTACTCAATGAACTCCTCACATGAGGCTCCCTACTATTGTAGTATTTGATAACATATATATATGTATAAGCTTTGATCTTTAATAGTTATATGGTCTTTAGCCGTAGCTTTGCCGTGACCTTGGTCATTGTTACCATGATCTTGAGACTCAACCTTGGCTTTAGCCATGGTTGTGGTCTCGGCTTTAGGTCATTAGACCTCTTGGTCTCATCTAATTATAATGATTATATAGTAACTTTGGTCTAAAAATGGGCTGTTAAGAATTTGAAGAAATTTATCACTCAGAATGCGTTTTCAGGGCTCGAGCTTCTTTGTTCCTGAACGAAAACGTCGTTCCGGACAACTTTCGTGTTTTAACTTTTTGATGAATCGGACCAGAAGTGGGACTTTCAAAATCATAATTTGATCAGAATGCTATTTAGGCAGATTTGCCGTTTTGGTTTCGCTAACTTCAAATGGTCATAACTTTTGACTCGTATACTCGTTTTGGGTGATTCAAATTGCTATGTTTTCCTTGTTAAGTCCTCTTTAACAGTAAGTAAGTGTCAAATATCAAAGTTATACTATTGTGGTCGTGGTTTTCCATAAAAATCACTAGTTTGCTTGTTTGCTTGTCATAAGTTAACATATGTATACCAATACTTGTTTTATCCATTTTTAAACATCATGAACACAATACAAAGACCATATATAGCATGAAAGAAACATAATAAGCATGAAATGATATTGAGCAAGAAAGTGTATAAGGGTTTGCTTACAACTTTTGGCTTTCTAAAGAAAGGTAAGTAACTAGTAAGGTACGGACTTTGTTAGACTTAAGCTTCACCCTTTGCAATCTATGATAAGCCGAGGTCATTTGAAGATTATAACGACGCCTTCTTGAAGTCCAAAGCTATTTGAAGATTATAACGACGTCTTTTTGGAGACTTTAAAGTTATAACAACTTTTCTTAGAAAATTTCCAAGATTGAAGATCAAACACTAGTTTTCTTTCAAAAACTAGTTAACTTTCTTACAAAATATAAGAAAAGTGCCTTAGGTTTTAGGACTTGAAGGTTATAAGAAGGTGTGGTGCAAGTTTTATATGTGTTTTAGCTTGGTATTTATAGGGTAGGAAAAATAGTTAACCATATATTGGGTTAGAATTTAACCATGGTTAGTTTAAGACACTTGTAATGATCTAAAGAATCAATGGTCAAGATTTAACCACACATGGTGACTCCACCACCCCTAAGTCGGTTCAAGGAGGATAAGGGTGACTAGATGTCATGGTCTTTGGATGGTAATATCCTAAGTATGTAGCTAGTTTTGACTCCGTAAATTGCTAACCGTAAGTTTTTAGGCCACGAAACGTAAAACCGGGTATCCTAAAAATATGAAACTTGAAAGTATGGTCAAACATGTCAATATAGTCCATAATAAAATATAAAATGAGTGGTAGGTTCTATCGGGTGCGAAAACCCTGCTAAAAACTGGAAACACGGGTCTAAAACGCGCAATTCGCGTAAAACGCTGAACTGAAAAACGTAAAATTCCGAAACTTTTGGAATTGTCCTAAAATGAGAGAAAATCATATTTCTATTGTTTATAATGTTTTATGGACATATCGGGATGCTAGAAGGACGTTTAAACCTAAAAGTAAATCTCGGACACGGCTTTGTGATTTTTGCAGAAATGATCCGACGAGCGTCAAACTCTCGGATTATCGTTAAAATAGTTTAACTTACGAGAATATGAAATAAAAATTTCTGAGATGAATAGTGAAAAGTGAATAGTAAAAAGTGAATAGTAAAAGTGAATCGTAAAAAGTGAATAGTGAAATTTTCGGGAATAAAAGTTAACCTGAAATTGCGAATTGTTACAAGATCAATGGCTCCTTTGTTGTCACAAAGGATGGTGATGTCGTTAAGTTGAATTCCGTAGTCGACAAGAGCTTGCTTCATCCAAAGAGCTTGTTGACATGCCTTTCCGGCCGAAACGTATTCGGCTTCCGTTGTAGAGATAGAGAGAGCCGTTTGCTTCTTAGAGAACCATGAGGTGAGACAATGTCCAAAAAAACTACAAGTACCACTTGTGCTTTTTCTATCAACATAGTCACTGGCATGATCCGAGTCGGCATACACTATGGTGTCTATTCCCGTTCCTTTGGGATACCATAAACCTAAATGTGTAGTGCCCTTAATATATCTAAAAATCCTTTTAACGGCTTCGAGATGAGTTGTCTTAGGATCTTCATGAAAACGAGCACATAGACAAACACTAAACATAATGTCGGCTCTACTAGCCGTTAGGTAAAGTATACTTCCAATCATACCTCTATATTTAGTGCTATCTACGGATTCACTTTCCTCATCCTTGGTGAGTTTTGTTTCCATGGACATGGGAGTTTTGATTGGTTTTGAATCTTCCAATCCAAATTTCTTAAGCATATCCTTAATATATTTAGATTGGTTAAAGAAGATACCATCTTCTAGTTGTTTAATTTGGAGTCTTAAGAAAAAGTTGAGTTCTCCCATCATACTCATTTCAAACTCGTCATGCATGATTTTTGAGAAATCTACGCATAACTCTTGACAAGTTGATCTGAATATAATGTCATCAACATAGATTTGGACTATGATAATATGTGAATCTTTCTTCTTAGTGAAGAGAGTATTATCAACTAAGCCCATGGTATACTTATGGTCAACTAGGAAGGTTTTAAGTCGATCATACCATGCTTTTGGAGCTTGCTTAAGTCCGTAAAGAGCCTTTTTAAGTTTGTAAACATGATTAGGTTTTTCAAAATCGATGAAGCCTGGTGGTTGAGCAACATACACTTCTTCATTTATGACCCTGTTTAAGAATGCAATTTTGACGTCCATTTGAAAGAGTTTAAAATTGTGTGCACATGCATATGCAAGTAAGATTCTAATTGACTCGAGCCTAGCAACCGGAGCAAAAGTTTCATCGTAGTCAATGCCTTCTTGTTGATTATATCCTTGTGCTACTAGCCTAGCTTTGTTTCTAGACACAATTCCATTTTCATCCAATTTATTACGAAAAACCCCATTTTGTTCCAATTATTGTTTGACTCCTTGGTTGAGGAACTAATGTCCATACATTATTCCTAACAAATTGGTTTAACTCTTCTTGCATGGCTATTACCCAAGACTCATCATTTATGGCTTCGTTAATGTTTTTCGGTTCTATGGTTGACACAAAACAAAAGTCGTTACTTTCATTTTGGGCTTTAGATCTTAGTGTTCTCTCATTAATTTTTCCTGTGACATCATCTAATGGATGACTTTTGGATTGTTTAACAATAACAATTTCTTTGCTTAATGGTTAATCTTCCTTGTTGTTTTCTAAGATTACTTGGTTTTCAATAGCTTGGCTTTCAACTAAGTCATCATCTACCAAAGGTGATGTCTTAGAGGGAGGTGGACTCTCGTCGAATGTTACGTTCAATGATTCCTCGACTCTTAAGGTTTCTTTGTTTAAAACAATGTAAGCTTTACTATTTTGTGAATATCCAAGAAATACACCCTCATAAGACTTTGGGTCAAATTTGGTGAGATAGTCCTTGGTGTTAAGAATAAAGCATTTACTCCCAAACACTCTAAAGTATCATAATGTAGGCTTTTTACCTTTATATAGTTCATAAGTAGTTTTATTCAAAAATGGTCTAATTAAGACTCGATTTAAAATGTACGTTGATGTGTCAACGGCATTACACCAAAACTTTTGTGGAATGTTTTCTTCATTAAGCATTGTTCTAGTCATCTCTTGCAAGGTCCGGTTTCTACGTTCTACTACACCATTAGATTGAGGAGTGCGTGAAGCCAAAAAGTTATGAGTAATACCATTTTTATCACAAAAGTTTCCAAATTGAAATTCATTATCAAATTCATGACCGTGATCCGTTCTAACAGACACAATACTAGACCCTACTTGATTTTGAATTTTCTTACTTAGAATCTCAAATTTATCAAAAGCTTCATTTTTACTTTTCAAAAATTTTGTCCAAGTATATCTTGAGTAATCATCTACTATGACCAAAGTATAGAAGTTACCTCCATAACTGTAACAATTCGCAATTTCAGGTTAACTTTTATTCCCGAAAATTTCACTATTCACTTTTTACTATTCATCTCAGAAATTTTTATTTCATATTCTCGTAAGTTAAACTATTTTAACGATAATCCGAGAGTTTGACGCTCGTCGGATCATTTCTGCAAAAATCACAAAGCCGTGTCCGAGATTTACTTTTAGGTTTAAACGTCCTTCCAGCATCCCGATATATCCATAAAACATTATAAACAATAGAAATATGATTTTCTCTCATTTTAGGACAATTCCAAAAGTTTCGGAATTTTACGTTTTTCAGTTCAGCGTTTTACGCGAATTGCGCGTTTTAGACCCGTGTTTCCAGTTTTTAGCAGGGTTTTAGCACCCGATAGAACCTACCACTCATTTTATATTTTATTATGGACTATATTGACATGTTTAACCATACTTTCAAGTTTCATATTTTTAGGATACCCGGTTTTACGTTTTGTGACTTAATAACTTACGGTTAGCAATTTACGGGTCCAAAACTAGCTACATACTTAGGATAATATCATCAAAAGTCCACACCTTGTTCTCCAAGTTCATGAACCGCCACTAGGGGGGGCATTCACACTTGTGGCATCATCTCATGACTTTAGCCATTAGATCATATTTATTTACAACTTTGTCTCCAAGTTTTAGCACTTTCCTAGTAACCTTCCTAACCTCCTCATTCATAGTATAAATAGCACGCTAATCCCTTCCATTCTTCATCACCAAAAATGCTACAACATACATACCTAGCACCATGATCCTTTGATCTTCAATATACAAGTTACACTACAAAGTTCAATGTCTTAGTATTCTCTACCTAGTTCTTAAGTTTGTTTGGTGATTCCATGGTTGAATTAGGAGCTACACAAGGGTACTAGAGCTGAAGTTAAATGGTTTTCACAAGGGTTATATCAAGGCTAGCAAGGGTTACAAGAGTTATGGTGAAGGGTTTACAAGCTTAGGTTTAGTGTCCTAGTTCTATACTTGACTTCCTTTCTTAAGTGAAAGCCAAAAGTTGTAAGAAACCCTTATACACTTTCTTGCTCAATATCATTTTCATGCTCTTTGTGTTCTTTTCATGCTATATATGTTCTTGTTATTGTGTTCATGATGTTTAAAAATGGATAAAACGAGTATTGGTATACATATGTTAACTTATGACAAGCAAACAAGCAAACTAGTGATTTTTATGGAAAACCACGACCACAATAGTATAACTTTGATATTTGACACTTACTTATTGTTAAAGAGGACTTAACAAGGAAAACATAGCAATTTGAATCACCCAAAACGAGTACACGAGTCAAAAGTTATGACCATTTGAAGTTAGCGAAACCAAAACGGCAAAACTTCCTAAATAGCATTCTGATCAAATTTTGATTTTGAAAGTCACCCTTCTGCTCCGATTCATCAAAAAGTTAAAACACGAAAGTTGTCCGGAACGACGTTTTCGTTCAGGAACAAAGAAGCTCGAGCCCTGAAAATGCTTTCTGAGTGATAATTTTCTTCAAATTCTTATCAGCCCATTTTTAGACCAAAGTTGCTATATAATGATTATAATTAGATGAGACCAAGAGGTCTAATGACCTAAAGCCAAGACCACAACCATGGCTAAAGCCAAGGTTAAGTCTCAAGACCATGGTAACAATGACCAAGGTCACGGCAAAGCCACGGCTAAAGACCATATAACTTTTAAAGATCAAAAAGCTTATATATATATATATGTTATCAAATACTACAATAGTAGGGAGCCTCATGTGAGGAGTTCATTAAGTAAGCCGTCGAGATGAGTTGTGGATTTACGAATTAAAGTGTCCTGGCTCCTCGAACGTTTACTCCATGACTTCTGAATTATGTCGGCCTGAACGGTAGTAAGAGATATACAACCTATACATGTGTCATAAACCATTTATATTCAAAGACTTACACTATATACTAAGTACCACATCATGAACATTATGCAAGACATATATTGGCAATTCTTCGTATTCTTAGACATTACTCCAAACCTAAGTCACAACGTTCTATTATAGGCTGCTCTTAGAGACTTTCGCAATTCGACTACCACTTTCATTTCTCATTACATAAGCTTAAGGTGAGTCATAGCCCCTACTCTTTTCATACTTGTTTTAACTCTTTGGGGGAGATACATGCTCAACTACTTGCTTACTTGTACAAATACTCTTAAACATTTATACTTGATTGTGTTATACTTGATTGGCATTATACTTGATTGCGTTATACATACTTGTTACACTATACTTGCTTAATTTAAATACAAGATTCGTATTTACGTGCATACATAATACTCTATTCTGTCGGAGAGGTATTGGTAGTACTCATGGGAATATGCCCCCTACCCTTGTGTCTATACTTGACCTTGGATGTCGTAGTACTATTTGGGGAGAGGCCCCCGCTCTTGTGTCTATTCTTGACCTTGGGTGAATATAATCCGGTGCATTGTATAAACTATCTTTTAGCAGTGGGTTGTGAACACACAGGTTACAAGTCTCTTATGGCGGGACTTGTAACTGAGTGGATTCACGATGCCTTTGCTGTGTGAACATTCTTTAAGGCTTTTTAACTGTTTCAAGACAAACTCTATGAACTCACCAACCATTGTGTTGACACTTTAGCATGTTTATCTCAGGTTAGTAAGGCGATAGCTAGTGCGTGGAACTTAGAGTCAAGCTGCATATTCTGAAGACTTACGCTTTTATCATTTACCATTCAACATTTTGTATACATTTATGTATCATACTTTGGAATCTCATGTTTGTAACTTTGAATTCATTAATCGAATGGTAACTTTTCAAAACGTCTCATTTAGAGTTCGTTTTCTATAACTTGTACTTTGTATTATGAAGTAGCACCCCTATGACACAGTCTTCCGCTGCGGTATTTTGGGGGTGTTACAATAACTTTGTATAGCGGATGGACCAAATAAATCCATATGTAAAAGTTCTAGACACCTAGATGTAGAAACCAAGTTTTTAGCCTTATGGCTACTATGGACTTGTTTACTGACTTTGCAAGCGTCACAAAAGTGTTGGTCATATTTCAACGTAGGTAGGTTTCGAACTAGGTCTTTGGATGAGAGGTTTTGTATAAGTCTCATGTTAGCGTGTCCTAAACATCTATGCCATAAAGTTGAAGATTCATCTAATGAGGTAAGACAAATTTTGTCTCTAGATGTTTAATCCATTTTCATGACATACACGTTGTTCTTAAAAACACCTTTGGCTATGGTTATACCATCTTTAAGTATTTTACTTCCATTTTCACTAAAAAGGACATTATACTTATTACGGCAAAGTTGACTAATACTAAGGAGATTAAAACCTAATTTATCAACATGAGCTACATCATCTATAAAAAGAGAGTCATGAGAGATTGTACCTTTTCCGATGATTTTGCTCTTAGCTTTACTACCAAACGTAACGTTACCTCCATCACATTTGTGATAAGTTGAGAAGAGGCTTTTGTTACCCATCATGTGCCTTGAACAACCGCTATCCTTAATCCATTCATCCGGTTCCAAACATACTTTGAGGCACACTATTTTACGAAAAACACTCAAACATTTCGTCCCCAATTTCTCATGGGTCCATTTTGGTTAAGCATACCATTAACTTGATACTAGTATGAAAATAGAACATAAGGGTTCCATGACATGTAATTTGGAGTTTGGTAATGTCCAGGAGTGTTTTGGTTCCAAACATGTTGGTAGTTTGGTCGTGTGTTGTAGTTACTCTTTGGAAAGGGGCGTTTGGGAATTGGAGTCTTAGGTCTTGGTTGAGTAGTTCTAGCTCTAAATTCGTTTTTACTAAGTCCTACTCCAGTTTTAAAGGCAGGTTTTGTTCCATTTTTATATGTGACTTTAACAAATTTTGAACGATCCGACGTAGAAGTTGTTACTACTGCTGCAGACCCGGCGGAACCCTATTTTGGGTTCCGTCTGTTCCGCGGGCTGCTGTAGCAGTTTTGTTAGTTTCTTGTGCTTTCTTTTCTTGTTTCATTTGACTCTTCGAAGTTTCTAATTTCATGAAACCTAGTCCTGTTTTATCAAATGGTGACTTTTGAAGTTTCATAATTTCATCCGCACAAGAAATACTCTTATCGAACTTCTTAAACTTTATGGTTTGTTTTATTAGATCATCTTGAGTAATTTTAAGTTTCTCAATTTCGAGTTTAAGCTCTTCACATGATTTGGACGATGTGTCAATACCTTTACTCTTTTCTAATCTCTTAGCTTTTTCTTTTAACTCATAAACTTCATTTTCTAAAAACTCCTTTTTACTTTTCAAAAACTTATTTTTGTTTATGATTTTTAAGCTCAATTCACAAAGTTTGTTATATTCTTTTTGTAAGGTGTCATCATCAATAGAAGAATAAGATGAGTCGGAGAGTACCTCATTTGAGTCATGAGCCATGAGAGCAATATCATCATTCTTTGGCTCATCGTCATCTCCTTCATAGTCACTCCAAGCACCACCCACAAAAGCTTGTTGAGACTTGCTTTTGGGTGGTTTTGGACATTCTCCTATGAGATGACTTGTGTCTCCACACCTATAGCATTTCCTTTCAACCTTTCCTTTCCTATCATCACGATCTATTCGGAAGGTTTTCTTGTCATCTTTAGGTTGCCTTACAAACTTCCCTCGTCTACGAAAGAACTTCTTGAAGTCTCTAACAGCTATGGCATATTCTTCATCATCACTATCCGAAGTAGATTCTTCATCATCACTTGATTGGACTCTAGCTTTCAAGGCAATGGACTTAACCTTTTCTTTCTTGCCTTTAACTATTTCCGAATCTTTTTCCATTACCATTTCATGAACTTTGAGGTTTCCAATTAGCTCGTCAAGTGACATGCTTGAAAGATCCTTGGATTCTTCAATTGCCGTCAGTTTTGCTCTCCACTTCGGATGGAGTGCTCTAAGAAATTTCCTGACAAAATTCTTGCTACAAAAAGATTCATCAAGTGCTTTAAGTGAAGTAATAATAGTGTTATATTATCTGGTCGATTACATGGGGGCTGGTTAGTTTGTTGGGCGTATATTCTTAAAACCCTAATCCTTGCGATTAGGGTTTACTGCTTTTTGTTTTCTGGTTTGGGTTTTGAGAGATGATTAACAAGGGCTTCTTGAATCCAAAGACTGCTACCGATGCTCCCAAGTCTCAAGGGAGTTTTTTTATTGATGTTGAGGGTTTGGATGCAAGGATGAAACGCTTAAAGGGTAATAATGATGGTACGTTTGGTGGGATTCAGCCACGTAGGGCTGTTAGGGTTCCTAATAACCCTAGTGTGATTCATGAAGGTAATGTTGATGTGGATTCGTTTACTGTTCCAAGTTCTTCTATTTTACATGATGATGTTAATCTTAATGATGGTGCGAATGTGGTGGAAGAGTCTCCTGCTACAAATTATCAAGTGGAGCCGGTTTCATTTGATATTAATCATGTTGTTGAATCGACCTCTAATATTAATGTTGAATGTAATGCTACTAGCTTTGGTGAATTGAACGTGAGTTCAATGATGAACCCTAGTAACACTAAGTCTGATGGGAACGTGTTCCATGATGTACAGCCTCAACCAAGTGGTGATTTGAATGCTAACTTGCCAAAAGGTGACGGTGTTCACGTTTCTTTTAAGGCTGGAAAAATGAATGTTTCTCCTACGGATGATACTATTAATCTGTCACAATCACATTTAGCTACTAGTTCTCAAGTTTTGGAGGGTAATATTACTAGTGGTACTGGAGTTAAAGTGGTCTCTTATGCGGGTGCTACTTCAAGCGAGCCACAGAAAAATGTGTCTAATTTCCGTAGATTGGAAAGTAGCAATAAGAGGGCTGATGTGGATCTTTCTGTCCCATTGAAAGTGGTTCAAGAGGTAAACACTAGATTTGAGAATACCCTTTATGGGTATTTCCTTGGTCAACGTCTTGCTTTTCCTGTTGTTGACTACTATGTACGTAATGCATGGGCAAAGTTTGGTATTCAAAAGGTTATGATGAATGCTAAAGGGTTCTTCTTCTTTAAGTTCAGCTCGAATAAAGGTGTTGATGATGTACTTGAGAATGGTCCATGGTTGATTAAAAATGTTCCTATTATCCTTAAACCATGGACATTAAACACTAATTTACTTAAAGAGGATTTGACCGACATTCCGGTGTGGGTTAAATTTCATGATGTCCCTCTTGCTATGTTCTCTAATGATGGTCTTAGTCTTCTTGCTACATTGATTGGTACACCCAAAAGGTGTGATGCTTTTACTAGTCATATGTGCAAGGAATCCTGGGGACGTAGTAGTTTTGCAAGATGCATGATTGAGGTGAAGTCGGATGTGGTGCTTAGGGATAGCATTACTGTTGAAATACCTTTGCTTGATGGGACGGGATCGACTATTGAGAAGATTAGGGTCGAATATGAGTGGAAACCGCCTCGTTGTGATAAGTGCAAGGTATTTGGTCATACGTTTACTGATTGTCCTAAGTTTGTCCCCCCTACTACTCAACCTACGCCGAGTGTTAATGATGGTTTCCAAACTGTCAATAATAAGAAGAAGAGTGGAGGTCAATCTGGTCCTATTAGAGGAGGTTTTACTAAACCTAGTGTGGGTAAGAAGATGCAATATCGTCCCAAAGTTCCTCCTCCTGAACCCAAGAAAGTGGATGCTAACAAGAAGAAGACTGTTGATATACCGAGTACTAGTGGAACAAAGATTGTTACATCTAATCAGTTTGATGCACTTAATATGGATGATACGGATGGTTCTGGTATCCCTACTAAGGATGTAACTTTGGATGTAACGTCTGGAAGAACTGAGGAAGCTAAACAAGATGAGTCTGTTAAGACTAATACTACATCACAAGAACCTCTTGTGAGTGATCTGAAGAAAAAGAAAAAGGTTGGTACTTCTAAGTTTGATTCTTCTCCAACTATTTCTTCTACTAAGAGAGTTAACCCATTTTCTAAACTGGGAGATGTCGATGTGTCTGAAAGTGAAGAGGAGGTAGTTAACATGTTTGATGAGTCTGCTAATTTATTTGGTGGGGGTCATGAACATGAATATGATAATGATGGATATGACTCTGATGGATATGATTACGATGACTATTCGCAGCAGATTTATGATCTTCCTGGGAATTTGGATGCTTTTAATGCCATGTATGGCACTAAGCTTCAAGGTCGTAGGAAGTAACTTATTTTCATTGTCTGTAGTTTCCATTTGAGTTTTGGTTTCTTTTCCGATTGGAAAATTGATAGTTTCTTGTTATGTAAGTGTTTCGCCTATGTAACGGGCTGAGATATGGGATTCATCCATATCCATTGTACTTAAACGTTTTTTGGATAATATATTTACCGGGTCGTTGACCTTTTACCCAAAAAGAAGTAATAATAGTGTTAAACCTAGCAAATGCACTATCAATACTCTCATCTTCAGGAATAACAAATTGTTCATATTGTTGAACAAGAAGATCAATTTTGTTGTCCTTAACTTGTGAGTTTCCTTGATGAGTGACTATTAAAGATTGCCAAATATCTTTGGCGGTTTTACACATAAAGACTTTCATATTCTTTCTTAGGCAAAGCATTGTGAAGCAACATTTTAGCTTCATTATTTTTAGCAATCAATTTCTTTTGATCATCATCTTTACTATTTGTAGCTATATTATCACTGTCAATGATTATATACCATAAATCTATATCTTTATATTTCACGTAAGTTTCAAAACGGTTTTTCCAATATATAAAACCATTTGCTTCAAAAAGTGGTGGTCTTTGCATAGATTGCCCTTCTTTGTAATTTTCAAAATCCATGGATCGTTTCAAGTTTTAAAACACAATATATTTTAAAAGCTTGAGTAACGTAGATCTTGATGCCAATTGTGGAAAACTAGAAGGGGGTTGAATAGTTTTACCGGTTTTTCGTTTAATTATCTTTTGAAAATTTCCGTTTAATCAAAGATATGAACACAAAGACAATATATAACATGCAAGTATAAAGAAAGAAATGATCAAACCACAACACGAGTATTTATCGTGGTTCGGCTACAAGGACTCTTTTTCCTTGCCCTACGTCCACGTCCCGAGTATCCAACTCGAGAGTTTCTTTCACTAGTCAACAAGCTCCTTTCACCGGCGGAGAAAACCTTACACGTCGCTTACACGATTACCGACACTAAGCTAGATGTCGAGTTCTTTTACAAGGGTACAACCACTCCCGTTAGTTCTTTGACAAGGGTACAACAACTCCCGTCACTCTATGTATTTTAAGGCCTAAAATACTAATCGATCACAACTGAAAACACACAATCAAATAAAGTGTAAACTACACAAAGTCTACACGATGCTAAGCTAACAAGTCTTGCAACGTTGTGTTGAATACTTGTAACTTTATATGAACTTGTGAACTTCTTTGCTACAAAAGAAACTTCACATTAAGATGAAATGTTAAGGGGTTAGATGAATGAATTTATGTGTGTGAAATATAATGAGAAGTGATGAAACCTAAATACAAACAAATGGCTTGGTATTTATGGCAAAACATTCTGCAGGCCTGGCGGATACGGCGGAACCCTCAGATGGGTTCCGCCCGTGTATCTCCAGGGTTCCGTCGGGCTGATAGAAGGTTTTGCAATAAATCTTTTCAAACCAACCAAAGTCACATCAACTAAATTCTAGTCAAACACATTGAATCAAAAGTGGAATACTTCCAAAAATGTGTAAGAGGTTATGGTAAGTCAAACACACAAAGTTACCATAAATGAATGATGTGATGTTAACATTTTTCTATTTCAAGAAATATAAAGTGTTTTATATGAAATGTAAATGTAGCAAAAGTCTAATTATGTAAGTCTTTAAACTAAAATTATGTTTTACTAGAAACCAAAGTTTACACTTTGTCGTTAACAAAACTTAGCAAAGATCGTAAAATATAAATAACGTTTTTAGGCGATATTTGTATTAACAATTTTGACGACAATGCATATATTATCATTCGAAAAGCTTTACAACTTTAATGTTGTACATTTTGTAAACTTGTGGGACCTCTCTTTGTAAACTTTGACATTTTAATCGAATGATAAATTATTTCAAAACGTCTCATTTAGAGTCGTTTTCTATACATTGTGTTGTGAACCATGAAGTAATACCCCAGTGACACAATCTTCCACTGCGATATTTTGGGGGGTGTTGCACTTGTCAGATTTTAGTTGGATCTTACTTTTACAACTTTAAAATTGATCTTATTTGATATATATATATATATATAGGTTTTGGTTAAAATAAAAAGTGTGTTATAATAAAAAGTGTAAGAAGCCACCAGGTGTTGCCACGTGTCCAATCCCCACCCCCTCCTTTTTTTAACTAGAAGGGGTATTCTCGTCATTTAACCTTAGGGTATATAAAGTGTTGTATTTTCTATTCTTCTACATTTGTAAATTGGTCCACTTCTCCACACACACATACACATATACACATACAGAGGCTCCACCTAGTAACCACCATCTCTACCAGCTTATCCAACGGTTAACCACCTATCTCCACCGTGATATCCACCATCTTCTCCACTGTGATTTTGAGATGTCGATCGATTCATCGTCAATGATTTTTTAGTGTTCAACATGAACTAATGACGAGTGTTAATCATCAACAACTAGTTAATCATCAACAAATAATGATTGTATGATCTCAATCTTTTGTTTTCTTTTTTAATTTTTTATTTAATTTACTTTATGTTAATTCGAATATTTACTTGTAATTAGTTAATATGTTTTTGTTGATTCTTACTGTATTTAGTTGATGTTAAACATTAAAAAAAAAAAAAAAAAAAAAAAAAAAAAAAAAAAAAAAAAAAACTAGATGAAAATTGTGTATATGAAACTTGCACACCAAATGTTTGATAAAATGTCTACATGATAATCTATAACTGTGATGCACTATATTCGTACTGTGATGCACCAGTTGTTCATACACCTTGTGACGAACTTTTTGCTAAAACTGTGATCCACTGATTTAGACATGCAATACTCAAGATGTGACTTAATTTCAGTTGATCTAATTTGATGCAGTTGTTTGTCATTGATGCATTATTTTTTGAACTGTGATGCAGTAAGTTCTGAGTTGTCCTTTATAATGGTGTATTAGGTTAAACATAGATTGCTTTACATGTGAATGTCTATATGCTTGGATGTTTGTGAGATGCACTTGATTTTAAACTATAATGCAGGAGGTTCTTAGTTGGCCTTTATTAGCTAGTATTTTCGTTCTTTTATCACAAAAAGGATTGTATATTTATTTATAAGTTGGATGCAGTTGTTTTTAAATATTGATGTAGCTGGTATTTGTTTGTGTAAAATTCAGATATATTAGCTCGGGTTGTACTTGAAAGTATGTGCTTTTCAAGTGAAAGATGTATTGGACTCGATGTATAATGATTCGGGTGAGAAAGGTGAAACAAAGAATGCTAAGGGGGCGTTTTTTGCTTAGGGTCTATTGAGGGTCATGCAAATTTAGGCATGCTTTCATAAGACCGTAACTAAATAGGCGGGCCTATGCATTTAGAAACTAGTCAAAACGAGTTTGGGTCAAAATCGTTATGTTTGGTACATTGTAATGCAATAGATTTTGTTCATTGTGATGCAGCATATTTATATCATTTTGATGCATAAGATTTATACATTGTGATGCAGCAGATAACATTGTGATACAGTTGATTTATACATTGTGTGCAATAGATTTATAATATTGAATTTTACAAATATTTAGAAGGAGAATTCAAATACTAGCACTACTACAAATATTAGGTTTTCAGGATTTGAAGCTTGTTATTTAATAAGAGATTGCATCCTATAGGTTTTAGGTAGAAGGGTTATTAGGAGGTTATGTTTATGAATTGATAAACTTATTTTTAAGCGTGTAACCGAATTGTATAATATTTATGAATTAATGATCTTATTAGGAGGTTATGCTTATGAATTAATGATCTTATGAGGAGGTTATGTTTATAAATTAACGAATTAATGATCCTTTAGTTACTAGCATCTATCAAACTACAGGCAAGTCATTTATTTATGCGAGCAATGAATGATGGAAACTTTGACTCCATAGTCGACTTGCGTCTACATAAAGAATAAAGTACAAGTGATATGCCTCGTATGATTTCTTGTGTTGTAGCATGCGTATGCCACTCAGTTCAAGACACATCTCATTATCTGACTTAAACGACGGAATCCGACCAAGACACATCTCAGACTACGCGTCCCACAGAAGTTTAGACCAAGAAGTGATTTTGAAAATAGAAACAAATGTGTAAAGTTTGTTGCTTTTTTATTGTACATTGCATCATTGTTATTTTCTATGGTGCACATGTGATTTTTATGTAGTACATCATACTTTTATTTATGTTCTTGTAGGTTGTTTTTTGTAGTACATCATACTATTTAACTTTAGTATCTTTTATGTTCAGATTTAACGCATCATAGTTACTGCATCATGGTCTTACTGTTTAGTGCATCATGATGCAGTAAAATAACCTTGTGATGCAACAGATTTATACATTGTGATACATTAGATTTTTACACTGTGATACAGTCGTTAACATCGTTTCATTCAAACTACATCATGCTTTCTTCTAGATCTGCATCACAATTCAAAATCCAGTGCATCACAATGTTATTTGAGTGCATCGCAGTGTTTGTGTTACTACATCACAGATATTTGTTAGTACATCAAAATTATGGAATCATACTATTCATATTTTTGATTCAGTTGTGGTAATTCCAAAAATTATTTATATTTAAACGAATATATACAATGATATGCATCAGATTCTTAGAATGTGGTGCACTTGATATATGCATTATGATGTACTAGTTGTATACATTGTGATGCACTAGTATTTTTAGTGCATCATAGTTAACAATTTAGTGCATCATAGTGAACAATTTATACTTTATACAGCTGGTGCATATATGCTCCTTCAGAATAAGAAATAATCAAAAATAAAAAACATCGTGCTCGCTAAGAGGTACAATACTTAGTATTAAACATTCAGTAATCCAAAGTATTACAACAAATAGTTTGAAACATCAGTAGAATTTACACCATTTTTTTTTAAATAACAATTAATATTCCTCTACGAATGACAACACTTCAAATCTCTCTCATTGATACTTGAATCCTTTCACATATTAGGTTGATCTTCACTCCATTTTTAGGATTTAGAAACTTGCCCATCTCGTCGCCTTTTACGTGATGTTTCCTAAGACAGATTATTAAACTGATGAATTTTTTTCTAAATGAGCTGATGCACTTAATATGAACACAACAAATTCACTAATTCAAGTTCTACTTACCAGTTCATATAGAAGATCCTTGTATCAACCAAGCATATAAACACAATTATGCACATATCTTTGCTATTTTCTTATTAAATTCGAAAAGAATGATCTTTGTTGTACACTTGACGTGCAACAGCTACATTGGTCCTTTTCTCACATAATTTCCTTCTTTCATCAACTCTTATACACAACAAGTGAGTAGCTATTGTACAAAGTTCAATCCTAATACATACAACCAAGTCGACAAACACATATCCACACATAATATAACCTACGCGTACCCTAATTCAGCCATATATGCGATAACTAAATATCTATTGCATCAGAGTTCTAATCGAAGTGAATCGTACATATAACCATGCAGGAAAACACATTTTCGCACGTAATACAACCTACACAATGCCAAAGTCTGCCTTATACGCAATAGTGAGCAGCTACTACATCAGAGTTTAAAATCGAATGCATCGTAAATACAACCAAGCAAAGAAACACATCACATAATACAAACTACATGTCGCCTAACTCCTCCTTGCATGCGACAAGTGAGCAGCTACTGCATAACAATTTAAAAGCCAGTACATAGATTATACAACCAATCAAACAAACACATTTTGACACATAATGCAACTTATGCATATCATAATTCGACCTAATATGCAACAAGTGTGCAATTACCGCATCTTAGTTCAAATTCCAGTGCATCACACATACAACCAAATAAGGATCTTCTATATGAACTGGTAAGTAGCAAAGACATGTGCATAATTGTGTTTATATGCTTGGTTGATACAAAGAAAAGTCAAGTGCATCGAATATATAATCAACCATACAAACACATTTACTCACATAACGCAACCTACGCTTAACCTAATTTATCCTTTTACTTGACAACTCAACATCTACTACATCAAAGTTCAAATTCATGTGCATTGTACAAACATACAAACACATTTACGGACATAACACAACCTATACTTAATCTAATACATCCTTATATGATGCAACTGAACACCTACTGCATCACAATTCAGACTTTAGTGCATCGGACAAACGACCATGCAAAAAAACACATTTTATACAAATAATGAAAACTATGCCTAACCTAATTCACCCTTACATGCTGAAACTAAACACCTACTACATCTCAGTTTAAATTCAAGTGCATCGTAACATCAATCAAGCATACATACACATTTTTGCACATAATGTAAACAATGCCTAACCTAATTCACACTTATATGCTGAAACTAAACACCTGCTGCATCGTAGTTTAAATTCAAGTGCATCGTAATATCAATCAAGCATACATATACATTTTTGCACATAACAAAACCTATGCCTAACCTAATTCACCCTTATATGCCAAAACTAAACATCTACTGCATCTCAGTTTTAATTTAAGTGCATCACAACATCAACCAAGCATGCATACATATTTTTGCACATAACGAAA
Organism: Artemisia argyi; assembly: GCA_030686995.1. Lineage (NCBI taxonomy): Eukaryota > Viridiplantae > Streptophyta > Magnoliopsida > Asterales > Asteraceae > Artemisia > Artemisia argyi. The sequence continues at coordinate 178,440,669 of CM060709.1, forward strand.
CCTACGCCTAACCTAATTCACCCTTATATGTTAAAACTAAACATCTACTACATCTTAGTTTTAATTTAAATGCATCGCAACATCAATCAAGCATGCAAACACATTTTTGCACATAACGAAAATTATGCCTAAGCTAATTCACCCTTACATGCTGAAACTAAACACCTACTGCATCTCAGTTTAAATTCAAGTGCATCGTAACATCAATCAAGCATACAAACACATTTTTGCACATAATGAAAATTATACCTAACCTAATTCTCCCTTATATGCTGAAACAAAACACCTACTACATCGCTGTTTAAATTCAAGTGCATCGTAACATCAATCAAACATACAGACACATTTTTGCAAATAACGAAACTACTCCTAACCTGATTCACCCTTATATGCTAAAACTAAACAACTACTGCATCTCAGTTCAAATTTAAGTGCATCGCAATGTCAACCAAGCATACAGACACTTTTTTACACCAACCAAAACTATGCCTAACCTAATTCACCATTATATGTTGAAACTATACACCTACTGTATCTCAGTTCAAAATTAAGTGCATCGCACATATAACGAAACATACAAAAGTAAATAACCTACTGCATCACAGTTAAAATCAAAACCTACTGCATCAACATTCAAAATAACAACATCACTATGTAAATTTAATGCATCACAGTTATAAAGTCTAGTTGAGACATTTTATCAAACACCTTGTGTGCAACTTTCTTAAACACGTTTTTTTATTTAATTTTTGTTTTTTTTTTTTGTTCCAGATCTAGAAGAAAACATGCATAAGCATACACAAACACACACCTTTCAATAGATTTGAAAGTCTATTTTTTATACTTTTAAAAGCAAGACCAATGAATCTATTACTCTTTGTAGTTACTAAATTCATCAACAAAAACATGATTTTAGTATAACTAAATTAAGAAATTGATGCAGTAACACAATTATGATTAAAAAATCTACTTACATGGCAGTGCAAGATCTGGTAAATTCATCCTCACCATCATTGATGCAGCAAGGTTTTTGAATAGTGTATTGAAACAGTAACAATTCGATCCAATAACAATTATTGATGCAACAGGTTGATTCGTTGATGATGAATAATCGTTGATGAATTAAAATTTTGGAATGAAATAATTAGGGTTGTGTGTGAACTAGTGTGTGTTGTTTTAGAGAGAGGTTTTTTTATTTTGATATGAAACGAATGGTCAGATTTGGAGATGAAACAACAGTTGTGTAAATTACACTATTATACAATTGCCCCTAAAGTTTGCATTATTTAACATCATGCCACCTCACTTTTTGATCTGGTCAAATTTGATCCAATGGTTAGGAAGGCTTCCTACCCTTTTTATTTTAACACTCTTTTCATTATAACCCTACCCTATATATATATATATATATATATATATATATATAGAAAATTGAGATCAAATGAGAACTTTCTTAAAGTTGTAAAAATGAAAACCAACCAAAATCTCACAAATGACACTCAACTTAAAAGAAAATAAAAACATAATTAATTACAACTAAAATTGTTAAAGATTTGATGGGTTTTCTTATGAAAATTGACGTAAACTAAGTGATACACTTTGATTCAACATGTAATGTGTATCAAGGTTTAGTATTGTGTATCAAGTTTTTAGTGGTTGTTGTGTATTAGATGTATCAATTTATGTATAAGAAATTAGTTTTTTGAGATTTCAATGTATATGTATCAAAAATTTAATTGTTTATCAGTGATTCCGTTTCTCATGTAGGAGTTGGTTATTAGTCGATTTAATGTTAACTTGTATTAATATATAATATTTTGGTGCATCTTTGCTAAAATAGTTATGTATCAATGTTTTAATGGTATTTAGAATAGTTGTCATTTTTACAACTTTAAGAAATTTCTTACATTAACCTTCCTCTCTCTCTCTCTCTCTCTCTCTCTCTCTATATATATATATATATATATATATATATATATATATATATATATATATATATATATATATATATATATATATATATATATATATACTAGCTTTCGAAGCCCACCCAATGGGCGGTCATGACTTATAATTTTTCTTTTTATGGTGTAACTTAACGGAATTTCATTTTTAAAATGGGTGCTTAATTATTATTTTGATGGTATTAGTTAATGGGGGATTTTGAACAATTCTTAATTGTGTTAAAATTTTTATTTAGTGACTTGTGATTATAGTTGAGTGTATTACCTTACGAATAGCAAGATATATATTTATATGTATGAAAGTACGAAACCACATATAGTTGTCCGTGTGAGAAAACTGGCCTCTATAAAAACAACCCAACTTTTGGCAAAGCTTTCTTTAAATTTTATTATTGTCATTGTAAAATAGACTTGAGTAAGGGAATTGCCTGTTGTAAGTTTAAATGACATCTTACTGTCTGACGGGCTAATGATCATACGACTTATAATTATTGTTAACATATTTTACTATTGCGAAAAAGGGGTAATAGTAAAGGATTTTTTCTTAAAAAATTATATAACACACCTGTGCATACCATTAGACCGGTAAAAATTTCAGACTTTGTAGTTATTAAAATTGGGTGGTTGGATTTGGGTTTGGACACCTTTGCTGGAGTTATGAACCATTTGCCAAACCTTAATTGCACCATTCTTATGACCCCGAGGCTTACCAATTGGTTTCCAATCAATCAGAGAAAGTGCAAGGCGTCACTTACATAATGTAATCGCAAGGAAGTTGCGATGTGTTAACGACGGATAAACAGTCATAACTTATGCTCTAAATAACAAGCATAATTCGTGCCGGAGTCATGATTTCCCTTGTCAATTCGTTCATTTATATATCCGGAACCATAGATGAGAACTCAAGAAATTGCCTAATGAAACCCAAAGATCTAAGATCACAGCCTTCAACAATGTAGTCATTTGAACCACTTAGCATAAGCTTCCACTTATAACTGCAGTGGTATTTTATAACCATGATCTTATAAAATGAAGAAAATAACATAATAACATGATCATATGAAACGTATCAAATATAGGTTCCATGAATGGTGAAGAGTAGAAGGATGATCCTTTACGAACATTGCATATACTTTGACTAACCCAAATAGAAAAGTACAATAATATATTTCTAAAAAAATAATAGTGCAATAATTTTCAAGTTTGAGTCTCTTTGAGTGTGTATATTACACTTATATCTGTCCGTCTGAAAAAAAAATAAAAAAGAGAAAAAAACATGGTTTAATAAAAGATATTCATGAACTATAACTCAACCTTAAAAACCAAAACATGTGTTCACATAATGGAAGAGTTTTGCACCTTTCCAATCACTTACATCATTTTTGACTGGGAAGATGGTGAGATTGTAGAGATGGCAGGTAGCTTAAATGTTTGGCAACATAGTGTCAAACTGGATCCAAAGCCTTCATCAAATATTACAGACCTTGTTGAAATGAGGTTTCCAACTCTCTTTATTTCTGGGAAGCCTTGTCTCTGACTAAATTACCATTGAGTTCCTTGCATAGCTTTTGTAGGCAAGTACTCATCAACAATAGGAAACTATCTTACTTTTCACCACTAAGTCACTCATATTACATAGTAACCTAGTCACTCATGTCCTTGTTGGTCAGCCAAGTATCGAGGGGTCCAACCATGATGATCTTGTTGGTCACTGTTGGCTCCTTTGTCTAGTAGGAACTTCAGTATCTTGATGTTACCCTCACATACTATAGCGTGAAGAGCCGTGTATCCATCACTTCTATCACTGGTGACATCTCCTCATGACGGATGATTTTCTTAAACAACTTGAAGTATGTAGTAATAATTAATTTGCAATCAAATATGTGCATACCAAAGAAGTTCTTCCATTGTTGTCCTACTCATTTGGATCAAAATCTTTCTTTAAAAGTTTGTGCAACAAATAATCATTTTACTCAAAGTGTAGCAAACCACATATTAAGGGGCAAGTCCATCCTAGAAAAACGAATTGCAGTTCTTCTATTTCCCGATGCTACAGACCTCTGAAAATTCAAAGTTTTGGCACTCATTAGATGATCATAAATCAACAGATAGCAGTAGCTTAGAAAATGTTTCACCATCAATGGCGTATTTCAAGAAAATTTACCTTGATTTCAGTAACTCTAATGGTAATATCAGATTCAATTGACCAATATAGGCTAGAGGTGGCAAAATTGACCCATATAGGGGCTATTTATTTTATTTGACGGCTTAGCTAATTGAAAATGTGTAAAGTCAATCAAATGAATTAAAACAAACTCCCTCTTTTACTATTGATTGGGTCGATGTGGGTTACATATAGGCTAAACTAATGGGTTAAGAAAAAGAGTTTAACTGAAAAGGAAATAGGTCGACCAGGATTAGTCAGGTTAAAAGTCATATGAAGAAGTGTTTTCAAACAAATTAAGCCTCCTCAATTGCTTTTATTAAATAGGAACCAAAACATTATATAGTTAAAATAGGTGCATTTTCTCAAATGCATGCCCACAATTAAATTTACTCATCTGAATGCCCATGTATTCTTTAGTCTTTTACATGCATAAACTACCAATCTTCAATGCTGCACATATAAAACAATCATCACATTTCTTTTCAGCAGCTTTTAAAATATCATCTCATTATATATAACAGCAAACATTATAATTAAGTTGATTTACTGATTTATTATTTCGATACTCTGAGTCTTAATCATTTACTTCATGTGAGAAAAAAATGAAATGTGACCCAAAAGATAGAGAATAAATACTTGTATAAACCAATGAAGAGTAAAAAGAGGACTATTCCATGATAGCATCATGGTTACCACATAAATGGCCAAGGTAGAGAGAATTTGCTTCCGGAAGATAACAGGGTTTATCCAAATCACTTGTAAGTCGGGTGGTGGTTTAAGAGCAGACACTTCCACTTTAACTGGATTAGGTACCAGTTCCGGCGGATGTGGAGGAGATTCTGAGGGTTTATTTGGGGCCTCCTCTACTTCACTGTATTTTGTTTCCAGAATTTCTTTCGGTTTCCTGGTTTGTTGGGAACACAAAAATAAGCACAACGACCAACTTTGAAGGTATATAAACAAAAAAAGAGAAACAAAATCAGATTCGTACGAAAGTTAGAAGCAGGAGGAGCTCTTCTCACATATTCTTCCATAGGTCACCATCTTCAACATTCCTTCAGGATATACATATAGCAAATCCATTGCAGTCTGCATATATAATACACAGGCCGTTAATTCACATAAATTATTCATAAAAATCAAATAAAGCGGGTGTATGAAGGATATTATATAGTTTCTCCTATCGGAACACTGTTCTTAACTGCAGTTCTGAGAAAATAACTCTTTTGTGTAGTGAACTGATCCAAACAGCACTTTATTTACATTTTAGTCTACAAAAGGAAAAAAACCTTGTAAGTTATAATATACTAATGTTATAATATAAATGGAAAGCTAATGAAAATATTACAAAAACAAATCTGACCGTAAGGTCTGAATCGAGAATCTGATGATCAAGTTTTGTAATATATTATTCTGCAATGGAGCACTTACATCAAACATTTTAAAACTCAGATTTGTAATATATGATTATGCTAGTTCCTGCAATGAAAAGTTAGTCAAGTTAGTAATGGTACAAAAACTAATAGACATGTTCATAGTCAGAGACTCATAGTGTTTCAAAGACTTTTTCTGTTTCAGATAGCCCATGGGTTCAGCGAGTCTTGGTTCAGGGACTGTGTTTAGTTTTGGTTTAACAACTGAGATTCACACAAGCTGTGGTAACCTCAGCTCTTGATCTTTATCACTCCCGGACCAATACATATTGTCAGCCCATTCCAACTTTTACAACAATAAACATACCATCCTTATTTTCCCGATGATATTGTACCTTTAGTCTACCTAGAATCATACATTAATGGGTCGTGTCCAGTTGACCCGTTGCCCGTTGGGTACTGACTCGAAAAAGAAAAAAAGGTGTCAACTATTAAAAAGATCATGCATGTCCAAGGATCATAAAAGAAGCAGCTTAACTGATATCAGGACATTATAGATAGCAAAAGTTTAGCTTCAATAGAAAATGGCTAATAAGAATATTTACCTACTGTAGTGGTGAATCTTCCTGATGCTGTTGCTGACCCTATCTCCAAGCATGCAAACCTTCAACTTAGGACGCGGAATGTCAGGCAACCTCACGGTACCAGAAAAACACTTGTCCTTTTGTGGGTCGTAGTCCTTGAGACCAATCTAGGGCTCAATGGTCTTTGTTAAGTTATGGACTTTATTTTCATTGGCATTTGTAGTGATGCTTGTAATCGCCTATATGAGGGATTCAATTGAAAGCTTACTACCAAATAATTTAATTTTAAATTAGATAACGTCCAATACATATATAAGGCTATCGAAAAAAATATAAACACTAAAAACAATACTACTGAGCGGATGACACAAGACTTCAACATACAGATGCTTCCAATAATTGAAAATCTTCCCACATGTATTCTATGCATTCCGTATGCGCTCCCTCAAAACATATAGAGCTGGATACGACTGCCAAGAAAAAAAATATTGTACGCTTTACATAATAAAATCTGAACCACAAACAAACTACTGAATACAAAAGCAACCAAGATATCGAAATGAGAAGATTGTCCAATACCTTCATGATCTTGTTCTTAGCCTAGGCAAGCAGCGGTTTTGACCATGGGAACCAATTACTAAAAGTGGAATGCAAGTTGTATGCAAATTCCATCCAATCATTTCCCCTGCAAGTTTACATTAAATAATTTCAGTCTATACCCAAAAATAAAGAATGTAGTACTATAGAAGTAAATAGAGGCCTCAACATTGGTAAAATTGAACTTTTTAAAATGAACTAATCGGCATAAATTAGTTAGGTCTGTATTACAGCTTCATTTTAACTCAGTCACAGCGAATTATATCCTATAAATCTAAGAGCAACTTAATTCACATCTGGGATGGAAATCACGGTAATTACCTGGTGTTTAACTGGGCGACATGTATGCTTGAAATTAGCAATAGCAGAAAGGGGAAACACAAAAGCAGCTCGTGGCATCACGGCAAAAATATTTGATTCATTCATCATATATACAATACTACAACATCAAATAAAGATTTTGATATAAGGGGATAAGTCTATCATACCTTTCTTCTGTACCCTCAATTGGGTTCTTAGGGTCTGGATCCTTGTTGAGCGTATTGCAGCCTTTTAGAAGTTTAACTGATGCACCCGATACAACAGCCTACACCCTATAAAATCTAACTAAATCTTTCATGTGCTTACAGAGAAAGTGATGTTCAAACTACTACAAAAAAGGTTCTACACTTACAGTGAAATTATATGCAGAGCAGTGGTATCCTGATCAATGAAGCAAGGATCAAGTATCCTGATTACCATCACAATGGGCCTGTAAATGCCACCATCATCAACGTTCTTAGCACGTCAAATCGAATTCTTGATATGAAACAGCTGAATAGTCAGAAGAAAGATGATTATTGTGAGTGTCAAGAGTCACCTACAATACGACCTAACCATATATTACCTTTTAGCAACTTTCTTTGGCGCTTTTAATTCAAATGTAACTATATATAGTGACAATCCAAAAGGTAACCTAACTCAGCCAACCTGAGCAAGAGATGAAAATTGAATACATGTCATATTGTTGAGGGTATGTTCTTGTAATTACATGTGGCACCCAAATGATGTCCAATGGCCATTACAAAAAATTGTTGGGTGGATGCAATAAGGGGGTGTTTGATTGTTGATGTCAAGGGGTGTTATGGTTGCTGTCAAGGGGTGTTAAACAATTGGCCAAATGTCTAATCTACCTTCTGTTAAATTTTTTGGACCAAAATTAGTAACATAATGTGAGCAAGTTTTAACATTAGCTTAGAAGTTTTTCTAAGAAATCTTGTTGATGTCCAAATACAGTAGAAACTAAAGAAAAGTGTTGGCAGTCCACAGTATTTGACGTACCTTAAAATGTAGAAGTGAGATACAATATGATTAGTTGGGTCTTCAGTACTATTTGACGTACCTTAAAATGTAGAAGTGAGATACAATATGATTAGTTGGGTCTTCAGTACTATCCACAACAAATAGGAACTAAGGGGACACCATATAGGGATGTTAACGGCGTATAGTAAATCATATTATTTACCCCAACATATATTAAGTACTAACAAACAACCATGAAAAACTTGTGTTCCATCTAGTAGAACAATTACCTGGGTTACGGAGTACCAAAGTTACAGAAGCCGCTTTCTGTGTGAAGAGACGTGTCGACTTAAGGTGTAAAATAATAACTGAAGTTGATACCTTGATCGTTGTTTGTTATTTTCTGCCAAAATATGGTCATGGGAGATGGCGGTTCTGGTACCTTTTTTTCAATAATATTAGGGTTTTGTGAGGCTACGAATGAGGTTTTTAGAAGAAGAGACTAATATTGTGAGGATACGAATGAATGAGGTTGTGATGATGAATTTACTATATAACGTATTTTAAAAAAAAATGATTTTAAGTGGTATTTTTTTTAGAGCATGACATATTTGATTTTCAATGTATATCATAACTTCTGGCTTGTTCCATTGGTTGAGGTGTTTATTTCTAAATCAACAGACCCAAGTTCAAATCTTGCAATTGACATATTTTTTACAAAATATCCGAAATTAATGATGAATATTTAAAAAATTATAATAAATCCGAAAACAAAACAAAAAATAACATGAGGACATGGCACATAATACTGATGACATGGCACTCAAAACTTGATGACTGGGCATTGACCTTGATTATGTGGCAAAAAATAGTCAAACGCCTCTATATATATATATATATATATATATATATATATATATATATATATATATATATATATATATATATATAGATCGGTATACTATATTTGGTTGAATTCACTCGCTTATATTGGCTTTCGTTAAGCGCCTTATCTTTCAGAATTCAACCGATCACTTAAGAACCCCTGGAAGTCTCGTTTCTCTTATATTTATTTTTCCCATTCATTCCGCTTTTAAGTTGATGACGTATAGTCTATATTCGGGTCACAAACCCAACTATTGACATTATTAATGCAAAAGCCCATCACGAATGGGCTATTATTATTTGGACTACCATACTAACGGTTTGGGCTTACAAAAACCCAAACCCAAACACATTATTTATGGTCTAGATAAGGATCTTTTATTTATGGGATAAAGATCCATAGACCGGATAGGCATTATACGCCGAAGAGTGAGGAACACGAAATCTATAAGGATTTCGTGCCTATATAAAGAATATTAGAATTCTCACTAAAGGTACGACTTACAACCCTAAAACCGATTACTTACTCTCACGCCGGAGGATAATCGTGGGAGACAATCCCACGATAAACCTAACGGTGTTTGTTTGCTCTCTTAGTGCGTAGGTGTCAAGCATTAAGATCTGATTGGTACGAGAACAGGAACCCAAACAAGGAACGCCCAACTTTTGTATCAACAAGTGGCGCCATCCGTGGGACCCTACACTAAGAACTAGAATGACGAAACACAAAAACTCAAGCCAGCAGACTCCGCAGTTGGAAAAAACACGTGGTGACCCCCAGAGGAGGAACCATCAAGATTCGACCTCTAGGCAGGCCTCTGGAACAACCAGTGCGCCTGGTCACCAAGAATCGGGCCCAACCCTAATTCTCCCAATGGTAGAACTGCCCACAGGGACTACTCAAACCACCACGGTGGTTCCAAGCGCTGAAGAACTTCAGCGCACTCTCTTCACTACTCCCCATCAAACGGCACCCATAGTGGACAACACTGTGACGTCAGGCGCACCTAATCGTGATAGGGGACCTAATGTGGAAACAGATATCCTTGCATTGGAAGAGGACGCGCCTGAGTTATCACTAAGTAACTTTGTATCTCAAAATTAAGAAACTTTAACTGCCCTCATGCAAGAGGAAGCAAGAAGAAGGTCAACTATGAGCCTGCAAGCCTGGCTCAATTTTGGCCCTGAGCGCGAAACATCCCCATCGCGCTATCAGAAGGAAACTCGCCGACCCCCAGTGTTCACCAGAATTGGAAGGAAAGCTGTGGAGGATGAAGCATCTGATTCACAGTACTCGGAGGAGTATGAAGATAATGAAAGGCGTACCAATGTCCACGCTAGACTTGGTAATCGCAGGATACAAGATAGACTTGGACAGCAACGCTCACCGAGCGAGAGCTCTTCAAAGTTTGGAAGTAGAAGAATTCATGATAGGCTTGGAGGACAAGCTTCCCTAAGTTAAAGCCCTCCAAGCTCGGACTCCGAGGAAAAGCGGCGCAAGCGCCGCAAAAGGAACAACTCATCCTCAAGTGACTTCTCGGACAACTAGGACAAAGAAACAGGACACTGGAAGTCCAGAGGAAGACATCGAGAGGAAGAAGACAAAGATATATCCCTTCCTTGGCGCCGCTAAAAGGTTGATGCATTCACGCGGCGCATCAGCGATTATTCGGATAATAAGAGAAGGCGCATGCCCGCCAATATTAAAACATATGATGTGACAGGTGATCCTGATGATCACCTAAAAATTTTTAAATTAGTTGCTGCTATCGAAAATTGGCCGCAACCTGTGTGGTGCCATATGTTTAACTCCCCCTTGGTAGGGAATGCGCGAACTTGGTTCAGCAAGCTTCCACGAAGAAGCATAAACGGGTTTGAAGAGTTGCGGAAAGCATTCCGTTTGAATTTCACTCAAAGAAAGAAGTGTGCCAAAAACCCTGTTGAACTGGCCAGAGTAAAACAGCGCCAAGGGGAGTCCACAAGCGCTTATATGGAGCGCTATAAGGATGAATGCATACACATCAAGGCGTTCCCCGAGGTGCTAAAAATCTCAGGGTTCATGAATGGGATCAATAACCCAGAGCTGATAAGGAGACTGAATGATAAGGTTCCCCAAACCTTTGATGAACTAATGAAGCGCACCAGATCCTTTATCCAAGGGGAAGCAGCTTCTGCGGATAGCAAAAAAGGTTATTCAACCTACAGGCAACAAGAACAGCCTAGGAGACAATCCACTGACCAGAATAGCAACCGCAGCAGGAACTACCGCAATCAAGGAAGTTGACGGGACAATGACAAATACACTCCACTCACGAAGACCCCAAGGGAGATATTCGCGACAGAAGGAGCAAACTTCCCGAAACCCCCACCAATGCGCACCCCACAAGATAGGCGTACAGGAAGTGGATACTGCGAATACCATGGACAAAAAGGCCACACTACTAACGAATGTGTCCAGTTGCGTCAACTAATTGACAAATTAGTGAAAGAAGGAAAAATGGATCACCTTGTTAAGAACATCAAAGAGGGGAAAGATAGACAGAAGAATGGGGGCAAAAAAGAGACCCAAAGACAAGGCGGACACAATCTACATGATACAATCATGGTAGCGAAAGACGAAAGAAAAAGTCAGCAAAAAGTTTTCCCATGGGAGCGAAATCTCTTTCCCCACTCTGACTGCGGACAACGCAGTAGTGGAACTGCTTACTATTGAAATACACACGGGGGGTCACGATATCCACCGCATGTATGTTGATGGAGGAGCATCCGCATATATTATGTACGAACATTGTTTCAAGAGGCTGCGACCTGAGATACAGAGTCAGTTAATTCCGGCCACGACGTCGCTTACTGGCTTCACAGGAGAAAAGATATGGCCCATAGGGCAATTACGCCTACTGGTAGTCATCGGTAATGAGCAACATTCTACAGCAGCCTGGATGAATTTTATGGTAATCAGGTCTCCTTCGCCATATAATGGCATTATTGGAAGACCAGGAATATCAGCCATGCGCACGGTACCATCCACCGCACACGGGATGCTCAAATTCCTAGTAGAAGGAGGAATTGTTACCCTCTACAACACCACTGTATTACCTAAGGAATGCAACACGGTGACAAATGAGGCCCCGTGCGCCCCAGAGCAGCACACATAAAAAGTGGGAAACCTGAAGGTCGCAATTCACCCTGATTATCCAGATCAAGAGATATCAATTGGAGGGTCGCTGTCTAACAAAGGCAGAGCGGCTGTGTGCGCACTTTTGCAAAAAAAAAAAAAAAAAAAAAAAAAAAAAAAAAAAAAAAAAAAAAAAAAACCTAGATATCTTTGCGTGGGAACCAAAGCACATGACTGGAGTACCGCGATCTATCACAGAGCACAAGCTACAAATCCGACAAGGATATCCTCCAATAAGACAGAAAAAGCGTGGCCAAGCCCCAGATCGTGCAAAAGCCATCCTAGAGGAAGTGCACAAGCTTGTTGACGCAGGCATCATGCGGGAGGTCTATTACCACGACTGGCTTTCCAATCCAGTGATGGTAAAAAAGAGCGAGGGCAGCTGTAGAATGTGCGTTGACTTCACTGATCTTAACAAAGCATGTCCACAAGACTGTTACCCGCTACCAGAGATAAACTGGAAGGTAGAGTGTCTGTGTGGATACCCTTTTAAATGCTTCTTAGACGCATACAAAGGGTATCAACAAATTCAGATGGCTGAGGAAGACGAAGAAAGAACAGCCTTCCACACAAGTCAAGGGGTCTATTGTTATACAAAAATGCCCTTTGGCCTAAAGAACGCAGGAGCAACATACCAGCGATTGGTGGACAACGCGTTCGAGAAGCAAGTAGGCCGCAACTTGGAGGTTTATGTGGATGACCTTGTCATAAAGAGCCATACTGAAGAAGAATTGGTACGTGACATTGAGGAAACATTCAAAACACTGGGAAGGATCAACATGAAGTTGAATCCCAAGAAGTGTACTTTCGGCGCTACATAAGGTATATTTCTTGGGTATTTGATAGAACCTGATGGCATTAAGCCCTTCCCAGAAAAGACAAAAGCTGCCATCAAACTCCCTTCACCACGCACATTGAAAGAAGTCCAGTCGCTAAATGGAAAATTAGCTAGGCTAAATCGATTCTTGTCTAAGTCAGCAGACAAGTCACTCCCTCTCTTTAAAACACTCACGAAGTGCACAAAAAAGGGAGACTTTCGGTGGACTGCGGAAGCGGAAGAAGCTTTTCAACAGCTCAAGCAACATCTAGCAGCACTTCCCAAGCTTGTCGCACCCCGACCAGGGGAAGATTGATCATGTACTTATCTGCAACTCATGGAGCACTCACCGCGGTGCTATTGACATATAGGAAGTTTGTTCAAACACCGATATACTTTGTAAGCAAAGCACTCAAGAAGACAGAGACTAACTATACTGCCATGGAAAAGCTGGTCTAGCCCTAGTATTCGTAGCTAAGAGACTGCGCAGATACTTCCAAGCGCACCCAATAGCTGTAATTACGGACCAACCTATCAAGCAAGTTATCTCTAAACCTGACGCATCGGGACGACTACAAAAATGGAGTGTGTTATTGAGCAAGCATAACATCTCTTATAGACCACACACTGCGATTAAAGGACAGATATTGGCAGACTTCATCAGTGAGAAGCCAGATACCGATACTCCACCTTCAAAGAGCGAGGTAACACTACAAGAACCATGGGTTCTATTCACGGACGGATCTTCGTGCGTGGATGGATCAGGCGCAGGCCTTATCCTCATTAACCCAGATGGAACGGAATTTACTTACGCACTGCATTTTGAATTTACGACCACAAACAATGAGGCAGAATATGAGGACCTACTTGCTGGATTACGCATAGCAACTCCAGATTAGTGGCCAATCACATATTAGGTGAATATGTGGCTAAGGAGGAACACATGATCCAATACCTCGACAAGACCAAGTCCCTAATCCAGTATTTTGATACGTTCACCATCAAACAGGTTCCTAGAGGAGCAAACAGAAAAGCAGATGCGCTAAGCAAGATCGCATCCATGAGCTTTGTGCACCTGTCAAAACAGGTATTGGTGGAAACCTTGAAGAATAAATCCATCTCTGAGATGGAAATATCCACAGTGATAGAAGAAGAGAATCCTACTTGGATGACACCTAGCATAGAATTCATAAGCAAGGGAATATTACCCCAAGAACAGAAAGACCCTCGACGGATATGGCGCACAGCGCAGAGGTTCGAACTTCGAGATGGTATCCTATATCGACGTTCATTCCTACAACCATGGCTCCGGTGCGTTGGACCTCTTCAGGTAAATTACGTACTTTGAGAGATTCACGCTAGTTCATGTAGTATGCACTCGGGACCACGGTCTGTAGTGGCATGAGCCTTGCGGTCAGGATATTACTGGCCTACTATGCACCGCGATGCGCGGGATATGATAAAGAAGTGCAGCGATTGCCAAGTCCACAGGGCCATCCCGCGCCGACCACAACAAGAGCTGACCCCCATCACCTCACCATGGCCATTCTACAAATGGGGCATTGACATTGCAGACCCCTTTCCAATTGCAGCGGGGGGGGGGGGGGGGGGGCTAAAATTCCTCATAGTGGCCACAGATTATTTTACTAAGTGGATCGAGGCAAAAGCAATGGCAAGCATCACAGGCAACCAAGTCAAACGCTTCGTTTGGGACAACATTGTTTGTCGCTTTGGCCTACCTGGAGAAATTATTTCGGACAACGAAAAACAATTCTATGACAACCCGTTCAAAGGCTGGTGCGCGTAATTAAACATTACACAACACTTTGCGTTAGTTAAGCACCCACAAACCAATGGTTTGGTTGAACGCGCGAATCGTAGTCTGGGCGAAGGAATAAAAGCGCACCTTGACAAACATAAAGGAAGATGGGTAGATGAGTTGTCGCATGTTTTATGGGCGCACCGCACGACAATCAAAACCAGCACTGGTGATACACCATTCTCTCATGTCTATGGGACAGAAGCTATTATACCGGCCGAGATTGGAATGCCAACTATCCGCGCGGCGGAAGTCAATATAACAACTAATGACAACGAACGACGAATAGACTTGGATCTGTTGGAAGAAAAGCGCGAACGTGTAGCTATACGTGAAGAAAAAGCTAAATCAAAGATGAAGAAGTATTATGATGCAAAAGTCAGGAACACTTCTTTCAGGCCAGGAGACTTTGTGTATCGTGCCAATGATGCAAGCCACACAGAAGACACGGGCAAGCTTGGACCCAAATGGGAAGGACCCTATGAGGTCACAGAAGCACTAGACAACGGCGCATACAAGTTGCGTGATATGGAAGGCCATGAGCTATCAAGCACTTGGAACATCTGCAATCTCAAGAGATGCTATCTTTAGGTCAGGCTACGGCCCACGCACAGACAACTCTACACTTTAGTAAGTGCCTAATAAATGTCTATGTACTTGAATTTTTTTTAGGGAATTGTTTCTTTTATTTTCAAAAACTTACAAGTATTAATACAACGTTGTGGTTTCTAGCTAACTCCATAACACATTTAACTTTATTGCTTACATTTTTTAATTATGTCTCAATATTGTTACTTTATATTTTGCCTACGCGGCGTGCATGCACTTATTAAGACCCACAATGGCAGAAAGGATGAGTAAACCTACTAAATAACTCGTTGAGTAAGAGGGTTGCATACCCATCAACATTGGATCACGCATCTTTGCTAAACACCTTACTTTCAAGATGTTGAAATAAGTTTAATGCGCATCCCACGAAGGATACGCAAAATAACGTACACTGTGCACGTTTAGCAATTTCCAAGCCAAGACTCTTGGTCAATTAATATAGTATTTGCAGCACGCTGCAAGTCTATCCATACACTTATGAATCTTTTATTCACATATATTTATTAAATTATGGACTTAATACATATTTTCCTACGTACGTTTTAATTTTGACTCTTGGCAAGTCTTTCACGAAAAGACAAATAATCCAAGTACAAAATGATACAAACAAGACGTACAAAAAAGTTAAATATTATTATTCATAAGAACCACGAGTTTATACAATTTACATATACAAAAATCCATAGAAATCTACATGCTACGAGCACGTCTATGTCCTGAGCTACTAGCCGTAGACGCCAACTGCCCGACCTCACTCAGCCTTCTCAACAGGCTACTATCTTCCTGCGACACCGTCGGCACACTGACAGGAATTCTGTCAGACCTAGGAAGATGGGCAGCACCAACACCGCATAAAATGGCTTTCCCTTTCACGCCCTTCTTGCGTGCAAGCCTTGTAATATGGGCCTCCAAGGACTTCTTGAGAGGTATCTCCTTCTCAAGGGCGAAGGGATTCAGCATGTCGCGAGGGTGAGCAAAAATGGGCACTTGCAGTTGTGACTCATCCGGCTTCAAAAAGAAGTCAGGTTGCGCCTCCGCACCTTCAGCTATGTGCCTCCCCAGAGTCAGCCCTTGCATAATCACGCCGATAGGGTAATCTTGATCACGCTATAGCCGGGCAATATGGGGAAATCAAATACCCTCATTTTCTCCATGGCAGCAACGAGCTCCTCATAAGCATCAGCCTTATAACCTGGCACTTCCGCGAGCGGCACTGTCAGCATCTTGCTCTCATCCAGCTCCTCCATAGCCTGAGCCTTGCCACGAGCCATGGCTCACTCCATAACCTTCCCAAAGGCCACCACAACCTCCTGGGACTCCAGCGTGCCCATGGCAGCCAAGCGAAGACCGTGACTGATCAACCACCTATGAAAAAAAATGCACGTGTCAGAAAATAACAAAGGAATTAAGCGCAAAAAAAAGGAAATTAAAAAGAAATAAATACATGCGCTCAGCAACAGCGGACACTAGATGAAGGTACAGCTCCTCATCATACTCAATACTCAACTTGCGCAGCTTGCTCTCCTGCGCCTCCAGAGCCGTCTCCACACGCTGGCGGAACTCATCAATTTGCGCGAAGTGCTTGCCTCTGTTCTCTTACAGGTACTTTAAACCCCAAGCGCAGTTAGTTCTGTGTTGTTCGGCAGCAGCACGCTCGCGCTTCACCTCAGCCAACAAGGCCAGTCTCTCATCTGCAAGCCTCCTGGAGTACACAGTGGTTAACTCCACTTCCGCCCGCGCACTAGCCAGTTGCGCCCTCAGAAGTGTAATTTCTTCATCCTTCTGCGCAAGATGGCTGCTCTCACCAGAATAACTAGCCTTCAACTAAGCAACTTACTCAGCCTGCTGAGCAGCGGCAAGGCTTAGTTCCTCCACCAAGGAACCAATGGGCACGCTACCCAGCGCCCTTGGCTCAGTCTCATCACCCTTCTGTGAAAAATCGTCAAAAGGCACAAAGGGCGACTTTTGCGCTGAACCAGCAGCACCCGCAGCATCTTCAACACTGTGCGCATACAACAAACAGTTCAAATTTTCAGATAATAAAGAAATTGAAGCAAAAAGTAGCATAAATTACATTACTTACATAAAGGGAGGAGACTTGGGAATATCTTTGTCCACGCCAGTGGCGGACGCGTCTTCCTTTGCGGATGATTCTTCTTCAGCAATCAGGTGGCGTCTCCTCTTAGAGGTGCCAGCGCCATAACCACCAGACGCTCCTTTATGCTTAACACCTTGGCTAGTCCCCTCTAGCTCAAGGATACACACACTATCTGATGACTCAGTGTGTGATTTAGAAGCCACTGGAGACTGTTCCCTAGATTGGGGAACACTCTGCACTGGAGTCACTTGTAAGGCCGATTGGGGAGAATCTTCAGGCCCCCCTTAATCCAGCTCCATAGTGCGCCTTGCCGTAGCTTCCATAACTGGCACCTCACCTTCCCTCAGTGGGCGCACTCCTACCGTCACCAACTTGGGCCTCTCCAAGTGCACTACAGCAAACAGGTCCATCTCTGCGCAGCAAAACATACACAACAGACAACGATTAGAAAAGTAATACAAAGAAAGGAGCGCTTACAATATCAAGAAGAACAAAATGAAGGACAAGCACCCACCCCGCCCATCTTCGTACAAGAAAGTTGGCACTTACGTCTCCGGTTGGAAGTAGTTACGACTGATGCCCATATGCACCAGGAACTCTTCAGGATACGCACTAATAGGGATGCGGTTGGTATCTATGGTATCCGCATCCGCCACGCTATATGAACCAGGGAGTGGGCGCTCATCCGTCGGTAAAGACCTTTAGGTATAGAACCCAAATTCCCATGGGAAAAAGACCTTATCAACCCAAAAGAATTTTTCCCACCAATTCCTTAGGGCATCTAACTTTTCCGTATAGCACTGCAAGCGCCCTGCGCGCTTGGAAAAAGATACCCACCCATTTGACCACGACATGTGGTAAAAGGAACGGAATAAGTAAACGGTAGGGTTAATCGCCAACAGGCGACAATTCACTTCAAAATTGGTTATTTTTGCTGCACCTATGCAGTGCAGCTGCGAAATATGAAGACGATAGAAACCTAGAACATCGAAAAGGAAAAGCGAAATAGGGACACGCCGTAACAATCGTGGTTTTGGCAGGTCAGTTTGACTAATAGACTTGACTCGGTTGACTTTTTTTGGTGTGTTTCAGGTGTTTGGAGTGATATAGGTGAGTTTTAGCACTAAATCCCTTTGTGTAAATGGTTTTTATTGTGATTTGGAAAGTATGGAATTTGGAAAGTTCATTTTGATAGCCTTTGTGGTGTAGAAATGACTTGTGTAGTTTTGGTGTTTTTGTAATTTTGCGTAACGAGTCTTCGTTCAAATTAATGACCGTAAGTGAGTTATGCGTGTTTTGTTTTTGTGGGTTAAATTTCATAAAGAGTGAAAATCTATTTTTGAAAACTTTGTTTTGAAAATGATTGTTTTTCCGGTTGTCGTAAAAGTTAAGGTTTATCGTGAAAGACGCTAGGATTAGTTACGGATATTTATAAAATATGAAAAGTATTAGGTTTTGAGTGTAATAAATTAATTTAATAAAAATAACATAATATATATATATATATATATATATATATATATATATATATATATATATATATATATATATATATATATATATATATATATATATATGATAAAAATCGGCAACAAGGGATAAGGGGGAAATGGAAACCCAATTTGAGCCCAAATACAATTCCTAGCAATAAGGAATCCTAGTCCAACCCAATCAAGCCCAACCCCTACCCATATAAGCCAAACCAAATGACCCAAAACCTCTTTTTCTCTGGAAAAGTCGACAAGGGGGAGAGGAGGAGAAGGAGAAAAGTTAGGGTTTCAATTATGTGAAGAGGGGGAGAAGGAGAAAAGTTAGGGTTTCAATTATGTGAAGAAAACAAGCCTAAGGTATGCCTAGTAAACCCTTAATTGTTTAATTATTGATTAGATTCATGTAATACAAGTTATGATGGATCTAGGGTTTGTAAACTTCTATAAATTAATTAAGTAAAACATGTTAGGATCATTAGTTAGTAATAGTATGATGATTAGTGAAGGAGATTTGGTTATAGTACATGTTAAACATTGAGTTAGGGTTTGGACAGAAAACTATGGCTGTAAAGATGTGAGTGTAAATAACAGATGGTGAAGAGTTAGGTCGCGAATTTTTTGTCTAAATTGAAGTATAATGAAAGAGCTTTCCAAAAAGTCTAGCCACGATTGATTTCAAGGTCGGGAAGTTGGTCTTTTGATTTTTCTTTATTAAGGTGTCAAAGATGTCAAACCGGGACAGAATTTGGGTAAAAGTTTGAGGGTGAGTTGTGGTTGTAAAAGTGGTATTTTGACTAGCCCTTCTGGAATAGTTAAGTATTAGGTTATATTAGACTACCACGAAAAGGATTCGCAATAAAAACTTGTGGAAGTATTTTATGTTAATTAAAACTTTTTGGTGTGCGTTCAGATCCGAATTTGAGTAGTTGACAAGTTTGATTTTCTTTTGAGTACTTGTGTGTATTATTGGTACATGTCCTTCTGAGATTAGCATGTATGCTTATGAGAGACCATGGTAAATTTTTGGTGTGAGTTGTTAAGTTTTATTTGTCATGATTTCATGTGGGCGAATGTACCTAAAAATTCTGCGTTTTCTGATTTTAAGAGTGCATGGGATTTAGTGAGTGTTAGATTATGGTGGTGGTTAGTATGGTGTCTAGGAGATCCATGGTGGGTCATATGAGTCTTAGACATCCATCATATGTGTATTACATGGGTTGTAGCTTTTAGCTTGACCTTGTGTAATGTGGATTATTTTTGTGTGCTATAGATTGTGGATTGTTTTTGTGGAAGCTGCGGAGTTTAAGGTGAGTTCATAGTCCCATATTTTTTTTACCTTGTTTTAAACTTGGGATGGGAATGATGCTTGTCTTAAATGTTTAAGTTACTGTGATTATGTGTGTGGGTATAAGAGCTTGGACTTATAATGTTATTGTATGTATGCTATATGTGAATGATATGTTATGTGATGTTATTGTGTGGTCCAATTGGGGGGAGTATCCAATTGGAGAGTAATACTCATACCCATACCAGATTATGTGGATTGGATAACGTGATGATAATGTTGTGTGGTCCAATTGGGGGGAGTATCCAATTGGAGAGTAATACTCCTACTCGTTACTAGTCTGTGTGGTCCAATTGGGAGGGTGCTTACCCTATTGCTCGTGCATACGACCTAATTGGAGAGTAGCATCCCTACTCACTTTTATTCAGTGTGGTCTGATCGGAGGGTATTAATTTACCCATTTTTTGGAGCGGGGGTCACGTTCCGGCCCGGATATTGTGAATTTGGATTGGTGGGCACGTTCCGCCCGATGGTTGCCTTTTGTGTTGATGAGGCGAAAAATGAACCATTTTTAGGGGGTCATTTAAGCCCGGAATTGAATTTATTTGATCAAATATTGCCCTAAATCGTTCCTTTTGTGAGTTTAGGTACTTTAGGAGTGAATTCTGGAAAAGGAAGCATTTTGCACGTTTTTGGAGCATAAAAGTGAAGAAAACGGCAAAGTCTTAATTTTCCTTGCTGGGAACAATACCTGACGGCGTCAAGAAGAATTTTATGACGGCGTCAAGAGCAAAATGGATGACGACCCAGAGAAAACATGACGGCGTCAGAACAAGGGCGTCAAGAGTAATTTCGGTGACGGCCCAGAGCAGAATTACACATGAAGGCGTCAGCTCTAGATCTAGGCAGTCCGAGAACTTTATTGGCGGCGAGATGACGGCATCAGATTTTTCCTCTTGACGCCGTCACCTCACAAAATCTATATATACTTTTCTAATTTTCATTCATTAAGGAGGAACTTGTGTGGAGAATACTAGGGCCGAACCTAATAAACCCTAGCTCGTTTGTAACAGTATTTTCAAGGGTTTTCACCCCTTGAAACCCTTCATGTTCAATTGAGATAAGTATTTTTCCAATTCATTCAATATGTCTATGTGTTGTTTGTATATATCTTACACTTGTCTTGATTTTAACATGCTAGGCTAGATCTATTATGTGTTTGCTTAGATGTAATGAAACCTAGATGTTGACTATAGGTTGATTGCTTGTTTATAGTTGTAATAGATGAATGATTTCAATGTTAGGCTTAAGAAAACTGGAAGATCTCCATTGTGTAACTTGCTTGAACGTCTTAAGAAACATGAACCGATGTGTACTAGGTTTTTATGGTTGTATTTAATGCATGAGCGAATTCTAGTGATCCCATGTTAGGAGCTTCTTAGCCGGCTCGACATAGGAGTGAAGTAGGAGCTTATAGAATTGGGGAAGTAAGTACGCCACCCCATGAATGGTATTAAGGAATACAATCCGTCATTCACGCAACTGTAACAAGTAATTAACCTGTAAAAGATATCTAGAGAGTAGTGAAATCTAAATAAACAGAATTCTCCCATATATTGTTCACACCACTACCTTAATTTATTTTATTTTCACTTTTGGTATTTTATTTTGATTGCATTTGTAGTTATTGGGTTAGTTGACTAGCAACTAATTCCGCCCATCCTTCCAATACCCGAGATTTTTATTGTTTTTATAAAACATAAAAAATATAAAAAGAATCATCCCTCACCTCTAGACATAGTTTTTAGGTTTTCTAATCCTAGTGACACTATTCCTGAGTTGAACGATCAATCCCCCGGTACTTATCACTATACTGTACTACAACGATCAGGTACACTGCCTGGTGGGGGTTGTAAGCTTCTCGAGATCCCACGAGAGGTAAAGCCTGGTGCAATTCCCACGCATCAAGTTTTTGGCGCCGCAGCCCGGGGAATAGTTATTGTCTAGGTTAGAATTTCTTTTTATTAGGTCTACTTGCTAGATTCCTTTCTAGTAAGATTTTACTTTTATTTTTTAGGTCTTCTTTAGTCTATCTTTTTCTTCGTGCCTTTGTTAGTAAAATAAATTCATTGACTATTCCGTGGACCATTATGGAAAACGCGAATCCATCCCTTTCCCCTAGAGAAGTTGCTTTGTTACATGAACAAATTGAGAGTGAGATTGGGGAACTTAGGGAGCTTAATAGGTTGATTAAGGTTGAGCTCGACCATGCGTTTAGTGACCTAGCAACCGCCTTGTATTCAAATAAGGACCTAGGGACTAAAGATTTTGAGGATGTTGTTGAGGAACTTGAAGAAGGGGAGATTGATCCAAAGCTAGATGATTATTTTAATCTATACCCCACTAAGGAGGAGATTGCATACTATAATAATCTTATTGATAATCGTCGACCTCCTTTTACTAGAATCGAACCTAAGATAAAGAGAGGCGATCCTAAGAATGCTAAGATACCATGTATGATTGGGTATAAACATATTGACAATGCTTACATTGATTTTAAATCCCCAATCAACATTATGTCCTCAAGTGTCTATAATGATATAGTGAAAACAAGACTTGGACCTAGAAGAGATCCCAAATACCCCGGTGGAGTTTGTAACTTTGTCGGGAGAATTAATGGTCTACATGTCTTTGTGGGGAATTTTACTTATATCACCGACTTTATGGTTGTTGAAGATCTTGCTAATGTTATTGATTGTCGCTTATCCAATGTTGTGTTTGGTAAACCATTTGTTGAAGAGTCCAAGTTAGAATATGATGAGGTAGAAGGGACAATCCGATTTGCTAATAACACCGATAGGATCACTTATAGGATGCCTAATAGAATGAAAAAATTTTGTTTTGTGCCCCGATTTGACATGGATAACATTCGTGCTTTCGAGGACATCAATAAAGAGGATAAGAAAAACGGCATGGATTATGTATGGGAAAAGAATAGTCTTTTCTACAAAGATTGCTTGACTCTAGGACCGAAGTATAAATTCAATAAGGAATTTGTCAATAGGATTATTGGAGCGATTGAGAAAAAGGTGGTTGGTCTCTATAAAGAACATTTACAATCATAGAGTGAAACCAACGATGAGGTCACGTGATAACCCATGACCTTGAGTCTAGCTACAAGACTCGTAAATAAAGAAAAGCGCTTCTTGGGAGGTAACCCATGTTTTGTGTGATTTTTATTTGTTTGATTATTATTTGCTTCCGTATGCATGCTTTATTTTTATTGTTGGTAGATCATGTTTCAAACTAAAATAGTGAAAATACTTTATTTTGTTGTTTGGCTTTGTCTTAACTTCATCCAAAGGTATTTCGCAAAAGATAAGTGTAAGGGGAAACCCCAATTATGTTTTTAAGAAACAAAATTGATCATGATTCTCCACAATATTAAGTGAACATGTATATTCTTATTTGTTAGAGTCAAATGCTTGTATCGAGTCATAATGATGTTTTGCAAGATTTTCCAGGAAGTATGACAAAGTTTTTCAAGAAATTTTCCGGAAACTTAACATAAGAATTTCTGCAGGTCACTTCTGACGGCGTCATGAAGAAATTCCTGACGGCGTCACGTGTAAAATTCTGTAAATTTTGTTAGTTTTGTTTTTCTAACAGAGTCTTAAAGTTTTTGTTGAATCTTTAGTTTTATAATCTCCAGGGAATCTGCAAACATCATTCCACAAGCATTATATCTTACTTTGCTTTCTAGGATTAGTTATCATATATAGATTGCCGCCGATTTTACGCGAGGTTGCTTTGTTTGTTTTCTCAGGTTTAACAGGTTATGTTTGACAAGAAGATGATTTATATTCTGGAAGGGAAGCTTTGATTGTTCATTTTCTTGGAGGAAGATCTAAACTTGTTATCATACTATCCATACCGAGCGAATCAGGGGAGTATTTGATTTCATTCTTTTACCTGTTTTACTTTTACATTCTTTACTTGAACATTGGGGACAATGTTCATCCTAAGTGTAAGAGGAGGGTAAATGATGATACCTTATAGTATAAACTTTCACTTGAGTTTGTTTGTTTGATGGTAGATGTGTAATAAAACTATGAGAAACACTTGTTAGTGTAATTTTAGCGCCAAATTTAAATTTTTTTACAACATTTAGGAGTGAAACTTTAGCCATAGCAAGCGTCTCATGGATAGGAGATCGTATGACTGGCACAAAATCGTACCATTCAGAAAAATTTTCCACCCAAATATGTGAGGTTCGCCTTTAGATTTGATAGGAAAAGCATTTACTATTAGTTCTTATGAGTATACCGGTAGCATTTAGATTCTAGAACTTGCGTTAGTGATGCATCCCGAGACCGCTAGTGAGACTACATTCGTGTAGTAGGATTTACTACATGATAAGAGGCGTTAGGATCACCCTTGTGTTAAACCCGTATCATAATTGCTTGACCATTTAAGTCATATTACTTGGCTAGTTAAGTCAATTAATTTTTCCCACACCTTAGCGTTGTACTCATTTTTAGTACATGAAACCCCTAGTACACCCCTCCGAGCCTATCTTTTCGTTTCTAACTTTAAGAATCTTACTTAAAGGATAAATTTGTTACACCCCACTTAAATGTACAACCAAATCGCCTTAGCCTTCCATGTATGCACTCATCTTTAGTGCATTATTGTTACATGTTTAAACCCTTAGTTAATTATCTAATTGACTACATGGTTGCTAAGTCGAGTCATATCCTTGTACATATTGTTTTGGGACGATTGGTACTCATGGGTAAAGTACTTATGTTATGGAGTAATGGGGAAGAACATCATATTATTACCCCCATATGTGCGTTAATCTTATAGGTACTCCAAGTGTTTTGATTATCTTAATTCGAGTCATTAGATTTGTTTATTGTAAAGTATGTAAAAATTCAAGTGTAAGGGGAATTTTCATTCCCTATGATGTATTATTTTGGATGGTAGGGTAAGAGTGTATGCACACAAAAAAAAAAAAAAAAAAAAAAAAAAAAAAAAAATAGAAAAAGAAAAAGAAAAGAAAAAAAAACATACGGACTACCATCCCGTTTCATTCTATGTTTACTTTATATTTTAGTTATTTTTGATTTATTAGCTTAAGTCAAGTCTAGTCTTGGCTTAACAACGCCATATTGTACATGTAATTAACCAAGATGATTAACTCGCCACCAGTAAAGATTGCCTTTATCCAACAAAACCGTGTATTCCATATCCCTACACCTAACGTTATAACCCTTTAAAAGACCTCTTTGATAGTTTATCCTAGGTGCTTACGCCATATGGTGGAGGTTTGATCCTTCCCCAAGCCTATGGTAATCTATTTTGCTATGACAGGTAGTGAGAGATGTTTTCCATTTCCATATTGTGATATATACTTTATTACACCCGAGAGATGTGAGTATCTAAACGCTATTTGTGAGGTGCTAGTGTATGACCTCCGTGCTTATCTTTGGTCTTTAGTGGAACGATTATTTGTTGTAATTACTTTTATATTAGTGTTAAGTGACCCCTAACTTGTATTTTGACTAGAATAAAAGCGCATTTGCTTGAGGACAAGCAAATCTCAAGTGTAAGGGTATATGATGAGGCGAAAAATGAACCGTTTTTAGGGGGTCATTTAAGCCCGGAATTGAATTTATTTGATCAAATATTGCCCTAAATCGTTCCTTTTGTGATTTTAGGTACTTTTGGAGTGAATTCTAGAAAAGGAAGCATTTTGGATGTTTTTGGAGCGTAAAAGTGAAGAAAACGGCAAAGTCTTAATTTTCCTTGCTGGGAACAGTACCTGACGGCGTCAAGAAGAATTTTATGACGGCGTCAAGAGCAAAATGGATGACGACCCAAAGAAAACGTAACGGCATCAGAACAAGCGCGTCAAGAGTAATTTTGGTGACGGCCCAGAGCAGAATTACACATGACGGCGTCAGCTCTAGATCTAGGCAGTCCGAGAACTTTATTGGCGGCGAGATGACAGGGTCAGATTTTTCCTCTTAACGCCGTCACCTCACAATATCTATATATACTTTTCTAATTTTCATTCAATAAGGAGGAACTTGTGTGGAGAATACTAGGGCCGAACCTAATAAACCCTAGCTCGTTTGTAACAGTATTTTCAAGGGTTTTCACCCCTTGAAACCCTTATGTTCAATTGAGATAAGTATTTTTCCAATTCATTCAGTATGTCTATGTGTTGTTTGAATATATCTTACACTTGTCTTGATTTTAACATGCTAGGCTAGATCTATTATGTGTTTGCTTAGATGTAATGAAACCTAGATGTTGATTATAGGTTGATTGCTTGTTTATAGTTGTAATGGATGAATGATTTCAATGTTAGGCTTAAGAAAACTGGAAGATCTCTATTGTGTAACTTTCTTGAACGTCTTAAGAAACATGAACCGTTGTGTACTAGGTTTTTATGGTTGTATTTAATGCATGAGCGAATTCTAGTGATCCCATGTTAGGAGCTTCTTAGCCGGCTCGACATAGGAGTGAAGTAGGAGCTTATAGAATTGGGGAAGTAAGTACGCCACCCCATGAATGGTATTAAGGAATACAATCCGTCATTCACGCAACTGTAACAAGTAATTAACCTGTAAAAGATATCTAGAGAGTAGTGAAATCTAAGTAAACAGAATTCTCCCATATATTGTTCACACCACTACCTTAATTTAGTTTATTTTCATTTTTGTTATTTTATTTTGATTGCATTTGTCGTTATTGGGTTAGTTGACTAGCAACTAATTCCGCTCATCCTTCCCATACCCGAGATTTTTATTGCTTTTATAAAACATAAAAAAATACAAAAAGAATCATCCCTCACCTCTAGACCTAGTTTTTAGGTTTTCTAATCCTAGCGACACTATTCCTGAGTTGAACGATCAATCCCCCGGTACTTGTCACTATACTATACTACAACGATCAGGTACACTGCCTGGTAGGGGTTGTAAGCTTCTCAAGATCCCTCGAGAGGTAAAGCCTGGTGCAATTCCCACGCATCATGTGTGATGGTTGATTTATGAACATATGTAGCTTATATGATAACTGTAATTATTTGTCCAACTATATTTTATAATCACAGTGATTTTGGTTGCCTAGCGTGTTTGAGTCTTAAACCTATGAATCTCAACAACATTATGTTGACGTTTTAAGCATCATTTTCAGGTGAGCTTTCTAAGGATAAGATAGAAAGATGTGATTATACGAGACCTTAGTTGTATTGGAAGTGGTTTATCAGTGCGTTTGGAGTTTATCATGTTGTTTTCTTTCGGGTATTGTTATGACACTTTATGTCTAAACTTTGCCATTTTTATTGCATGTAGTTATTCTCTATATTGACACCATGTGTTATCATGATATTCATGAAGTTACACCCTCGCGTTTCCGCCTTGGCGGGGTGTGACAGATTGGTATCAGAGCCTTGGTTATAGAGAATTAGGTGGTTGAACCTAGACTATAACCTAAGAGCCCTTCATATAGCTACATTTAGGATCTATGTGTAAGTATTGTATTTTATATGTCTATTTTCCTATATTTATGAGATGTTTTATTTAGTTTCGGACGTCTATTTTATCCCTATACGTAGTATTGTACATATCGACTTTATTATATCGTCTTCCGCGCGTAAGATGCATCGTTGGACTACCGTTGTCGCTATCGGATGCGAGAGAGGTGGTAGGATGAAGCGGACTAACCGCAGAATCCGAGTTTCCGATAGTATGTATTCATGTTCGGACAAGGAGAGGACGTTTATGGGAAACGTTGGTGGAGAAGAAGTGGAGAGGTTTGGAATCACGATGACTTCTGGAGATGGAGCCATTACCAAAAAACCCTTGGTAGTGTCCTCACTTCACATAGGAAGGAGAGGTGGTTTAGTCTAAACCTCATGATTTGTATGCACTTGTGAATCATACGGAATTGGAAGAAAGAAATAGAGATGGTTTTGCATGTTGTCGACTACCTCAACATGTAGGAAATAGGAATGGGTGGTTGAGTAAAGATAAAAGGGGAGTTAGGATGGAATAATGTGGATTCGGATCTGGAGTCTACAGTAAGTAGTAAGTTTAACCAATTTGAGTGGGGAGGCAAGTGCGAGAATGGATTTGGAGCCATTGTGCGACGTCTTTTGTTTTGTGTTATGTTTTGAATTCGTATATTGTCTTTTGCCGTCTGGAGCCATGTTGAAGCGTGATTACTCTTGGATATTGGATCGACCTTATCCAAGTGATTTTGATTATAGAGTTTAGATGATCGTTGGAATTGTTCCATGATTATTTGCGACGTCTTGTGTTTTTGTTTGCATGATGTGTTGTCATAGGAGGGAGTACATTTGTGAAAGGGGGCATAGATAATTATGGTGGCCAACATAATTATACATGCGTCTCAACACAAGTGGACTTGCAAGTATGATAGCATGGATTGCATGGTGTATTAGGTGTTATGTGGTATATGTGTGTTATCATTGAGATGTGTGGTTTTGGAAGTAAGTATGCGTCTGGAATAGACTTATAACTATGGTCGCGAAGATAATTATAAGAGTATCACACATGTGGACTTGTGACCATTATTGCATTGATTGATGTTTGTTGTTATATGTTGTGGTAGATGGTATGTGATATCATGTTGGTGATGGTTGTATGGTTAGAGAAGTATTCTCTTAACCGTTTGGGCAGTCGTTATATGTTGGGGTGTGTAGGTGGTAAGATTCCATCGTACCTATCATATGTTGATACCTCAATTATCGGTGGGTAATTATGTTGTGGTATTTAAGTTGATTCATTTGCTAGACGCTCCGTTTGTATACCTAATTCTTTGGTTGGCATTCTTATTCGTACCATGATAGTACATATGCCATATTCTTCCTATTTGACGTCGTGATAGGTGTTGGGTAATCGAATTCATTTTTGTTGGATACTGGTTCGTTTCTTTGGTTATTCCATACATTCATTTCCTCGGATGAATGTTATACTATTCTTCAAGTATTGTTGGTTCGTAACGAGTTGGTGTAGATATTTAATCCCTCATTTACATACACTAATTGAATTTCGTGACATGTTTTGTGACCTGTTAGTATCGGTGTTTTTCTATGATTTTGGTTTGATCGTTGTACGAATGAGTCTGTAAGTTCATCGTTTGGTTTGCAATGTATTCGCGTGAGTGTTCACTGGTATGAGATTCGTTTGATGATTATTTTGATTATGTGATTCTTTTGTGTTTTTCGCATCCAATAAAGGAGTTGTGTTAAAGTCCCTATGGTATTTTAAAATTTGTTTTGGGTATTTCAAGGTCATTTGTTGGAAACTATTATGTTTATGTTGAAAATGAAGTGTGGAAAAGAAATGGTTATGTTGATGTCTTACATAAAATGGTTTATATATATTTTAAAAAAATGTATAAATTTAAGATATGTCTTGTGAAAAAAAAATAAAAGAAAAAAAACGGTGTTCATTTGTCTTTGGGGAGGTCGAGTATTATAAGAACTGTCTATGGTTCTCATTTACCAAACTTGTTATGTATTTGGTTCATCGATTGTTTCTTCCGTTGAGGTACGCTTTTGGATGTTTTATGGGTATGTGTATCTTATATTTTCTTTGTATGGGTTTTCATGAACGTTTTATTCCGTGTCTACTTTTATTGGGAAAAATTTCTCATTGTGTCTTTCTAGCTTTAATTTTGATGTTCGTTACTTCGCTAGTCGGTGATTCGTACCCCTTTTGAGTTCGTTGATATACGTTTTAGTTCGACCGGTTTCATGGTTCGCGTCGTTTACTTAGGATAGATTGTCGTTTTGATTATCAATTTGTTCGTTGAAGAAGAAGAGGATGTTTGCCAAGTGTCCCAGTGAGAAGTTCAGCTTCAAGATGTACGTTCTTCAGGCAGTGTGGAGGTAGAAGAACCATATGAGGAACTATGTGATACGTAACTTAGAGTTGGGGAGTAGAACTTGGAGATGATATTTGTATGGAGCAGAAAGTGTTATCTACATAGATCATAAGAATCTTTAGCATATATTTGACAAGAGGTTAATATATGTTGAAGAGAAGTTGGGTGTGGAATTTCTCAGTAACTACGATTATCTGATTTGCTACTGTCAAGGAAGGGCGGACATCGTGGTAAGAGCGCTGAGCGGGAGTGAACGAGTGAAACTTGGATGTTTGTGAGCAATGATTATGATAATTCAGTTCGGAGTTGGGAAGATGATACTGACAGCCTAGAGAGAGAGGTTCAAGGATGAGAACAAGTAAGAAGAATGATTACTTGGTTTAGACCAGTAAAAGGAAAGGAACGAAGATGGAGGAATGTACTTTGCGGACCAGCTATTGGTTTCATTGAGAGGAAGCGTAAGGACATCAATCATGCAAGGTATTTGATACATCCGAGAATGGATAAGACGTATTAATACCTTAGCAAGAGATGTATGGAAGAGTTGGCGAGACTTTTCGCTCAGTGAGTTGGTAAAGAGCCATGGGGTGTCGCGTTGATCATCAAGAAACATGATGAAATACTTACTTCGCGATAGCGGTAAACGTGTTATAGAGTCTTAAGAACGCGTATGTAGATGAGTACGACTTATCATTCTCTAATGAGTGAACTAAGTGAGAGTACAAATCAAGCGTTGGATGGTGAGCTGAGAGCATAGGTGTGTTTGATTTTGGAGGAAGCCAGGGTATACATTTACCCTTAGCTGAGTTCTCCTTTATCAACAATTATCATTCTAGTATTGAGTATGTGTCGTGTGAAAAATTGTATGGAATGTAATGTAAGTCACCTGTTCTATGGGCAAAGGTTGGAACAAGCCAACTAATTGGTCCTGAACTAGAACGAGAGACTACGAATAAGGCTTTCTGACTAAGGAAAGACTTAAGGCAGCAAGAGATCGCCAAAAGAGTTGTGCGGATTATTGCCGTAAGCCCTTAGAGTTTGGTGTTGGTGATATTATGAGGTTAAAAGTATCTCCTTGGAAGGGTGTTGTGCGTTTCGGTAAGAAAGGCAAGCTAGCACCGAGATACGTAGGACCATTTGAGATTTACGGAAAGGATTGGATTTCTGGCATACCGGTTGAAGTTAGCTGAGGAATTAAGTGGTGTACATGATACGTTTGACGTATCTAATTGAAAGAAGTGTTTGACGGATGCTAGTCTGCATGTGCCATTAGATGAAAGTAAGGTTCACAAACTCTTCGTTTTGTCAAGAAACCTGTTGAGATTATGGATCGAGATGTTAAGGGTTTGAAGTGTGGTGAGATAGCGTTGGTAAAGGTATGGTGAGATTTTAAGCGTGGTCCTGAGTTTACTTGGGAACATGAGGATCAGATGATATTTAAGTACTCAAATTTGTTTGCTGATGTGGTTGGTGAAGTAGATCGTTTGTAGTTGGATTTTAGATCATGGAAGTTAGATGTGGGGTATTCATAAATGTTTGTTTAATGGATATCTGTTATTTGTGAGTGCGTCTTGCGGTTACCATTTGGCTTTTCATTTGGTTCGAGAGTATCGTACCTATCTGCGAGAAGTCGTTCGGATTTTTGGTGTTATTGATCGGTGTAGTGTATCTATTTTCGCGTATTGTTGGAGTGTCGGTATGTTTTCTATCGTCTGAATTCGGATATTTAGTCGGTTCACATTTTTGTGGTTCTTTCTCTGTGATTTTATGGTGTGGTATTTTTCCGCTTAAATATCCATAAATTTTCTTTTTCTGTTGTGAGTGGTTACTCGTGTAGTTGAAATCTCGGGACGCGATTTCCCTAAGTGGGGGATGATGTAACAACCGTGGTTTTGGCAGGTCAGTTTGACTGATAGTCTTGACTCGGTTGACGTTTGTTTGGTGTGTTTTAGGTGTTTGGAGTGATATAGGTGAGTTTTAGCACTAAATCCCTTTGTGTAAATGGTTTTTATTGTGATTTGGAAAGTATGGAATTTGGAAAGTTCATTTTGATCGCCTTTGTGGTGTAGAAATGACTTGTGTAATTTTGGTGTTTTTGTGATTTTGCGTAACGAGTCTTCGTTCAAATTAATGAGCGTAAGTGAGTTATGTGTGTTTTGTTTTTGTGGGTTAAATTTAATAAATGAGTGAAAACCTATTTTTGGAAACTTCGTTTTGAAAATGATTGTTTTTTCGATTGTCGTAAAAGTTAAGGTTTATCGCGAAAGACGCTAGGATTAGTTACGGGTATTTATAAAATATGAAAAGTATTAGGTTTTGAGTGTAATAAATTAATTTAATAAAAAAAAATATAAAATATATATATATGTATATGATAAAAATCGGCTAGAAGGGATAAGGGGGGAAAAGGAAACCCAATTTGAGCCCAAATACAATTCTGAGCAATAAGGAATCCTAGTCCAACCCAACCAAGCCCAACCCCTACCCATATAAGCCAAACCAAACGACCCAAAACCTCTTTTTCTCTGGAAAAGTCGACAAGGGGAAGAGGAGGAGAAGGATAAAATTTAGGGTTTCAATTATGTGAAGAGGAGGAGAAGGAGAAAAGTTAGGGTTTCAATTATGCGAAGAAAACAAGCCTAAGGTATGCCTAGTAAACCCTTAATTGTTTAATTATTGATTATATTCATGTAATACAAGTTATGATGGATCTAGGGTTTGTAAACTTCAGTAAATTAATTAAGTAAAACATGTTAGGATCATTAGTTAGTAATAGTATGATGATTAGTGAATGAGATTTGGTTATAAAACATGTTAAACATTGAGTTAGGGTTTGGACAGAAAACTATGGCTGTAAAGATGTGAGTGTAAATAACAAATGGTGAAGAGTTAGGTCACGAATTTTTTGTCTGAATTGAAGTATAATGAAAGAGTTTTCCAAAAAGTCCAGCCACGATTGATTTCAAGGTCGGGAAGTTGGTCTTTTGATTTTTCTTTTTTAAAGTGTCAAAGCTGTCAAACCGGGACAGAATTTGGGTAAAAGTTTGAGGGTGAGTTGTGGTTGTAAAAGTGGTATTTTGACTAGCCCTTCTGGAATAGTTAAGTATTAGGTTATATTAGACTACCACGAAAAGGATTCGCAATAAAAACTTGTGGAAGTATTTTATGTTAATTAAAACTTTTTGGTGTGCGTTCAGATCCGAATTTGAGTAGTTGACAAGTTTGATTTTCTTTTGAGTACTTGTGTGTGACTGTGTGTTATTGGTCCATGGACTTCTGGGATTAGCTTGTATGCTTATGAGAGACCATGGTAAATTTTTGGTGTGAGTTGTTGAGTTTTATTTGTCATGATTTCATGTGGGCGAATGTACCCAAAAATTCTGCGTTTTCTGATTTTAAGAGTGCATGGGATTTAGTGAGTGTTAGATTATGGTGGTGGTTAGTATGGTGTCTAGGAAATCCATGGTGGGTTATATGAGTCTTAGACATCCATTATATGTGTATTACATGGGTTGTAGCTTTTAGTTGACCTTGTGTAATGTGGATTATTTTTGTGTGCTATAAATTGTGAATTGTTTTTGTGGAAGCTGCGGAGTTTAAGGTGAGTTCATAGTCCCATATTTTTTTTACCTTGTTTTAAACTTGGGAAGGGAATGATGCTTGTCTTAAATGTTTAAGTTACTATGATTATGTGTGTGGGTCAAAGAGCTTGGACTTATAATGTTATTGTATGTATGCTATATGTGAATGATATGTTATGTGATGTTATTGTGTGGTCCAATTGGGGGGGAGTATCCAATTGGAGAGTAATACTCCTACTCGTACCAGATTATGTGGAATGGTGATGAGGCGAAAAATGAACCGTTTTTAGGGGGTCATTTAAGCCCGGAATTGAATTTATTTGATCAAATATTGCCCTAAATCGTTCCTTTTGTGATTTTAGGTACTTTGGGAGTGAATTCTGGAAAAGGAAGCATTTTGGACGTTTTTGGAGCATAAAAGTGAAGAAAACGGCAAAGTCTTAATTTTCCTTGCTGGGAACAGTACCTGACGGCGTCAAGAGCAAAATGGATGACGACCCAGAGAAAACGTGACGGCGTCAGCACAAGGGCGTCAAGAGTAATTTTGGTGATTGCCCAGAGCAGAATCATACATGATGGCGTGAGATCTAGATCTAGGCAGTCCGAGAACTTTATTGGTGGCGAGATGACGGCGTCAGATTTTTCCTCTTGACGCCGTCACCTCCTAAAATCTATATATACTTTTCTATTTTTCATTCATAAAGGAGGAACTTGTGCGGAGAATTCTAGGGCCGAACCTAATAAACCCTAGCTCATTTGTAACAGTATTTTCAAGGGTATTCACCCCTTGAAACCCTTCATGTTCAATTGAGATAAGTTTTCTTTCAATTCATTCAATATGTCTCTATGTTGTTTGAATATATCTTACACTTGTCTTGATTTTAACATGCTAGGCTTGATCTATTGTGTGTTTGCTTAGATGTAATGAAACCTAGATGTTGATTATAGGTTGATTACTTGTTTATAATTGTAATGGATGAATGATTTCAATGTTTGGCTTAAGAAAACTGGCAGATCTCCATTGTGTAACTTGCTTAACGTCTTAAGAAACATGAACCGATGTGTACTAGGTTTTTATCGTTGTATTTAATGCATGAGCGAATTCTAGTGATCCCATGTTAGGAGCTTCTTAGCCGGCTCGACATAGGAGTGAAGTAGGAGCTTATAGAATTGGAGAAATAAGTATGCCACCCCATGAATGGTATTAAGGAATACAATCCGTCATTCACGCAACTGTAACAAGTAATTAACCTGTAAAAGATATCTAGGGAGTAGTGAAATCTAAGTAAACACAATTCTCCCATATATTGTTCACACCACTACCTAAATTTAGTTTGTTTTCATTTTTGTTATTTTATTTTGATTGCATATTAGTTATTGGGATAGTTGATTAGCAACTAATTCCGCCCACTCCTCTAAAAACCGAGATTTTTAATTGCTCTAATAAAATATAAAAAATACAAAAAGAATCATCCCTCACCTCTAGACCTAGTTTTTAGGTTTTCTAATCCTGGCGACACTATTCCTGAGTTGAACGATCAATCTGCCGGTACTTGTCACTATACTATACTACAACGATCAGGTATACTGCCTGGTGGGGGTTGTAAGCTTCTCGAGATCCCTCGAGAGGTAAAGCCTGGTGCAATTCCCACGCATCAAGTTTTTAGCGCCGCTGCCGGGGAATAGTTATTGTCTAGGTTAGAATTTCTTTTTATTAGGTCTACTTGCTAGATTCCTTTCTAGTAAGATTTTATTTTTATTTTTTAGGTCTTCTTTAGTCTATCTTATTTCTTCGTGCCTTTGTTCGTAACTATTTACCATCCGACATCATGGAAGGTGGTAACATCTTTGAACCCATCAACCCACCACAACAAGACCACCCACAAAACCCACCACTAGCTAACCAACCTCTTAGGCCCCAAACCCTAGGAGTGTACTCCCAACCTAGCCACCAAGGCTATCGAAATACCATTGAGCTCACCCAAGGAGCCAATGTGTCTCCCTTGCGTTCCGACACCATCCGGTTGGTGCAAAGCGGATGTGCATTCCATGGACTTCGTTCCGAAGATCCTAATCAACATCTCAAGGACTTCCTTAAAATCGTAGATTCTATAGACCTTGATGTTACAACTAGAGAGTCGACCCGATTACGCCTATTCCAATTATCTCTACGTGATCAAGCTAGTCAATGGCTTGAACGTTTACCCGCGGGATCCATCACCTCATGGGATGATCTCACCACTCGTTTCCTTGCTCAATTTTTCCTAGCGGGGAGAACTACCAAGCTTAGAAATGATATCTTGATGTTCCAACAATGTCAAGGTGAAACCTTTTACGAAGCATGGACTCGATACCAAGACCTACTCCGAAAAGTCCCTCATCATGGCATTGAACCATGGTTCCAGATTCAAATCTTTTACGATAAAGTTAATTATCAAACGAGAAGGGCTATAGATTACGCAGCCAATGGCAGCCTAAATAGACTTAGCGTTGATGAATGCTGGAAAGTTCTTGAGGGGTTAGCACAGTACGAAGAAGAAGGATGGGAGGACCCGATGTTTTCAAGTAATGGGAAACTTGATTATGTAAACGCTACCCAAGAACAATTATTGGGAAACATCGAGGAGCAGGTAAAGGAATTAATGAGAGCTGAAGTGCCTGCTGCTGAAACCGCAAGGAGTCCTAATGTACGTGTGAGTGCGATTAACAAATATAATTTTCCTGAACGTTCACGACAAGAGGAGTTCGAAGGGATAATGGTAACCTTCAAGAATAATCAGTAAAAACAAATTCGGCACTTAGAAGCATGCATGGAAAGCACTCGTAATGCTTTTATGGACTTAGCAGACAAATTCATATCAAGAATTAAGGAGAAGATTAAGGAAAAATCCGCACCAAGAAAAATCGAAAAAATCTTTGAAGTCCCAACCCCTTTGGTGTGTGACCAAGAGGATAATGAGAAATCCCTTTCAAGCGCTTCGCCATCAATCACCCCCCACTTTTGTGAGCATCCTCAGGAGGAGAAGAACTCGCAATTTCATAACATCTTCGTTGGATGCTTGCAAACCACACTCCCCAATTTGTGCAAGAAACGTTCCTTTGGTTTTAAACCTGGTGTAAAGAAGTTGCACCTCAAAAACACCACAGCTTTGGGACCCTCTATGGAACGATTCCTCTTTGTACCCACCGTTGACCAATGTGATGGTTACAACTTAACTGAAACCTCACCCACCCCTCTTGACAACTACATCTCTCTCCGTGACAGTAATGAAATGTTTGACCCTGGTGGACTTTACTAACGGGATGGCTACTCGTAGTTTTTACCAATGTTTAGCTATTTACATTAGTACAGGGACTGAATTTGAAAATGCCACTTTGAGTTCATGATACGGGCATCTGACGGCGTCAGATCTTAACTCTTGACGCCGTCACCTCGCTTTCTCAGCAATAATAACCCAAACTCCATCACTTTCAACTCATACCCCACAAATCACACCCAAATTGCTGCTCCACCTCCGAGTCTCCAACATCCAATCCGACATCTTCCGTGATAAATCTCCACGTGGTAAGTAGTTTTTCTTCATCCTTTTTCGTTTAATTATCCTTAGGACCTACCAATTTTGAAAACCCCCATCATCCGAAACCCTATCATTAACCTATCTTTGAGAAATCATAATGCCCTTCATTAGATGTTTTGTAATCATGAGGTTACCATTAGATGATATTGGTCGACTCGAATCATGCGTTAATTGAGGAAAAATCTTTCACACCACGGATTTTTTGACCCCCCCACCCATGTTTTCTGCATAAAGGAGTGTTTGGGTCATGGATTTAGAGTTTGAAAATTGATTTTTCCCTCGTAATTGCATGGATGGATTTTTTGCTGGGTCTGACGGCGTCAGATGTGTCCGACAGCATGAATTCGTAAATTTCTCATTCTAACCATTTTCGTTCCACTCTATCTTTTTCCATGAAAATGAGCAAACGATCACGACAACACCGAGGTAGCTCGTCTAGGTCCCAACGAGTTAACTATGGGGATATGGTCCACAGTTGGAGTGAGTTTGATAATGACGCCACTACAACTAAGTATGCGGAGCTTGTTTACCACCATATTGATGCTGGAGCTGTGCTTGATTAGGAGTTTCTGAGGTCCCAAGGTCTTGAGGGTGAGTTCTTGGGGAGGATCCAAACTGATGGATTCACGGGTCCTCAATGGGAGAGACTGTTCAGGATGAGGGAGACAGTGTACAGTGAGTTGGTTAGGGAGTTCTTTGCGACTTTTCGCTTTGATTTAGCTAAGGCTAGGACAGACATGGGGGGCACCACCATTTACTTCAGATTGGGGGGAGAGATTCGATCTTGTTTGGTTACTTAGTTTGGATGGAGGTTAGGTTTGTACACTCGGGAGGAGGCTGTTGAGGGGGGTTTTATGCAGAGGTTGTTGCATGGGGAGACGGTGAGGAACGAGTTGAGGTGTGCCAATTTTTGGCCAAGTATTGGGAACGGGGTGTACACCTCGACTACTGGGGCGGCCTCAATAAGGGACCCCATGATCAGGTTAGCCCACAGGTGCATCACCTACAGCTTGTCAGGGCATCATGGCACCACTCACCGTGTCACTGCTTCAGATCTTTTCTACCTGTATACCATGTTTTCAGCGGATGTTTACTGTAACATCCCATTTTGGGTAGCGACCTATTTGAAGACTAGTGTGGGGGAGAGGGATATTGACAAGGTGTATGGGGGGATGTTCGTGACCCGGTTGGCTCGATCTTATGGGCTACTTGTTCCTGAGATCATGGGGTACCTGAGCGACTGTGGGGCTTGTAGGGTGGTGAGGGCTAAATCCTTCAAGCAGATGAGCATTGTTATGGAGCTAGGGGATGGGTCCTATACCTGGTACATTGCGAGAGGACCCGATGGTGTTGAGGACGATGATGATGATGATGAGGGAGCGCCTCAGCACCCACAATTCAGGGATTATGAGGTTGGGTCTGCAGATTATTACCGACACATGGGTCGGGGAGACTGGCAGGCACACCAGGGGGGTGGATGGGTCAGGTGGACGCATGGCGGACCACCACTGACCAGCGCTTTGATTGGATGTATGATCATACCCTCCGCCAGATGCAGCACCTCTCCACCCGTGATCAGATCGAGCCCCAGCTGCAGATCAACCCGTTCCCCGGTCATGAAATGGACTACCCTCCCTACGGGTACACTGGGCACCTCCCTCCTGGTTATGACTACCGTTATGGTCCCCCTCCCCAATGATTTGTCTTGATGTTTGTGATCTCTAAACAATTTATTCATGGTTGTGTAATTTGAAACAATTTGGATTGTAATAGCTTAGGTTATGGCCTCTGTTGGCCCTGGATAATTTTTATTTTTATGTTCACGTTGAATTGCAATATTATGGTTTGCTTATGGTTTCATTTTTCTATTTGTGTGATTTTTATTTTGCTTGATTGTTATTTGTTTCCGTATGCATGCTTTATTTTTATTGTTGGAAGATCATGTCTCAAACTAAAATGGTGAAAATACTTTATTTTGATGTTTGGCTTAGTCTTAACTTCATCTAAAGGTATTTCGCAAAAGATAAGTGTAAGGGGAAACCCCAAATATGTTTTTAAGAAACAAACTTGATCATGATTCTCCACAATATTAAGTGAACATGTATATTCGTATTTGTTAGAGTCAAATGCTTGTATCGAGTCATAATGATGTTTTGCAGGATTTTCCAAGAAGTAGGACCAAGTTTTTCAAGAAATTTGCTGGAAACTTAACATAAGAATTTCTACAGGTCACTTCTGACGGCGTCAGGAAGAAATTCCAGACAGCGTCACGTGTAAAAATCTGGAAATTTTACCAGTTTTGTTTTTCTAACGGAGACATAAAGTTTTTGTTGAATCTTTAGTTTTATAATCTCCAGGAAATCTGCAAACATTCATTCCACAAGCATTATATCTTACATTGCTTTCTAGGATTAGTTATCATATATAGATTGCCGCCGATTTTACGCGAGGTTGCCTTGTTTGTTTTCTCAGGTTTAACAGATTATGTTTGACAAGAAGATGATATATATTCTGGAAGGGAAGCTTTGATTGTTCATTTTCTTGGAGGAAGATCTAACCTTGTCATCATACTATCCATACCGAGCGAATCAGGGGAGTATTTGATTTCATTCTTTTACCTGTTTTACTTTTACATTCTTTACTTGAACATTTGGGACAATGTTCATCCTAAGTGTAAGGGGAGGGTAAAATGATGATACCTTATAGGATACACTTTCGCTTGAGTTTGTTTGTTTGATGGTAGATGTGTAATAAAAATATGAGAAATACTTGTTAGTGTAATTTTAGCGCCAAATTTAATTTTTTTTACAACATT
The DNA here is from genome assembly GCA_030686995.1 of Artemisia argyi. Lineage (NCBI taxonomy): Eukaryota > Viridiplantae > Streptophyta > Magnoliopsida > Asterales > Asteraceae > Artemisia > Artemisia argyi. The sequence goes on from CM060709.1 coordinate 178,480,711, forward strand.
TAGGAGTGAAACTTTAGCCTTAGCAAGCGTCTCATGGATAGGAGATTGTATGACTAGCACAAAACCGTACCATTCAGAAAAATTTTCCACCCAAATATGTGAGGTTCGCCTTTAGATTTGATAGGAAAATCATTTACAATTAGTGCTTATGAGTGTACAGGTAGCATTTAGATTCTAGAACTTGGGTTAGTGATGCATCCCGAGACCGCTAGTGAGACTACATTCGTGTAGTAGGATTTACTACATGATAAGAGGCATTAGGATCACCCTTGTATTATCATAATTACTTGACCATTTAAGTCATATTACTTGGCTAGTAAAGTCAACTAATTTTTCCCACACCTTTGCGTGTACTCATTTTTAGTACACGATACCCCTAGTACACCCCTCCGAGCCTATCTTTTCGTTTCTAACTTTAAGCATCTTACTTAAAAGAAGAATTTGTTACAACCCCCTTAAATGTACAACCAAATCGCCTTAGCTTCCGTGTATGCACTCATCTTTAGTGCATTATTGTTATTTGTTAAAACCCTTAGTTAATTATCTAATTGATTACATGGTTGCTAAGTTGATTCATATCCTTGTACATATTGTTTTGGGACGATTGGGACTCATGGGTAAAGTACTAATGTTATGTAGTAATGGGGAAGAACATCATATATTACCCTCATATGTGCGTTAATCCTAAAAGTACTCCAAGTGTTTTGATTATCTTAATTCGAGTCATTAGATTTGTTTATTGTAAAGTATCTAAAAATTCAAGTGTAAGGGGAATTTTCATTCCCTATGATGTATTATTTTGGATGGTAAGGTAAGAGTGTAAGCAATTAAAAAAAAAAAAAAAAAAAAAAAAAAAAAAAAAAAAAATTGAAAAAATTAAGAAAAAGAAAAAGAAAAAAACATATGGACATCCCGTTTCATTCTATGTTTACTTTATGTTTTAATTATTTTTGATTTATTAGCTTAAGTCGAGTCTAGTCTTGGCTTAGCAACGCCATATTGTACATGTAATTAACCAAGATGATTAACTCGCCACCAGTAAAGATTGCCTTTATCCAACAAAACCGTGCATTCCATATCCCTACACCTAACGTTATAACCCTTTAAAAGACCTCTTTGGTAGTTTATCATAGGTGCTTACGCCATATGGTGGAGGTTTGATCCTCTCCCAAGCCTATGCTAATCTATTTTGCTATGAAAGGTAGTGAGAGTTGTTTTCCATTTCCATATTGTGATATATACTTTATTACACCAGAGAGATGTGAGTATCTAAACACTATTTGTGAGGTGCCAGTGTATGACCTTCGTGCTTGTCTTTGGTCTTTAGTGGAACGATTATTTGTTGTAATTACTTTTATATTAGTGTTAAATGACCCTTAACTTGTATTTTGACTAGAATAAAAGCGCATTTGCTTGAGGACAAGCAAATCTCTAGTGTAAGCGTATATGATGAGGCGAAAAATGAACCGTTTTTAGGGGGTCATTTAAGCCCGGAATTGAATTTATTTGATCAAATATTGCCCTAAATCATTCCTTTTGTGATTTTAGGTACTTTGGGAGTGAATTCTGGAAAAGGAAGCATTTTTGACGTTTTTGGAGCATAAAAGTGAAGAAAACGGCAAAGTCTTAATTTTCCTTGCTGGGAACAGTACCTGACGGTGTCAAGAAGAATTTTATGACGGCGTCAAGAGAAAACGCGACGGCGTCAGCACAAGGGCGTCAAGAGTAATTTTGGTGACGGCCCAGAGCAGAATCATACATGACGGCGTCAGCTCTAGATCTAGGCAGTCCGAGAACTTTATTGGCGGCGAGATGACGGTGTCAGATTTTTCCTCTTGACGCCGTCACCTCCTAAAATCTATATATACTTTTTTATTTTTCATTCATAAAGGAGGAACTTGTGTGGAGAATTCTAGGGCCGAACCTAATAAACCCTAGCTCGTTTGTAACAGTATTTTTCAAGGGTTTTCACCCCTTGAAACCCTTCATGTTCAATTGAGATAAGTTTTCTTCCAATTCATTCAATATGTCTATGTGTTGTTTGAATATATCTTACACTTGTCTTGATTTTAACAAGCTAGGCTAGATCTATTGTGTGTTTGCTTAGATGTAATGAAACCTAGATGTTGATTATATGTTGATTACTTATTTATAATTGTAATGGATGAATGATTTCAATGTTAGGCTTAAGAAAACTGGCAGATCTCCATTGTGTAACTTGCTTGAATGTCTTAAGAAACATGAACCGATGTGTACTAGGTTTTTATGGTTGTATTTAATGCATGAGCGAATTCTAGTGATCCCATGTTAGGAGCTTCTTAGCCGGCTCGATATACGAGTAAAGTAGGAGCTTATAGAATTGGGGAAGTAAGTACGCCACCCCATGAATGGTATTAAGGAATACAATCCGTCATCCACGCAACTATAACAAGTAATTAACCTGTAAAAGATATCTAGGGAGTAGTGAAATCTAAGTAAACACAATTCTCCCATATATTGTTCACACCACGGCCTTAATTTAGTTTATTTTCATTTTCTGTTATTTTATTTTGATTGCATCTTAGTTATTGGGTTATTTGATTAGCAACTAATTCCGCCCACTCATCTAAAAACCGAGATTTTTAATTGCTTTCATAAAATATAAAAAATACAAAAAGAATCATCCCTCACCTCTAGACCTAGTTTTTTGGTTTTCTAATCCTAGCGACACTATTCCTGAGTTGAACGATCAATCCCCCGGTACTTGTCACTATACTATACTACAACGATCAGGTACACTGCCTGGTGGGGGTTGTAAGCTTCTCGAGATCCCTCGAGAGGTAAAGCCTGGTGCAATTCCCACGCATCAATTGGATAATGTGATGATAATGTTGTGTGGTCCAATTGGGGGGAGTATCCAATTGGAGAGTAATACTCCTACTCTTTACTAGTCTGTGTGGTCCAATTGGGAGGGTGCTTACCCTGTTGCTCGAGCGTACGACCTAATTGGAGAGTAGCATCCCTACTCACTTTTATTCTGTGTGGTCCGATCGGAGGGTATTAATTTACCCTTTTTTTAAGCGGGGGTCACGTTCCGGCCTGGATATTGTGAATTTGGATTGGTGGGCACGTTCCGCCATATGGTTGCCTTTTGTGTGATGGTTGATTTATGAACATATGTAGCTTATATGATAACTGTAATTATTTGTCCAGCTATATTTTATAATCACAGTGATTTTGGTTGCCTAGCGTGTTTGAGTCTTATACCTATGAATCTCACCAACATTATGTGAACGTTTTAAGCATCATTTTCAGGTGAGCTTTCTAAGGATAAGATATAAGGATGTGATTATACGAGACCTTAGTTGCATTGGAAGTGGTTTATCTGTGTGTTTGGAGTTTATCATGTTGTTTTCTTTCGGGTATTGTTATGATACTTTGTGTCTATACTTTGCCATTTTCATTACATGTAGTTATTCTCTATATAGACACCATGTGTTATGATGATATCCATGAAGTTACACCCTTGCGTTTCCGCCTTGGCGGGGACACACGCTGGTTTGTGAATTCGAAAAACTGTGTGTATACCCCCACCTTCCCTTCGGGGAAGTACGCTATACATGCATCCGCATCCGGAACTTCCGGATGCAGTGCCAATGGGATATAATAATCCGAGGAGAACTGACGTAGTTCATCCTCGGTTATATCGGAAGCAATCTCAGATAATTGAAGAACCATTGTTACTAACGGCGCACTCGCTATTACCTAATAAAGTAATTGATTTCTGAACAAGCTATGAAAGGAATTAACAATGGTAAAATTTTCACTGTGGTACTCACAATGAAAAGAAGGCGGAGGTTTATATAGGGTTACCAAACCCTAAATTTATCGCCACGTGGATCCCACTAACTTAATCGTGTAGCTAGAATACCATGAGGTACAAGCACTTTTTCAGGTTTTCCGAAGGACACGTGGATAACCTCCCCATTTACCGAGGTATCTTTGAGATATTTTTTGTGACATTTCAAAAATTTCATGTCATTTATTTTAATAGTTTATTATTCAACTATTCTATTTTTAAATAATTAACTTCGTCGGAAGTTATCCGTGTACGTCATGATATGTTCAATTCATTCAACCATGACTATACTACGTCTATTCTACACTTTCTATGCACCATTGTTTCCTTACAATCCTATTTTAAAAGTCATAATTTACATTTTACAATTTTAGATAAGCCTTGCACCTTTTACGTTTTACGCGATTTAAATTTATGTTTTAAGGTATTAACAACGTGAACTAACCCTAGACTATGATCATTTTATATATTTTATGCATTTTAACCTATTTTCATGTTTACAAGTGAGTTTTATACTTTTTGTCTCATTTTTATAGTTTACGTCACTTTTATCAAGAACCGGTGTCACCAAACGCATTTTCAACTCACTATTCAGTTTTAACGATGTTTAAACCCTTCGATGAACTCACAACTCATCTAAAATACTTAAATAGGTTATGTTAATAAGTTTTAACAATTTTATAAGTTTTGTGTTTTTATGTTATCCGATTTTACGTTACGCGTCTTAAAAACTCCACGTTTGCAATTAGCATGATCGAACTACACTCCGTAGCTCAAAATTATACAATATCTAACTAACAAAACCCACTAAAAGGCCTAGATGGCTGGTTTTGATGAGTATACTCTTACACACTTCATGAAAAATTACCACCTAACTTCCACTAAGCACAATACCATGTACAAAACCACAAAATCCTCATTTACCTAGTTTGTATCACCAACAAGATCAAAACTTCATATTTTTCTTCCTTCTCTCTATATGAACAACCAAGTTCCGGTCCTAAACACCTTTTTAATCTAATTGTTCACCAAATTATTGATCATAAACTAAATATCTTGAAGGCCTAGTCTTGCTCATGGTTTATTCCACTCAAAACATCATCAAATCTCATTATTTCTTGGTTTCTTTGGGAAGTTGTTTCAAGTTTTGTTCAAGATAGTCTAGGGGCTGTGATTTTAAGATATTTTCAAGGGTAAATCAAGGGTATAAGTCTTGGGTAAAAGTGTTGAAGAAGGGGTGCAAGGGTTACTTGTTGGTGACTTTGAAAGTTCTTTGTTCCTTGTTTCTTGTAATTTTCTTGTTCATCAACCATTGTAAGGAAACCAATCACTCTCATTTTATTTTCATTCCTGTAAATATATTATATATCTTGATGTATTTAAGCATTATATAAATTATTATGCTTAATTAGGCTTGGTACATAGTTAGGAAACACTAAAAACCCTAAAGGACTAGACATGCAAACTGTGAATCTGATTCAGGGGTAAAAACGGAATAAACTGATTTAATCAGTAAACATTGGACCTAAACTAAAAATATGTAGTTGTAGCCCTATGTCTTGTGGTCATTTTTACGGGTATTTCATCGAATAACTCATTACGATGATTAAACTAGAAATATTTTCGTGAAACATGCCAGATTCTGAGTTACAGATTTAAATGGTAAAAATCTCAGTGATATGTTCATTTTCACTACTTGGCCCAGTTTTATGAAATGTAGGTAACATCTTAACTTAAACATGGCCACAAAAGGGGAATTAATTGGACTTGTAGAACTCTAGATATTGCATTTTTCGTGGGACTGTTGTGATATTGAAAACTGTTGGGCTGAATACTATGGGTAAATGGATTATTTTTCTACTGTTAAGTAATTTTTGGTCTAGTGGGACCCACAAAACTTGTTAGTACAGACAAATACCTTTCCGGGGATATAAGAAACTTAATTTTTCGACATACGGTTTAATAGTAACGGATTTTCTAAGATGTACAAGTTATAAAATTTTTGACAGCCTTGACCTTAAAAGTATAAAAAAGGATTTACAAACTCATGTAGTTATATCCTTCAAACTTTATTATCAAACACTTGATATATTTAAAATATTTATATATCTAGTGGGACTTAGAGACAAACATAAGAAAAATTTCTTTAAAACTTCATAAGATATAAAGTTCATACATATAAATAACTTTTAAAATACCGAACTAAAACTTGTGATATACTAGGGAATTTATGTACCAAGCGTAGATAAGATAATAATTTATATATATAGCAAAGTTGCATCAATGTTTATTTTCAAAAACCTAAGACTAGCCTATATCTATTTAGGTTCATCGTAGAGCTTTGCGGCTACTTTTCATCACTTGCTCGTTTCATATTACTTCCTTTGTTCACGGTGAGTTCATAGCCTCGCCTTTACTCATTTAAATGTTTTATAAACCTCGCGAGGGGGATACATTCTAGTTTTTGCAAATTGAATACAAATAGCTTTTGGTATGCTAGACCCGATTGTATGATTTATGGACATCTGACATTGAGTATTCTTGCTTAAGTCCCCATCATGAACCGTTAATTTTGAGTGAACGCTAGTATTATAAATATGCATATTTGGCTTGACAAGCCTGTCCGGGTGAGTAGCGCTCATTTGACAACTGTGGGTCAAACGGACATATAATATTGAGAATTTAGGGTAATTGGCAAGATTACCGTTGTACGGGGCATCATTTAGACATAGTCAAGGTTCGGTTTCGTGAGCTCAATGCTGTAAATCTTATTTATTTCCCGACTTGTATTTGTTACATGTCAACTTAGTTATGGGCGTATAACAACGTAGCCCATCGTATTTTAAACTGATTTATCTTGTATTCAACTGATTACTTATTAAACTCTATGAATTCACTCAACCTTTGTGTTGACTTTTAGCATGTTTTATCTCAGGTCCGTAAGTGACTTTCGGCTCATGTTTTAATAAAAATTTTCATTCGATAATGTTTCAAACTTTTAAACTTATGTAACTTTGGATTATGTTAAAACCTTTTGGGACCTTTGTTAACTCTGATAAATTATCGAATGTGAAGTTTCAAAAACGACTTTGTTTTAAAGTTGTTTATTATACTTGTACTATGTGACCAAATAGCACCCCATGTTGTATTCCGCTGCATTTCTAAAACGGGGATGTTATATTTTTGGACTAGATACATGGTCCAAACTTTAGGCGGTAGATATTTGAATTTTTCCCCGCCACATTTACCACTGACAGTATTAGTCTAGTATACGCAACTGGGGGACATGATGACGTATAGTCTATATTCGGGTCACGAACCCGACTATTGACATTGCTAATGCAAAAGCCCATCACGAATGGGCTATTATTATTTGGACTACCATACTAACGGTTTGGGCTTACAAAAGCCCAAACCCAAACACATTATTTATGGTCTAGATAACGATCTTTTATTTATGGGATAAAGATCCATAGACCGGATAGGCATTATACGCCGAAGAGTGAGGAACACAAAATCTATAAGGATTTCGTGCCTATATAAAGAATATTAGAATTCTCATTAAAGGTATGACTTACAACCCTAACTCTTCTATACAACCCTAAAACCGATTACTTACTCTCACACCGGAGGATAATCGTGGGAGACAATCCCACGATAAGCCTAACGGTGTTTGTTTGCTCTCTTAGTGCGCAGGTCTCAAGCATTAAGATCTAATTGGTACGAGAACAGGAACCCAAACAAGGAACGTCCAACTTTTGTATCAACATAAGTTATTTTATTTTCTAATTACGCATATTGCTGAACTTAAGTGTGGTTGGAAAATGACTTTGAAAAATGAGACTCATTCTTACATCGATTAAAATTTTTGTTTGCCCATAGTAATCTAATTACTTTTTTTAGTCACTTAGGGTAATATATTAGAATAAAATGTAGTAAATAAATAAAGTTTTGCATTTAGAAATGTGCCCGAATTGATAGAGCATATCCGACTCGGGATTGATGACATTAATTGCACATTTATACCCATTACCTCTAAATGTGAGGATTTCGAGCCTATATTCGGCTTATGTCTTTTATGCTTGATTTCTTTGTTTATGAGTGCGCCGGTGATTTATTCGAGTCTAGAACTTGTGCTTGAAATCATTACGAGACCGCAGAGAGATCACATTCTTGTGATATAGGTATTTATAAATGATAAAGAGGAAACTTAGGATTTAACCCAAATAGCCATTCCATGTAACACATTATTTAATCTTTTAGCAAATTACACCGATTAGCTAGCCACCCCAATAAAACCTTTCTGTAGCATTCATCTTTAGTGCTAGAAACCACTAGTTTAACCTGCAGAATCATTCTTTTCATTTCTTAATCCAATAAAAGGAAAATACAAAAATATATAACTGTAACACCCCAACCCAAAAAGGGCTAAAGTGTAACATTACGGGGTCGAATCAGAACACAAGCAAGCGGAATACAATAAATAATACAAGGGTTACAAAGCAAATCTAATAAAGGATAAGGTGCTAAAACTAAGCATAACAGCTTCCAAACTAATTACAAACTAAGAACCAAAAGAGGAATCTCTAAGTCCATCTCTAATCCATAGGGAGCTATCAACCGTGTAGTCCACTAAAAGGTCCTAAGCACTCTTCCCTCAAACCCAGCTTCCTTCTAAATAACCTGCCGCAGGAAAAGAGTGTCTGAGCTTAAAAAGCCCAGTGAACAGATATAAACAAACAAAAGCTAATAACAAAAGGGAAACGGAAGTGAATCCGAAATGAATCCAAGCAAACCTGTTGAGACAAATATCAAAGAATATGGAACATATGACAGAATCAACAGAATATGATCAAAGGGAATACGTATAAGGAATATCAAATGAATCAAAGGAAAATGGAACAAATCATAAGTGTAAGCAAATGAACTAAGGAAAGCATAAGTTAATAACAATAAGGGAGGTAGAACAACAAGGATCACATATATAATAGAAGTAACAGAAATGCACAATAATCATATATCAAATTGTACATAGAGTAGCTAGCTCGATGTACCAAATGTGAAATGGAGTGTATCGCACACACATACCCATTCACCAAATTCAAAACGAAACAAAGTACCTAGGATGCATCCATACGCTCCCTGCAAAACAGATATACATATACCAAGCTCTAGGCTAAGCATACATGTAATACTCCATAAAATCCCATGTCATTTATTAATGCTAATACCAAATCTATTCTAATCAAAGCCATTTTTGCGGGCTAATTTTTTTTTATAAGACACCGTTTGCATGACACCTGAAACACCTTGGTCACCCTATGTATGTCACCTGGTATCACCAATAGTCACTCTTGGATGTCACCCAATGAGGTTAACACCGGTAACTCCAACTTGCGACGCGACACCTTGTATTGACACCGAAATATATATATATATATATATTACGAAATTACTATTATACTATGTATATATATAAGTATGTATACGTAGGAACAACACCGTTAATATTTTCAAGGTTTACACGAACCGACACCGACACCGAAAATAAAGTTACGAACGTATTAGTCACCAACACCTCACAATCATTTTGGGCCTATAACTTCATGAAGCCCACTATACTCTTTCTTTCTTTTCTGTTTGGGCCGAGCATCACATTAAGCCCAAGAACCGTTTCTTTCTTTTGTTTCTGTTGGGCCAAGCAACACACCAAAGCCCAAGTTGTTTTCTTTCCTTCTTTTCTGTTTGGGCCGAACACCACTAAGCCCAAGGCTTGTTTGTTTGCTTGGGTCAAGGTTTCACAACAAGCTCAACTTGTTCAAATATTTTTGATACAATGAAACATATTTGTTTCCTTTCTTTTACTACTCAACACCACAAGAAGCTACACGACACAACCATACGAATTGAACATGATCATTTCTTTGTTCCCATGCATAACTCAACGCAAGCTCAAACACCTCAACTATCCTTCTAGTACATCCATTTCTTTTGTTCCTCTCTTTGGTACCCCCACAACTCGACACAAAGCCACCCCACTTTCTTGGTTTCTTCTTGCGTGAAAGACTAACTAAAAACCAAACACCAAGCCGCCCTATGTTGAACCTACTTCACTAGTTGAACTCATGGCTCATAACATTACACCCTAAAATCCTATTATCCAAGAGATCTTGTGTCTCATTAACCACAAACACAAACTTTTCTACCTTAAACTAATCCCCTAGTACAATCACATGTTCCCTAATCCTTTCCTAGTCCTAGTACTAAACAAATCAAAGAAATCATCATAGCCTCTCAAGACTACTACACGGCTTGACTTAACAAGGGAGCTTTGGACCATGCTTGTCTTGAATTGAATGACACATCCAAGGACACAACTTACATGTGTATCTTACTAACTACCTTAATTCCCCTATAAATACCCACATTAATGCACCCCTCACCACAATTTCGAATCTCTCTAAAACTACAAGCACTTTCTTTCTTTTTTTGCTACTGTCGAAGACCAAAGGAAAGGCACACACGAAGACTTGGGTTGTGTACGAGTTGGGTAACTATTTTAGATCGAGGGTCACATTACGAGGAGATTATCATGTTTGCTTGTTTCTCGTCTCGTGTCATGCGCCCTCTTCACCACCTTGTTAGGTGTTGTAAGTTGCCATTTCACTTTTTCAATCCGTATGACACAAACACATATATATCACCTCGACACCCTTTAAAAAGGGCTTGTAACGTTGTTTTCTCACGTACGACATACATATATCTTTCGATGATCTATTTCTTCAAACCAAATTAATTCAAACTAGCTTAACATGCATGAAATACAAGACCCTATACTACGTAAAATGAACTAGTTCCTAAGTCACGTTCGAACACCCCTATAACTAACTAAAATACCGTTTGGGCCTAGGTTTGGGCTAATGAGCCTATATGGTTTCTAAAAAGACATTTTTCGGTATAAAACTTATAAAAATTTGAGATATTTTGAGACTTTCAAAAGCTAATTTTGAAAGGATTTTATAAGATTTAAATGTTACTTTATTTATACAAAAAGTTTATTTTTCAAAAACATAACTAAGGACTACTTTTGCAAAAACTTTCGTTAAGGGGCCAAAAATGGCAAAACTGCCAAACTTTCAGACTAAAAACTAAAATAGTTGACTTTTAATAAGAATAGAGGGTAGAAACTGTTAATACTCTAAAATCGAGGTATAATGTGTAAAAGAATAACAAGGGCTAAAAATGTAATTGTTTTAACCAAGGGGTAAAAGATGTAACTTTCTTAAAGTTAAGGGTAAACTTTGATAATGGTATTTTATTTTTACTACTTTACATAACTATTTTGTAATATAAATATATATACACATATATATAATAACTTTAAAAATAAATATACATTGTTACTAAAAATATTTAAATAAATATTTTTGTTAACGTTATTACTATAACGGATAAATTAACACTCATTGATCACCTATGCGTATCAACATTATAAATAACTATGTAAAGTTATTTTGGAATATTTTAAGACACCTGAAGTCGGTATCACCGTACTCGATACATATCACATGTCATTCACGCATCGAATCTGAAACACCGATAGTAATATATGTCACGTTAATATAGGTCGCAAGTCGGAGGTTATTCATTGCTAGTCATAGCAATGAGCACCGTTGTGATTCACACACACCTGTCAGGTGAGTTCATGGTCCCACATTTTTAATTGTTTTAAAACCCCGTGGGGAGATACATGCTATAAACCGAACACAAGTATTTTTCAGTATGCTATTACTATCTGATATTGCCTAAGTTGACACCCGTACTACAAGTCCCTCATATCACGAACCTTAATCACTTGCGAGTGAGCGCGAATATAGCTAATAGATATATTGGAACGGCAGCTCATCTCTGTCAAATTGATCATTTGGCAGGAGGTGTGCTATATTCGAAGTACCATGGAAACCTACTACATTTCCATCACCGAGGGCCCCTTTGTTATCTACATCCCCCGTGGTGTAGGTGATTTTTAACTTTATGATATTTCGATACGATGTTAAGGCTTGAGCTTCGTGAGGCTTAGGAGCAATATGACACCAGTTTAGTCAAAACCTATCATCTTGGCTTGTCTATTTCAAAACATTTGACTTGTGTTCACACTATTACTAATTTAAACTACTATGGATTCACTCAACCGTTGTGTTGACTTTTTAGCAAGTTTATCTCAGGAAACTAGCGGCATGATGGCACGGAGCCGGCAAAAAGGGCACACAGGACTTCCCTTTTATCTCAATAATTATATCATTCTTTTCAAACTCATCACCTCTTTTGTGAAACAATTAACATTTGGAAAAATGTTTGTAACTCTGAATACTTTGAGTTTTCATGGAATGATATCAACTATCTTTTGAATTGTTTCCTATAAGTATGACTGTGTTCTAAACTGTAATGACCCCGATTAGACTTTCGCTGCTTACCAAATTTTCAGGGTGTTACAATACATACAATAATAATGGCCATGGTGCTATAGCATAATAGGGAACATTGTGGACAAAACCCCACCTCCACAGATAGTGTCAATACCACTGGTGCATCAGTAGCAAGGTCATGGACTCCCCATGACTGGCTACAATTTAATCAAATAATGGGCAGCATATAATGGCATAAGAATGTTATAAGAAATGGAATATAGCATACAACAAATATCAAAGCAAATCATAACAGAAATGGATCGATCAAATATGGATCATACAAAGGGATTATAGCAATGGTTCAAGTCGAAGGTCCAAATCAAAAATTCATATCATGAGGTTCAAATCAAAGGTTCATAATAGAAAAAGGGTTCATAGCAAGGTTCAAAATTTGAAGTTAAATAATCAAAAGATGTTAAAGAAAGTCATGAGAAATCTTAGAGAATAAAACAGATTAATGACTTTTGAAAATTATTTAAAACCTTTTTATCTTAAAAGTATTCCTTTAAAAATACATTTCATAAAAGTCATTAAAACTTTCATATAAAACTGGCATCGTATCGAAATCACAGAAATCATTTCAAAAATATTTTTTCTCAAAAGTCATCAGGTTATATTTTTAAAAGGGTCTTCATACGAAATCATACTATCAAATGAACCAATGATATCATGCGTATAAAGATCAGAAATCATAATAGTGGCAATAGAACGGATCATGAGTCATAAGAAACCTTACTGAAAGGTTAGAATATTTGTACCTTAAACCACCAACGAAACCATAAGATAACATAAGAATAGGAAGTCACTCATTCTTCTGCGAATCTACACGAAGTTATGATCGGCTAATATTAATAACATGTTTTAAATCAGATTACTCATTTTTTGTCGGCTTTCAATTTTTAGTAAGTTTTCATTTATAATAGCTTTCCAAAAATAGTAACTGTCCAGATTTAGTAAGTTTTCCCGAATTTGTAAGATTAGTCATAAATGATTACAATTAACATTTAATTAAGTTAAAGTGCTTAAAACAATTAATATTATAGATTAGGGTTAATTATGACGATATTGCAAAGTTTAAGGTTTAAAATGTCAAAATAGCAAAGTGTAGGATCTAAAGCGTCATTTATTATATAAATCATATTTTAGTTTCAACAAATATTCCAAACATGAAAATTCTCTTCTTCGTACTAGCTTATTACAGAAACAATGCCGAAATCGATTTGCACCCTTTTATATTTTTAATCACTTACACACCGAATCTTTATAAATTTCAAAACCGAAATCATTTTCAAAACTCTAACTCTAATCGTACCCTTCCCATATTTATCCGAACCAAATCCTAGTCCTAGTTCACAATCTAACTCGCGACCCACTTTGTCATAACATAAACCAAAACGAAAGCCCTTTATTTTTATATATGAACAATTTAAAACTAACCGTGTAGTTAAGCCTTTTGTTGCGACACGAAACCAAACCGAGACATACTTCTCTAATCTTTTCTAATTCAAAACAACACGCGATACTTGTTTGTGACACCAAAAACTAGATCGTAGCCCCTTTCTTTTATTATTTTGAATCTGACATAAACCAAAACACGCATGCCTTTCTTTTCTTTTAAAACTGCTTGAACAAAATTTTTATGCCCATTTGACCCTACCCCAAAATACATGCAATGTTAACCTGACCCTTTTCTTTTATTAGTTCTTTGCATGTTTGTCGAATCGAACCGCCATGACGGTACCCCTTTTTAATTCCAGAAAACAAGCATGTTCAATTTACTTTCTTACATTCGTATATATAGCAGATTTTTATGTATTTCTATTTGAGAAATCAAATGGCTCCTAGCCGATTATATATAAGGAGTAATAATTCGTTATTTCATGTAGGCTTTATATGATTTTATGTGCTTCCATTTGGTTATATATGTGTGACCCAGCCAATTCACAACAACAACACAAAAAAAAAAAAAAAAAAAAAAAAAAAAAAAAAAAAAAAAAAAAACATGAACTGATTGAATTAAGGAATAAGGAATCGAACATAGATGAGAGTTTGTTACCCCTTGATAAACCGAACGAGAATGGATACAAGAAGCAAGGTTGTGAATCTTGCCAACCTCGACTGAACCAACAAACAGGACCCTCGAATCCAAAACTATAAACCCACGTATACTACTCTTTTTCGAACATAAAAGTGACCCACTCCCAACCTTGCTTTGTCGAACAGGAAACCACCATGATCATCACATTCAAGAGCCCATAAGACTTCCTTCTATATGCCTCGGTTCGGATGAAAACAGATCAAAAGTAGCAGCCGTCGTTATTATGTTGTTGTAGCTTTTAGGTTTTTCTTAGTTTGTGTCGTGTAGCATTGAGTGTCGAGTTCGGTTTAACAAAGAAAGAAAACACAAACAAAAAAAAATGGCAGCCGTATAAAGGTTGATAGGTTTAGGGTTTGCTTTAGGTTTTAAAAAGAAAAATGTGATATTCTATTAAAAGGAGAAGGAAAAAAAACGTGTAGGGTGATAAGTTAACCAAGGAATTCCCGTAATTCATGGGATTATGAGTTGATCCTTCTAAATTTAAGTCAATTATGCATTTGGTCTTGCTTGTGGTTTATGTTAACTTGTACACAACTTCAAAATTTTGGTCCATATACTTTACTTCAAACGTGTATATGTTTAACATTTACATTATATAGTTTATATTATCTTAAATATTATAGGTCCCAATTGTCACGTACGTTCAAGTATTATCGTATAATTACTTTAGGTTATAAAATTGGAGATGAAAGTTTGAGATTATTCAACATCTCTTCAAAATTTAAAATTAGAGAGGCATTTTGAGTATTTCAAATGTTCAAAATTTTCGGGTTTTACAATAACCCCTTAGCCTTGCCTTACCCCTTTTCGAATATCTTAACGGTTGGTTGCTAGTTGCTTGGTATGTTCGGATGATTTTTTAATAGTTTGTTCGCACACTTTGTTATGAGTGTTGTACCATTTCAACAAAGATGAAGAGGGCTCACTTTATATTTGTATTTTTTGTGGTGTATCTTTATTCTAAGTGTGGGGAATTATTGATTGTGTGAATGTGGAGAGTAAATAAAGGAAAAAGTATGAAGAAAAAAAATAATGAACAAAAAAATGAATAAAAGTTGGCGTATTGACATATCATTCTAATTCGAGGTAGATTATAGAGGTTGAGATGTTGGATAACCTCATGGGTCTTTGGTATGTCGTATCTAGCAACATGGGTTTCTTGGACTTTTCGACATTTCATTTTTATTTTAAAACCAATTTTAGTATATATTTCCCATGCCGTATCCATACCCTTATTAACCTTTAGCCTAACGTTATAACCCGAATAAAAATCCTTTTTTGATATTTATACCTGGTGCTTATGCCACGTCGGTGCAGTTTTGTTTCTCGTACAAACTTATGGTAATTTAATGAATCACGTATGAGTAATTGAGTGTGATTTCCTTATATTCTCCATCATATAAATAATGAGTGTGAGTGAATTATACTTCTTTATTCGTGAGGTGCTTAGTCATGTTAATCGCAGCTCGAGAATCATTATACATCTCTGTTTAAAAATATTAAAAATCCAAAAATACTTTTCAAACTTTACTTTTTTGTAAAGCTTATTTTTATATTTTCTCGAGGACAAGCAAATCCTTAAGTGTGGGGGTGCTTGCGCTTCTTGTGATTTTTTATGAAACCCAAAAACATTTTTTGATAATTTCATAGCATTTAATTTTTTTTTCATAATTTCATAGTATTTAAAAAAATTTCTTTTCATTTGTCATTTAGGAACTTGTTTTCAAATTTTCTTTTCTTAGATTTACTTGGGGCAAGCAAAGATTTAAGTGTGGGGGTATTTGATAACGCTCAAATTATACATATTTCTATATGCGTTATTCGTGCTTTATATATATATTTTGGTGAATTATATGAACTTTTGATACTTAATAGACTATATTTGGTATTGTAGGGTGTCGTGGAAGAAACGGAAGAAAACACGAAGAAATGAAGCTAGAACGAAGAAATAAACTCAAGTTAAAGATCTCACGACACCTGTCCACTATTTTGGCCATAAGTTGAGCATACAGACTCCGATTTAGTTGATTTAAGCGGCCACAGAAAGCTAAGAGAAAGAGCTACAACTTTCATTCTTGTGCCAACAGCTAAAAAAGAACACAAGTACATCGTACTTGGACTTAAGTATGGCACACTTTTCAACAACGGGAAAATTCAATTGAAGACCATAAGTACGGCGGTTTTGGAAAGTATGTGCGCCGTAATCCAACTCTGATTTGCTAAAATACATTAAATAAGCATCCTAAACTGATCATATACCTTCCTACTTGTTCTCTAAGTGTTCCTAAGCCTATTTATACCCTATTTGGCCATAGGGACTCGTCCTAGAACATACACTATCTCAGAACTTAACTTGGAGAGAAGGAGGAGTGGTGAGGGTCTAAGGATCCAATGATCCAAACACTCCTCAACCTCAACACCATCACCATCATATCACCACCGTGACCTACTACTCCTCCTACATGTTTTCCAGATCCTAAACCTTCTTTTCTCAGAGCCTAAACATACCACACCATAAGGGTTAGATGATTCACACCAAATCTCTAATTCCTTCGCCATAAACCTCGTTGCCAAACACACAATTTGGTAACATGTTTCTGATTTCCAGAGGCAAGAGTGACACTTCCTCGGGTTATTTCAGAGACTTAGGTTGTTGGATGATCATGGATAGTTGGTTTAGACTAGTCTTGGATTCGTAGGAATAATGGTTTTGGTTAGTTGTTATCATAAACGACTTTGGTAATTTTCTTAACTAATTATAATGATAATGTTTCTGAGTTAGTTATGCTTGTGATGTTGGATTCTCGTTTTTTATGGCTTGCACTTGTGAAATATAGTTATCTATGAATTTGATGATATGATGCTTGTAAAAACTAGTTCATCTCTTGGTTGATTATTGCAATTGATATAGGTCGAAAGGGTCAATTGTCTTGGTTAATTTTGAGTCTCGAATCAATACTATACTTGTGAGAATTGTATGGTAGAGTTATAAACAAGCAAGTAGAAGATTGTTTAAGAACTTATCTTATGTTGGAAAACCGGATAAGTTTGGAATACATATGTATTATATATTTCATACAAATCATGCTTAATGAATTGATATAAACATCATTTATAGGTCGAAAGGACTCAATGTGGTTATTGGTAGAAATACTTGTTTGCTATAATTACCCGTTAGATGCCACTTGTATGAATTCATTTGTAAGAGTCTAACCTCGCTTTGCTTTGTGACCACACGTTTAGTGATGTGTGCTTATTCACACATCCTTTTTAGGCCTTAAATCAAACCAAAAATACCAAATACTAACCAAATATGCCAAGAGAATGTGTGTTTTTGTATTTGTGTATGTGCAGGTACGGATATGTGAAAAATGGACAAAAACAAAGCCAAAACCGATAAAAACGAGCACGAGAATGGAAAAAGGTCAAAAGCCGGAGCCGGGGAAGCTTAATGATCAAAGAAAGCTCAAAATGTCTAAGGAAGTCCTCAAAGATTCATATATTTACAAGAAAGGTCCTTAGTCAAAGTTTAGAGAGTTTGGCAGAATTAGTCCTCTAAGTTTCACATAATGACAAAATTGGTCCTTTGAAGAAATACTTGAAGAAAAGTCAAGAAAGGTCCCTCATGAAGCAGAGAATTACAAGAAAAGCCCTTGAAAAATATTATTGAGATTTGACAGCTTTGGTCCCTGAGATTTCAGAAAGTACAACATTGGTCCTTGTCAAATATTACTACTCCTAAACCATAAATGGATCCAAAATAATAAGCCTTTAAATTCTTAGGCCCAACTGCCAAAGCCCACTCCCACTCTCCATTTACCCGATCCAAATAAAAACCCACCCAAGTCAAAGGTTTAAATACCCAGTCAACACCCCAAATATATTAATTACCCTCTAAAACTACCTGCGCCCCAAATTTCACCCAACCCAGAAAAACACTATTACATGAACCCTAGATTTACCCGTACACAAATTGACAGCAAGTAATGGCAAATTGGTACAATTAAGGTACGATTCTAGAAGACCCTGACATGGCAGACCTGCCATGTCAGCTATCTGCGTGAAAATTAGTGCTAATGATTGGGTGGAATTTGATCCAAGGGCTGATATGACTAGATTGGGCACCAAGGGATATCCAAGGGCTAGAAAGGACTGAGAAGAAGCACAAGAGCACATGGATTGATGACATGGACTACTAGAACCTTCACCAAAGCTCACTCCTCACACGACTATAAATACCCTTCTCATTTCTCATGTATGTGTGTAGTTTTTTAGTAGAAGTGTAGTAGTTTAAATCAATTTTCAGCTTATTTTACTTTGTAATTCTTCTTTTGTACTCAGTTTACTTATTAATGAAATTTCAGTTTTAGATTAATTCCTTTCAATCCTATTCAGTTGTTGTTTTATTTTAGTTCCTGTTATATTAGCTTATTCATAATACTTTTAGCTTATTACAGAATTTATTTACTTATTTGCTTGTCCTAAATCAAAAAATAAAAAATAAATAACAAAACTCTAAAAAAAACCAAAAATTTATTACAGAATTTATTTACTAGGTTGCATAAGGTTAGTATAATCTCAATCAAGCATTTAATTAGCAAGTCAGTAAGTAAAAGTCAAAAATTACTTCTAATCCACATTTCTATTAACTGTTGGTGATTTCAGTTTGCATAAGCTTGATTTTAGTTGCATAAGTAGTGATTTAACATAATCTCACTTCAAATTAGTGTGTCATTACATTTCAATTCAGTTTTGATCTATACAAATTCATTTTAGTCAAAGTTTCATTTAAATCAAAAAGTCAAAATATCTTTGAACTCAGCTTTTGGTCAGATTTTTGTGAACTCTTGTAGGATTGAATACTATTTGGAAATAGGTTTAGTTTGCTTATTTGTTGAGATTAGCAGCTTGCGAATCAAAATCAACAAGAAAATTTAGGTTTGGATCTCATCTGCATATTGGAAATTTGGTTCTAAGTTGTCTGTTTGAACTAAGCATTCCCCTGCACCATTGAGTTTCATCAGTTTTCAAGGAAATCATTAGGCTAGCAATTGAGTAGTAGTGTTAATTCTTTTGGTGATTCTAGTATCTCAGTAAGTTGGATTGTGTTTTGCCCCCATAAGCTCACCAATATCAGCTTATTTGCACTGCTTATATTACCTATCAAGTTGAGTGGTTTGAACAAGTTTCTGTTTTCATAATTAGGCCTGCAAGTGTGTTTTATTGCTTTAAATTTGTGATTTGTGATTCATACTAGTTCCTAAGTGCTTATAATTGCTTTTCTCATTGAGTTTTTGCTCTTAGCTTCTTCTGTTTGCTTATTGCTTATTCCAAAAAGTGCTCATTCAACTGTTTTTGGTCATTATTTGTGTGTTTGTGTTCTAATTGGTCTAATCTCAGTACTTTTGAGCTTATTTATGTGAAAAACACATTTGGTAAAAGTTTGGTCAAATTTGGTCAAAGAGTGCTTATAAATAAGCACTCCATTCAAGCAGTTTCTAAGCAATTAGCACTTCCACAGCTTATTTTTCAGATTTTAAATTTTTCCTAGGATTAGAATAATATTTTAGATTTTTCCTGAATTTTTCAGATTTTTCTGAATTGATTTGCTATTTTTCTAATTATATTTTAGTTTTTATTCAATTTTTATTACTTTTTAAATACCAAAAATTCCAAAAAAAAGTCAGAGAAAGCATTAAAAAATCCAAAAATATTTTAAAAAATAGTTTTCATTTATTTTAGATTTTTAGAAATTAATTTTGCATTTTTCTCATTTGATTTCAATTTTATTTGAATTTTAATTACTTTTTAATTAGCTAAAATAGTTTTTAATTCATAAAAATTACACAAAAAGCCAAAAAATTATATTTTCAGTTTTGAAATTAGTTTTTAGTTATTTTAGAATTTTCAAAATTAATTTTGTATTTCTCTCACTTAATTTCCATTTTCTTTTAATTTTTAATTAGTTAAATTAGTTTTTAATTCATAAAAATTAAATAAAAAGTTTAAAAAAAAAATATATATATATATATATATATATATATATATATATATATATATATATATATATATATATATATATATATATATATATATATATATATATATATATTTTTCTTTTTCTCAGAATTTTCTTTTATCATTTTTAACTTAGGTAAATTATTTTCAAGCCCGTAGGATTAGTATAGCTTCAAATTCACTTTTTAATTCGCGCGTTTACGTTTATTTTGCGTTTTAGCTTACGGTTTTGAATCTACGTTGCGTTTTAGGTTTGTTTATTTGATTTACTTACTTAAGTGATTAATTGTGCTTCATTTTCATATTCATTAGTGTAATTTCATTAATATCACTTTTTCCCTCTTTCACGACACGTTTCACGAATCGGGAATTTGAAATTCCATTCATACCTTCACACGGACTACGATCTCGGGTTTTGCTTATTTCTTAGCAATTCCTTTGAGAAATACTATACTATATAACTAATTTGAGCAATCAAATTTTGGCGTCGCTTCCGGGGAAGGTTGAAGTGAATTTTTGATTTTCGTTTTCGAATCGTGTTTTGGAAACCTTCCTCTTTCTTGTATATATTTTCTATAAAAATATAAAAATTGAAAAAATCAAAAACACTTTTCCTAAAGTGTTTTCAAAAATACAAAAAGAAAGTTATAGCCTCGACTCCCTCGTGGAAGAGGGGGCGTTGTAAACCAAATAAGCATACTAACATAAGAACACGTGAAATTAGTTGTTAATCGGATTACTTTAATACTACAACCGAATAAGCGGGAAATACGGAAGCTTAGACATTAAATTGCAAGCTGAAGAGAGAAACACTCTTCTCTCCCGTTCCGTCACGAGTTGTTTTGAAGGAAACGGTTACGATTAACGTAACGTTTGAAAAAAAAAGTTTTAAGTTTTTAAATTTTATTCAAATAGATTTTCCTTTTCCATTTTGATTTTCCTTTTAAAATTGTGATTTTTGTGGTGTATGAACACCCGTTCGTCTTCTAAACGTCTTACTACTCCACTTTCGAATCCGGAAAGTTTGTTTCGTCACACACACCGAGTTCTTTTCCCAACCACGGAGGAAATGAACCAGAACGAACAACACTTGGGACCCCCGCCGATGGGTGGTGCTCAAAACAACGGAATCCCTCCGATGGGACCCCAACCGGCTTACGATTTGCGTCCGATGGAAGAACAACTCCAATCACCATTCAATGGTATGAGGAGAGCCATTGTGATTCCCGATATCACTGCAAATCAATTTGAGATTAATCATGGGTTACTCAACATCATCACAAGTATCTCATTTCACGGTTTTGAAAGTGAAGATCCTTATGTTCACATAAGGAATTTCACCGACATCTCTGAAACTATTAAGTTAAACCAAGTACCGTATGATAGGGTTAAAATGAAATTGTTTTCTTTCTCCCTCAAGGGAGCAGCCCGGACTTGGCTTGAAAAGGAACCACCGAACTCAATTCATACTTGGGATGATCTTGCATCAAAGTTCATCAATCATTTTTACCCTCCGTCAAAAACGTCTAATCTCCAAACTCAAATCTTTCGATTTCAGCAAGCTTTCGATGAATCGTTCAGCGAAGCTTAGGATAGATTTAAGGAGTTGTTGGAAAAATATCCGAATCATGGGTTTTCACCTGTGCATCAGATTGATACTTTCTACAATAGGTTGAGTCTTGCCGATCAAGACTCACTCAATTCTGCTGCGGGTGGAAACTTGTTGACCCGAAACATTCAAGATGCTTTCACAATTATTGAGAACAAAGCTAAAGTGAGGATAGCTAGAAACAAGCTTCAAACTTCAACTGCTAGTAGGAAATCTAATGATGAAGTTATGAATGTTATAGGTGCTCTCACTAAAAAAGTTGAAACAATGACTATTGAAAGATCTTCTAATCAAGTCAAAAACCATCAAGTCAATATGGTCAACCATGTTTGTGAGACTTGTGGTGGTCCTCATTCGTATTTTGAGTGCCTATCCTCCAGTGGCTTCACTCACGAGAATGTGTATGCTACTTTGGGAACCTACAATATGGGCGGTAACGGTTACCAACCACAGGGAGACCGAAATCTTCTTAGCTACCGTTCTAACAATTATCTTGGACCACCCGGTTTCAATCAACCGAATCAAGTCAATCAAGTGAATCATAACATGCAAAACCGAAACAATCAATTTAACCAGAATCAAAATCAAAACCGGACGAACAATGGTTTTCAAAATCAAAATCAAGGTTTTCATCAAAATCGGGGGAATTACAATCAAGGCACGAATCAAGGGAATTTTCAAGGAAATTACGGAAATTTTCAAAATGCTAATCATGGGAATTATAATCATGGAAATCAAAATTTTCAAAATCAAGGTTTCAACAACAATAACCGTGGACAAAATTTTCAAAACCCAGTTGTGAATCAAAATCAGTCGTCCTCGGATGAGTTAGCAATTTATGAAAAGTCAAGAGGAAATGAATAAAATGCTAATTAATCAAATGACTGAATTGAAGAAGTATTTAAATGATCGACCCTTGGGCTCGGGTACTCTTCCAAGCAATACGATCGCTAACCCGAGGGGCGATGCAAAAGCGATCACAACTAGGAGTGGTGTTTCATATGATGGACCAACGGCTCCGACTACCTCTTCTTCTCTTCCTCCCAAGGTAGTCGCCCGTGAAACCGAGGTAACAATGGATACGGGAATTCCTATTGATAATGGAAGGACCGAAAATATCCAACCTCCGGTGGTCCAAACGTCAAAAGGAAAAGAAAAAGTCGTTTACAAAGCTGAGAATGAAATTCCCGTCAAAACAAAATTGCCTTATCCGTCACGATTAAATGAAAAAAAGCACCGTGAGAAAGATAAAAACCAGATGGAAAAGTTTTATCAGATCTTTCAAGAATTGCATTTTGATATAAGTCTTGCGGATGCTATACTTTTGATGCCAAAGTTTGCTTCAATGTTAAAAGGTCTTTTGAGTAACAAAGAAAAATTATTTGAAATGTCAAAAACCCAGATGAATGAGAATTGCTCGGCGGTTAACCTCAAAAAGCTTCCCAAAAAGCTTGAAGACCCCGGTCAATTACTCATTCCTTGCAATTTTTCGGGTATGGTTCAATGCTTCGCCTTGGACGATCTCGGTGCTAGCATTAACCTAATGCCGTTATCCATTTGGAAAAAGTTGTCTTTACCCGATTTAACTCCAACTTGCATGACCCTCGAGCTTGCCGACCGAACTACTTCCCGCCCGATGGGAATAGCCGAGGATGTCTTTGTCAATGCGGGAAATTGCCGATTTTGTCATTGTTGATTTTGATGTTGATCCACGGGTACCTCTCATTCTTGGGAGAGGTTTCCTAAGAATTGGTCGTGCGTTAATTGATGTTTACGATGAAGAAATTACCCTACACATTGGTACTGAACCCGTAACTTTTAATTTGGATCAAACTGCGAGATACTCCTCCGATTATGACAAATTTTCCGTGAACCGAGTTGATATTATCTTTGAAGCTACAGAGGAGTATTCTCAAGAGCTACTTAGTTTCACAAATAATGCTTCGAGTGGCAATCCCACTCCTTCTTCTGAACCAATCATCTCCGATCCTTCCCCTTCCCTTACTCCGTTTGAGGGAAGTGATTTCATCTTGGAAGAGATCGAGGCCTTTCTCTCTAATGATTCGATTTCACCAGAAATTGATCATTCCGTTTGCGATTCGGAGGGAGATGTTCTTTTTATTGAAAAATTATTGAATGAAGACCCGACTTCGTCTCTCCCTCCGATGGACCTTAAAATGGCCGATGTTAAAGAAGTTAAGTCGTCTACTGAGAATCCTCCGGAGCCCAAGCTCAAGGATTTACCTCCTCATCTTGAATACGCTTTTTTAGAAGGAACCGATAAACTTCCCGTCATAATTTCGAAAGACCTTAAAGATGAGGAGAAGACCCGTCTCTTAGATGTGCTCAAGAAGCATAAAAGTGCCATCGCTTGGCAAATTTCCGATATCAAGGGTATCAACCCTCGTTTTTGTACCCATAAGATTTTGCTTGAAGACAATTACAAACCTTCCGTCCAACAACAACGACGGGTTAACCCGAAAATTCATGAGGTTATCAAAAAGGAAGTTATCAAACTCCTCGATGCCGGAATGATTTATCCAATCTCGGATAGCTCATGGGTTAGCCTGGTCCACTATGTTCCGAAGAAAGGTGGAATGACCGTAGTGACTAATGAAGATAATGAATTGATTATGACACGTCTTATTACCGGATGGAGAGTGTTGATTATCGAAAATTGAACGATGCGACTTGTAAGGACCATTTCCCACTTCCAATTATGGATCAAATGGTCGAACAATTAGTGGGAAATGAGTTCTATTGTTTTCTCGATGACTTTTCCGGATATTTTCAAATTCCGATTGACCCTCCAGACCAGGAAAAGACCACTTTCACTTGCCCTTATGGAACGTTTGCTTATCGACGTATGCCTTTCGGCTTATGCAATGCTCCAGGCACGTTCCAGAGGTGCATGATGTCTATATTCTCCGAAATGATTGAGAAAACCATGGAAGTTTTCATGGATGATTTCTCGGTTTATGGAGATTCCTTCACTTCTTGCCTCTCCCATTTAGAAAGAATGCTGAAATAGTGTGAAGACACCAACTTGGTTCTAAATTGGGAGAAGTTCCATTTCATGGTTAAAGAGGGCATTGTCCTCGGCCATAAGATTTCGAAATATGGGATTGAGGTCGATAGAGCTAAAGTCGACGTGATTGCTAAGTTACCTCATCCCACGACCGTAAAAGGAATTAGAAGTTTTCTCGGTCATGCCGGCTTTTACCGACGTTTTATTCAAGATTTTTCCAAGATAGCCCAGCCCCTGACCCATTTACTTGAAAAGGATGCTCTGTTTATCTTCTCAAATGAATGCGTTGAAGCATTTAATATCCTAAAGAAGAAGTTAACGGAGGCTCCTATCTTAGTTGCCCCTGATTGGAACTTGCCTTTCGAGCTAATGTGTGATGCAAGCGATTATGCTATTGGTGCAGTTCTGGGGCAACGAAAGTCAAAATATTTCCAGCCGATACACTATGCTAGTAAAACAATGACCGATGCTCAATACCATTATATGACTGCTGAAAAAGAAATGTTAGCCGTCATTTATGCTTTTGAAAAGTTGTGATCTTATCTCGTCTTAAAGAAATGCATAGTGTATACGGATCATTCGGCTCTTAAGAATCTAATGACAAAGCAAGATGCTAAGCCAAGATTGATGCGGTGGGTTCTACTCCTTCAAGAATTCGATGTTGAAATTCGAGACAAAAAGGGAGTTGAGAACCTTGTTGCCGATCACCTTTCGAGTTTAGAGAATCCCCATCAAAGTGATTTCGAGAAAAAGGAAATTACCGAAACATTTCCTCTCGAGACACTTGGGAGTTTATCACACAGTGATCCAAGTACCCCATGGTTTCCGACTTTGCGAATTACCATGCGGGGAATTTCATACAAAAAGGGATGTCGTTCCAACAAAAGAAGAAATTCTTCAAAGATGTTAAACATTATTTTTGGGACGACCCCTACTTGTTTAAAATTTATGCGGATCAAGTGATCCGGCGGTGCGTTCACGCCAAGGAAGCCACTGAAATTCTTATGGCATGCCACAATGGACCCACGGGGGGACATCATGGTACCAACTTCACCGCTAAGAAAGTTTTCGATTCCGGCTTCTACTGGCCGACGATTTATCGGGATGCCCATGAATTGGTGAAATCTGATGCGTGGAAATCGCAACAGGCTTTACCTCTCGAGGGATCTCGAGAAGCTTACAACCCCCACCAGGCAGTGTACCTGATCGTTGTAGTATAGTATAGTGACAAGTACCGGGGGATTGATCGTTCAGCTTAGGAATAGTGTCGCTAGGATTAGAAAGCCTAAATACTAGCTCTAAAGGTGAGGGATGATTATTTTTGTATTTTTATATTTTTATGAAAGCAAGTAAAATCTCGGGGTTTGAAGGATTTGGGCGGAATTAGTTGCTATTCAACTAACCCAATACTAAGATGCAATCAAAATAAAATACTAAAAATGAAAATAAACTAATTAAACTAAAGTTGTGAGCAGTAATTGGAGAAAATGTGTTTACTTAGATTTCACTACTCCCTAGACATCTTTTACACGTTAATTACTTGTTATAATTGCATGGATGACGGATCGTATTCCTTAATACCATTCATGGGGTGGCACACATAACTCCCCAATTCTATGAGCTCTTATCTCCTCCTACACCATGCCCAGCACAACTATAGGGATTGTAAACAGTGGCTCATGCATTAAATACAACCAATAAAGACCTAGTGCGCCTCGGTTCATATTTCTTAAGACGTTCAAGCATGTTACCATTTGGAGATCTGCCAGTTTTCTTAAGCCTAACATATAAATCATTCATCCAAGACAAGAATAAACAAGTAATCAACACATAATCAATATCTAGGTTTCATTAGATCTAAGCAAACACAAGATAGATTTAGCCTAGCATGATAGAATTAAGACAAGAACATGATATAGACAACCAACACATAGACATATTGATTGAATTGGAAGAACACTTATCTTGATTAATCATGCAAGGTATCAAGGGGTTGGAACCCTTGAAAATCCTGTAAAGTTACACCAAAATCGTACTTAGGGTTTCTCCCAAAACTTCTCCCAATGTGTGAAAAATAGAAAACTATATATAGAAAAATAGGTCTGACGGCGTCAAGAGTAATCTTGTGACGCCGTCACCTCGCCGCCAAAACTCTCATCGGACTGCCTAGATCCACTTCTGACGCCGTCAAGACTTAAGTACTTCCATGCCGTCATGACTCTTTTACTCTTGACGCCCTTCCTACGTGACGCCGTCAAATCTGTTCTGGGTCGTCATGGAAATTCATGAGATTTGCTCTTGACGCCGTCACCTACTGTTCTCAGCTTGGAAAATTAAGACTTTGGCGTTTTCTTCACTTTTATGCTCCAAAACCATCCGAATTGCTTCCTTTTCCAGATTTCACTCCCAAAGTACCTAAAATCACAAAAGGAACGATTTAGGGCAATATTTGATCAAATAAATTCGGATTCGGGCTTAAATGACCCCCTAAAAGTGGTTCATTTTTCGCCTCATCAAAATCATGTGATTCTTGCCAGTGTCAAGGAAAAATATCTCAGAGAGACGAGATGCCTCAAAATGCTATCCAAGTCTATGAGATTTTTTACGTCTGGGGTATCGATTTCATGGGACCATTCCCGTCTTCCAGAGGAAACAAATATATACTCGTGGCCGTCGATTACTTGTCAAAATGGGTTGAAGCGAAGGCGCTCCCCACCAATGACGCTCGAGTTGTTGTGAAATTTCTCAAAAGTCTCTTCGCCCGATTTGGTGCACCTCGTGCTATTATAAGTGATCGTGGGACCCATTTCTGTGATGACCAATTCGCCAAAGTTATGCTCAAATATGGTGTCACATATCGTCTTTCTACTGCATATCATCCATAAACTAGTGGTCAAGTTGAGGTGTTAAATCGTGGCTTGAAACGTATTTTAGAAAGGACCGTAGGAGAACATCGTGCTTCATGGGCTGATAAGTTAGATGATGCATTATGGGCTTTCCGGACCGCTTACAAAACACCCATTGGGTGTACTCCTTACAAGCTGGTTTACGGGAAGGCCTGCCATTTGCCCTTTGAACTTGAGCACAAGGCCTACTGGGACTTGAAACACGCTAATTTTGATCTTCAAACCGCAGGTGATCATCGTAAAGTTCAATTGAATGAATTGACTGAGCTTCGTGATCAGGCCAATGAAAATTCTTTGATCTACAAAAAGAAAACAAAGAGGATTCATGATGCTAAGATTAAATATCGCGTTTTCAACGCTGGTGATCGAGTCCTTCTTTTCAATTCACGATTGAAGATATTCTCGGGCAAGTTAAAAACCCGTTGGTCTGGACCATTCACCATTACCCAAGTTTTTCCTTATGGAACCGTCGAGTTATTTCAATCCAATGTTCCCAACTTTAAGGTGAATGGTCATCGTCTCAAACATTATTTCGGAGGGGACATACCACCCATGGTTGTCCCGGATCTCCAAACTTTCCCCAAAGACAATTAAATTCGGGGATCGAGTCAAGCTCATGTGACTCGGTAATCAAAAACAAACGCTTCATGGGAGGCACCCCATGCTTATCCATTTCATTTTCTTTATTTTCTATTTTCTTTAAGTAACGTGACGTGAGGGGGGCGACCCTTTCCAAACTCGTGTTTTCGTGGTTGTTTGTGAATGTTCAGGAATTTCCCCGAAGATTGAGGAATCTCGTGCTCGTGTTTTATCGTTCTCTCCACTCGAGTCTCATTCTTCGCTGCTCTTTTGGAAATTCACGATATCCAAAATCTTATCGACTAACGTTTATCTCTTGGCATACTTAATAAATGGCCTTAGATATTACGTAAGACTACCCGTACCCTTAAAACATTGAGGACAATGTTTCACTTTAGTATGGGGGTGAATCTTCGATTTAATTTGACCCGACACCTTCGTCTGAGTTGTTAACTTACACAACTCCGTTTTTCCACCAAAATTTTAAAATTTTTGTCACCTTTTTATTGTTAAAAAAAATGATATGATATATATATATATATATATATATATATATATATATATATATATATATATATATATATATATATATATATATATATATATATAGTAGTAAAGATTTGACACCTTGTTTTGACTTTCCTACCGGCGAGAGTAGAAATAAATGTTCCGACTTGACCGGGCGTGTTGAGCCCTAGCTCGTCTCCCTTAACCAATATAATCAAAAAGATTATCGGCTAAGCATCCGCGGATCTCATTACTTGGGATTTTAAATTTGCGGAGATTGAGGAATGATAGAGTTTATTTAGAATTTTGGTGCTAAACGTGGAGTAGTTGGATCTCTTTAGAGCCCACGGAAAACCCTTCATGTGATCATGGGAGCTGCAGATCAGTATGTATGTCAGATCAATTTGATTCTTTGGTGTCATCACCATGTCATATCGTTAACATTATGATTGGTTCATAGAGTTCCATCTTTGGGGTGTATGTTGTGTTGTTGTGGTCCAATTGTAGTGGTTCTGGTATTCGTCTTTGTGAATAACTTGTCGATTAGCTGCTATGATTGTTGCTACAGCTTGGAAGTTGGATATGGTATGGTGTCGACCACCATTACATTGGAAGTTGGACCTGTTTGGTTTTCCATAGGTCCTTGTATCAATGGCTTGGAAGACGTGGAAACCTGGTTTTGGAGGTTTCTTCGTGGTGCAAGTTCTGGATCGATATGATGACTAAAAAGAATCAAGTGTTTACTTGAGTTACGCTGTATTGTATTTATTTATTTTTAGTCATTGTAGGATGTAAGTTTAATAAGTGAATATAAGAATGGCTTGTCATTCTTATATAGTGGTTATGTAAGTGTCCTAAGGGACTGCGATGAGGGAAGTTACCCTCATCCTTTGTACTTTAATGTTTTTGGTGTAATGTATTTTACCGGGTGAAAAATCCCTTTTACATAAAAAAGTGGATTTTTTAATATATAAAAATTACTTATTTGGATATATATGGCGTTTTTAAAGGCTCGAAAAGATATATACGCAACTTTGAGTTTTGGAAACGTAATTTCAAATTTTGAAAGAATATACACGCAATTCCTACTAAAATAAAATGATCAGAGTCATCTTTTTAAACACCTTTTAATACTTCTTCAACAAACCTTCAATAAGCTATTTAGATTCTTTCGGCACGAATAAATCAATGTTGTAACCGCTTTAATAGTCGCAATCTTAGCATTACACGCACCTCATCAATCCACTACATGAGCCTCCGTATCCTCCTTTATAACTTTTTGCATATCAACTCCGGCGCCACCTCAACCTCAATCCAACAAGTCACTATGAAAATATGTCACTCAGTGAACTCTTAATAAGTTATCGTACTCATTACTTCTTAACTAATAAATCAACCAATTATAGTGATCATTCTAACAAATTACAATGCACTTTTTTGCACTTTCATTGGCCGGAGGTCCTTCTAGAAACGATCTTTTTACTGTCACGTTTATTCCTGCGATAGGTGTAGGATTTGTCTACATCTCTTCTCCCCTTACTCTGCTCTGACAAAATTGAGTTTTGTTGTTGTATTCTAAAAAGGGAAATGATTCGGAGACCTAATTTGTGTGGCTAAATTCATGCCTAAACATATGTGGCATGATTCTAATAGTTTTTGAAAAAGTAGGTCCTACTAGCTATCAGGATAATGCCACATAAGCTTGTGCATGAATTTAAGCATATCCTTTTTTAGTCTCTTAATCACTGCTCTTCTAAAAAACATATTTGTGAGGTGTAGTTGATTAAAAAAAAAAAAAAATCCATCCATATTTTCCCCCCTCTCTCTCTCTCTCTTCCCGCTTTTTCCCAATCATTCTTTCTTTCATCTACACTTGTTCTTCACAATATCCCCAAATCACGATCTCAAACCCTAACATCACAGTTTTCCCGCCAAATTTCAATTCATCCCAAAATTATTATTAACATCAGTCAGGTACTTTAGGTAGGTCAACGATCATGCAAAATCAATTCGCCGCTGCGAAGCCTCCGCCTTTCGGAGATTATCATCGATTCGACTCGTCGTCGTCAAATCATCAATCTGAAGGCATAGTTGTTAGATCTCCTCCTGTGAGTTTATTTCATTGTTACTTGGAAACAATGTGATTAATACTCGACTTAAAATTGTAGGATCTAGATTACTTTATTAGGTGCGTGTGGTTTTATATAGTGGCGGAACCGGATTAATATGCACAATTTTATTTATGCTTCTAGTTTAAGGGAAATAAAATGAACAAATAGTACGATTCTAGTTAACCCGACTAACTAAGCAATACTAGAAACACAATTTCTTTTGGAAATTCAGATTTAGGATGCAAAATTCAATCGGTGTGTTTAGGTAGCTTGTGGAAGAGTATTCTCTTCAATTGGCAGCAACCTTGATAAATTTACAAATTAGAGGAGTCTCAAGGCCTGGATATACTTTGGGTTTCTTTTATTCTCGATTGATAGATTTCACCTTTAAACTCGAGATTGACTTCATAGAAATGTGAATGAGCTTTAATAAAACTCTCAAGTGCCATTCATGCCATTGTTATATTTAGGATAATGTTGCATTGCTTCGTTAGTTAGAGAACCAAGGTGTAATTGTTCTCGTAGCAGGACGGAATAGTTTGTACATGTTTACTGATCCCACCATGTTTCATCTACACTTGTGTCGATGAAAGAAGAAGCAACTGTATGCTTAACCAATACAGCGTGGGAGGGTCATGTCAGCAGTAAGCATATGGCTTAGGACCCTTTTTTAGATATGATCATATGAACAGGAGCATATGGCTTGATGAGGCATGCTAGTAGGTATATGGGGTATACTTTTAAGAGACTACTTGAAGCAACTTGTAAAAGTTGATGTAAAGAAGTCACAAGACAAGAAAGTGATGTTTCTTCTTACCTGGCTTCTAGTCTTTGGATCCAAAATTTATGGCAACAATTTTTTAGTTATATTCAGTAGGAGTATATCATATGCTAAGGATAATCCAAGAGAATCTAGGAACTTGCAAAACACTTTCTGTATGTCAATGGTTACAAATTTCAATCAACAAGGTATCCTCGATTGAAATACTGAATGTCAGAGAAGGACCCACGAAAATTGTAACAACTTAGTAGTTGGATATACTGTTATCTATATTTGAGTTGGATTTTTTGGTGATTCATAACATTCAGGTATTCAATCAAGTAGCATATATTAATCTGAGTTGAGTACCTGAGATCTTAAATAGCTTAGTTGGTAGCTGAAAGACTTTGTATTGGATCATAGCTATGCTCAGATGAATGGTGTCAAAATATTGCATCTTTTTTCAGTTTAACTTGTAACATCTTATCAGGGCAGTCTAATGGGGCTTTCCTCTAACTTTTTTTTATCTCTTTAATGTTAGCATCACGCATATGCCATACCGAGCTGTGAGACTTCCTTTTTTTGACAATGTTTGTTAGATAACTTTCTGCCGGAAAGGAAGACCATGCGATGCCGGTAGAGGTGGCAAGATGGGCAGGTCGGGTAGGTTAGTTAAAGGGTCAAATTATGTAATTGTTTAGTGCATGCCAAATCCGGTTGGGTTGATCAGCCGTGAACACTTCTCTTATTCCAGTTTATTCAAACTCAGTTTGATCAGTATGACTGAAAAAACTACGATATCACAAAAGAATCCCAACTTTTTTGAAACAAAGTGATTAAGGACGCTTTTATACATCTGCCAGACTTTGGATGGTTCTCAATCTTTTGAGACATGACATTTTAGTTAAAAATTTTTAGCTTAACCATTTGACCTGTTAAAAAAAAAGAAAAAATAGAATCCAAATTGACCCATTTATAGCTGAATGGATCAAAATCACCACCTTTCCAATCTTTTTCCTGGGTAACCATTGTTTCTGACCTTTTGATCGACTAATTCTCGGGGTTTGAGCCCACCGCCAGACAAACCCAAATCAGATAAAGCCTTTCCCTTCGGGGAGGTTGGTGTGGCTACCTTCCACTCTTTGGCAGGCAATAGGATCATATTCTCCATGTATACAAGCTAGACCAGCACTTTTGCATAGCTGAACTGTTAGCCACTCGTAGACACATATGCTTCAACTTGCTTATTTCAATTTTAATTTATAATATATAGGTGCTTCATTTGCTCATTCACCTTCAGTATTATGCAAGTCGATTATTATGTCCTTGCATTTTAAAACAGAGATATTTTCTCTCTCACGAATTATGCTGTAAACTCCAACCGTCTTGATAAATGTAACTTATCCGATAAAATTTCATTGTTAGCCGTTAAAGAGGAAGGGGGATGTAGCAGCATTTGAAGCTGAATCTAACGAGCAGAACTCCACTCCTGGAAACACTTTAGCTGTTACAACTCCTCTACAGACCTCTGTATCTGGAAAAGGGTCAAAAGCACAAAAAGTTTCACGAACTGGAAAGTTTAATAGGGCTGGGTCTCAAACTCCTGCATCCAATGCCGGTCAGCTTTACATACGAAGTCCTTGTTTAGACTTAAATAAAATGTTCATAACAATTTGTAATCAGTTGTTGCAAAGAAGCTCTAAGAAAATTTTTGTGAATTATGTAGATTCCCCATCAGAGCATAATCTTACGTCGCTTGGTCCCTGTCGGTACGATAGCTCTTTAGGTAAAACATAGCTGCTGCAGCCTCTTCTTCTTTTTCTTCTTCTTCTCTCTTTCTCTATCAGCAAAAGTATTTACGATGATTTGTAAACACAGGACTTTTAACAAAGAAGTTTATCAATCTTATCAAGCATGCAGAAGATGGTATGCTTGATCTAAATAAAGCAGCAGAAACGCTAAAGGTAGTGGCATTTCCATCTTTCAGTACCCTGTTATATTTTTTGTTAACTAAACTGGTTGTATTGGTATGTATTGGTGCAGGTACAAAAGAGGAGAATTTATGATATAACAAATGTGCTAGAAGGAATTGGTCTCATAGAGAAAAAGCTGAAGAATAGGATTCAATGGAAGTATGGAACATTTATTTTTTATGACAATGATCTAGATTATTAGTGTGTAATCTCTATAATATGTGGTTTATTATTACTGTTGGTACATTATGATAAATTCATTGGTGACAAATAGGGGACTTGATGCTTCATCAGGGGAGACTGATGAGAATGTTGCAAGTTTACAGGTATGAGCCATAAGTCAATATCTATCCATTTTAATTTTTTTTTTTTTTTTTTTTTTTTTTTTTTAAATTTTTTTTAAAGCTAAATTAATATAAAGCGAATCTTAATCGTCTTATTATCATGCCAAATAAATGATTTTGGTTTCTTCATTATAATTTGACATATATTCTGATGCCATATATCACTCAAGCATAATACTATCCATCAATCGGGTTTTGTATATATTTCATAAGGATTGTCCCTTTCCTTTTGTCTAATATTACTTTTTTACCACAAGCAGGCAGAAGTTGAAAATCTTTCCGTGGAGGAGCATAGATTAGATGAGAAAACAAGGTTACACACACAACATTTATATATAGATATAGCTGTTGCTTTATATCTGATTCTAGTAATGCTAACGCTCTTACTATGTTAAATTGCTACAGAGAAATGCAAGAGAGATTAAGGGACCTGAGTGAAGACGAAAATAATCAAAAGTATAAAATTTTATTTAACTAATTTTCATTTGACCTGTTTGAGATAGAGGACAGTACAATCGACCCATGTATAAGTGACTCAGTTGAAATTGCCACCTTTAGTGCTAACATACTCATTCACCTATGTTTTGCTTATTTCAGATGGCTTTTTGTCACCGAAGAAGATATTAAGAGTCTTCCGTGCTTCCTGGTATTCCTTATTACTTTATCCACAGGTCCCTACTCTAAATAATCGGAAGCTTTGTATAATTTGAGTATACCTTTCAGTCTTTCACTAATATCACTTTTTCTTTATTGTGTTCAGGAAGAAACCTTGATTGCAATTAAAGCCCCGCATGGCACTACTCTAGAAGTTCCAGATCCGGATGAGGTAATTTGAGAATGTACAAGGAAATGATAAATGATCATGACATATGCATAGAGCTAACACAAACTGGCTTCTGTAACCAGGCTGTTGACTATCCGCAGAGGAGATATAGAATAGTTCTGAGGAGCACTATGGGCCCTATAGATGTTTACCTTGTCAGGTAATAATCTTTTTCATTTATCTTTTTGGTAAATGGTGTGGACTTGTCACTTGTGGGCACTTATCATATTTGACCCAGGTCTCGTCTTCAGGTAGCTCTTTTTTTTGGTAGTATTGGACCATCTTTTTCTGTCACTTTTTGTGTACAAACATAAACTCCTATGATTACTTTAGAGGTGGGAAATGCGATTCATGTTACTCGTGAATGGTCCATTTGGTTATCTTTTTCTCTAAATTCTCAAACAAGCAAAAAATAGATAAAAAAAATCTTTACCTAACTGGTGAAACAATTTGATAGTTGATCAAATTGTACTGTTAATGCGTATAATCTTCTGTTTTAATCTAAAAAGTTGGATCGTTACTGAAATAATGAGTTCTCTAATCATATTTGACCTAATTAATATGAAAATTATTTAACATTTTATGGAAAAAGTATTTCCTCAACTCAATCTGCTCTTTTCTGTAGGTATGATAATCGCTTCTTTGCTTACTTTCTTTTCCCCTCGAGAGGCAATTTAGCTTATACTACTTTATTTTTACCATGCTCCTTGTCTGTTTCAGTCAATTTGAAGAGAAGCATGAGGAGATCAACCGTGTTGCAAACTCGAGCATTCCTTCAACATCAGAGATGATTGAGAATCCGATTACAGAAACAGCAATGGCGGCTAGCCAAGGGCACGGGATTGGGATGCAAAGAACAGACACTCATACATGTGCAGATGTAAATGCATCAGAAGACTTCGTTAGTGGGATTATGAAGATAGTTCCAGATATTGATGTAAGTTTTCATTATCGTCAGTCATCTATAACCAGGGGCGGATGTACATGTAGTTCAGGGGTAGCGGTCGCTACCCCTGAACTTTTACCCGGTAGTGGAATTTTTGGCGATTTTTGGCCATTTTTGGCCATTTTTGGCCATTTTTTGGCGATTTCGCGACCCCTGAAACAAATTTTCGCTACCCCTAAACAAATTTTCGTATTTCGCTACCCCTAAACTTGGCTCCTAGTTCCGCCCCTGATAACCAGTGAAAACACTCAAACAGCATGTGTCATATCATTATATCAAAACACATCAAGTTCACACTGAACTGAATACCTACTCTCGCTTAATAAGTGTAAACATTACTAATGTAATGTTTGTCTTTGCAGAGTAATGCGGACTACTGGCTTATATCAGATGCTGATGTTAGCATCACTGACATATGGAGGACAGAATGTATCCTTTTATTTCTATTTTCCTGTTTAGTTCTACTCTGCACCCGCACTTCCCACACCTACATACAGATATGGCCATCTCAACTCGTTCAATCACAAATGGGTCAAAATAAATTAAAAAAATTGAGAAAAGAGTAACGGAACAGTCAAAGATGTCGCAAGTGATACAAAGCATATTTTAGTGTATACCTCTATTATCTTTTTATTCATAAGAATTGGATCATCATTGTAATAATATTGTTTTCTTTAATATAATTAACACTGTAATACGGAGTAGTTTATTAAAAAGTTCTGGTCAAGTGCTTGTTGGTCAGCACTACCTAACTCGGCCCCTACAAAGAATAGCCAGTGTCACCTCCACTCATGCATAATTCTACTAGACATTTAGTCTTCCTTAACTCTTGAGCCAATAGCTAGTGTCGAATGGAATAATATGGGCATGCATCAAGACGACTACGCCATGCCAGGTGTCGCCACCGCACATGATGAAACACTAAAATCTGATCATCTACAAGTGCATTCTGATGAAAACAAAAGTTAAGATCATAATCTAAGAGGATGCAATATGAAGATACGAGAAAGGAAACTTAGAACTTGAATGTAAAGTAAACGTGTATACTTGATGACTCTTTGATGATTAATAAATTAGGGGATCGTTGTATAGATGGTACTTTGTAAATACTTTTGAGTTTTTTATACCTTACTAAGTAGGTTTTGTATCATTTTTTCACTCTAGTTACCAGCTTAGTAAATTAGTATCATCATAGCTATTGCCCAGATCCTTATTTAGAACTTGCCTGTTTATTATGGGTTTCTTGTTGCCTCTTTTCATCTCAACAGTATTAAGCCTGTACCAAATGTATTTATAGAGTGCAGAAAGCAGGTATTTATAATTCCGTGCATACATGTTGTATTTTTATTTTGGGTAAAAGGTCAAAAAACCTGGTAAATATATTACTCCAAAAAATGTTTAAGTACAAAGGATATGGGTGAATCCCAAATCTCAGCCCATTACATAGGCGGAAAAGCTTAGATAACAAAATAATTCTTATTCTCTAAACAAGAAAATAAACTACTCAAAAGATAACATTAGACTCTTACGAAAACAAAATTACTGCCTACCAAGGCCATGGAGCTTGTTGTATTTTTAAAATATAAAGTCTAGGAGGCATAAAGTAAAGTTAATATACAAATATGTTGTATTTTAAAAACAACTTATATTTTGTATTTTTAAAATATAAAGTCTAGGAGGTATAAAGTAGCGTTAATATACAAATATATTTACTAAACTTTTCAAAAAATGCGTCTAATGTGTACTGAACTTTCATTTTATTCACTTAGTTTATTGAACTTATGAAACATGACATTTTGAAGTCACTGAACTTATAAACATATATGTAAACATCACTTAACTTGTAAAAACACGACATTTATGTTACGTAACTTATCCAAAATATACGTTCAAGTCAATCTGATTAACACTGAAGTTATAGAATAGTATGCTTATTATAAGTTTAGTAACTCAAGCGAACAAAATTCAAGTTCAATATCTTAGGCGCATTTATTTAGCAAGTTTAGTGACATTTTTATCTACTGACCTTATAAAGCATAAGAGTTATTTGTTTGTTTTTTAAAGTTTTTAAAAAAATATATGAAAACTTATAAGTTTACACTAGACTCAATATAATTTATTTAAAATTCAAGCACTAAAGTTTTATTAATTACTCAATTTTTTTTGAGTTTTTGTTTTCATAAATTTGACAATTATATTGTAATTTATTTATTTTTTTGTCTCCACCAAATTTGGCATAGTTTGATTATTTCTGACTTTCAATTGACCAATAAGAATGCTCAATTTTGTCGCGTGTCAAAAAGCAACTTGATTGGCCAATTTTTTTTTTTTGTCTCAGTAAGATTTTTTTTAACAAAATACTTATGAAATAATGTAACTTTTTTTAGTATATAAAAGATTTACTTCCAGTTTTTCGATAACGTTTGAGTTTAGTTTCTCTTTCCTTTCCATTTTCTTCCAAAAACTTCCTCCCATATTCTCTATCACTTTAATTTCTTTTCTTAAGAAACACTCAAGAACACAAAAAACATTACATTTTCTTTTCTTTACTATCAAATTTTAACTGAGAGAAATGGGCGTTAATGTATTTGTTTTGATATTGTTATTTTATAAAATAAAAGGAAATTTGACTCCACAAAAACAGTTGGAACGAAATAATAAATGGCACCCATACAACCCGCAGTTGATAAGATAAAACAAAACAAATTCAAGTACCGAAACTTTATAATATATATAATCTAGCAGAAGGGAGGGACACAGTGTCATCTGATCCTTTTTCCCATATCTTGGAATCAATTATTTGGTTATCCAACCAAATACCAATCCATAACCAGCAGCAGCAACTATGGCGACAACAGGCAGTGATCATATAAATGTATTCTGGGAGGATGGTATGTTGGATCATGACACTGGCAAAGGAGTGTTTGATTCAGGAATAGACCCTGGCTTTCTTGATGTTCTCGAAAAACACCCCGAAAACCCCGACAGGATCAGAAACATGTTTTCTATCCTTAAACGTGGCCCCATTTCGTCTTTTATTTCCTGGCATTCCTCTATGCCTGCTCAAATATCCCAGTTACTCTCTTTCCATACTCAAGGTAAACTCATTTTTACTGCTTTGCCTACCACCGTTTTATAGCAACTAGCGTTTTACATAGTGCTTGTTTGCCAACAAGCAACTAATGTTACCACTTAAGGGTGGTCTAGTGGTAAAAGGGCTTGTGACTATCACTCTAAAATGTGTGAGGTCTCAAGTTCAATTCTAGGTGCAAACAACCTTAAGTGGCCACGCCAACCTCCTGAAAAGGGAGGGCTTCACCTGGTTTGAGTCTGTGTGGCGGTGGGTTCAAACCCCGTGGATTAGTCGGCCAAAAAGTCGGAAACCATGGTTATCAAAAAAAAAAAAAAAAAAAAGCAACTAATGTTTGTAATTTTTTTAAGAGGCAACTGTAAGTACAAAACTCTATTGATGACTAATTTAATGGCCTTTGTAGAGGTTTCAAACGACATACAAAATTGTCATGTTTTTAAGAGCCAACTGTCCTAAAAGAAATGCAAGTCTCAGTAGTTACCTATGTTATTGTTCTGATTGGTCACTAAATCATGCTCCTAACATATGTTAGATATGGTAATATAACAGAATATATAGATTCCCTAGTCGAAGCAGATAAAAATGGAGGGAAGACTTTTTGTCATGGAACATCTCTGAACCCTGGATCATGGAATGCTGCACTTTTAGCTGCCGGAGCTACACTTTCTGCAATGAAGTATATACTTGATGGACATGCTAAAATTTGTTATGCACTTGTTAGACCGCCAGGTCATCACGCACAACCTAATCAAGCTGATGGCTATTGCTTTCTTAACAATGCTGGTCTTGCTGCTCAATATGCTTTGGATTCAGGTTGCAAAAGGGTTGTGATTATTGATATTGATGTTCATTTCGGTAATGGGACTACAGAGGGGTTTTACCGGTCTGACAAAGTTCTTACCATTTCGCTTCATATGAATCATGGTTCATGGGGATCATCTCATCCTCAGAATGGAGGTATTGATGAGCTAGGTGAAGGAGCAGGATTTGGGTATAATTTGAATATACCTTTACCTAATGGGACAGGGGATAAGGGGTATAAATACGCAATGACTGAGGTGGTTGCTCCTGCTGTTAAAAAGTTTGAGCCTGATATGATGGTTTTCGTTGTTGGCCAAGATTCAAGTGCTGTAAGTTAATATTTGATTTTAGTGTGGTGCAATTTTGAGCAAAGGGACCATTACCACTCATTAGTTTTTTATTTGCCAGTTCGGTAGTGTATTTTATTAGAGATACCGTCTTTTTTGCAGTTTGATCCAAATGGGAGACAGTGCTTGACAATGGAGGGTTATAGAGACATCGGGCAGATAATTCGAAATTTAGCCGATGATCATAGCAATGGGCGAATCTTAATTGTGCAGGAAGGTGGATATCATGTCACATACTCAGCTTATTGTCTTCATGCAACTCTTGAAGGGGTGCTTAATGTTTCACATCCTCTGTTACCTGATCCCATTGCTTACTACCCTGAGGATGACACATTTGCTGTTAAAGCAATTGATTCAATTAAACAACACCATGCACATATCGTACCATTTTTAAAAGACATGAGCTAAAGTGTCTGTGCTGCAGCTGTTTGGTATGAAATTGTTGAACCAGTTGTTGCTACTTTATTTAGCTTGTGTTTTCATCTCGATCACAGCCATTGGTTGTACTTGTCATAATAGAATTGTTTTTTCTCTTCCCATGCCATGCTGCTTTTTATTTGTTTATATTCTGATTCTTTATTTAGTATCATAAGTTTGATAGAACTTTAAGCAAGGTTAGCCCTCTTTGTCGTCATGAACATTGTAAGCTAGTTAAAAGATGTATGGTCTTACTCAGATGACACACCTGGATACAAAAGTGACTTAAGTGAGATTCTGATAAGTCCATGTGCAAGTTTTAAGTTCAAGTATTCAGGCAACTCAACTGATCATCAACAGGTCTTTTGTTTTTCTATGATAGAAAATGTTGCAATACAATTGACACATAAAGTGCCTTAAACATATTGGAACTATCAGTTCACACTCTCTTCAATGTAGCAAAAAAACACAGGGCAAACTAATTTAAAACACAACCAATTAATAAATACATGACAAAGCCCACCAAGATTCAGCTATGCATTGAAGCTCCAAGAAACTAACACAGAATTCTCTAAGCAATAAGTTTTAGTCAAACCAACAAGCAACACTTGGTTGATCACAAAGACCAGGCTGGGATCAATGTCGGTCATGGCAGAGCTGCTCTCAACATCTCCAAGCCACACAGTGGCATTACTGTATAATATTATGTGGTCCAACAGTTGCGGGATTAGTCGCTAATTGGCTGAAAGATTGTTCGTGGACTGAAATATTCCCATTCGCATCACAGCCAGCTGCTGATGCACCATTTTTTGCAGCTGGGTTGAAGAGACTAATTAGTGAGATAAATATTTCCATTCGTGTCACATCCCTGTTAGCCTATTTACACAATAAAAGGTTTTAAAAAATCGTCAGAATTTTTGAAGTTAGTAGATTTGATTGTTGAGAGACATTCGGGACATACCTCTACAGTAAAGTGTGCCCATATCTTCCCATTACGAGACTCCATCACCCCCTTCAAGATTGTCAATCCCAATCCTTTAACAACATCGGCTATCTCTAAAAACGAACCTCTTTCTTCACAAAGCATCTGCAAACCGACACATGGACACATAAGCAACATATATAGAAACTAGAGGTGGCAATTCCAATCCATCTACTTTGACTGAGTGGACTTGGTTATGATTCATCTGGTTCAAGTCCATATGAAATATATGACTTGGGTTATGATTCATCAAATTCCAGTCCAAAGAATGGGTCAAACTGTTATAACAGAATTGAAGCCACCCAAATTGTAAAATTAATTGTAACAATATCATTGTGTAATTTAGTGTATCAACCACATATAAGAAAGTTTTTGGGGTCAACCCAACCTGCTTTGACCTTTTACCCAACCCATTACCGAGCGACCAGACCATCTTGCCATCCCTAACAGAAATATACATATATGATGAAGTTTATGGAAGGTCCAATGCCTTTGTGTGATAAAATGGCCACCAGCAGTGCATACCTCGACAAGCATTTGACGAGGCGAATTAAGATCCTCAACTATAATGGGGCAAACCATTGATTGTGAACCAACTTCGTATGCCCATGTTGCTCCTCCTTCAAAGTTGTCCCTCAACAATAGCCCACCGTCTTTGCTGACAATCTAAAAGTAAAATAAGTCATAGAAGTGTGTTACCTCTACAGAAATTGGTATACTTCTTGGCTTCCAGCATAAGAACTACAGCTTGACTTTCGATATCAATGAGGTTAGCTGTAAACTATTCTGGATTTTTTTGAGGGAGTGGCTACTCATATAATATTTAGCCGTTATCTTGCAACAGAATGCAGAGGGGATGTGGCGTAATAGTGTATGGGTATTGATTTATATAAGTGTGACCATGATTATCTGATTATTTCAACTTCAAAGTACAAACAAACCACTATCTAACAAATACTTTGAAGGTGCACATCCAAGCACCGAATTACTGATCATCAGATTTTGATTAATTAATTTCACAGCTCTAAAACATACACAAGTGTAAATTGAAACAATGAAAACAAAATTGCTAAACCATGAGTCATACACTACTATGAACTAAAGTTGACCTAACCTTGTCCTTAAAATTTCCCTTTCGTGTTCCTATTACTCCAAAACCTCTCAACACAATATATATAGTCATTTAGCCTTATTCTCTAATTTTTCAGATTTCGTCTCCTTTTTTTGCCCCAGAAAGACCAAATTGCTTCCGTTTATCCCATTTTCACATTTGTATAAGTTAGAGCTGAGCATCGGGCCGAATCCCGACCCGACCCGTCCCAACTCATCCCGAAACCGAGTTCGGGGAAAAACCCAAACCGAATACCGAACCGAATTGCTCGGTTTAGTTGGGTTCGGTTTCGGTTTAGTCGGGTTCGGTCGGTTTTGCTCGATATTGGTTTGTTTTTTCGGTTTTTGTCCCGACCCGACCCGTCCCGAAAACCGAATGTCTGAAAAATCAAAACCGAATACCGACCCAAGTATGGTCGGTTCGGGATTCGGGACACTTGGTTTCGGTCGGTTTTTGGGGATTGTCGGGATTCAGTCGGTTTTGCTCACCCTTAGTATAAGTTGCATTCTACAATCAAGGAATCAGCAAATTCTAATGTCTCTACAAGATGCGTGTCTCATAACTATGAAAAATCGTTATAAGTTTGAAATAAACAAACTGACAAACATCAGATTATGAAATATCAAAGTGAATGATCTCTTTACACAAGATGTTACTCAGATTCGTCAGTCAACATCAAAACAAAATGGCACATATAAATCCATACCTTAGATTCCCCCGATTGTTTTAACTTGTCTGCATGCTTTGTAACACTTTGCAAGAAAAGCATGTGCTTGATGGTCCGTTCTAGTAAAGTATCAATGCTACACTGGTTTTAATGACAAAAAAAAAATGTTATTCTTTTTCCCTAATACATCGTGCAAACCGGCCAATTCACATGGTCTAGGTAAAATTTAAAGAACAACTGCTGATAACTTTGCAACTAGGAATCCCTTGTATAGGTGGCAAAATGGCGTAACAGGTCAAAAGGGTTTGGGTAGAAATGGACTGTTGATAAAACAATTTAGGAGGCTATAAAGCATTAGAAAAAAAATACACTTTTGCAACTTTCTACCGGTTACCTAACTTTTCTATTTAACCTGTTAGGTATAGATCTTAATCCAAGTCTAGCCATCTAGAAGTAAATAGGTCAGCATTGCCACCTTTGGTATCAAGTTTTTTTCTTGAAACGCTAAAGATAAAATAAAAATAAGAATCTATATATAGGTCAAAGGTGTTTTACCTTGGCACCATTCGGGATGATTTCTCTCAATTCTTTTACACGATCCTGAATCATCTGGCGATCTTTTGGTCTTGGTCTAGGATTTTCTCCAGGTTTAAGTCTCTTGCGGTTTGATTTGCTAGTTTCATCAGCCCTCTTACCATACTGGGATGCACCACCGCTTTCCTTTCTCAATTTTTCG
The DNA here is from genome assembly GCA_030686995.1 of Artemisia argyi. Taxonomy (NCBI): domain Eukaryota; kingdom Viridiplantae; phylum Streptophyta; class Magnoliopsida; order Asterales; family Asteraceae; genus Artemisia; species Artemisia argyi. Next base: position 178,524,871 of record CM060709.1, read on the forward strand.
CTCCAAGAACTGATTTGGGATGAAATGATGGAACTAGTATCCGAAAAGTTTCCCCTGTCCTCAAAGATCCCAGATTTAAATGAACAAGAATTTGTTAGCCCTTCGTTTTTCAAAGATTTGGGAACACCAATCAACTCTTTTTGCATCAAATTTATGCCCTTATTAGCCCACATAGATGATGAGCTGTTGGTTTTTGTTAACGATGAACAGGACATATTATCATCTGCAATCTGTCCCGAAGATGAGTAAACCTTAGACACAACTGCATCTAAAAGATGGTCACTAGGTGTTGATGAATATATACCACTATCAGATTCTCCTTCGTAAACAGAGAATGGCTCTAAAATCACGCTATCATTACTGTTTAAATTTAGCGGGCTTGCTTCTACTCCATTATTAACAAAGTTAGTCCTAGTTCCACCAAATAATATGCTTTTAAAATCCATACCCACGATATCAAACAAGTCATCCCTTGAGGAAGATTTTAAACATGCTTCTTCTGATGACACTGAAAGAGCTTGAAATAGTTCATTATCTAGATTTTCCTTATCTGCATGATGAAGCACATGGTCAGAAATCAAGAAAGCACTATTCTAAAAAAAGTATACAAAGAATCACCAAGATATGTGTGTGTGAGGGTTTTTTTTTTTTTTTTTTAATTAATTAATTAATTTATTTATTTTTTTAATAAGTTTTTCAAGGTAACCATGATATCTGGCACCTCTCGCCCAGCTAGTCCAAAAAGTCCAACACAAAACCTGGAGGTGGCAAGACGGGCAGGTCGGGCAACAGGTCAAAACAGGATCAGCCACTACCAGTGACGGAACTTGAGCGATTTTCTTGGGAGGGCCATAATTATTATACCGTAAGATGTAGTAGTTTGTGTGTGGAGAACATTTATCTATCTATGAATAAAATAAAATAAAATTATAAATCAACCTAATTACCTCTAAAATTCATCAATTTAAATCAATAATCTGTTTAACTATTGTTACAATAATTCTGCCTAAAACTATAATAAAAGTGAAGAGATTGTATCATGCATTCAAAGTTTCTAACAAATAACTTATATTACTATGGATTCTTTTAATGAAAACACATGCTAGATGCTACAACTAATTTTAGAAATGATAAAGAATGTTTATGATCCAAGAGCCCATCTGGCGTGATAATAAAAGACCCAATAACCCAATTTCCACATGAATACTTGAACTCTAGAAGTTTTGACGATTAGCGCTTCTGAGCTAATAACTTGCCATTATATATAAAACATATTTTATATCCCAAAAATCACTATAATTTAACCTTACAAGACAAAATCTTAGGGGGACAAGGGCCCTACCCTGCCCCTACTACGTTCCGTCTTTGGCCACTACACTTATTATTTACGCAGGGGTCCAAACAAGTTGATCGGTTTGACAGACAAACGGTATTTTCCTATCTTATGGCTATTTTTATAAATAATGAATGTGTTTATAATTGCAAAAGTCCATTAATGGAATAGTGATAAAATGGTTAGCCAATCTAAGAGGTCATGCATAAAGAATAATTTGGGAAATTCAACATGTTCGCTGCTTAGTCAAATAATTTTGATTTGACTCGCTAGAGATAAAACATAATCGAATTCAAATCATACATAAGCAAAGGGCTCAAAATTTCTGTGCCTATAAAACCTGAGGCTTCATGAGACACCAAACTCTATGACGAACAATATATATAAATGTTTCGTTTTTAATTAATCATAAGTTTGGAAATTTTACCGACACGGGTGCAAGAGAAGTGAGCATCTAGAATAGAAGTTTGAGCAATCTGGGACATCATAGTGTCATTCGCATGATCTCCCAAAAATGCATCTGATAAGTTATCCCGTTCCATTGATCTTAAAGAATCATACTTTAATAAGCATGAACCGAAAGCATTTTGTTGCTCTTTTTTGGGATTCTGATTGTACAAATTAGCCCCAGTGATTGATTTAACTTCGGTGATTCCAATTTGTTGATTGGTTTTGAATGAGGGATTTTGCTTCATAACAGGAATGACTTTTGATTGACATTGATCTTCATTAGATATTATACGTGTTGAACCGCTAGCCACTACGTTATCTCCAATATGCCTATTAAAAGAGAAAGAAGTATGTCCACTACATCCAGAAGCCTGAGGTGAGTGGCCCTGTTGGTTACAGTCTGTCACTTTAGATTTTCCTGATGAATGAGCAGATACAGAATTCATGTGGCAGATGGGTTCACGATGACTAGGACTACTGTCCGAGGTGCCTTCATTTTTCATGAAGTTCTCTGATAATAAGGCACCTGGAACACATCCAAGCTGAGAAATCAAACTCTTCACATCATTCACAAATCCCATATTCTCCATAATCTGCACACAGTTAAACACAGCAGATTGCATCATTATATGTCAGGTGACAACCCTTGCATAATACTAAGGTATTAGCATGGTTTAAAAAGGCGGTCTGAGGCGGCGCCTCGAGGCGAAACGGGCATAAAACGATTTTGAGGCGGCGCCTCATGGGGGTGTTTTGGAACGTACGCCTCATGTACCCGAGGCGGTGTAGAAGCGTACGAGGCGGCGCCTCAGGGCTGAGGCGGTCAACGCCGGCGAATGCCGGTCAAACTTCAGATCTAAACCAATTAAAGAGAAAATAAGTGGTTAAATGGGTGGGTTTTGGTCGGAATCATGTTATAAACATGATACAAGGATCCAATCATACCCAGAAACACGTTTGGTTGGATTTTGGAAATTAGGGTTCATGATAAGATTTGGGATTTTTTGATTTAGAGTGTTTTAATCCAATTAAGTTAGTGGGTTTTGGTCGGAATCATGTTATAAACATGATACAAGGGTCGAATTATACCCAGAAACACGTTTGGTTTGATTTTGGAAATTAGGGTTCATGGTACGATTTGGGATTTTTTGATTTAGAGTGTTTTAATCCAATTAAGTTAGTGGGTTTTGGTAGGAATCATGTTATAAACATGATACAAGGGTCGAATCATACCCAGAAACAAGTATTTTTGGCCCATTGATTATGAACTTTATTTGATGTTTAGTATTTTTTTTATAAGATATATAATTTCTATATTTTTTTTTATTTCGCCTCGACCTTACGCCTCGGTTCGCCTCGAGGCTTACGCCTCTTGAGGCTAAGGGAAAACGCCTCGAGGCTCGTTTCCGTACTTTTAAACTTTGGGTATTAGTAACCTCAAAAATGCGTAAGTACTCACAAAGTCACAAGTTGTTATCTGCGAGCATATTACTTGTAAAAATGGAAGGTAAAGATGTACTTACAATTGAGGATGAACCAAGTTGAACAACCCCATGTGGATATACCGGAATAACTGCTATCGTCTGGTGCCAAAAAATAGAGAACCATTACAATAGAACAGCAAGATATTATAATTATACTTGAATTATAAGATTGAAAATTAGTTTACCTGAATGCCAGCTGAGAATTGTGTACAAAGCTCATTTGATACCTGGTAGCACATGCAGGGGAAAATAAGTAATGTCAATATGCCCTCAGATAACTTTCTTGAAACTGAAATAGAACTTGCTATTTTTACTACAGAATATAGAAATAATTAAAAGCCAACTCTCTTAACCCAAAAACTAAAAACTATTTACTACAACTTCAGATAATCATTTCCAGAACACCCTTTAAATATCTAAAAAGATAAAGTTTATACCTCAGGTGGATGGACATCTAGCATTTTGTTATCCGAGATAATCCACTGAAGATTTCTAGTGAATGCAACCCTCCCAACTAATCTGCAAAATACTGCGTTATTTAATCAACAAAAAACCACAATTAAAATCAAAATTCAAACATAGAAACACACCCTTCCCCTAAAAGATTGATGTAGTTGTCTTTCATCATTTTGGTTACAAGCAAGTGAATTTTGTTTGTAGCTTGAATTCCATGCTCACCAGTGGAATAAATAATAGGTTCGTAATAACATTCTTCCCATATTAGAAGCCTACAATAAAGAAGAAAAACTAATTAGTCTGCAATTATATCCATCCCTAGAGTACTATAACATTTCAACCTACAAATATAATTCAAGTGTTGAATCGTTAGTCAAATATCCAAAATGCCCTTCAACGAGGACATGACATGTTACTTTCTATGATAGTTTGGACCACTACGGATATAACAAGTAAAAGTAACACCAACTTAGATTTTAGTGCATTTATCTTACAAATATTAAAGTCCCCTACCCTTACTATCTCAGAATATCTGAATGCAGATATAGACATATCAAGCAGCCGTAACCTTGTACTAATGTCATTGAAAACATAGATGGAGGTATGCACTCAGGAGGAAGTATAAAAACAAGAACAAACACTAGACCACAACAAACCTGCCCTGTCTCCTCACTAACATGGACCAAGACAAAACAAAACAATCTAAACATATGAATACAACACCAAAGAATGAATGACAAGTCAGGTCTTATATACACAAAACTATCACCAAAAACACCAATACTCAAGTAAATGGAACTCCTACATGATCAACCAAAGTAGAGGATTAATCTAGCCACCTTGGTTTGATATAGTGGTTAATAGGAGATACTTTTGAGTTCGCGGATTAGATAGTATGGAACAATGTAAAGATAATGTACACAAAGGTAAAAGACGAGAGCCCGAGATGATAACACTAGAGCGCGACTAAAGCAAAGGTCTGAATATCAATGGAGCAAAACAAGATAAATGACAAGAAAGAGTAAAAATCTGAAACTTACTTAGGGTTTCGACAGCCAATCTTCCAGAAAATAGCATAAGACCATTGATTATTAACACCACAAAGGGTTTTAAGTGCTTCTTTTAACAAATAACCCATTGATTATCCGACAAAAAAAAAATCAATACTAATAAAAAAAATAAAAAGCCTAACTAGCCCTGCAAGAACCTCTTCCAGCTTGTTTAGTTCTTAACAAATTCCCACCCAAAATCAAAACCCATGTCATCATTTTCAACTGGGTTTTGTTAACAAGACTGCTTTTTTAAGACTGTTTTCATGTTTATAAATGTCAAACTTTTTACAGCTTTTCAAGTGGGTCTGCTCAAAAGATGAGAGAGAGAAAGAAAGAAAGGGAGAGATTGGTAAAGTGTCTTGTTGAGTTGTTTATGTTTCTTTTCTGCAACATTAGATTTTGGACCAAAGTGTCTTCTTTTCACAGAAAAAAGTAGTACTATCACATTTGTCTCCACAACTTATTCCTACAGTATTTATTTACTCATGTAGTACGTTTTCGTTGAGTGAAATTATACTTTCTAACCGTGCATATATGGTTATTGGTTATTGTTGGTTCGTGCTCGATAACGTAGTTATTTATAGTTTTATACTGCTAAAAAATGCGTGATTTATCGGGCACACACGTATAGGCGAATTATATACTTAATATATATATATATATGTTATGTATATTTACTAATTTAACGATTGTTAGTTTTAATCGTTAGACGCTTTAACTAATTTAAATATACGTTAAATATAAAAGAGAGAGACTTAGATGTCGGAAAACAAAACTCACGGACCTCCCTCCAATGTGGCCAGTTATGGGAAGGTTCTAGGAGGGGAAGAGAGTGTTGTTTAGGTGAAAGATGGTGAGGTATTAGCTAATCTTGGTTGACAAGTTATTATCCTATATAAACAACCTTTTGCTTCATTATATTGATCGATCCACAACAACTCACGACACTAAAAATGCCTAAAGCAAAAGCTAGTTTTCCTTTAGTCAACATATACGGCTGATAACAAAATATCAGTGGTCTTGATTTTGTTTCTGTCGTACAAAGCAGTATATACCAAGGCTGTCAAACTCGCGAGTTTACACGTAAGATCGTACGATCTTACGTGCACACCAGTCAAAATCGTGTAGGATCGTGGTAGGATCGCATCTGAGGTAGGATCGTAAGTAAGATCGTAGGATCGCACGTGAGATCGTAGGATCGACACGCGATCCGAGTTCACCTTTTTTTTTTTTTTTTTTTTTTTTTTTTTTTTTTTTTTTAAATCCATCCCACTTGCTTAGGCAAAAAATAAATAAATAAACGTGTGTTTTACTAATGTCTAATGAGTAAATCGCTATTGTTTCATTTTTTAAATTGATTATAGTTTATACATAGTTTTTTACTTTCCTAAAATTATAGTTTAAAAGTGTTCAGTAGTTTAATTTACTTTACTTTACTGTGATTAAACTAATCAAATGGTATGTTTTGGAATGCCACTTATAAACGTTTGTTTTCTTGAAATATTGTCGATGGCTCGTATGTTTTGAGACATTTAGAACCTATGTTATGTAATATTATTCCATTAAATCATTAATGTAACGATTGAAACTTGACTTTTTATGTGTTTTACTATTACTTTGGTGTTTGAAATTTAAACTTTGTCATTTTCAAGAGGATATTATATGAATTTATCTTTGACTTTGAATAGAAATGTAAAACAGTTTGATTCGTATATCATTTGTTTACAAAATATGACAAACTGGTAGGATCGTAGGATCGCGATCCGATCCTACGATCTCGATCTTGCAAAGACAAAAACGATCCTGCGTGGGATCGCGATCTTGACAGCCTTGGTATATACCAAAGATAATATTTTTTTGTTTGTTTTGTATTATTCTCTCATCTTATAACCATTCAAACGTATACCTCTTGGTATTCGGATTGGTTTAAAGCTAAGTAACAAAAAACACGTGGTGTTAGTTTATTATACGTGAAGCAAGTATTAGCATCCTAGTGTGCTTCGTTTGACGTGTAGTGTGTGCATTCGTTAGAGGTGGTAATTTAACCACTAACGGTTTTCAAGAATCAAGATCAAGAACGCGTCATTAATTATTTATTTAATTAATTGACAAAGGTTAGTATATTATATGTGTTTATTTAATGTTAACCTAATAACACTGAACTGGATCCATCCGATGCGTACTCGTATTAGTGGTTTACTAGTTATTTAAATACCAACACTGGCATCATGAGCCAACTCATTTGGTGTTATGGGTTGCAACCATAAAAGATGCTAGATCTGTTACGTTAAACACATTAATTAATTGTTTTATTGGAAAATCATGACAACAACATGCATTCTTGTCATGAATAATTAATTTGATCTTAATCTTGATTAATATATTACCAGCTAATAAAGTAATAAAAAGGGTAGATCTATAATTAACTAGTTAATTTGTAAAAATTTCAGACTTTTATATTCGGTCTTAAGGCTTACGCTGCCATTATTGGAGTATTTGGTCCACTTGGTACCTAGCTCGAAAGCTAAGTAGGAGACTTTAGATTCTACAATTGAGGAAGACTCTATTATTGTAATAAGAAAGAGTCTTGAATCATTACGTGATTTATTTCTTTCATATAGAGTCTGTCTTCACCTCTACCCCTCTTTCTATCTGTTTTATGTGCTTGCATGTTTCTATGAGAATTGCTATATTTGCAAAGATTTTGAAATAATAAACCGGACTCATACTTATGTCAAAACTTGTTTTAATTAAATCGTTGATTTCATCAAGCTATTGAGGGTGTGAAAAATATACTCAAAGCTACTAGCTTGCTGGATATCGTGTGATTTAATTATTGTCTGTTAATAATACATACTTATTCCTTGTGACCATTTATGTGTTATGTGTAAAAATTGTTTTTAGACACTTTTTTGGGGTAAAGGTAAAAAAACCCGGTAAATATATTACTCCAAAAAGCATTTAAGTACAAAGGATATGAGTGAGTCTCATATCTCAGCCCGTTACATAAGCAAAAGCTTACATAACAAGATACTTCCTATTTTCTAAACAAGAAAACAAACCACTACTCAAATGATAACATAAGACATAACAAAATAAAAAATTGCTTCCTAAGACCTTGGAGCTTGATGCCATACATATCATTAAAAGCATCCAAATTCCCAGGAAGATCATAAACCTGCTTCGAATAGTCATCGTAGTCATAGCCATCATAATCTTTTTTATACTCGTGACCACCATGTTGATATAAATAATGCCTAAAAACATTATTAATACTTTTCGATATCTCTACGTTTTGATACACAAAATGTAAAATCATTAATCGCAAAGATTAGTACGTAAACAAGTATTTAGTTGTTATATCCATTTCAACATCTCAATCGCAAAGATTAGTACTTAAGGTATGAATAAACAAAATGCCTAATGCATTTTATGATCAAAGAAACATTTTCTTAAACACTAGACTTTTTATAAAATATCACAAAACATTTTATATCTTTTACAAAATCATTTTTGGAAATAAAGAAATATGTTTATTCAATAATAAATATATGAATTCAAATTTTTCAACAAAAAATGGCAAAAATATCCAGAAAAACCTTCCCCACAAAAAGACAAAGCTGAGCAACGGACACATTGGGCGGCCCCCTTGATCAACTAGGCGGCCCCCTTAATAATTAAGGGGATCGACCCCTAATTTAGGGGACCGGCCACACTCCCTTTGTTCTCAGCTTTGCCTATAAATACTGGTTCATCTCTGGACTTTTTCCTCACCTTTTGCACTCCCAACTTTCTGATCTAAATCTCCATTCCTATCCTCTTAAATCCTTTGATCATATTATCATAAGCTTTTGTTTCCAAGTGATCCAAGCTTCATCCACTCAAGAGAAAGAGAAGAATACTTCTACCTTCCAAGACTAGAAGTATTACAACTTTGTGTGATCCTTTCACTCAAGTTGTAGGTGTATCATTCTTTGTAATTCATTCATTCATTTGTGTATAAGTTATGTATAGGTGTAAACATTAGTGATTAGATTAGATTGGTATATGTGAAGTAGTAGAAGTGTGGAAGCATAGGCACTTAAAGGAAGAAGTGTAAAGAAGTAGAGGTTGGTATAAACGAAGTTGTATATAGGTGTAAAGTAGTTGAGGTGTAAATTAGTTGTGTTACTTAGTTGTTGCGGGACGAAGTAGTTGAGTTGTGAAGTAGTGAAGAAGAAGAAGTAGTGAAGTGCGTCAAAGAGTCGTGAAGTATTGAAGAAGAAGAAGTAGTGAAGTGCGGCAAAGAGTTGTGAAGTAGCTAAGAAGAAACAGTCATGAAGTAGTGAAGAAGTCATGAGAAAGTCGTGGAAGAGTCGTGTTTTGATTGAAGTCGTGAGATTGGTTCTAGCTACGATTAGAACTCGACATTTAGCTTTGTGTCGTTAAATTGGTGTAAGCGAAAGTGTGTAAGGTTTCTCCGCCATAAGGGAGCTCGTTGACTTAGTGAAGAAAACTCTCGAGTTAGGTGCTCGGGGAGTGGAGTAGGGCAAGGAAAGTGTCCTTATAACCGAACCACTATAAATCCTCTGTGTCTCAGTTTGATCTTTCCATCTCTTACTTACTATCTTACTTATATCGTCATTCCTTTTGTAGATACACACACACACACACACACACACACACACACACACACACACACACATATATATATATATATATATATATATATATATATATATATATACACACACACACACACACACTCATATATTGCTAGTGTTGATTTCACATAAAGATCAAACAAAAGTTTTATTCACAAAACAAAGATTTTACAATCAAACTAAAAGGTGACACACATATAATTGATCATTTCGATCAAGCGTAGTTTTAATACAAAGCTTTAACTAAAGGTTTTGAAATGAACGTTTTATAAAATCAAAAAGAGGTAAAACTATTCAACCCCCCCTCCCCCTTCTAGTTTTCCACACACCACCAAATAGATTAACTGACTCATCAAAAGTGTTCAGAACCTCCTCACCTTCAGTATCAGAATCCACGATCTCTCCCACCTTAGAAAATGGGTTAACCCTCTTAGTGGAAGAGGTGGATGGTGTAGAAGAATCACTAGGTTTAGGAGCCACAACCGGATCCTTCTATTTTAAATCACTCACAAGAGGTTATTGTGATGCATTAACAGTCTTTAAAAACCCATCCACTTTAGTTCTCATTGTACTACCAGACGCCACATCCAAATCCCCTTCCTTAGTAGGAATACCAAAAACATCAGTATCATCCATATTAAGAGCATCAAACCGATTGGACGTAGCAACCTTCGTTCCATTCGTACTAGGCACATCATCAACCTTTTTCTTTATGGCATCCGCTCTCTTAGGTTCAGGAGGAGGTTTTTTGGGTTGATATTGGAACTTTTTACCCACAGTAGGTTTCGTAAACCCTCCTTAGGCCGAATTAGTTGAACCATTTTGTTTACCCTTTCTTCTTATTGTTGGCAGCTTGGAAACCATCATTAACACTCTTATTAGGCTGAACAGGAGGCAAAACAGATTTTGGACAATCAACAAGAGTATGACCAAAGATCTTACATGTATCACATCGAGGTGGTTTCCATTCGTATTCAACCCGTATCTTCTTAGTAGTCGAACCCGACCCTTCAAGAAGGGGTATTTCAACAGTTAGGTTGTCCCTAAGTACCTCATCCGCCTGAATATCGATCAAACACCTAGCAAAACTACTACGGTCCCATGATTCCTTACATATTTGGCTAGTATAAGTGTCTAACATTTTCGGCGTACCAATCAATGTAGCAAGGAGACTAAGACCATCATCAGAGAACATAGCCAAAGGAACATCATGGAATTTAACCCACACCAGAACGTTAGTCAAATCCTCTTTAAGTAAATTGGTATTGAAGGTACATGGTTTAAGAATAATATGGACATTTTTAATCAACCAAGGACCGTTTTCAAGTACATCCTCAACACCTTTCTTCGAATTAAACTTAAAGAAGAAGAAACCCTTAGCATTCATCATAATCCTCTGTATACCATACTTAGCCCACACATTGCGTACATAATAATCAACAACAGGAAAAGCAATGTGTTACCAAGGAAATAACCATATAGAGTATTTTCAAACCTTGTGTTAACCTCTTCAACCACTTTCATAAGGACAATAAGATCCAAAACATTTGATTTCTTACTACACTCCAACCTATGAAAGTTAGACGTGTGCTTCTTAGGTTCATTAGATGTAGCACCCGCATATGATATAGAAGTTTGTTTCAAAGCATTCTCGGGATTCATCAATTAGACCTTGTGCATAGCATTATTAAAATCATTACAAACATCCACAAAATCCTTATCAATACCAACAGCCTCATTTGAATTCGTCTCAACTGCCATAGCTTGCTTAAGTGAAACTGGATTCACTTGCTTTGGTATAGTAACATTAGTCTCATTAAGTGTCGAGAACTCATTAGGATCTGGGTAATTAACCCTAACAGCCCTAGACTCTCCAACACTCTTATTAGGATTTAGCGTATCACTAACAAACCAAAAAGGCTCAACCACATCTGAATTATTCACCAAAGTACAAGGAGGATACGAATCGGAATTACCAGGTACATTAGTGATACTAGGACTAGGTTCAGCAATATTATCCCCTTCAGCATGCAATTTGTCCCTCACGTTAGAATTGATTGAATGAGAAACATCAATATTAGTATTATCATGCTTAGGATCAACAATACCACTAGGACTTACATGACTAGCCACATTTCCAATTGTCTCATTCCCAACAGCATACGAAGCAGCTTCAACACTAGGGTTTTTCAAAACCATAACAGCTTTACGCACATGAGGTACACCAGATTGACCATCCATAGAATTACCATCATCTTGTTCCTTCAAACGGATCATACGAGCAGCCAACTCATCGAAATCAACACGAATGTTACCCACGGAACGAGTACCATCAGATGTACCCTTAGTCACACTCTTAGAAGTCAAAAAACCCTTATTCATTTCTCACAACCACTAACACAATAATCAAACACTAATACAGCCAATGAACACCAGCAAGCATGCAATACCAAATCAAGAAGATAAAACCCTAATCGCATAGATTAGGGTTTATAGCAAATAGCCCCAAAAAACTAACCTCCCACCATAATTACTGTCGATTAATAGAGGATATATGTATTAATGACCGATCGATCAACAATAAATAGATAGAAACTAACTACAAAAGAATAGCAATAAAAAGTCGGTTAAAACCAAACTAGCGAAACCCTAAAAAGAGATCCCACAAATTCCATAATAAACTTGCGCAACTTACAACAAATCTGATCTAGAAACAAATTGATGAGTGCTCAAACACTCATCATTTTTGGTCTAATCTGAACTGCAAAACATACAAAAACACTCAGAAATGCATCAAAATACTAAAAATATTTCAAAATTGTGTTTTATATGTTTTTGATGCAAAATGAGCAAAAACAGATGAAAAACGTACAAAGTTTGCAAAATTGGCAGTTTTAGTCCCCCAACTTTCATAAAATTACAAAATTAGTCCCTGGTCATTCAAAATGTGGAAAATTGTCACCAAAGGTCCTTCTGAAATCATAAGTTGTCATATTTTGTCCTTTGGTGAAAAATTGGAAAAGTTTTGGAAATTTACAGTTTGGTCCCTGGGGTTTCAGAAATTGGCAGATTTGACCCCTAGTGGGATATTTTTGAAGAAAAAATCACCTTTGGTCCCTTGAAAGTCACAAAAGCCATTTTTTAGTCCTTGGGTAAAATGTTTGAAGAAATTACAGTCTTGGTCCCTGAACTTTCAAATTTGACATAAAAGGTCCCCGGGATTTCAATTTTTGGGAAATTACAAATTATGGTCCTTTGGTTTTTGGTACTTGACAAGTATGATTTTTTTTATAACTTTTTGAAAATTTCATTCTCAGTCCTCAAGTTTCACTAAATTACAAAGTTGGTCCTTGTGCATAACAATATACCAAACAGACCCTTCTTATTATTTATACCCCAAAACCATAACTAATCCAAACACAACAAAAGACTACCCACCTTAACACTTCAGCCCACCAAGCCCAATCCCTATCTCAGCCCACCACAAATAAAAAAACCTTACCCCGTTTTTTTATTATCACCTTGGTCAAACTCCATAGTCAACCATCTCCACCCCCACTTGATACCTGCTTCCCTGCCAACACTCCTCCCCCCATCACTCCAACTCACCTCACCATTCTTTGTTTCCCCTAGCCTCCACATCCCTCCAAATCACATTAATTAACCATGAATTGCTCCAAGTTATTACCAACTGCCATGTGGGATTTTTGGCGCCAAAATCAGAATTCAAAGGATAGGATTGACTCAAGGCCATCCAACGGCTAGGATTGATGTGGGAAAGTCAAAGATTGACTCAAGGACTTATAAAAAGTAAAGAAAGAAGCAGAAGTCAGTAGCAGATAGTAGTAATTAATTTTTAGTAGTTCAAATGTAATTTAGGGTAAAGTTAGTTTAAATTTATGTAATCTTTTAAACTCAGCTTTGTAATTCTCTATTTCAGTTGTGTAATTTTTTTCAAATCAATACAATTTAGTGTTCTTTTAAATCCCTTACAGTTAACTTTCATGATTAAAGCTTAAAACTTCAATTAAGTTGGAATAGATCTCATAAGCTTCCACAAGCTTGTTACCTGTTACTATTAGCTTATGATAGCTTTACATAGCTATTGGTAAGTTGGAGGATTCATGTTCACTGTTTTACCCAAAAATTCCTTAGTAGTCAACAAAAGTCAAACAAGGATCAATGATGGTGTAGCTGATTTAGAAATGGTGTTTGTGGGTTAAATAGGTTTTAGTTGGTTGATATTGAGCTCATATGAGTGTTATGCTATGGTCCTGAGGTCAGAATTCCCTTTGTCTCATTTTACTTAAAATTTCAGCTTATATATTGTCTTGTGTTCATTGCTTATTCTAGTTCTGATTTAGTGCTTATTTCTGGTTGTTTTGTGTTTATTTAATCTTAGTCTAGCTTAGTGATCGTCTGTTTGTATTTGCATTGGCTGAATTGGCATTGTACCTACTTAAAACCAAAATAATTACATATAAAGGGGTGTTTGGATTAGCCTTTTACTAGGTGTTGTTGTTGTTGTTTTCTTGTGGTTTTATCATGGTTACACTGCATAAGTCTGTAATAGGTGAAGTAATGCTTTAAATCCAAGTTTTAATCAACCAAAGTCAAAATCCACATCAAAGGATCCCTACTGTTAACTGTTGGGTAGTTTTGATCCCAATCCCATCATTTTCATCACACAAGTTAATGTTGTAGCTTGTTAGAGTGTTTCTACAGCTTAAGATAGCTTAATCAATCAGTAGGAGCCCTTAGAAATCCAAGAAAGTCAAATATCCAAGTTTTCTCAAAAGTCAAAATACCACTTTCTCAGATTTTTCTCAATATAGCATGAATTAATTTGAATTTTGTGTTAGCTTTTATGGTTTGAAATTTGTTTCCATTGATAGCCTACCAGCTCTTCTCCATAATCCCACCTAGCTTGTAATTTTAGGAATTTATTTGTGGGCCCCACATTGCCCCAAAGTAGGCTGCAGGGAACACCCATGCCCTGCTGCACAGAACAGTCCCCCACCACCACCACTTGGTGGTGGTTTTCTGGCCATCTCATTGGTCCACAAGCCCACCATTTGGCTTTTCCCAACCCCCTCCTACCAGGCTTGGGGTTTTGACCAAAGCTTTGACCTAAAACCCCCTGGGTCCCACCTGAACTAGCCACAAAACTCTGTCCCACTTTTCAGGTTTCAAATAAGTAATTAAGTGCTTATTTAGTCTTATTTGCTTATTCTGGGTTCCCTTTGTGCTTTTTCTAGATTAACCTTGTTCATTATGCTTATTTAGATCAGATTTCATCATAGTGGGTCCCACTTAAGCCCATTTTAGCTTATTTTGCCCCTTGGTCAACAAAAGTCAACTGTTGAGCCAATTAGCTTATACTTTGCTTATTTTTAAGTTCCACTAAAGTTGTTTTTATAAAAAGTTCATGTTTTTAGTTGTAAAATAGTTTTCTAAAATAAAAATCCAGAAAAAACGAAGTAATTTTAAGTGATAGTTTCTATTTAATTTTATTTAAATTTTATTTTTCATTTTTAGATTTTTATTAAGTACTTAGCTTTTTTATATTTTTCTTAAATTCCTCTTATATTAAAGTATTTTTAGTAATTTTCTCAGATTTTTATTTTGTCATTTAGTATTTATTAGATTTAATCTTAGTTTTATTAGTAATTAATTAATAATTAAGTTTTAACTAGCATAATTAGATTTTATAAAGTAAGACCTAGTTTTTATATTTTTCCTAGCTTTTATATAATGTAAAATAATTTTAGAAATTTTCTTGTAATTTTTACTGTTCATTTGCTAATTTTTATAATTTAAAATAGTTTAATTAGGTAATTAATAATTAATTAGTAATTAATTAATATAAAATTCACAAAAAGACAAAAATACTTATTTTTATTTTTAAAACTTGTTTTTAGTTATTTTATAATTTTAGAAATTTTATTTTCATTTTTCTAGTATTTAATTAGTATTAAATTATATTTAAGTGTTTTTAATATTAATAATTAGTATTAAATAGTAATTAGTTAATAATAAATAATTAATCAGTGTAAAAATTTATTTTCTTTTTCTAAAATTTTTCTTTTATCTGTAAGTTTGTAAAAAAGTCATTTTCACCCCCTGGGGGTTTTCAGATTTCCGTTTTCACGTTTTATTTTGTACGTTTACGTTTTATTTAAACGTAAACGTATACGTTTTAGGTTTAAATCGTTTCTGGTTTTTGTAACTTTCCCGTCTTATTCATATAGCTTCTTTAAGCTATTTCATTGTATAAATCCTTAGTGTAACCAATCTCAAACCCCTTTTCATTCAAATTCACCCGATCACGAAACCGTTTTATAACCATCCACACCTCGTCAGGACATAACGACCCGGGGAAACACTATATTCCGCGGAGCATTGACTCTGAGCTGTTTGACCTTGTTGACCATCACCTGGTCAATTTAGGTTGACCGTTTGGAGCCAATCACAAATAAACACGAATGCAAATCAGTAACTAGAGCAAACCGAAGCAAGAAACACAAAGATTTAGGGCAGAATAGGTGGAAAAATGATTAAGAAAAAGTTAGGGTTTATTCGCCACTACCTCAGTTTATCTTCCATGGAACTCTATTGGGCTTTTGTGTATATGCTATCAAAATTTGATTTGATTAAATCATTGGTTCCGTCAAGCTATTGAGGGTGCGGAAAATATATTCAAAGCTACCAGGATATAGCTTACTGGATATTGTTTGATTTAGTAACTTTAATTATAAAGTTTTGCAACTTGTCGATTACGTGTTTTGCTTCAACTAATGACTTGCAAGGCATAACACATTTGGTAGGGTAAAATCATAATTTGCTCCAGCAAGTTCTTGCAAGTGTATTATTTTTGCAATATCGTCTTCAAGTTGATTGACTATAATTCCACACGCCACTTTTTTGGTAATTATTAGAAGAACTTAGGTCTTTGACTCATGCAATAGTATGATATGGTGGTTTATCATCATTCTTTGATTGGTGTATCCAATACTGCGATAAAAGTACACCTAAAAATGTTAACAAGTGGATTTTCTTAACTTGTGTTTCAAAGATGTATGCATGCTTCTTTAAACATTCTTTTGATACATGTTTTATCAAGAAAACTTATGTGATACCGTATGTGTTAAATTTAAGTCTATGTTGTCCATACCTAGAGCACTTACAATTGGTTTTTTCTCTCTGGTCAGACCTCATGTCAATTCCAACCCAAGGAAATTTTTTCTCATTGGTCAGATCTTTGGTTAATTTTTGCAAGCTCTTACTTTGGATGACTTAATCGAGTATGACTGGTCAGACCTTTCCACCCGAGGCTTAAGATGAGACTAAACATGACATAAAATTGTAGCTTGTTTCTCCAATGTCGTGAGTCACATAAATATAAGAGATGCACTTGTAATGCAATTAACGCACGCCGTTTACCTCTTACCCCATTCAGTGCTAGTTGGTCAGACCTTCAATAATGTGTGGGAGTTCAAGTAAGGATCTTAGTCTTTGAGTAATTAATTGGGTAGTTAATTTCTTTAAGAATTAATTATCAAAAATATTAAACTTTTGAACTTTGTTTTCATTGTAGATGAATAATCAAACCGTGAACAATTCAGTTTTTAGGTCTTTCTTTGAAAAGGAAAAACTTTCTGGTCCCAACTTCCTTGACTAGTACCATAACTTGAGGATTGTCCTCACAACCGAGGATAAGTTGGCCTATTTGGAGCATTCTATGCCCGCTGCTCTGTTCCGCTTCCTGGATAACAGGTCCTTCAGTAGATGCCATAACGGCTCACACCCGTTGGTTTAAGGCATCTAAGGAGATTGATTGCCTCATGCTTGTTAGCATGATGCCAGAACTCCAAAAGGACCTGGAACACCTTGCTACTTATGAAATGCTTCAGGAACTAAAAACTATGTTTGCCCAACATGCAGATCAGGAACTACTTCAAACCGCGAGACCTTTTCACGTGTGCAAACATGAAGAGGGTCAATCTATTAATGCTTATGTTCTTAAGATGAAGAGCTATATAGATCAGTTGGAGCATCTTGGTCACCTTGTGTCCACACAACTTGGAGTGAGCTTGATTCTTACCTTAGTGTACAAGGAGTATGACACTTTCATGCAGAATTTCAATATGAATATGCATGGCATGGGGAAGACTATTACTGTACACGAGTTGTATGCCATGCTTAAGTTACATGAGCAAACGCTTCCAAAGAAAGATGCTACTCCTACTTTGATGTATGTCAAAGCTCCTAGGATCCAGAAAAAGAACAACAAGAACAAAAAAAAAAACGCACAAGTCTGCTAAGGGTAAGAGTCAAGGGAATGGCAAAGATAAGTTGTTTTATGCTCCAAACAATTGGGATAAGCCATTTTATGCTCCCAAACCTAATATTCCACCTCTAGCTAAGAAAGATAACCCTACAAAGGACGTGGTCTGCCATCAATGTAATGAGGTAGGCCATTGGAGGAGGAATTGTCCCCAGTACCTCACTGAGTTATATGAGAAGAAGAAGCAAGCTAGCGGTGCTAGTACTTCAGGTATCTTCACAATAGAACTTTATGCCTTTCCTAATAAATCTTGGGTTTATGACATTGGTTATGGTACTTACATCTGTTATATAACTAAGGGTCTAAGGGGAAGTAAGAAGCTGAAGCCAGGAGCTTTGAGTTTGTACATGGGTAATGGTAACCGTGCAGCCGTTGACGCAATTAGAAATTTTGATTTACATCTTCCTAGTGGTTTAATTATTGTACTAGAGTACAAGTGTCATTTTGCACCTTCTATTACTAGGGTGTTATTTCAGTTTCTCTTTTGGAAGACAATGGATTTGTTAATGTTTTTATGAATGGTGGTATTTCAGTTTCAAAGAATAATTTAGTTTATTTTCATGTTGTTCCTCGTAACGGTATTTATGAAATTGATATGCATTGTTCTACTTCCAATAATAGTTCTATTTATTCAATTAACAATAAAAGAGCCAAGTCTAACTTGGACTCTACACTCTTGTGGAACTGTCATCTTGGGCACATGGGCAAAAAGCGCATTGAGAAGCTGCAACATGAAGGGCTTCTTAAATCAACTGACAATGAGTCTTTTGATAAGTGTGTTTCATGTATGTATGGAAAGATGGCGCGTAGGCCTTTTCTGCATCAAACAGGAAGAGCTAACAATCTACTTGGACTTATACACTCTGATGTAGGTGGCCCATTTAGAACTGTGTCAAGACAAGGGGCTAGTTGCTTCGTCACCTTCACTAACGACTATAGTCGTTATGGTTATGTTTACCTACTGAAACATAAACATTGATGCTTGTTTTACCTAGATCACGTTTTAATATTTATAATTCTCATTTACCTATGATCCACGTAGCACTATCTGGCAGTGTACCTGGTCGTGGGTAGTCTAGTTTGGTAAAACTGAGGTCATCCCAAGAGCTATGGTGCGGATTTTAATCTAAGTCTTAATTGTCAGAAAGGGGTTTTCGAAATGATTTGTATTTAACTAATGAAACAACAAAAATAAAATTGAAAGTGAATCAGTGGGAGAAAGATGTGCTAGCCTAGTTACTATCTTTTTATGCCATGGCTTAGTTTTCCTAAAATTGTCTATTATCGCTTTATGTGGTGGTTAATTGTCGCTAGGGTCATCTAGTCAAATATCCCAGCTTATGATTCCCAAACCCGTACCTCCTTTGGTGAATTTGGTCGTACAGTATGGTTTCAGTCATTAAGTACCAGCTATCAACCTAGACGTAATTTGTACAAAGGTGTGTGGCCATTCGGTCAATTCTTACACATACGTCAAGGTCCCGAATTTCTTATCTATGTTTGCTAGGATAGGTAGTCCTTTGGTCAATTCTAATGCGAAAAATGTGTAGTCCTTTGGTCAATTCTTACATACCTCGCAACTTACAGGCTAGGGTCCTTTGGTCAATTCAAGCTAGCCTAAATAGGTACTACCTAGCATTCACATATCCAAAATGCGAGGTTCATAGACAAGCTAGATTGATAAACACATAAAACGCATAATAAAAGGGAAAACAATAATCATGGCAATAATAATTTTATAACTAGGCTAATACATAAAGTGTTTAACCTCTCATATTATAAAATGCATCAAAAGTAATGTAAAATATCATAATGAAAGAAAACATTGAATTCGATACAGTTACAAGATTCGATGCTAAATCTAGTGAGTATATGATTCAATTTCTCCCTTGGAATGAGGTTGAGAGTTACAGAGATTCGTCCTTGATGAAGCCCTAATTCATCCCTTTTAAGTGGTGGTGGAAAGTGATCTCCAAATGCATAATTTAGGGCTTGTATTTATAACCTCGAAATGGTTACGGTATAACCATAGGTGAAGGGTTACGCCGTAACCTCCGTATCTCAGACCTCCTTATATTTTTAATAATACTTACGGTGTAACCTCAAGAAGAGGTTACGGCTGTAGAACTCTCGTTAACAGTTTATTGGGTTTCTATGTCGTAACCCTATGAATGAATTACGGCGTAACCTTTTTGATCTCAGAATTTGTCTAAGTCCTTGGATATCTACACCGTAACCTTCAATAATCGTTGACTTAGTCTTCTGGTGATAAGAAATGTTACAGCGTAGGTTGAATACCCATGCTACGTCGTAACTTCTTCCTGGTCAGCTACCTCTTGAACAACTTCATTAGTTATCCTTCCAAATCCCCGTTTCTTTGTTGCGATGCTCATATATACCCGGAAATGAAACAATAAGAAATAATAGTACATATCCATGCAAACATATACAAATGATGAGCATTTTAAGAGAAAAATGACACTAAATAATCAGGACTATTTGATGTTATCAAACATGAAGTCTTTGAAACTTTTAAAGTTTTCAAAGAGAAGTACAAAACCAACTCAGTAAGACCATAAAAGCTCTACGTTCTGATTGTGGTGGAGTATGTATGAGTCAAGAGTTCTTGGATCATCTAATGGAACATGGGATTATTGCCCATAGCACTCCTGCATATACACCACAACATAATGGTGTATCTGAAAAGAGAAACAGAACCCTGGTAGACATGGTTCGCTCCATGATGAGCCAAACTACTCTACCAAAGTCCATTTGGGATTATGCACTTGAGTCTACTACACGCAATCTTGATATGGTTCCGACCAAGAAGGTTGAAAAGTGTTGGGTCTGATTAAACCCAAACCCCTTAAACTAGGATTTGAACATAAAATATCCTAAGTGTTTATTAACCGTAAACACTCAACAAGTCACTGAATGCATAGTCATTCAGTGAGTCATCCTCAAGATGCTCAGGACGAATCTATTAAGAAAGGTTCTCCATTCAATGAGGCGGTTCTCCGTGAATGATACCTAAGCCAAAGAAGAAGATGATGGATTCAGTAAGTGATGACAATAACTCACTGAATCCCCTAGACTCCTCACCAACTATGAAGACTAAGCTCCTAAAGACTGAAGTAAAGGCGGGATTAGGTGGGATAGTTTGAATGGATAAGGAAAGGTCCTTATCAGGCAAAGGTCAAGCTTTCCCTGAAAGGGTATAAAACCAAGAATGTTGTCAACATTGATGATCAAAAAGCATCCTTGTCCTTTACTACTTATAGCGAATTGTAACAGTGACAAAATGCCTATGCATTTTGTCCAAAGTAGGCTTATGTCATCTTTGTCTTTTAGGTAACTGTTAAGGTTTTCACTTGTGTATAAATAGTGAAATAAGTGAGAGGTAAAGATTAAGTTTGTACACTAAATGCATAGACATTCACAAACCAAATCTTTACTCTCTGCAAAGAACAACGGTCCACTGAGATAGCTTAGATTGGTCATAGGTTGTTACTTAAGTTTAACTTAACTTTAGTGGGGAGTAAACACCATACTTGTCATTCAATCCCAAGTGTTGTTCCGCAAACACTTGGGTATAATTCTTTTATTAACTTCTAATTGTTAATCAATATTACATTGTTAAGCCATGGAACTTGGTTAGTTTAACTTCCTAGTATAAGGGAACAACAAGTGGTATCAGAGCCTCTAATTTGTAAAACTTTTCAAAAGGGTGCTCAAAGTTTTTAAAATCAAGATCCTACCATGGCTGATAATGATGTACCCCAACTAGTTGTTAAAAAGGGAGGTGGCTATTCAGCTGTTGCTCCTAAACTAGAAGCTAGTAAATTTAGCAAGTGGAAAAAGCGAATGCTTTACTACTTGACTGGTATGGAACCATACTACATCAAATGCATCAATGAAGACCCCTTTGTCCCAAAAACTGCTCAGGGTTTACCTAAACCTGTAGCTCAGTGGACTATTGATGAGAAAAGGGTGGTTAATCAAGACCAACACTTGAAAAGCATCATTATATCTTGTCTCCCTGATGATACAATGGAATCAGTCATTAACTGTTCTACAGCCAAACAAACTTTACTTGACTTGGTTCATAACTTTGAAGGTCCCTCAGATACCAAGGAAAATAGGATAATGGACCTGAAACTTGAGTATAACACTTTCAGGGCCAAAGATTCTGAAAGTCTCTCTCAAACCTATACATGTTACAAAACCTTGCTCAATGAGCTATCTAATGATGGGGTAGTCTTGTCTAATCATGAAATTAATGCTGGCTTTGTCAACTGTCTCCCTGAGAAGTGGCTAAACTACTCTCAAGGTCTTAGGAATGCTAATCACATTCAGAATCTTGAGCTCCCTGAGATTTATGGGAAGTTTGTCTATGAAGACAACTTAATCTCTAGGAGATAACCTGACTCTAAGAAAGCTCAAGAGACCAAAAAGGCCCTGATTGTCTCACCCATATCCACTGCTTTCTACTCTAATGGTGTTGTGCAGGACTTTCAAGAAAATTCTGATGATGAGGCTGATGAAAGAACCAGTGAAGAGTACCTCAATGACCTTGAAATTGAATTTCAAGAAAGGGCTCTTTTAGCTAACTCCAAATGATTTGTTAAAAGAAATCAGTTTAATTTTCAAAAAGCTAAAGCTAATGATTCCACTGAATGTTTCAAATGTGGTAAAGAGGTCATTTTGAAAAAGACTGTTTTTCTAAAACAACCTCAGACCCATCATACAAATTTTCTGGTAACAGTTCTTCTTCAGGAACTAGCAAGTTTCAACAAAAAATGCTTCAATCTTCTCAACATTTTCAAAGTAAAAATGGACAAAATGATCAAAAAGATTTTGAAGCTAAGTACAAAAAAGCAAAAACTAAACTTGCTCTCCTTGAGGCCACTCCCTCAGTACCTCAGGCTGCTACCAAACTTTTTCAAACCAAGAACAAGGTACTAGTTGTTGAAGCTTTTGATTGGGATGAGGAAGAGGTCTCCTCTGATGATGAAGAAGTAAGGGTCAGTGCACTGATGGCACTTTCAGAAGATGACAAGCTGGCTATTGGAAAAGAACATGCTAGAAATGGAGAATGGGTCAACATCACCATGAAAAAGGTAAACATTTTACTTTCTATAGATGATGTTGCTGATTGGCAATCTTACTTGAACTATTTGAATGTTGATCTTAAGTTTGTTGAAGAGTAAAGACTAAATCTATTTTCAACATACAAAAAATTAGTTTTAGAATTAAATAAGTGTAGAGATGAACTACTTATTTTAAAACAAGCCAAACTTGAGGCTGTTACACTTCAAATTTAAAACAATGAACTTTTGAAACAAAATCGAGCTCTTCAGGATGAACTTTAAGAAAGAAAAGGTTGTCATACATAGCTAGACTCAGAAAAACCCAAGAGTTTATGAAACAGTGAGTCTCATACCAAGTAGTAAGAAAAATATTATTGGTGAGAATCAACTCACTGATTCATCTAGTGAGAGTCATGGTGAGAGAGCATTTTTGCCTGCTGGCATATCCTTTAAAGAGGAAATGGAACCAAAATCCAGTGACTGGGTTGAAAGAGTCAATCCTGACAGTAAATTACCCAACTTCAACAATCAAAGAATTTGGAACCTGAGAATCAAGCCATCAAAAATATGCTTGGAGTCACTGATGAACCCAGTCATACTGAGTCCATCACAGAGTCTAAATCAGAATCTCAAACTCCACTCCCACCTCTGAAAGTCCTTCAGGGTGCTGCACCAAGCTCAGAACTAACACCTCTTGTGTATTCTTAACATTCTCCAAAAGAGAAGGCTAGATTGGGTAGAACAATCCTGAAAAGGTCAACCACAAAAGTCTCAGTTCTCGCTGATGACTCCACACCTTCAGTCTATACTGAGACTTTCACTAAAAGCCCCGATTCCAAATATAATTAGTTGGCTGAAATTGTCAGGAAGTTGAGTGAAAAGATTGAAACATCTGAGAAAACTCCTCAACCCAAGGGTAAGGAAATTAAACCTGCTTCCTCAAGTTCCTCCAAATCAAAAGCTACATCCAAACCCAAACAAAGATGTGAATTGTGTAACTACACCACTCATTCCACTGTTGACTGCTATAGAATCCTTTTCTGCATGATATGCAAAAAGGAAGATCATAGAACCTCTGATCACTTATCTTACACTGTCACATCAAATGTAGCATCCAACTTCAAAGCTCAGTCCTTTGAGTATGCCTCAGGATCCAAACAGATACAAAGACAAAAGGCAAGGCCCTTTTCACCTTGTCCACATTGTGGATTTAATGATCATATTCCTGATGATTTTTTAATGTATCCATGTTGTGAGATCTGTGGTGTTCCAATACATGACAGTTTAAAACATGAAAAGGTCATTCAGGCAAGAAGAGGCAACACCAAACCAACTCTATAATCTACTTCATCATCAAGATGTAAAGTCTGTGGAAGTACTGTTCACACCACCAGTGACCATGAAGCTATTGCTTAGTTCAAAAAGGCCAACAAAGCCAAGCCCACCAGGAAGTGGGTTCATAAGAAAAACTAACTCAGTTTACATTTTGTGCAGAGACATGCCAGGGAGCCTGTTTGGCATCTAGATAGTGGATGTTCAAGAAGCATGACTGGTGTGAAGGAATATCTCCACAAATATGTAAAGGAACCAGGACCTAAGGTGGTATTGGCTGATAATTTATCTTATCTCACTGAAGGTTATGGTTTAGTAAACTGTAGTGGAATAGTTTTAACTAGAATACCTTATGTTAATGGTCTTAAGTACAACTTAATCAGTGTCAGTCAACTATGTGATGCTAAGTACATAGTTCAGTTTGATGATAAGCAAGACACCATCTTCAATGCAAATAAAGAAATTGTTCTTATTGTACTAAGGAGGGAAGATGTTTATGTCTTAGATATGTCCACACTCACTCAGAATGGAACATTTCTCTTTGCTAAAGCCACTGAAACCTCAATTGGCTTTGGCATAAAAGACTATCCCACCTGAACTTCAAAAACATAAACAACCTTGCCAAACAAAACAAAGTCCTTGGCTTACCATCACTTGTGTTCTCAAAGGATAAACCTTGCTCAGCCTGTGAAAAGGTAAAACATCACATGGCTTCCCTTAGAACCAAACAAAATTTCTCCATCACCAGCTGCCTTTACCTGCTTCGTATGGATCTATTTGGACACATCAGTCCAATGTCAATCTACTATGAAAAGTACACTCTGGTCATTGTGGATGAATACTCAAGATACACTTGGGTTTACTTCCTGACCAAAAAGAGTCAGGAAGCTGAAACAATCATGTCCTTCATCAGAAACATTGAAAACCAAAATGACATCAGGGTCAAACAACTCAGGACTGACAATGGGGCTAAGTTCAGAAATCATGAACTTGAATGTTTCTGTGATGAAAAAGGTATATCTCAAAATTTCTCCTCTCCTTAAACTCCTGAGCAAAATGGTGTTACTGAAAGGAGGAACAGAACCCTCATTGAGGCTGCCAGAACAATGCTAAATGGATCTGCACTCTCCAAACATTTTTGGACCGAGGCAATTAAAACAGCCTGCTACACACAAAACAGATCCATTATTGTCAAGAGACATAGAAAAACTCCTTATGAGTTATTTAAAGGAAGAATTCCTGATATCAGCTATTTCCATGTGTTTGGGTGTCCTGTGTTTATTCACAATCACAAGGATCACCTTGGTAAATTTGATGCCAAAGCTGATGATGGTTACTTTCTAGGGTATTCCCTTATCTCGAAAGCCTTCAAGGTGTTCAATACAAGGAGACAACAGACTGAGGAAACCTTTCATGTCACCTTTGATGAGAGTACTGAGGCTATCAGGTTCTCAAACTCCTCAGTGGATGAGATTGGAATTGATGACTATTCAAGATATCCTCCTGATGAACATCTTTCTGAAGAAAATCTCTCGACTCAATATCAAGCAAAATGCTGATATATCCTACTACATTCTCCCACACAATCTTCCACAACCAACCCTCACTGAGTTTGTTGAAGCACAAACAAACCCTGACAATATCAGTATAACTAAACAATTTGTTCAGAATGTAACAAATCTCAGTGAACAACCTACTCTGTTGGATATTCAAAGTTATGACATTCCATAAATTCCAATCACTAAACCACTCCACCTCTAAATCAGGCTTCAACAAGTTCTAATCATTATCTTAGACCTCAGGACAGTTGGACCTGGTCTAAGAACATTGAACTTGTAAATATTATTGGAGAACCCACTGAAGGCATGCTTACCAGGAGCATGGCTGCTAAACTTGAGGCAGCCTCAGCCAATGAATGTCTATTTGTGGATTTCATCTCTGTTATTGAGCCTAAGAATGTCAAAGAGGCACTGATGAAGCGAAAAGTGTACCGCTTTTGGGAGGTCATATAAGGACAAAGTCAAGATTATTTGATCAAATATTGCCCTAAATTGTTCCTTTTGTCATTTTAGGTACTTTTGAGAGGACTTTTACAAAAGGAAGCATTTTGGACGTTTTTGGAGCGAAAAAGTGCAGTAAACAACAAAGTCTCAAAAACATGCTGGAAATTGCCTTTGACGGCGTCACAATATATTAGTGACGGCGTCATGAGTTGACAAAAGGGTGGATAAATCAAATACACGTGACGTGCCAGAATGTTTTGTGAAGGGGGTCTGACGGCGTCATGAACAAATATTCCAAGGCCATCAAGAGTAATTGTAAAGAGTGATGGCCTAGAACCCATATAGAGTGACGGCGTTAGAAGTGGATCTAGGCAATACGAGTTTAATTTGGCGGCGAGTTGACGGCGTCAGACTTAACTCTTAACGCCATCAGATTCTAAAATCCATATACAGTTTTCTAGTTTTCATTCATTGTGTGCAACTTTGAGGGAATAAAACCCTAGACGAATTTTCCAACTTTTTGAAGGGTTTCAATCCTTTGTTTCTTCCATGTTCAATTGAAGATAAGTACTTCATTAAATCATTCAATATGTCTATGTGTTGTTTGATTATATCTTACGCTTGTCTTCTCTTTAACATGCTAGGCTATGTTTCTTTCGTATTTGCTTAGATGTAATGAAACCTAGATGTTAATTATTGGTTGATGGTTTGTTTATAATTGTTGTAGATGAATGAATTCGATGTTAGGCTTAAGAAAACTGGCAGACTTACGTGGGTTATAGAGAGATATGGAATCTGGTCGGTTGAATGTTAATAAGCCTTCTAAGGCTTCGGGGCTGGCTACTAGGATTGGGAATATTGATGGCAAGCTTCTTAACAATTCTAGTATGCCATTGAAATCTTTATTGAAAAGTGCAGGTTTGGAAGGAAAAACGGGGAGTTTTGTTCTAACTAAAGATCATGGTCCCATTGTTTCTTCTCCTAATGTTGATTTGCAACAAAGGGAATGTTTGGCTAGTTCTAAACCGGGTGTTCCTGAGTCTACTAATGCTGTAGCATCTGATTCGTTGGGGGTTACAATGGTTAGTTCGGTAAAGGATAATGGTGAAAGACTAGCTGATGGGTGTAATGTTGGAGGTTCTTGTGGGCCTAATGTAACTAGTGATTCAAAATCTGGTGGAGTTGATGAAGCTACTAGGTCGGGTTCAAGAGTTGTTATTCCTTTGGCCGTTGTGGATGATATGTGTACTAAACTTACTAATTCATTATACGGTTATTTCATCGGTCAAAGAATTGCATTTCCTATTGTGGAAGATTATGTCAAGCATGCTTGGGGTAGGTTCGGCTTTGAACATGTTATACTGCGGAATGGTTTCTTCATTTTCAAGTTCTCGTCACTTGAAGGTATGAATAAAGTTCTTACTGGTGGTCCTTGGTTTATTAGATCAATGCCTTTATTCTTACATATATGGGTGCCTAATATGAGGCTTGAGAAGGAGAAGATTACTAAGGTACCGGTTTGGGTACGCATCCATGATATACCATCCGTCATATACTCTAAAGCTGGTATAAGTTTGATTGCAAAACAGTTGGGCCGGATCATTCGGTTTGATGCGGGTACTAATGATATGTGTAAGAACCCTTGGGGACGTTATTCATATGCTCGGGTACTTATTGAGTTATCGGCTGATTTAGATGTTTTGGAATCAATTGAGGTTGAAATTCCTTTACCTAAGGGTAAGGGTCATTACATGGAAGTTCTTGAAGTTGAGTATGAATGGTGGCCATCTTGGTGTTCTAAGTGTGTTTGTTTCAATCATGATGATCATGTATGTCCTCTTAGGCGTAAGCGGGTTACTAAGGATTCGACTCAACAAGATAGTGAGGTAAAGGGTAAGGTTCACTCTACAAAGGCTGGTCAAACTAATGACAAGGGTAAGAAAGGGGTTATGGGGGTTTCTACGAAGCCAAATCTTATATACCAACCTGTTTCTAAACCGGCTACCAAGAAGAAGAATCGGGGTTTACAACATAAGGAGGGGGCTGTTATTAAGTCTTCTAATGTTGATTCTAATTCGAGTGGTACATCTAATGATGCTTTGAAGTGTGATTTAGGGGCTGCTGCAGTTGTGGAGGGTGGACGTTCACAACCTGAGCAACCGGTATATGTGGATACTGATGGTTTACGGGAACATGGTTCCCATAATGATGGTGCTTCTACAAGTGTGGCCTATACTAATTTTGATTCGTCTAGCTCGTTTACTACACCTGTTGTAGTGAAGAGTCCTATGAAAAGGGTTACATTTGCTGAAGAAGTTGAAGTTGAGTTAGTTGATGATGAAGTCTATGAGAACTATGATGATATTGCATATTAT
Source organism: Artemisia argyi (assembly GCA_030686995.1). NCBI lineage: Eukaryota > Viridiplantae > Streptophyta > Magnoliopsida > Asterales > Asteraceae > Artemisia > Artemisia argyi. The sequence goes on from CM060709.1 coordinate 178,553,436, forward strand.
TCCAAATCCAAGAACGGTTCTCCAAGAGATTTCCAGGTGCAAGGACGCAAGAAGAAATAATGATTTTTTGTGTTTTTTGCTTTTTAGTTGCTTTGTTTAGCATGTTGGTTTGGTTAGATGCACATGTTGTGCATGTTGTTTTACTGCTTAGCAGTTGTGTTTATCAAGCGCCTGTGCTTGAGGTTAATGTGGTACTTCAGCCACATTCCATTGTACTTCAACGTTTTTTTGGATAATATATTTACCAGGTCGTTGACCTTTTACCCAAAAAAAAAACTGGCAGACTTCCGATTGGTACCTTGCTTGAACGTCTTAAGAAACATGATCGGAGGTGTACTATGATTTATTGGTTGTATTTAACGCGTAGGCAACTACTAGTGATACTACGTTAGGAGCTAGTAGTCGGCTCGACCTAGAATGAAGTAGAAGCCTATAGAGTTAGGGAAGATCGTACACAACCCTACGACTAGTATTAAGGAATATAACCCGTCATCCACTTCTGAGATCTTCGTCTTACCAACATTAGTGGTATCCAACTTCTTCGGCAAAGGTTTATAAACCTGTTTTGTAGGCATATTAGGACTGAATTTCGGTCGTTTACCAACTACAAGGCCACAAAATGCCTTCCTTTGAGGAATTTTGTTGGGAATTATACTAACAGTTACCACTGATAAGCATGGAGATTACAACTGCTGAAGAATGCACTAGCAGTGGAAACACATTACCACCGCTAGTAAATATCATTACCACTGCTGCAGGATAATTGTTAGGAAACGTGTATTTAGATAAGTATAGAAAAGATCTTGTGTATATTCTATTATTCTTTGCTTATACTTATCTTGTAAAGGACTCCTTGTGTCCTATAAAAGGAGATCCTAGGTTTAGGTTTATGTACGTATCAAAGCAGAGAGCTTCAAGGTGTAACCCTAGTGAAATTCTAGATCAATCGTATTATTATTCTTAATAATATTGGAGCTTATAGTTTGGTTAAACATTCTGTGTTCATACAACTGTGTTCATTCATATATAACTTACAAACAAACTTACATACAAACCTTCTAAGTATTAACAAGTATATTCCACATACTTGTTAGTATCATTCAAAGTATCACTATAACACAAGTCGTGTGTTTAGATCCATCAAGTGGTATCAGAGCCAGGTTTCTGATACTTTGAGTTAGAAGATCCGAAGTTTACTCATTCTCACAAGATTCAATGGAGATGGAGAACAGTCAGTCCAACATTGCTGCTAAGCTTCCTAAGCTTAAACTGAATGATTATGAGATGTGGAGGATAATGATTGAACAGTTATTTTTGGTGCAAGACTATACAGTTTGGGAAATCATTATGTATGGAGATTCTTTCAAGCCAAGTACTTCTACAGAGACTATTGATGGCAAGGAAGTGCAGAAGTTGAATACAGGTCCAGTTACATATGATGAGAGACTCTAGAAGAAGAATGATCTGAAAGCCAGAAGTTTATTGCTTATGACCCTACCTAGGGATCAGATCTTAGCTTTCAGTAAGTACAAAACTGCTAAGACCTTATTTGAAGAGATCTGCAATGTTTATGGTGGTAATGATTCTACCAAGAAGACACAGACGACCTTGTTGAAACAAACCTATGAAAATTTTTGTTCAACAAGTAATGAATCAATTGACAGCATCTTCACTAGGCTTCAAAAGATTGTAACACAACTCACAGTGTTTGGAATTGAGGTAGAAAGGGAAGACCTCAATTTGAAGTCCTTAAGAAGTCTATCTCCTGAGTTTCATACCAATGTTGCTGTTTGGGAAGACAAGCCTGAATTAGAAAATATGAAGCTCAATGATCTGTACAATAACTTTAAAGTTATTGAACAAAGGTTGAAGAAGGCTAGGAAGCTAAGTACAAGTTCAGGGAACTTAGCTCTTATCTCATCATCTGTGGTTGATAGTTCTGATGGTGAAAGTGATGATGATGAGGATGCTGCTCACATTGTTGTTTCCACTGGTAGTGTAAGTGTTACCACTGCTAGTTCTAAAATGCAGATTGCTGGTCTTGGAAATTCTACTTTCTATGCCTATCTCTCAAGTCAAGTAAATTGTTCAATTCTAACACATGAAGACTTGGATCAAGTTGATGAAGATGACATGGAAGAGATGGATATAAAATGGCAAGTTGCATTACTGAGTTTAAAGGCAAAGAAATTCTGGAAAAGAACTGGGAGGAAGATCATTATCAATGGTAGTGAGACTGCAGGCTTTGACAAGAAGAAGGTGGAGTATTACAACTATCACAAGATGGGACACTTTTCCAGGGAATGCAGGAAGCCAGATAATAGGTCTACTTGGTACAAGCAGGACAAGAAGAAGGAGCCTACAGTTGAAGAACCAAAAGTGTTGTTGGCCATTGATGGTTTGAGCTATGATTGGAGCTATATGGCTAATGAAGAAGAAGCAGCTGAGGAATCTGCAATGATTGCAACTAAACTTGCTCTTATGGCTTTCTTTGATTCTGAGGTACATTCAAATAATGGTTGTTCTGAATCTTGTAAAGCTTTAAAAGAATATGAAAAACTAAAAGAGCAATATGATAAACATAGATTAGAGCTAAATCAAACTAGTTATAATCTAGCTAATCATAAGAGAGGTATTGCTGTTTTAGAAGCATAGATAGAACACTATAGAGCTAATGAATCTAAGTTTAGTGATGATATTGCTGTTTTAAGAAGAGACTTAGATTATAAGATAGCTGTGAATGAGGCTCTTAGAGATGAATTAGAGAAGATTAGAAAGGCCAATGAAAACATACAGATAACTTGTAATACACTCGATCATCAGTCTAAGTGCATTGACAAAATTTTGGAGGCACAAGTTGTTAGTAAAGTCAAATCAGGTGTAGGATACAAGTCTGTTCCACCACCCCTAAGAGGTGTTCCATCACCTCCTGGTATTGACTTAGCCCATACAGGGTTAGAAGAGTTTCAGGAACCAACCATGACCTATGGCCATAAATTTGTCAAAGAAGTTATTAATGAAAAGGTTAAGGTTGAGGCTGATGCATTTGAAAGTGCTAGTGATTCATCTCTTAAGGATGAAAGTGTGAGGGTTGAGACTAAAACAGTTGTTCCTGAAATAGTTAAAATGGAAGTTAAAAAATGTATTCCTGAAGTTGTTAAGGTTGAAAAAGAAAAGCCTAGGAAACAAGCTAATCATTCTAGCCCCACAACTAAATATGCTGAGATGTATAGAAGTAAGTCATCAACTCCTAGGGCCAACCAGAGGAGTTGGAATCATGTAAAATCTCAACAATTTGGTAGTGATTTTGAGTTTAACAACAAACCATGTCACATCTGTGGTAGTTTTGATCACCTTCATGCTTATTCTAACTATCACAAGGGAAGAAGGGAAGTTTTTGGGAATACCAGGGTGGATGAAAACAAAGTTTAGAGAAATAATCACCCAAATCCACTAAGTAAATGATTCCCAGGGCTGTTCTGCTAAAATCTGGCATCAAATCTCTTTCCACTGCCAGAAAAGTGAACAGAGTTTACCCAAAGTCACCTGTTAAAAGTGCAAAACCCATTACAACTTTTGTTAAATCTGCAAAAACAGGCAATAAGACCTTTTATGAAAAGAAGGTTTACTACAACCATAAGTGGGCACCAAAAACTAAAATTTCAATGCCAGCAGTTGCCACTGCTAAGCCAGTAGTTGCCACAGCTAAGTCAGCAGTTGCCACTGCTAGACCAAAAGTTTCCATTGGTGGTTCTGTAAACAAAAATGGGGTAAAATTTGGAAATTTTGTGAAGGCCTCAGCACGTTAGGATTGGAAACCTAAAGGAATTAACACCTTAGTCAATCTCAATGGTGTATCAATGACCTTTGACAGATATAACTATATTGATACACGAGGCAGATCCAAGTTATTTGTGGCTTGGGTCTCCAAAAGGAACTAATTCCTTTATTTTATGTGCAGGGACATTCAAAGCCTAAAGAAGATCAAGAATATTCAGATAGTGGATGTTCTAAGCACATGACTGGCAACAAGTCCTATCTCTCAGACTTCAAACCTTTTGATGGACAATTTGTCAGTTTTGGAGGAGGAATTGGTGGCAAAGTTTCTGGTAAAGGAACAATCAAGGCTGGAAACTTGGATTTTGAGAATGTGTATTATGTGAAAGAACTCAAATATAATTTGTTCAGTGTGTCACAGATGTGTGACAAGAAGCACAGAGTTCTTTTCTCAGAAGATGAATGCTATGTCCTTTCCAAGGATTATAAGTTACCTTATGAAAGTGAGGTTCTACTTAAAATCCCTAGAAAAGGCAATCTTTATAGCATTATGATGAGTGGCCATTTACTCATCATTTTAGGCCTGAAAACCCCACCAAAACGACCAAAAACACCAAAAAATGACCATATGATGTTAAAAATATCCTTGGAGTGTGTTTTTGTGTATTTCAGGTACAAATGGATTGAAAACAAGGCAAAAGAGAGCAAAACGGAGCTTGGATGGAAAACCATAGCAAAATGAAGCAATATGGAGCAATACCGGATCGACTCGTACGTCTTAGAAGAAAGTCGAAGAAAAAGACAAAAGGTCAACACCGAAGACAATCCCGGCAATGTGACATGGGGGGAGGTATGGAAATCCACAACGAAACCCTAACTACCCATTTACCCTCAACCTTAACCCAAAATGACCAAAGCATCCTAATCCTCGAAACTTAAATGCAAAATCTTTTTTCAAAAACAAGACCCGAAACCGTTTTCCCAAAACCAAATCAAAAACCAATTTTCCAATAAAATCACACTTTTGGTAAAACTTATTATTATGTATTTTACTTATTATTATTATTCTTAGTATATTATTATTATTATTATTATTATTATTATTATTATTATTATTATTATTATTATTATTATTCAAAAAAAAAACATTTTTTTTTATCTAAACTATTTTTACAAATCATAATAATAATTACCTATTACTAATTACTAATTCAAAACCACTACTACTAATCCTACACTTAAACCCATTTACCTAAACCAACCCGGTACTTACTCTAGCCCATCACACAATCGGCCCAAAAACTGATCCAAACCATCACAACTACCCCAGAAACACAACTAATACAAAACCCTCGTTTTATCCATTTGACTCACACCAGGTCAAACCCAGTAACAACCTGAAACAATAACACACCCCATACCCGTTTTTGACTATCACAGTCAAACAATCCCCAAACCCTCTTTACCCGCCAAAAGCCAATACCCCAACCTGTCACTTTCCCCCTCTGAATCAGTTCCAAGAAGAAGCCAAAACTCACTCACATGCCTTTTCTACCTCCCCCATGCCACTTCATCAATCCATGTGCTCCCATCTGATCCAAAGGCTCAAAATTGCACCTTAGGCACCAAGATGGAACCAATGGCTCTGATTTGCCAAAAGAAACACAAGGGTCCAGCTCATATTTCATATCAGTGAACAAACACATCAAGAAGAGGACAAAGGACAAGAGAAAACCTAGCCAAGGCTTATATAAGGAGACCTCCACACTTCATAAACACTATCCAACTTTCCATGTTTTAGGAAGTTTTGACCATTTTCTTTCTTGTAATTTTAATTTAAGCACTTCACTTTCAGTTTTCAAGTTTTTAACTTTGAGTTTTATTAATGAAATTTTTATTTTCCTTTTAATTCCTTGCAACTTAAATTCCAAGCATTTTACTTATTCAAGTTGTTTTCAAGCCCTTGTCACTGTTTCAAAGTTGTTTTCAAAGTCATTTAGTTACTACCTTTTGTTCAATACCATTGCTCAAATTCAATTTTCTTTTCAAAAATCTCAAACAGTTTCCATCATAAGTATTGTTTGGCACAACAAATTTTCAGTAGAGAAAATCCATTTTGGTCTTTAAAACCTTTTGTTTCAGTTGTATTTAAGTAATCTTAGTTAATTTAAAGCGATTGTTAGTAACTTTACTAGGTCCCTTAAGTATTTAAGTGATTTACAAAAATTCCAAGTATTAACTGTTACATATAGGCTTAGATTTAATTCAAGAGATTTAGGACATTTAGATGTTAGACTTTTGGTTATTTTCTGTCCACAATGTTGTTTAAACATTTTGAGTAAAGTAGGTCATTAGTTGTATAAGTCAAATTTGCAATTTTGTACCCATTTTCCTTCCTGCACAATAGATAGCAGTCAGCCCAAAACCACTTTGATACCTATTTTTAATTTCCTCAATTTTAGGAATTAAGGCCCGAAATTTGGTTTTGAACTTATTTGGAAGCTTGTCTTTATGCTAGTATTTTTGTTTTATTTTTATGATTTTTTTACCACTGTGCACAGCCCTAAACATAGCTCTCTAGGCCTTTTGTCCACTGCATACTTAGCATAGAATTTAGCAAGTTTAGTTTATTGCTTATAGGTTCTTAACAACTACTTATTTAGATTCCCTGTAGCTTACTTAGGTAATCCCTTTATGCCTTTTGCTTAGCTTCCCTTTAGCACACCTTATGCCAGCCTTCTACATAGCTTTTAGATACAAATTTTCCCTTAGTTCTAGGTTTCTGCCATAACTGCTTATTAGTCCCTTTATTTCTGCTTATCCATTGTTTTTTATAAGTAGTTGTAGTTTAATTTTTTTGCTTATTCTTGTGTGAATTTGGTTGTGCAAAAAGAATTGAAAAAAAAAATGTTTTCAAAAAGGGTCCTACCAAGGGTTGAACCCTGGTCACCCTTATCTGTACATCCCCAACATATGACCCCCATACCAACTGCTCCATTAGTTACTTCTTGTTAGGCTTTATATAGTTAGATATATATAATAGCTTTAGTTGTTGTAGCTTATATAACTTTCAGCTTTTAGTCATTGCTTTTTCCTGCTTATTTTAATTGCTTATTTCAAGTTTTTATTTTTCCTAGCATCTTTTTAGCATAATAAACTTTCGCAAAAATTTTCGCAATTTTCTAAAGTGTTTTACTATTTTTCTTGCATTTATTTACTTATTTTAGTTTTTAATTTATTATAAAAATATAAAAGTCAAAAAAATATTTTTCTTTTTTCCAAAATTTTCTTTTATCGCTAGAAACTTAGAAAAATCATTTTTACACCCGTAGGATTAGTATTGCTCAAATTTACTTTTTATTTCGCGCACATACGTTATTTTTCATTTTTACGCTCGGTTTTCAATTTAAGTTACGTTTTAGGTTCTTTTAAGTTAAGATTAGCGTTTTTATAACTTTTTAAATATTTTTCATTTTCAAAATCAAAATCGTAGTTTAAATTTAGTAGTTGCCCATTTACTTTACGTTTTTAGTTTTACGCGATACGTTTTAGGTTTAAGATACGTTTTTGTTAAAATTGTGATTTATGTGCTTTCGTTATTAGTTTATTTGAGTTATTTTGAGTTATTATTCGCTTAAATTAGTTTAGAAATCTCAAATCCTTTTTAAACCCCATTCAATTCACCCGATCACAAATCGTTATCCGATTTCGCATTTCATTCCTCATCGGGACTTAACGACCCGGGAAAACCTTATACTCTCGGAGAATACACGTGGTTTGACTACTTTGACCATCCTTTGGTTAAGTAGTTGATCCGGGCGTATCAGATTTTTGGCGCCGCTGCCGGGGAGGAGTGAAAGCCGAAACCGTTGTCGTTTTGAAGATTAGTGAAGTGAAGACCCTTCCCCCGGGAAGTTCCGTACTTGTTTTGTATATATTTTCTTATAAAAACCAAAAAGAATCTTCTTATCCACTTTTATGTTTAATTCTTACCCCTTATCCCTCTTTCCCGTTTAATTCTTCTTCTTTTACCCTCTAAACCCGTTTAATTCTTTATCCCTTACCCTCTTATCCGTTTAATTCTAAATTTCTTATCCCTCTCTTATGCTTAATTCTTATGGAGTCTCTCGGTTATCATTGTTTTCATTGCAAAAGTCCGATGGAGAAAGGATATCGTTGTTTCTGGTGTGTTTGTGAGAAGTGTGGATATAATTGTCGAGACGGATTTTGTAATTTGTGCAATTCGTTCATAAATCCGAATTCTTTTAATGATTCACCAAATTTTTCTGACTACCCTCCTCAGACGTCTTCGTTCAATCAATCTTATTGCTTTAATTGTGGAGATCCGTTAGGAGATGGTTCACTTTGTGAACGGTGTTTTTGCAAAAAATGTGGATTTACTCGTGAACTTTGTATGTGTTACGCTTCGAGAGCTGAACCCACATTCACCTCCGATTATGATCCGAACTCTTTCAATTATTCTCAAAACAATTTTGGCCACCCTCCTCATAACTCATACGAGCAAGAACCGTACTATCAAACTTCCAATGATACATCATTTCAAGATACACCGAGTTTCTCTTGTGAATATTGTGGAGGTCCTCACCAAGGTTTTGATTGTCAAGCAAGGAACACGTTTGTCTATGAACAAGTTCCGTGTAATAATTAAAACTTTGGTTTCGATCAATATCCATATAATTCACCGAATCAATCACAACAATCATATTGTTGTGAGTATTGTGGAGGTCCTCACTTTAGCTCCGATTGTCAAACAAGGAACCCATTTCCTTGTAACAATTACGGCTATTCATATCATAACCAACCTCCACAATACCAAATGATTCAAACAACTCCTCAACAACCCCAACAAGACCCTTATCTTGAGATTCTAAATTTATTGAAAGAAGTTAAGGAGTTGGGTAATACATCGAGTTTTTCTTGTACAGATTGTGGGGGTCCTCCCATTGATGATCAATGTCAACCATGGAGTCAAAATTACTATGAACCTAATCCTTGTTCTAGTTCTGATACTTCCGGTTTCGACAATTTTTCACCCCCACAATCTCCCGTCATTCATCAATATTCTGGGAAAAGTATTGCAGAATTACTCGCTGAAGGACGAGCTGCTCGTAACAAAAAAAGCATGGAAGAATTACTTGCCGAAGAGCGAGCAGCTAGAACTCGTGCCATATTTCGCTATGCTGCTCTTTTCGATGACGATGATTCCGATGATGATGAGGATAGACTTGTTCCGATAAACGTTTTCCCTCAAATAGCACCCGTTCTTCCTCCCGTAGAACCCGAGGATTCTCTAAGTATGGGGGATGAGCATCTTAGCACTATTCCAGAAACGGAATCGTCTAGTGTTGAGGACCTTGCCCCAATCCCAAGTGAATCCGGGGAAAATTCTAACGGTAATCGTGAAATTGTTGAAAATGATCATCTTGATATATCTAAAGATATCCCCGACTCTTCCCATCCTTCTCTTACACCGGTTGAGGGAAGTGACTATGTTTTGGAAGAGGTAGATACTTCTCTTGTCAATGATGATTCTATTTCAACCAAGATTGTTAAGCCGTCAAATCCTTTGGAGCCCGAGCTCAAGGATTCTCTACCCGATTTTGAGAAATATACTTTTGATATGGGAGAGGAGTATGATTCACCTCCTCTTGACAATCCGAAAGATCATTTTGAGACTTTCTCCGATTCTGACAATGATTATAGTGATGACGATTCTTTATCTTCTAAAGACATCGAATATGTTGATGCATCACTTCCATATACCGAGATTGTCAGCCTTGAAGAGGAATTTGATGAGCTTGTTTCTGAAACATTCAAAACGACTATCACCAATCCTATTTTTGAATTTGGATCTGAATTTACTTTAATTTCAGATAACCCACTCTTTAATATTCAAATGGAGGATAGTGATGAGTCCATAACGGAACAAGAGCTCACAAATTTACATCATAATATTGATCCTCTTCATGAGGAGTTATCCGGTGAACTCAGTCATATCATACCTCCACCAGAGTATGATTATTATGATTTTAAGGAAGATCCTGACCCGGGGGGAGATGTACTCAATCATGAAAGTTTGTTCAATGATGACTTTTACCCTACCCTCCCGCCCGGGATGTTTTCTAATCTAACGAGGTTAATCGATGAAATTCAAACTAACAGATCTTGAGGATGAAGATCTTTTCCTCATTGTTATCAAGATCTTTCTTCCTTTCTTCACCTATCTGGTGACTTCTTGTCTTCTTCACTCCTTTGTGAGTGAAGATACGATCTTTGACCCCGACATCTCAATTTCTTCTTTTGAGTCGGGTATATCTCATCGGAGTGGAACTTTCACGTGCTTCAATGTTTATCCAAACATCTTGAATGAAAGTCTGATGGAGATTTTTTCTTCCACATCTTGCTTCCACAAGGGCCAATGAATTCGGGGTCGAGTCAAGCTCGTGACTCGGTTAACAAAAACAAAGCACTCATCTTCTTTCTTTCTTATTTCTAACACTAAGTGTGGGGGAGTTTCCCCCACTTGTTTGCCTTCTTGTGTTGTGTATTTGACCTTGTTTTCAGGAAATCCCGTAGATCGTGATGATTGTTGCGCTTGTTTTCAATCCAACCGCCCAATATCCGATCTTTGTTACTAACGTTTATCCAGGGATATCTTTATAATCCTTCGTGTGAAACAAGAATTCGTTTCCACACTTGGATGGTGGTATTACCTTTTTCCGTTCAAAGTTTCGGCTAAGTGCCGGTACGTTGAATATTGAGGGCAATATTCAACTCTAAGTGTGGGGGGGAATTCTTGCGAATTTGACCCATAATTTTCAAAAAATTTCACATGTTGTACCTTTCTAGTCACTAGTACCCCCGTTTTGATCAAAATTTTAAAATTTTTATTGTATTTAAGTTAAAAATTGCGTGAAAAAGAAGTGCTTGGCATAATAAATAATAATTTGCTATACATTAATACCTCGGTATTAATGGAAAGTTTAGACTTGATTAGGCTAGAACAAGGGGAATACCAACTCTGCTAGAGTGTTGATCTAGTTGCTTTCCTTAACGTTTTAGGCTAAATCTTTACGAATTGTGCAAATGAAAATGCTAAGCATGGAATAGCGGTTTTCTTTATAGCTTATATAAGTAATCTATGGCTTTTCTCTCCCAGGAGCTCCTAAATTGACTTAATAACGTGCTTCTTTTCAAAAATTTGAACACAAAAATCATTTTGTTAGTAAAAACAAAGTTTTTATACGGTTTTGACACGTACTAATTCAAAGTTTTATTTAAATTTTGGAACAAGCATACTTTAATGAAAATGCAATAAGAATGCAAAATGAAAGTGAGAAATTGCTTGAATGTTGCGAAAGTTAAAGCTTTGAGTATGAATAAGTGCTATAAACTACGGCTCGAGATTGGTCCTTGGATCCTTAATTCTGAAAGGCGTTAAGGTCTTGAAATTACCCCGTGAAGCTCTGTTAGTAAAAAGCCATGAAATGAAAAATGAAAAAAAAAAGAAAAAAAAAAAGAAAAAAATGAATGAATGAAAAAAAAATGAAAAATGAAAAAATATATATGTATGTTGATTATGAATAAATGTTCAAAACTTGCTTGTTGTAAAATTTAAATAAACATTTTAAATAGTATTTGTCAAAACCTTGTGAAGATTTTACAAATATTTGGAAGTTTTTTATTTCAAAGACCCCGTGAGCTCCGATACTATTCTCGAGGGTGAAAACCTAGCCTCCTAAGTTTATTAAGGACAAACTGAGAAGAAAGTCGTCACATGGAGTGATCTCATCTTTGAATCTCTAATTTCTAAATCTTCGTAGGTTGCTATCTATTTAAGCTTAGTATTACTTTAGCGGTAGCTTCGTAAATCTTTGGAATCGAATTCCCGCTGATTCCGGTACTATTCTCGAGGGTGAAAACCTAGCCTCCTAAGTTTACTAAGGAGAAGCTGAGAAGAAAGCCGTTACATGGAAAAGGCCCTTTCGACCCTTAGATTTTGCGGTTTTCGGTGAACTAATATTAACTTAAATAAATAACAACCCTAATATATGTTGATTTTTTCGGTCAAAATTTTGAAAACAAGCACACACACCTAACCTAATAATAATTGTGGGAGTGAAAAGTTAGTCTCGACTTACACAGATTACTAATATAAGTAGCATTAGCTTTTTACAAAAACGTTTGCACAAGGGTTTTAGACTTGGTTTGGGAAGTTTAAAAAGAGAATGACGATTACAATTCCCCGGAGACACCCATATTGCGTGAATCCCGTTCCATGAAGCCATATTTTGTAAATCAAGCATATATTTACCTTTATTAACATTTAAGTTAAGTTGATTGAATAAGAAGTCAAAACGGGGTATACATGGTAACATAATAAATCTTGTGATCCCGTCATTACTTTATATGATCGGATTGCTAGGGACTAGCAATTGCTTAGTGTGGGGGATTGATGAGTGGCCGTTTACTCATCATTTTAGGCCCGAAAACCCCACCAAAACGACCAAAAACACCTAAAAATGACCATATAATGTTAAAAATATCCTTAGAGCATGTTTTTGTGTATTTCAGGTACAAATGGATTGAAAACAAGGCAAAATAGAGCAAAATGGAGCTTGGATGGGAAACCATAGCAAAATGAAGCAATATGAAGCATTACCGGATCGATTCGCACGTCTTTGAAGAAAGTCGAAGAAAAAGACAATAGGTCAACACCGAAGACAATCTCGGCAATGTGACATGGGGGGAGGTATGGAAATCCATAACGAAACCCTAACTACCCATTTACCCTCAACCTTAACCCAAAATGACCAAGACACCCTAATCCTCGAAAGTTAAATGCAAAATCTTTTTTCAAAAACAAGACCCGAAACTGTTTTCCCAAAACCAAATCAAAAACCAATTTTCCAATAAAATCACAAAACACTTTTGGTAAAACTTATTATTATGTATTTTACTTATTATTATTATTCTTAGTATATTATTATTATTATTATTATTATTATTATTATTATTATTATTATTATTATTATTATTTTTTTTTTATAAAAAACGAAATGTCATTGAAACCAAGGAAAATTACATGAAATTGGAGGGGAGTCTAGACACAATCTGTGCTCCCACCCCCTTTTGAATACAGAAACTAACTCGATGAAAAATAAAAGCACCACTCTTAGTGTTGTTAGAGTGGCTGCTGGCAATAGTCCCGACACGCGAAAGTGTATTCAAAGCTTCCACATCGAATTCTCCAAAAGTAGAAAAGGCGAAAGGGACGAATTTGTATCCGTTGTCTTCACACTTGGACGCATACTTCTTCCTTTTCTTTTCCACAGCATTACTCAAAGCAGCCCCAGGTGCCCATGACATCACCCCATTCCCAGCAAACGGAGAGACCCCAGTCACATCCAGACATGCGTCCTTACCTTGGAACCAGTTGAATAATAGCACATCTGCAGGACGTAGTTCTCTTCCTTCCTCCGACAGGAATCCCATTGGAGCCTCTTTACGCACAATAATCCCAGCCTTGGAACATATGTCAACAAGGATATCACGCACCAAATTATGCCTAAACTTAACACCCACTTCGCTAGCGCAGTGGACCGCGTGATCCCCCCATTGGTCCATACGATGTGTATTACAGCTCGGGCATAGGCTGCCTTCAGAGAACATGGGAACCGCAAGCCTGTAACATAACACAGAACGAAATTGGCGAGGGTTCATCCTTTGTCCTAGGCCGTCGATAGGGATGGTAAAGAGGAAGTCCTGTGCATGTGGGGCGCGGATACTACTGAGTATAGCCACCTGCCTTGGACTTAGCGAGTACTTGGAAACAAGGTCTTTCTCAATGACACCGAAATAACACTTTGCCAAAGTTTTCATCAATTGGGGGGCAGGAGCGCCCCCGGTGGCAGTGAGAAAGTCAGTGTTGCAAGTGGTGTTAAAATTATTCAAGGCATGCTGGAATGAAGGGCCATGCACGACAATACCAGTTTTGGTAAGTATCTTCTCCTGTAGATCCCTCGTTTGCATACGAGAAGCGAGAAAGGCATATTGTATGATATCTCCCGCTGCAAGGATACCGAGACCGCCAAGCTTTATTGGAAGAGTGGCAAGCCGCCACTGCCAGTCACCAAAACCCGGCCCAGAGGTAGTAACAATCTTCTCCAAGGATGCACGCAAAGTCTGATCGAATTGAACTTAGGCCTCAGATAAGTACAATGGGGAGCATGTTCGCAAAGCGTAAGATAATTTTGAAACTCCTGCACAATTGCGTAAGAGGAGCAGTTCACATTGCGGATCATTAAGCTTGCTAATGGCCTCCATTAAAGATATGGTTTTAGAGACTCTTTTGGAAGCCAAGTCTCGACAGAAACCGTTATCCAAGCTTACAGAACCCCCTAGAAGTTTGACGCCATGGAGCGGACGAGCGATATTCGTGGGGAACACACCATCTGCAATACTCCTTGGGTCCTCCACAGGCCAGAAAAGTTCAGTCTTATCGACGTTCAAGAACAAACCACGCGCCGGGCCCTCCGTCCTGATGATGTTCAACGCCTTGGCGACCGTGAGAGTGTCTCCGACAATAGTACCATCATCAAGGTACCAAGCCTGAAGGACAAGCTCACAAGATCGATTAATAGCATGAACCAAAGGGTGCAAAGCTAGGGCAAATAACAAGGGCCCCAGCGGATCCCCTTGTTGAACCCCCTGGCATGACCATAGGATAGAGTTATCATAATAAAGCCTGGCAGGGCGTGCATAGCAAAACTCGACCCAAGGCGCAATGGACGGGCAACGTGCTCTAGTTTCCTGCAGTAAGACACTCCTCTCGACCAGATTGAAAGCATTCTTAAAGTCCACCAAGAGCATAGAGTGTCCAACTTCATCACCTTTAGACTCAATAAGCCTATTCACAGAATGGAGGATGGCCTCACACCCCCCCGGGACTCCAACCCCGAATTGGAAATCCTGCAGATAAGAATTCATGGCGTTACCAACTGACGAGGAAGCCACCTTGGACACAAGCCTTCTCCAAACCGTACCAACAGCGATAGGCCGAACGCCACCCCCAGGCTTGACTAAGGGGGTCAAGGGGGCACTAGCAATAAATTCACCCAGTTGGACGGGACACTTACCGCTGAGGAACAGATTAACAATTCCGGTAATAGACCCGAGCAAGTCATCAGCGATGGCGGTAGCCGCTCCACCCAATATATCCATCAAATGTTGTGCCCGGAGCCCATCACGTCCACACGACGTCCCCTTGGGGAAACTACGAATCCTGTTGAGCACCAAATCTTTATGGACGAAAAGGGCATCCTCGTCGGGGGGAAAAGAGGGCAGAAGGGGAGGGGGTGCATAAGGGTGTTTAGCCTCGAGCTCCTGCAAAGTGTCAGGTGTGGACGGGGCGATGCCCGAAGACGTGAGCACCTTAATGGCAGCAGTAAAGTGCCCGTCCCCAAGTTTACGCTTGCATTGACCCAAGTTGACACCATCTGGATCCTTCTGTTTCTTCATCCCACTAAAAGAAGAAGGCTCGACGGCCAAGCGCTCCTTAACCAAGCCAAGTCTGTCGACGGGATCCTTCCATCTGAGGATGGCCCGAGTGATACTGTCAAGCTGGTGTCTTTCTCTCTCACCAGAACGCCGTTGAGCTCGGTTTTTAGGCACAAAGGTGGACAACACACATGATGGCAAAATGAGGAGTTGCACCCATGCAGATAGGTCTCCTGGACGCGCAAGGACCTTATCTAAAGCCCCACAAAAAATCTTAGCAAATCCAAGCCGCGCGCGCGGGGGAATACATTTAACCGTGCAAATTTTCTTTAAAAAAACTCGATCAAGGAGGTTGGTGTCAAAACTGGACTCAACACCAGGAGAAGGCAACACAGAAACAGCACCTTCACCAGTCTTATCCCCATCGAGAGTGCCGACAGACTCCCCTGTAACACCCTCTTCGACATCCGGTCTGAGGGGCATAGGGATACCGTGGATCGCCGGTGCATCAAAACTAGGTGCGGGGATCACGACACCAGAAGCATGCTTGCAATTTTTACTGAATGTGTGCGTGCAAAAACACACCCCACAAAGCCATATGCCTGCTTGATGGAGTGCCTGGTCCAACGTAAAAAATAAGGAGGGGTCATTCGCGATGCGCACCCTGTGAGAAGCTTTCAAATCATCAGACTTGAAATGGCGGGTGCCCAAATGGTCAATAAAATATTTCTTAGTGAATCCCTTCCCACTACACCCCTCGTGTCCTTGTAACGGGCATGATATACGAAGGCTAGCCATGGATAAAACTCTATATCAAAAATAGCCCACTAAAAGAATAAAATGAAACCACAATTAGACAACCAACCGGCCCACCAAAAGCCACCCCAATCCGGCCCACCAGAAGAAGACCACAATACACAGGACAAAGCCAAAAAGTGGGCCCCACCTGGACAATAAAAAGAACAGGGCCAACCGCAACAAGCCAACCACAATCCCAACAATTAGCAAACCGCAATATTCTACTGCTATCACTAACCGCAAAACTGCTACTTTTTTTTTTTTTTTTTTTTTTTTTTTTTTTTTTTTTTTTAATTTAGAACTTAAAAACTAATCGCAATAATCAGCAAGGCAGAAACCACAACCAGGGAGCAAAACGCAATCCCTACACCCTAGATACTACCACGAAGAGAGAAAGACCACAACCCAGAAAAGGGTGGGTTTCTACCCCACATACGCAGGTCCACCAAGGGTAGAGCCGGACGTACCACGAAGGCACCCACACCTGACTCAAGGGCAACGCGCACTCCCACAAGGACACAAGGAACAGGGATTATGTACAGGGTAGGGGTCAATCAACAGGAAGTTGAGCAAGGTAGAATGCAAGGTAGAATGGAGGGACGAGGATGAAGGAGCCGGATCAAGAGGATCCAACCCCACGATCGCCTGAAATCGCCCACACATCCATCACCCCTTATTATTATTATTATTATTATTATTATTATTATTATTATTATTATTATTCAAAAAAAAAAACATTTTTTTTTATCTAAACTATTTTTACAAATCATAATAATAATTACCTATTACTAATTACTAATTCGAAACCACTACTACTAATCCTACACTTAAACCCATTTACCTAAACCAGCCCGGTACTTACTCTAGCCCATCACACAATCGGCCCAAAAACTGATCCAAACCATCACCACTACCCAGAGACACAACTAATACAAAACCCCCGTTTTACCCATTTGACTCACACCAGGTCAAACCCAGTAACAACCTGAAACAATAACACACCCCATACCCGTTTTTGACTATCACAGTCAAAAAATCCCTAAACCCTCTTTACTCGCCCAAAGCCAATACCCCAACCTGTCCCTTTCCCCCTCTGAATCAGTTCCAAGAAGAAGCCAAAACTCACTCACATGCCTTTGCTACCTCCCCCATGCCACTTCATCAATCTATGTGCTCCCATCTGATCCAACAGCTCAAAATTGCACCTTGGGCACCAAGATGGAACCAATGGCTTTGATTTGCCAAAAGAAACACAAGGGTCCAGCTCATATTTCATATCAGTGAACAAACACATCAAGAAGAGGACAAAGGACAAGAGAAAACCTAGCCAAGGCTTATATAAGGAGACCTCCACACCTCATAAACACTGTCCAACTTTCCATGTTTTAGGAAGTTTTGACCATTTTCTTTCTTGTAATTTTAATTTAAGCACTTTACTTTCAGTTTTCAAGTTTTTAACTTTGAGTTTTATTAATGAAATTTTAATTTTCCTTTTAATTCCTTGCAACTTAAATTCCAAGCATTTTACTTATTCAAGTTGTTTTCAAGCCCTTGTCACTGTTTCAAAGTTGTTTTCAAAGTCATTTAGTTACTACCTTTTGTTCAATACCATTGCTCAAAATCAATTTTCATTTCAAATATCTCAAACAGTTTCCATCATAAGTATTGTTTGGCACAACAAATTTTCAGTAGAGAAAATCCATTTTGGTCTTTAAAACCTTTATTTTTCAGTTGTATTTAAGTAATCTTAGTTAATTTAAAGTGATTGTTAGTAACTTTACAAGGTCCCTTAAGTATTTAAGTGATTTACAAAAATTCCAAGTATTAAATGTTACATATAGGCTTAGATTTAATTCAGTAGATTTAGGACATTTATGTAACACCCCAACCCGACACAGGTCAAAATGTCACATTATGGTGTCCATCAGAACATACAAACGCAAGCGGAAGACTTAAAACATAATGATTACAAAGGTATTCTAAGATAACAAATGAAAAGCTAACTCTATACAAGATGAAATACAAACCCAAACCAAAATCTAATCGAATCCAAGTCCAAGTCTAATCCAAATGTAATGGGCTTCTAATCATCAGGTAGTCCACTAAAACTCCTATGCACTCTTCACCCAAACCCAGCTTCCAACCTAAAACCTGTCGCAGGAAAGGAAATGCGGTTGAGCTTAAAAAGCCCAGTGAACAGATATATAACAAAACTGATAATCGAAACGTATATAAGTAAATGAAAAGAGAATCATAAGCTCCAGGTGAAAAGAATATCATCTGTCAATGAATAAGAGATCCACGATCAACTGAACAACGATCAACTGAACATATATCATAAGTCAACTGAATAAAGAACATGAAGAATCATATAGTAACCGGAATCACATGAGCAGCTAGAACAAAGGCTTGTCTACCCGAGACACTCGAATACACACAAAGATACATAGGAAAGCCACGAGCCGACCTACCCGAGACACTCGAATAGATCTCAAATCACATAATCACATATCGGTCAAATCATAAGTGCACAAAGAGGGGAGACCTCTACGTACCAAATGGAGTAGCTAGCTCCAACGTGAAGAAGTGTAAGCACACACTCACATTCACCCTACACAAAACTGAATACCTAGGATGCATCCATACGCCCCCTCCTACAAAACAAATCATATATATACACCTGCTCATATGACAAGTATACACACATATAATGGCCAAGAGATCTCATATCATAATCATATCAAACGGGGACGCCATGGATCAATCACACCTCCACAGAAAGTGTCATGCCATTGGTGCTTCAATGACACGCCCATGGTACCTCCATGAGTAGAATAAAAACTCGGGCATCAGAACAGAACAAATCATATCATATCATATCGAATCATCATATTATATCCAACAGAACATAGCAAACTGAACTGAATCATATCAAACGAATTATATTAAAGCTCATATCAGAAGGATCATATCAGAAGCTCATATCAAAAGATCATAACAAAGGGATCATAGCAATGGCATATCAAAAGGGAATCATAGCAGTGTCAAGGATCAAAGAGAGTCATGAGAAGTCCCTACTGAAAAGGGAAGAATATCTGTACCTTACACCGTAAGCGCAAACACATCAGAAGGCATAAAGATCGGAAGTTACTCCTTCTTCAGCGAATCTACACGAATTAATGATCGTCTTATTATTTATAAGCTCATTTTAAATCAGATTACTCCTTTTAGGTTTCTTTCTATTTTTAGAAACTTTTTGTTTTTAGTAACTGCCAAATATAGTAACTTTCTAAAAATAGTAACTTTCCACTTTAAGTAACTTTAACCATTTCAAGTGACTCTCTATTTATAGCAGGTTTCCTGAATTAGTAAGTTTCCATATTTAATAAGTTTCCTGAAATAACAAGTTTAATACCTTAGGGTTTATAAATGACAATTAGATAAACTAAAAGGTTTAAATGACCAAAATAGGAATTTAGGGTTCACTATGTCAATTTAGTAAAGTTTAAGGTAATAAGTGTAAATTATCAAAATTTAACATTAAAATGTCAAATAAAATTATTTTAAGGGTTTATACTATAATTATATCAAAATGATAATTTAGACCTCATCGTTCATAATTATATTAACGTATTTTCGACATTAAGTTAGACCGCGACGACTCCAAACTACGTTCCATCACAACTCAATATACTTTCATCCATATATCACACGTATATATATACACACTCATGCACAATCCGTTACTAGCCATTTATTCCCATGCATTCTCACGACCCAACTTCCATTTTTTTTAAAAATATATACATATAGTAGCATGCCTATATACAAGCATACACGTATCTAATATACATGTATACTACCCATACGCATGAATTCAAACACCTCAATATACATAAACATACACGTACCCATGCATGCCTTTTTCCATCATTCAATTTGGTTAATTCCAAGTTCTATATTCGTTAAAAAGAGACCAAAACAAAACATGCAAGATAAAGATTTGAACAGCCCAAAAAAATACCAAGATCGACATACAGTTTACTATTTCATGCGATACAGAATTTATCATTCTATGTGAAAAAATGTACTTCATTCGTGTCCTTATTAAAGAGCATATATCAGTTTTATAGCAGATAACAAGTATCGTTTATACATATGTATCCATACGTCCAAGACCCGCGACTTACCGATTCATTGTTAATGGTGATTTCTTATATATGTAAATATAAATTTAGCATATGACAAGAGTGACCTATAATTAGTGTATATGATGTATTATCAGATGGTTCAAAGATTACCTCAAGCTACACGTGAAGAGATCGAAACCGAAACAAGAACACTATCGTTAATATAAAACGAGATACGATCGAACCTACTACCCAGGTGTAGATGAACAACTATTTGTACCAATCATGAACTCGGTCTAACCTCCTGTTAATAAAATCAATAATGTGTAACCTGAACCAAACCAAACCTTCCTTGAACCAGATGTCACCACGCCTAACCTCCTCTTTTGTACCTCTTCGAACCACCATTTTACCCACTCGAAGATGAAAGAAACCAGCTGCTACCTTTAGTTTTAGTATTAGGGTTTTTGTGTGTGTGCTTGATTATTGTTGTATGATATACGGTTGGAGAAAAAGAGAAAAGAGGGAGAAAGATATGGGTACAGGCCGAGTCTTGAGGAGGACCACAAGACCAGGAATGATTCAAATATATTTAATCTCTTTAGTTTTGTTACCAGTAAAAAAAAAAAAAAGAATCAGTCTTCTATATAAAATCTTGTACGTGTTCAGCTTCTCAAAACAATATTTGGGTTGGCCCGAAATGCATAGTTTGTCGTGTGAAAAGGAAACCCAAAACAAAATTAAAATCGGCCCATATAACTCTTATTGTGTGATATATTAAGTTTAGGCTAGGCAATGTTGTGTCGACTTTATTATATCATAGTTTATGTGTTTGATATATTGTAGCTTTCCAAATATAAGTCTCCAATACTTGGGTTATATTCACCAGACTTAGTAAAATTTAATTTGTATGGGAAATTTAGGAAAAAAACGGATTTTTGGGTTTTACAATTCTTTCTCTCTAAAAAAAAATTTCGTCCGCGAAATTTGAAGTCACAAAGTTAGACGGAGTCATAGCAAATCACAAAAGATCGTCACAATTAATCCTCACGCTCGGGGAGGTTCTTCCAAAAGAATCTTTACAACTGAATAGTTTCTCATGACTAGATCTTTACAAACTTGGATAGACCCAGGCTCTCCAATAGAACACAAATCAAAATCAATCTGATCCAACGAATGTGAAGCAAATACGTAGCTGATGACAGATGACAGATGATAGTCGGAATTCTACAAGGAGATACACTAAAGACATATATACCTACGAGGCAAACATAGAGATAGTACTAAATCTTCATCAATTCCTACCAATTTCTGAATGAATCAAAAGAACTTGCTAAGGTCGGAGGAGAACAAATCGAATCATCAAACGTATCAAGAGTCTCATAAAGAGATGGGCAACATACTCGTATAGATGATCAACTAAGCACATATCAGAGTATCCAAACATATCAGAAGGCATAACAGAATAATCGTACGGATGAGAACGAATCCTAGAACTAACGTGCCACGAACTAAAGCTTCCTCAAATGCCAAATAATCTAACTTTTATGTACAGAATAATCATACGGAACACACAACTCCTAGTCTACATTTCAAATTCCTCCTCTACAATAATAACTAATCCATTAGTTGTTGTAATTGATTCTGAACATTCAGTAAGTAGCTCTCCGACCTTATTCCAACCAAAAGGTATTCCACATCTTCATTCATACAAAATCCTAAAAAGAACCTCTCATCTTTTACATGCCATCTTCCTTAATGAGCAAACACAACAAAGCTAAACACTTGTTAAATTTCCCGCTCAACACATCTTCCAAGTTCAAATAGTTATTCTGTTTGTCCATCCATCTGAAGATGAGAAGTCGTACAAACATTCCGAGTCAAATCTCCATAGTCTTCTATACCTCTTCTGAAAGTGTGCTATAAAACACGATTCTCTATCACGGTCACTGCAGGTGCGCCATGTAGCTTGAATGATCATCTGCCGAAAGAAATCTTTGTCGATCTTCCAAACGAGCCACCCTAGTCACACGATCCTCTGCAACTCAATTCGTGTTGTTCTTCCTCCTGTGCGTGGAAATTACCAATGTAGTCACCACCGTCTTCATACCATTTCGTCCAGCTCCTGCTTCAAGCCTCTATTCATATTAGTACAACTTAGATGAATAGAGTCGATAGAATTGTGTGCTTCAATCAAATCGCTTCCTTCCGTCGTCTAACATGGATAATCTTCTTCCTTCCTTCTCCTGAGCTTCTTCATGTCTATCACAAATCACTCTCAAGTCATGTGTCGGATACTTCACCTTCTACGGTTCTATTTGAACTGATGCGTAACCAAATCTTCTCGTCTTGCATAACTAATCCTCCTCCTTGAGTAGAAACAAATCTTTTTCCAGCTTCCCCCACTTCTATTCTCATTCTTCCTTCAACGAAAGTTACTCTTTGAAAATATCACATGGAGTTTCCTCTGGTGTAGAAATATCAATACAAAAATACGAAGATGATTCTCATGTTTCTCTTTCATCTCTGAACATACCAATATGTCATAATATGACAATTTGTCCAAGTATTCATGAAAGACACGATTTGACAAGTCCATAGAAATAGTCAGAGTAGTAACCAATACAATTGGCATCACAACACTCTTAGAGATCATAATGAATACAAAAAGAATTTCTAGGAACATTTCGCTCCCTTACACGAAACATGATACGATTTACCTTCCAAAATTCAATCCACAACTTCAATCTATCTTCGTTCTTCTCCCCAAATAAAACAAAAGCGCATCAAAGATATACACTTGCACAGGTGAAACCACTTCCTGGCTCTTCAATTCTTTCCCTTCCACAGATGTCATTCATAACGGAGTTTCAGAATCAAGCAAAACGTCGCTCTTATACGGATAAAGTTCCCAAATCAACCAACTTACTGTTGTTCTCAGGCACTGCTCAAAATATCATATGATCCTAATAAGTTCAAGTTATATGATGTAACTATTGTCACGTTGGCCGGACGTCATAATACTTGCATCATATACACATGTGTTTATTGCAATCACATTATATCTTGAGTCGTGACTAATAGATTCTCATAACCAGATCAAAGCAACTTCACATTCAGATGATAATCTTGGTAGTTCATTAAGGAATCCATCGCGAACATCTCAAACAACTGAAAAAAATTCTCGAGGCGAGTTTCATCAAATGGAGTATCTTCAAAACCGTGAGGGATTAGCATACGAGTTTTCAAAACAAAGGTGATCAAAATCGATTATCAGGTGGGAAACAAGTTATAGAATTTTGAATTTCTCAAATCGCCAAAGATGACAAATTTAATATGACCGTTTTTAGCATCTCGATGCTCAGTCAACAAATCTACATCCAGAATAATATCCAATCGAACATTTCCATCATAAACAGATCAGCAGAACGAACTCCTCTTCAAATATCTTCAAAAAGCATCGAACAATTCGGATACTCGTTATGGATAATCACAAGATTTCTCATAGGAATATAACAGATAGGGCAAAATCAAAAGTGTAGAGGGAACCCAAATATGCTTATCGGAAGCAAGGAAACCACATAATGTGTCGAACACTTCGGATTCATATATGCGCAAATTCTCTAAATAGATGAAAGGTATCTAATTGAATTAAAGATCGAATTTCAAAAGAAAGTGATAATCCTCAGAGAATGAGACTTATAAGGCATTACTACGAAGTCTCAAAGCATTCTAAACTTATGTTGCTTATCCTGATAAGTCTTCTAAGTCTCCGAAATGAATGATCTAGTAAGAGCTTAACGAAAAGCAACGACATAAACCAGAGTATAGCGGAAGCAAGAAAACCAATGCTTGATCATATATCTACCCAATCCTCACCGGTCATACTAAAGCTCTTAAGGGGAGAAACTTAAGGCAAAACCTCCCAAAGTTATTCCTAAAGCTTCTAAGGTGCAAACCTAAGGGTCCAAAACTTCACAGGCCATAACTTATGTACTACAAGTCGCAGCCTGGGCTCTGATACCATAATTGTAACACCACAACCCGACACGGGTCAAAATTTCACATTATGGTGTCCATCAGAACATACAAACACAAGCGGAAGACTTAAAACATAATGATTACAAAGGTATTCTAAGATACAAATGAAAAGCTAACTCTATACAAGATGAAATACAAACCCAAACCAAAATCTAATCGAATCCAAGTCCAAGTCTAATCCAAATGTAATGGGCTTCTAATCATCAGGTAGTCCACTAAAGCTCCTATGCACTCTTCACCCAAACCCAGCTTCCAACCTAAAACCTGTCGCAGGAAAGGAAATGCGGCTGAGCTTAAAAAGCCCAGTGAACAGATATATAACAAAACTGATAATTGAAACGTATATAAGTAAATGAAAAGAGAATCATAAGCTCCTGCTGAAAAGAATATCATCTGTCAATGAATAAGAGATCCACGATCAACTGAACAACGATCAACTGAACATATATCATAAGTCAACTGAATAAAGAACATGAAGAATCATATAGTAACCGAAATCACATGAGCAGCTAGAACAAAGGCTTGTCTACCCGAGACACTCGAATACATACAAAGATACATAGGAAAGCCACGAGCCGACCTACCCGAGACACTCGAATAGATCTCAAATCACATAATCACATATCCGTCAAATCATAAGTGCACAAAGAGGGGAGACCTCTAAGTACCAAATGGAGTAGCTAGCTCCAACGTGAAGAAGTGTAAGCACACACTCACATTCACCCTACAAAAAACAGAATACCTAGGATGCATCCATACGCCCCCTCCTACAAAACAAATCATATATATACACCTGCTCATATGACAAGTATACACACATATAATGGCCAAGAGATCTCATATCATAATCATATCAAATGGGGACGCCGTGGATCAATCACACCTCCATAGAAAGTGTCATGCCATTGGTGCTTCAATGACACGCCCATGGTACCTCCATGAGTAGAATAAAAACTCGGGCATCAGAACAGAACAAATCATATCATATCATATCGAATCATCATATCATATCCAACAGAACATAGCAAACTGAACTGAATCATATCAAACGAATCATATCAAAGCTCATATCAGAAGGATCATATCAGAAGCTCATATTAAAAGATCATAACAAAGGGATCATAGCAATGGCATATCGAAAGGGAATCATAGCAGTGTCAAGGATCAAAGAGAGTCATGAGAAGTCCCTACTGAAAAGGGAAGAATATCTGTACCTTAAACCGTAAGCGCAAACACATCAGAAGGCATAAAGATCGGAAGTTACTCCTTCTTCAGCGAATCTACATGAATTAATGATCGTCTTATTATTTATAAGCTCATTTTAAATCAGATTACTCCTTTTAGGTTTCTTTCTATTTTTAGAAACTTTTTGTTTTTAGTAACTGCCAAATATAGTAACTTTCTAAAAATAGTAACTTTCCACTTTAAGTAACTTTAACCATTTCAAGTGACTTTCTATTTATAGCAGGTTTCCTGAATTAGTAAGTTTCCATATTTAATAAGTTTCCCGAAATAACAAGTTTAATACCTTATGGTTTATAAATGACAATTAGATAAACTAAAAGGTTTAAATGACCAAAATAGGAATTTTTTGTTTTTAGTAACTGCCAAATATAGTAACTTTCTAAAACTAGTAACTTTCCACTTTAAGTAACTTTAACCATTTCAAGTGACTTTCTATTTATAGCAGGTTTCCTGAATTAGTAAGTTTCCATATTTAATAAGTTTCCCGAAATAACAAGTTTAATACCTTATGGTTTATAAATGACAATTAGATAAACTAAAAGGTTTAAATGACCAAAATAGGAATTTAGGGTTCACTATGTCAATTTAGTAAAGATTAAGGTAATAAGTGTAAATTATCAAAATTTAATATTAAAATGTCAAATAAAATTATTTTAAGAGTTTATACTATAATTATATCAAAATGATAATTTAGACCTCATCGTTCATAATTATATTAACGTATTTTCGACATTAAGTTAGACCGCGACGACTCCAAACTACGTTCCATCACAACTCAATATACTTTCATCCATATATCACACGTATATATATATACATTCTCATGCACAATCCGTTACTAGCCATTTATTCTATATATATATATGTGTGTATATATATATATATATATATATATATATATATATATATATATATATATATATATATATATATATATATATATATATATATATATATATATATATATATAGTAGCATGCCTATATACAAGCATACACGTATCTAATATACATGTATACTACCCATACGCATGAATTCAAACACCTCAATATACATAAACATACACGTACCCATGCATGCCTTTTTCCATCATTCAATTTGGTTAATTCCAAGTTCTATATTCGTTAAAAAGAGACCAAAACAAAACATGCAAGATAAAGATTTGAACAGCCCAAAAAAATACCAAGATCGACATACAGTTTACTATTTCATGCGATACAGAATTTATCATTCTATGTGAAAAATGTACTTCATTCGTGTCCTTATTAAAGAGCATATATCAGTTTTATAGCATATAACAAGTATCGTTTATACATATGTATCCATACGTCCAAGACCCGCGACTTACCGATTCATTGTTAATGGTGATTTCTTATATATGTAAATATAAATTTAGTATATGACAAGAGTGACCTATAATTAGTGTATATGATGTATTATCAGATGGTTCAAAGATTACCTCAAGGCTACACGTGAAGAGATCGAAACCGAAACAAGAACACTATCGTTAATATAAAACGAGATACGATCGAACCTACTACCCAGGTGTAGACGAACAACTATTTGTACCAATCATGAACTCGGTCTAACCTCCTGTTAACAAAATCAATAATGTGTAACCTGAACCAAACCAAAACTTCCTTGAACCAGATGTCACCACGCCTAACCTCCTCTTTTGTACCTCTTCGAACCACCCTTTTACCCACTCGAAGATGAAAGAAACCAGCTGCCACCTTTAGTTTTAGTATTAGGGTTTTTGTGTGTATGCTTGATTATTGTTGTATGATATACGGTTAGAGAAAAAGAGAAAAGAGGGAGAAAGATATGGGTACAGGCCGAGTCTTGAGGAGGACCACAAGACCAGGAATGATTCAAATATATTTAATCTCTTTAGATTTGTTACCAGTAAAAAAATAATAATAATCAGTCTTCTATATAAAATCTTGTACGTGTTCAGCTTCTCAAAACAATATTTGGGTTGGCCCAAAATGCATAGTTTGTCGTGTGAAAAGGAAACCCAAAACAAAATTAAAATCGGCCCATATAACTCTTATTGTGTGATATATTAAGTTTAGGCTAGGCAATGTTGTGTCGACTTTACTAGATATAATACCTGTGCACGCACAGAGTTTTTAAAAATTCGTTTTGATTATGTATTATTATCGATTAAGAAATGAACCACTTAACATGTTTCAAATAGTTTTACTTAGTGGACTAAAAATAAAAAATCATATGTATATATGTGTTATAATCTACCTATTATTTTAGGAGAATGGTTTTGGATTAAAAATTATATTTTATTATTCAAGCAAAATCACATGATGATACTTGACTTGCATGAGATGTTAGTGATATATGCTTTTAGTTTTGCAAACCCGTGCTATCAATTTATGATGTGTTTTGTAATTCTGGTATTTTTTTTACTTATATTTTCGTTAATATATGTAGCATATTTAGATAGCTTTGAAGATTGATTCATTTCCTTGATTATGAATAACCATCATACCATGTTTACTAATGTACTTTTTTGTTTGAAAATTTGTATTTTCATAAGTTTGCACTATTTACTTCTCATGTTTAATTATAAAATTACCAAATTAACATAGATGCTTACACTATAGTTTCTAACTATATTACATAAAGAGAAACAAAAAAAAAATGTAATTGGTAGAACTCAAATTTTATCTTACGATTATTTATAATGTATAAGAATAATTTTTCTCTAAACCCGAACTATATAAGGAAATTATTATTACTTGTATAAGTAAATTATAAATGCATAAAAAATGACGGAGTACATCCGCAAGTCTTTTAGGATTGTTTGAATCCTTACTGACCTTTTACTTTAATGCAACTTTCTTCACAATTGGCCTAAATCGTCAAGGTAAAACACACCCATATTTTAGACCGTTGGTTGATACCCATAGTGTTATCAATGACGGCAAACACCTGCTAAGTTTTATTAATTCATTCAAAGACAAATTACACTCCGAAAAGAATTCCTACCATAAAATTCCCCATATAGGCACTAAAACACATTTTTGGTACATTAACCTTTCATGAAAATCATGTGTTGATACTTAATCCTCCTCTAAAAAGCGCACACAACAAATTGCATTACACTTTAGTGTGTGCGATAAGATCATAAAACTGCAAAAACCACTAACATGTTGCATTATAGTAAGGATAACAACAAAGTTAGTTATAACATCAAATCAGAAATCTTCAGATTAGAACTAAAGGGGTGTTTGGTTAAGCTTATTAAAGGTGCTTATTGGCTTATTCAATTACCATAACACAATAAGATTATGATAAAACTATAAGCTTTTTTGAGAAGCTTAGTAAAAAATCCCTGAACTCCCAACTAATTCTATCATAACTTAGTGTGTTTATAGTAAAAATACAAATATTAAGTGTAGAAATTTTCAATAAAACATAAATATATATATATATATATATATATATATATATATATATATATATATATATATATATATATATATATATATATATATACTAAAAGTTGGTACGTATAATAAAAAAGTTAAACTATAAAAATTTTTACTAAACTATCAGCTAGATAAGGCATATGCCAAAGTGCTGTTGAGGTCTCTTTCAGATTTTATTCATAAGCAAAACGGGGTTTACACATAAATCATAAGTATAGAATAATGGTTGTATCTCACATCCGTGATTACCAAGTCAATAACATTATCGCAGTATAGTTACGTAATAACCTAATTAAAAACTATATATTCTTGCTGAATAATTCTCATGTACATACTTTTAATTCCTTTACATCAACCAACTATTATTATTTATTTTATTATTATTATTTTTTTTTGGAACATCAAGTCAATGAATAAAGTTAGGTTATCACCTACGTAGTTTTTCTTTTTTTGATTTAGGAGGTGATTTTTATCAAATAAGGATTGTGATGCGTGCATTTTTTTTATAATTTAAGGAAAACACCTTCTATATTAAAGAATGACTATCTAGCCGATGTTTTTTTTTTTAATAATTAGCTTTGTATAACATTTTTAACTGACAGAGATGTTGTGTTTGAGGTTAATGTTGTTGTTTAACTTTAGCTATTGATATTATGTTGTACAAAATGTGCGAGTTTAGTGGCACACAATGAGCGTTGATAAAGTTAAAATATGTTCCGTAATGTTTTAAAAATATTTTTATGGATATCCATATATAAATTTTAAATAACAATTTCATGAGTCGTTGTTATAAGTAGAATCACGTATATTTATTTTTTATCACAGTAACTCATGCTTACCATTTGATATTTATATTCCCGTCATTAATAATTTAACCGTATTTCAAACCCGTGTACGTATAAATTAAACTTTTAAATAGTAACATGAGCCCTTATTTAAAAAAAATATATTCTAATAGATGAAAGTTTAAAACTAACATTAGTTTAAAAAATATTTAACATATATTAAAACTAATTCGCATATTTACCAAATTTATTTTAATAGATGAAAGTAAAAAAAAAAAACTAATACTATTATTCATGTAATTTTAAATAACGTTAACATTATAAAGTGTAGGGGGTATAAAGTGCAAGGGGTTATTTGTTTATTATATAAAGTTATTAAAAAACATGGAGACTTATAATTTTACACTTAACCACTAAGGTTTTATTAATTACCTCCTCTTTTCTAAAGTTTTTATTTTCATGAATTTGACACCTATATTTTTATGTGTTTTTTTTATCAATCAAATTCTCCACCAAATTTATTAAAGTTTGACCAAAATCAATTCAATTTTGACTTTTTATTGGCCAATCATATTGCTTGATTTTGCTTATGTGTCAAAATCGAGCTCTCCTATTGGTCCAATTTTTTTTTTCAATGAGAAGGGTTTTGCAAAAACACTCCGAAATGATGTAATTCTTGTATTATATAAAAGATTATATCATAGTTTATGTGTTTGATATATTGTAGCTTTCCAAATATAAGTCTCCAATACTTGGATTATATTCACCAGACTTAGTAAAATTCAAATTGTATGGGAAATTTAGGAAAAAAACGGATTTTTGGGTTTTACAATTTAGATGTTAGACTTTTGGTTATTTTCTGTCCAGAATGTTGTTTAAACATTTTGAGTAAAGTAGGTCATTAGTTGTATAAGTCAAATTTGCAATTTTGTACCCATTTTCCTTGCTACACAATAGATAGCAGTCAGCCCAAAACCACTTTGATACCTATTTTTAATTTCCTCAATTTTAGGAATTAAGGCCCGAAATTTGGTTTAGAACTTATTTGGAAGCTTGTCTTTATGCTAGTATTTTTGTTTTATTTTTATGATTTTTTTTACCACTGTGCACAGCCCTAAACATAGCCCTCTAGGCCTTTTGTCCACTGCATACTTAGCATAGAATTTAGCAATTTTTGTTTAGTGCTTATAGGTTCTTAACAACTACTTATTTAGATTCCCTGTAGCTTACTTAGGTAATCCCTTTATGCCTTTTGCTTAGCTTCCCTTTAGCACACCTTATGCCAGCCTTCTACATAGCTTTTAGATACAAATTTTCCCTTAGTTATAGGTTTCTGTCATAACTGCTTATTAGTCCCTTTATTTATGCTTATCCATTGTTTTTTATAAGTAGTTGTAGTTTAATTTTTTTGCTTATTCTTGTGTGTTCAATTTGGTTGTGCAAAAAGAATTGAAAAAAAAATGTTTTCAAAAAGGGTGCTACCAAGGGTTGAACCCTGGTCACCCTTATCTGTACATCCCCAACATACGACCCCATATCAGCTGCTCCATTAGTTACTTCTTGTTAGGCTTTATATAGTTAGATATATATAATAGCTTTAGTTGTTGTAGCTTATATAACTTTCAGCTTTTAGTCATTGCTTTTTCCTGCTTATTTTAATTGCTTATTTCAAGTTTTTATTTTTCCTAGCATCTTTTTAGCATAATAAACTTTCTCAAAAATTTTCACAATTTTCTAAAGTGTTTTACTATTTTTCTCGCATTTATTTACTTATTTTAGTTTTTAATTTATTATAAAAAATATAAAAGTCAAAAAAATATTTTTCTTTTTTTCCAAAATTTTCTTTTATCATTAGAAACTTAGAAAAATCATTTTTACACCCGTAGGATTAGTATTGCTCAAATTTACTTTTTATTTCGCGCACATACGTTATTTTTCATTTTTACGCTCGGTTTTCAATTTAAGTTACGTTTTAGGTTCTTTTAAGTTACGATTAGCATTTTTATAACTTTTTAAATATTTTTCATTTTCAAAATCAAAATCGTAGTTTAAATTTAGTAGTTGCCCATTTACTTTACGTTTTTAGTTTTACGCGATACGTTTTAGGTTTAAGATACGTTTTTGTTAAAATTGTGATTTACGTCCTTTCGTTATTAGTTTATTTGAGTTATTTTGACTTATTATTCGCTTAAATTAGTTTACAAATCTCAAATCCTTTTTAAACCCCATTCAATTCACCCGATCACAAATCGTTATCCGATTTCGCATTTCATTCCTCGTCGGGACTTAACGACCCGGGAAAACCTTATACTCTCGGAGAATACGCATGGTTTGACTACTTTGACCATCCTTTGGTTAAGTAGTTGATCCGGGCTTATCAATTGACATGAAAAAGATTGTGGCTAATGATGTTGATACTTGCTTAATTGCAAAAGCCACTTTGGATGAATCAATGCTATGGCATAGAAGACTTGGTCATGTTAACTTTAAGACCATCAACAAAATTGTGAAAGATGGCTTAGTAAGAGGGTTACCAGAGAAGAGATTTCAGAATGACCAAACATGTTCTGCCTATCTCAAAGGCAAGCAACATAGAGAATCTTGCAAGAACAAGGCCTATAACTCTATTGCTCATCCTCTCTATTTGGTCCTACATCTGTGAGCAGCATAAATTTGAAGAAATATTGTCTTGTTGTAATTGATGACTTCAGCAGATTTACATGGGTTTTCTTTCTAAGAACTAAGGATGAAACTACTGGCATCCTTAAAACATTTATAACTGAAGTTGAAAACCAAGTTGATAAGAAGGTTAAGGTTATCAGGTGTGACAATGGGACAGAGTTCAAGAACAGAGTTATGGATGATTTTTGCAGAGAGAAGGGTATTAAGAGAGAATTCAGTGTTGCAAGAATCCCTCAGCAAAATGGTGAAGCTGAAAGAAGAAACAGAACACTGATTGAAGCTGCTAGAACCATGTTAGCTGATTCTAAGCTACCAGTGACATTTTGGACTGAAGCAGTTAACACTGCTTGTTATATTCAGAACCTGGTTTTGGTGGTGAAGACAAAGAACAAGACACCTTATGAGTTATTCAGAGGAAGACCCCCTATCCTGGATTTCATGAGACCATTTGGATGTCATGTCACAATTCTCAATACCATTGATCATCTGGGTAAATTTGAAGAAAAGTCAGATGAAGGATTCTTTGATAGATACTCCATGGCTAGTAAAGCATTCAGAGTGTACAATTTAAGAACAAAGAAGATTGAAGAGAATCTGCATGTTGAGTTCCTTGAAAATAAAGCTAACACTATAGGTGCAGGTCCTGATTGGTTATTTGATCTTGATACACTCTCAAACACAATGAACCATGTACCTGTTGCTTCAGGTACTGGGGATAACAACTTTGAAGGTTTAGAAGAATTTCTTGATGAAGATGAACCTACTAAAGATTCTGAGGATGATAAAGATCAAATTATTATGCCAATCTGGGACATTGTAGAAAATGATGATGTTTCAAAGAAGGAAGATCCACAACCTTCAACAGCTATTGGAAAAGAAGGTGATGCAGAAGTTGTGAACTTGGAAGGTCAGAACAAAGACATTCCTGAAAGCAGTGGTAATTCACTTCTACTGCTACACCAGAAGTTTCCACTGATAGTCCAAATGTGGAAAATTCTACTTCTGTTGCTCAGGAAACTATTATAACTGATGTGGAAATCACAAATATGCCTCCTGCATATGATGTTTCACATATTCCTCAAGCTTCAATTCACAAAATATATCCACTTGATAATGTGATTGGTGAATTACAATCAGGAGTGAAGACCAGAAAACAAACAAAGATGTCCAATGATCATGGATTCATTAGTGAAGTTTATGAGTCCAAGAAGCATGCAAAGAAGAATGAATGCTTGTTTTTCTGTTTTCTATCACAAGTGGAACCTAAGAATTTGCAAAAAGCACTGGAACAATCAAGCTGAGTAGAGGCAATGCAAGAGGAATTGCTGCAATTCAAGCTTCAAAAAGTTTGGGTTCTTTGTGATCTGCCTGATGGAATGAAGGTTATAGGTACAAAATGGGTCTTCATAAACAAGAAGGATGTAAGAGGCATAGTTATCAGGAATAAAGCTAGACTAGTTGCTCAAGTATACACTCAAGAAGAGGTTATTGACTATGAAGAAGTTTTTGCTCCTGTTGCAAGGATTGAGGCTATTAGGTTGTTCCTGGCATATGCATCTTTTATGGGCTTTACTGTATATCAAATGAATGTCAAGAGTGCTTTTCTTTATGGAAAGATTGATGAGGAGGTCTATGTTTCACAACCTCCAGGCTTTGAAGATCCTGAACATCCTAATAAAGTTTATAAAGTGGTCAAGGCTCTTTATGGCTTATATCAAGCTCCAAGAAAGTGGTATGAAACCCTTGCTGCTTATCTATTGAATAATGGGTTTCATAGAGGGAAGATTGATCA
This sequence comes from Artemisia argyi, assembly GCA_030686995.1. Taxonomy (NCBI): domain Eukaryota; kingdom Viridiplantae; phylum Streptophyta; class Magnoliopsida; order Asterales; family Asteraceae; genus Artemisia; species Artemisia argyi. Next base: position 178,587,654 of record CM060709.1, read on the forward strand.
AACTTTGTTCATCAAGAAAGACAAAAATGATATCTTGTTGGTTCAAGTTTATGTTGATGATATTATTTTTGGATCCACAAAGCCAGAGATGTGCAAAGAATTTGAGAAGCTGATGAAGGATGAGTTTCAAATGAGTTCTATAGGGGAACTCACTTTCTTTTTGGGACTTCAAGTACAACAAAGACAAGATGGAATCTTTATCAGTCAAGATAAATATGTGGCTGAAATTATCATAAAGTTCCATTTTACTGATGCAAAGCCTTGAAGCACTCCTGCTGATAAGACTACACATCTTCTCTTGAAGGATGATAGTGGAGAAGAAGTGGATGTTCACACATTGTTAGAATCGTATTTTTATTTATAAAAAGTGTCGGTCATTAATGTATTGTTATAGGTTGCTTTAGAATATCATTATGATGAAGTTTATGCTTAGTATTCATGTTTTGTAAAAGTCTAAGGGCCATTAATGTAATAAGGTAAAAGATAAGTGATGCCCTAGACTACTAGTATAAATACTCTTGTAATACCTCATTTTGAGGTTGGTTCTCTTAGTAATAACATAGATCATTATTTCACACACTAGAGTTCCCACTCACTCTCTCTCTCTCTCTACTTACTTTCTCTCTCTAGGATTAAGCATGATTCACAAGTGATTAAGGTTGTTATACGGTCCTACAAGTGGTATCAATCGCCTAGGGATAATTTTAGGTTGTTTTAGATCGTTTTTTGGGTGAAAAATCGGTTTTTTAAGAATCTGGTACTGTTCATCGTGTATTTATCGAGTTAGAATTGAGTTTTATCGAGTTAAGACCTTCTGGTTATCGAGTTAGGGTAGTGTACCGAGTGATGAGTGCTTAATCACTCATCCTTTTTAGACCCAAAATCAGACCAAATACACCAAATACTAACCAAAAATGCCAAGAGATTGTATGTTTTTGTATTTGTGTATGTGCAGGTACGGATATGTGAAAAATGAACAAAAACAAAGCAAAACCGACAAAAACGAGCACGAGATTGGAAAAAGGTAAAAAGCCGAAGCCGAGGAAGAAATCTATCCAAGAAAGCCCAAAACGACAATTCAAATTCTTAAAGATTCAAAGAATGACAAAAGAGACTCTTAGTTGAAATATGAAGACCTTTACAATAATGGCCCTCCAAGTTTCAGCAAGTTGTCAACTTTGGTTCTTTGAAGAACTTTGGAAGAAAAGTCAACTCAACTCCTCCAAGTTACAAGATCGTTACGTGTAGTATTTAGTTGCATTTGTAGCGTTTTAATATGTTTTAAGTAGTTTTCTCATGTTTTGTAAAAGTCTAGGGGCTAAATATGCAACAATGGCAAAGTTAAGAGAAGCCCTAGCCCCTAGCTTATAAATAGATCTCATAAGCCTCATTTGAGAGGTTGGTTAGTTTTGGGGTAAGTTTTAGGGTTGGAAAGTTTTAGGGTTAGTCTTAGGGTTGTTGAAGGTTGGTCCTCATAGTAGTAGGAGTAGTGTAGTTTTATTTTTATGAAGTCATATTTTTATTTTACTTTCTCTCTCTAGCTTTATCTTTCTAAAAATATTTAATTTTTATTTGTTAAATTCATGTTTTTATTGGTGGGATTTAAAGTTTATGGTTAAACTAGGTTGTTTAGTAATAAATTTGGTGAAAAACATTAGTTTTTAGGCTTTATTTTGGATCAAAATGGTGTTTTGTTACGGTTTTATCGAGTTAGTAATTGAAATTTTCGAGTTTGGTTGTTTGTTTTATCGAGTTAGAGTATATATAAGATTATCGAGTTACATTTTTTGCAATAATTCATATCGAGTTACATTTTTCAATTCAGGGACCTTATAGCAAATATTTTTTTTAATATAAAACTCAAAGATATCATCGAGTTTGGTTTTAGTTTGTTTTTATGGAGTTACAAAAAATATCGAGTTAGGGACTTAATAGAAATTGTTAGTAAAGTACATTTTTTTTATTATCGAGTTTGGTGTTTTGCAAAAACAGATTTCGAATACGTTTTTTTTATTTTATCGAGTTAGGTTTTTAACTAGAGACTTAAATGCAATTTTTCGAGTTTCATTTTCCAGATTAGGGACCTAAATGCAAAAGAAAATAAAAATGAAAACTATCGAGTTTGGATAAAAATATATATACCGAGTTTGATATTTTCGATTACCGAGTTTGATAAAAAAAAAACTTTCAACTTTGAATTTTTTTTTAGTTTACCGAGTTTGGTTTTTGAAACTATCGAGTTTGAGTTTTATTTTTAGTACCGAGTTTGAATTTTTTTTTTACTTTTTATTTTATTTTTTTATTTTTTATTCAAGTTTCATTTCTTATGGTGAGTTAGCTAAGATTATTGAGTTAGATAATCTATACCTCATCGTTTATCGAGTGAGGTTCTCTTATGCTTTTTGCTTAGGCGAAACTCTGCCGAATTTTATTTTGGCTTATCTAGTTTGTTTCTTTTATCGAGTCTTTTTCTTTTATCAAGTAACTTTATCTTATTAATATGAGTTTCGAGTAGTTTATTTGTGTTTGCTTAGTGGCACGAGTTTGTGAGTTAAGTGTGGACATAAAAGAAGATTGTGATTAATAATTAGTGAGATTATTTAGATTTGTAGTTTTATTATTTGAAGGGCAAAAGCCGAAGAATAATCAAATTTCAAATCTAGCAATTATTTTCTTTTTAAAGGATTATTTTCAAAATAAACCAACTTTGTGAGAAAATAGTCTTGTTTAAGGAAAATAATTCGTCGTCAACCCTTAGTCCACACTTGATGAACTTATTCACGTCGCTTAGCAAACATATTGTTTTTAAAAGTCTTTTCACGTTTTAGTTTTCTTTCTTTGTTTTAAATCTCTTATTGTTTTATTATTGTTTTTTTAATTGCTATTTCATTTCCTTTAGAATAAAAACTCTAAAAATTCTCAATTATATTTTCTCATTCACTTCACAATCACGCGACTCAAGCCGACTCAATCGCCGTCTTACCTTCGTTGGGAAAACGACCCGGGGAACATACTTTCACGAGCATTTCTTCGGTAAAACAAACCTATACACTCAAAAACGATTAAATCAAAATGCCGCCGCTGCCGGGGAAGGTTTGAAACGAGAGCGTCGTACTTGTATCGTTTGTTGGTGATTTGAAGACCCTTATCCCAAGAAGTTATCGTTTTTTGTAAATATTCTCAAATAATAATAATAATAATAATAATAATAATAATAATAATAATAATAATAATAATAATAATAATAATAATAATAATAATAATAATAATAATAATAATAATAATAATAAAAGTATAAAAAGGTAAAGAGATTATAATTTTAAGTTTCTTTAAAAAAAAAAAAAAAAAAAAATCCAAAAATATATTTTTTTTCTTTTTCATATTTGATTTTCACTTTTATTTTTGATTTGTTTTTATGATACGTAAAAACTAAAAATAATCTTCTTATCTTCTTAACATTTGATTCTTTTTCTTAAACCCTCTTACGTTTAATTCTTATGGATCCGATTTGTTTAAATTGTGGAGAACCGTTCTTCGGAGGGTTGTGTGTGTGGTGTACGTGCAACCAATGTGGTGACAATATTCATGATGGCGTTTGTTTGAATTGTAATTCTCACACGTATGATCAAAATTCGTTCAACAATTCGTCAAACATTCCCAATTTCTATACACCACCATCACCTTCGTTTTATTGTTATATTTGTGGAAAACCATCCGAAGAAGGAATGTCGTGTGGGCGATGTTTTTGTGATGTATGTGGATACACCGATTGTATGTGCTATGCTCCGAATGCTGATACGTCTTTCGATTACAATCCGAGCTTTGATTGTTATCCTCAAAATGATTTTTATGAGCCAAATTCGTATTACAATGGTGATTCATTTCAAAATACATTGAGTTTTGAACATTGTGGTGGATCGTTTGAAAATTCTTATCATGAACCTAATTCTTGTTACGATTCTAATGGTTTTTACCAACCCCCACAAACTTCCAATTTTAATAATGATATTTTGGAAATTAAATCAATGATCGATAAGTTGAAAGAGATGGTGACTAGTCGTATGACATCTACTCCCGAGCCTAATGAGAGATCGATGGAAGAACCTCTTACCGAAGAAAGAAAATTCTAATTTTGTGAGTGTTGTTTGTATGATGATAGTTCCACGATTACGATCAATCTAAATCCTCAAAATGATTCTATCTCTTCTCCCGTGGAACCCGTGGACTCTCTAATAATAGGGGACGAGCCTCTTAACACTATTCCGGCAACGGAATCTGACGAATTCAATGAGTCTAGTGTTGAGAACCTCGTTCCAATCCAAAGTGAGTTCGGGGAAAATTCTAACGGTGATTCTGAAATTGTTTCCGATTCTTTCCATCCTTCTTTCACACCGGTTGAAGGGAGTGATGTCGTTTTAGATGAGATCGAGGCATTTCTTGCTAATGATTCTATTCCGATAATGATTGACGATTCTAATTTTGATCCGGAGGGGGATATTCGTTTACTTAAAGAATTATTGAATGCAGAACCGTCAACTTCTCTCCCTCCGATGAGCAATGAAGATGTTGTTGAAGTGGAAAGTTATTCCGATTCTCACAATGAGTATACTACGAGTGATAAAGATTCTTGTGGAGATATCGATGATATTGATGAAGATGATGATGCGGAAATTCAAGATGAAACTCTTCGTGAGAAATTATCCAAAGTTTATCTTCTTATTTCTAAGATCGAGGCGTTGAATGATCCTCCGATTTCTTCTCCTATTGTGACACCCCCAAAATTTTACAACGCAGCGGAATACCAATTTGGGTGTCACTTCATAGTTAAAACACACAAGTTACATAAAACGACCTCAAAAGAGACGTTTAATAAAATGTCACATTCGATTTGATAAATCAGAGTACAAAGGTCCCAACAATTTCTTTTTAAAACTTAAGTTACAAGAATTAAAACATCACACATATATGTATTTTAAAGATAAAAAGTTATCGAATGTGTAGAAAACAAGTCTTTCAATATTTGATATCCACGCGACTCCGATTGCTCCCAATGCTCAACTAGCCAATAATACCTGAGAAAATACATGCTAAAAAGTCAACATAAAGTTGAGTGAATTCATAGAGTTTAATATGTAAGCAGTTGAATACAAGTGTTATTCAGTTTAAAAGAAGTTGGGCTACACCCGTAATTAAGTTGACATGTAACAAATACAAGTCGGGAAATAAGATTTATAGCATTGAGCTCATGAAACTGAACCTTGACCTAGTTTAAATGCCCCTCACAAGGTATTCAATTGCCATTTACCTCAATTCTCAATATTATATGTCCGTTTGACCCACAGTTGTCAAATGAGCGCTACTCACCCGGACAGGCCCGCCAGGTAGAGCTGGCATAACAGATTACACGAACCTGTTAAGACACGAACCTGTTAAGGTCAAACACGAACACGACCTGTTAGCTTATCGTGTCATTTTTTTCAAACACGAACACGACACGAAAATAAACAGGTTAACCTGTTAAGACCTGTTAAGAACCTGTTAACATGCATATGACCAAATCCCATGATACAATAACCTGTTAACATGCATATGACCTGTTAAGAACCTGAACCTGTTAAGAACCTGAACCTGTTAAGAACTTGAACATGAAACATACAACAGCCTGCACTTGAACTCTTGAAGATGCAAAAGTTCATACATAATGCAAAAGTGCATACAATTTCCAGGACCCACAGAACATGAAACATACATCACAAATCTTAAGTCTTAACTAATACATAAATACATAATGATAATAATCCTTAACAATACGAAGTGGGATTGTTGACATTATATCTTTCAGTGAGCTCTTCAATTTTGACGCCTTTACTCGTATCTTCCATTTTAAATCTGAAAAGTCAAAAGAGTAAATATTAGAAAATGGTCCAGTCTCTACTTGGTGCTACAAATATATCAAGGTATATCACTTATGAATATTTTATCAACATGTGAAAATGGTCCAGTCTCTACTTGGTGCTACAAATGGTCCAGTCTCTACTTGGTGCTACAAATATATCAAGGTATATCACTTATGAATACTTTATCAACATGTGAATACTTTACTCGTATCTTGTCCTGTGTAACTAAGACAGTCAAGAGCTGGTTTTGAGCCATAATTTAAATTGATATAGCAGCTGTATTTAACTTACTTAACTTACTGCTTTTATGCTTAAAATAAACAGATACATAGAAAAGTAAGCACCTTAAGTGAGTCGGGATTGTTGACTGAGTTTGAAGCACCTGATTCAGGACCACCATCAAGCGACATCGACATTATATCTTCAGCGAGCTCTTCAAGAGGAACGTCATTTGAAAATGCTAAAATACCAGTCACTAATCACTATACTTTTTATATGAAATATCTCAAGTAGATCAACTAAATCTTATACCAAAACCATATATGGGTCGAGTGTCGAGTGTCGAGTGTCGACAACAATAAACAAGAATGAGATAAACATATATGAGATAAACAAATAAACAAGAATGAGAATATGAGATAAACAATTAAACATATATGGGACTATGGCCTCACTGCTCACACCATTACAAAGATATTAATATATCAGACTGTAATTAAGATATTAATTAAAGAAAAAAAGTTGAGATATTAATTAAAGAAAAAAAGTTATATATATTAAGTTTTTTATTACCAGCTGATGAGGTTTGGGGATGTATCTAGGTATACATCGTCTCATTATTATTTGCCATTTGAGTTTAAGGCTCTAGATCGCTCCTGAAGCTGCTTGTAAACTTTTGATACACTCGTTTAATCATAACAACTCTAAGTTTCATAACTGATAATTTTCACAACACAAATCATAGAGAAGTACTCTAGTCTATGGGTCGACTGTGAGATTGAGCAAATGATATAAACAATTAAACAATTAACCAAAAATACCCAAACATATATGAGAATATGAGATAAACATATAAACAAGAATGAGATAAACATATCAATCGACAACTGAGCAGCTCTTTGAAATTAAAAAATGATATATACGATTTGAGATAAACATACAATTAAAAATGATATATACGATTTGAGATAAACATACAACGATTTTGAGCTGCTTACTTCATTAGTGATTGAGATTTGAGATTTTGAGCTGCTTACTTTATTTTAGGACTGAGGGTAAATGTTTGGTCCGTTGCTTTTTTTCTTTGGAGGCGGATGGATAAGAGTCTTAGTATTTTAGGGTTTTTAATTATATATATATATATATATATATATATATATATATATATATATATATATATATATATATATATATATATATATATATATATATATATATTATAATATTAACAGGTCACTAACAGGTCTTAACAGGTCTGACCTGTTAAGACACGAAACCTGTTAAGGTTAAGACACGAACCTGTTAAGAACAGGTCGTGTCGTGTCGTGTTAACAGGTTTCGTGTCAAAATTGCCAGCCCTACCGCCAGGCCAAATATGCAAATCTATAATATTAGCGTTTACGCACGTAATTAACGGTTCATGAAATTAGGGGCTTGCTGGCAGGGTACTCAATGTCTATAATTATGTAATCATGAAACTACTTGTATTCCGTTTGTAAAACTAGCATGTATCCCCCTCGCGAGGTTTATAAAACGTTTAAGTAAGTAAAGGCGAGGCTATGAACTCACCTTGGAAGGTAGCGACGTAAGTAACACAATGGTACCAAAGAGTATGGAAGAACAGAGTAGCACATTTGATGTCAAGGATTAGAGCACAACGATATAGAATTTGCATAACCTAAAGAATATAAGTTTGTCTCAAGATATGACAATGCGGAAAGTAATCGATACGTATAAGTTTTAAAAGATGGAGTGTTTTAGTTTTCGTGGAATATTTGTATCAATATTTGTAAAAAGTTTAGTATCTCATTCGTGTGGTGGTATGAAGTCATAGACTCAAGATAAACGCACGCCAAAGCATAAAACATATAGCATATGCATACAAGGTAAATAAACACGTAAGAATCTATTAAGCAATTAGGCAAAAGATATGAGGATGGTTAAGTTTATTAAAATCCAACGATGTCAAATGAGTAGTTTAATAATCCCAAACCCAATATTAATAATCCTTGTCCGACATCATATATGTACATGTATATATTTAGTCCATTAAGGTTTATATGTTTAGCCGTTACAAGTTATAAGTTAACCCATTTTAGCCAAATAAGTTAATAAGCCGAGCAAGATATATTCAATATTACATAAGTTTAATGATAAGCAATATATAATAAGCTTAACTAAAAATTCACTAATGTGTCCAAAATATGCGCAAGCCACAATAGTCACATAAGCCGACACTAAAGCTAAATTCAAACATGATACATACACTTATATATGCTGTAAAATCGGAAACCAAACACCCTTAAACATGCTGAAAAATTAGCAACCAAACACCCTTAAACATGCTGAAAAATCAGCATCTACACACCATTATATATGCTGATTTTCAGCAGCAAATACGCCCCATGTAGGGCTGTTTTGCAGCATATAAACACCTTAGTTGGACCAGAGAATTCAGCAGCAAAACACCCCATTTCATGCAGAAAATTAAGCAAATAAACACGCCCATGTTGCGGCCGTTTGGCAGCCACCAAACGCATCATTTAGTGCAGGAAATTAGGCATACAAACACACCTATTTATGCAGAAAATTAAGTAACAAAACGCACCCTCTTGGGCCTGTTTGGTTCCTCGGCTCACAATAAACACAACCCCCTTGGGTTTATCATTAACCGAACCCATTACCGAAATAAATAAACCATAATCCAAATAAGCTTGAAATAAGCAAACCATGACCACTAGAAACCCAACTGGGTCGACTGAAAACTAATCGGGTTCGACCCGACCCGAAATCAACACATATCAAGTAAACCACTTATGCTTCATCTTCAAAAATCAAAACTAGAAAGAACTAAGTATATCATATAACCATCACAAGACTCACCCCATATCAATTAAGAAATTCAAAGTTTAAATAAGCAATCTTAACTCAAGTAACCTTTAAGCCTATTCAAATAAGCAAAAGAGAACAAGAAGAAAATGAAACAAAACAAGCCAAACACCACGTGTGGTGTGGCTGTGGTCGCGATCCAAGACAAATGAACACACCCTTGTGTGACTCTCGGTGATGGGTCAAAGACCAGACCAAACCAAGCGCCCTTATCAGATTATTACATTGAGACCAAGATTAAAACAAATGAGTGAAACCCAATCCAATATACCAATAAGCATAATAACAAGCAGTTACAATGAGTCAAAACAAATAAACAACCTGTATATATTTTTACCACATGAGTTTGCTAAGAAAACGTTTAATCAAATTTTACATCCACGAAAACTTTAACAATCGGTTTTTAAAATAAAAAGAGAATGACGAGATGGATGTGTGATGACTTACAACTTATCAAAAGCTGAAGTGAGATGAGGTGGTGGAGGTGGCGGCACACGACTCAAACAAACCCCAGTTACAACCTTGGCTCCTCTTGATGGTGATGGCAATGGTGTCGACTGGCGAGAATGAGAGAGAGAAGAAGAAGATGATCTTCTCTTGTTCTTTGTTTGCATCGAAAGAGAGAGAGAAGCAAGAGATCTGGTATTTGATTTGTATGAAAAGAAAGTGAAGTAGTGGTTGAGCATGTATACATGTGTACAAGTTATCAGGAGTTTGACAACACATCACGCACCACATGGGTGTGTCGTTATAAACAAGGAAATGGTGTAACTATTTTGTTTATTTTTAAGTGTATACCCGGTATCACGGGTATGCTTGGTCCGTAAAATATAAAAGAAACCCGAAAATTTGTGTTTATGGAAAACGTTTTTATAAAATAATAAATTTTTTTTTAAAGGAAAACTTCATTCAAAACACCGAGCAAGTCCTCAAATCAAGGACCGCCCACACCACCAATTACAACATGTACAAAGGGTATTTAACCCAATCGTTCCAATCAAGCCTGCAACTATTCGATCTATATTTCAGCCAGATATAGGACAAAGATTTAACTACCGCCACTACCTCTATCACCTTAGGATCAAAGTTCTGAAAAACAACCTTGTTACGTTCTTTCCATATGGCCCAACATGTAATCATAATGATACCTCGAGCGATCTTCTTTCCCTTGCCTGAATCCGAGACCGAATCTAGCCAATCCAATAATTCAGCAACTGAACTAAAAGCAGTAGGGGAAAACTTGCACCACCTTCCGATTTTGCTCCAAACCTCGAAGGAAAATCTACAAGAAACAAAAATGTGGTTCACCGATTCATCCGCATCACCACACATCGGACAGGTAGAGGAAGGAAGAGCAATCTTCCTTTTAACTAATTCCAATCGTGTCGGTACTTTCTCTTTTTCTATCCTCCAAACAAGGATGTTGACTTTAATCGGAACCCAACTCACCCACCTCATCCTCTGCCCTGTTTGTCCCTGCAAATTCTGTCTAAAAGCAGCCTTCACTGCAGCGACTGAAAATTCCGAGCTGTGATCCCAGCACCACCGATCACTGTTGCTGTTTAGACGAACACTGGACAGCATGTATAACACATCTTGAATCTCAGAAATGCCTTCCACTGAATGTGCGCACAACTTCCAACTTTCGCTAATCAAAGTATGCTCACCATCATCTTTTAACCGACGGTTCACAGTGACATTCTTATCCTTGTCCAGCAAAAATAAAGTCGGCCATCTGTCCGCTAAAGGAGTATTACCAAACCATTTATCTTTCCAGAACATAATTCTTTGACCATTACCAATCTGACAAGTGATTAAATCCTCAATGCTTCTACCGTCAAAACAAATCTTTCCCAAGACATTCACTAACGATTTCCAAACGCCGGGGAGATCTTTTTTAACCGGAAGAAACTTCCACTTGTTCCGACCTCCATGAATACTAAGGATGACCTTTCTCCACATACCATTGTGCTCTGTTTTAAACCGCCAAGCCCACTTCACGAGCAAAGCCGAATTCACTTCGGACATTTTTGAAATACCCAAACCCCCTAGCTTTTTAGGTCTCGTAACCTCCTCCCACGCAACCCAATAGATACCCTTACCTTCTTTGCTACCTGTCCAAAGGAATTTCCTCATCAATCTCTCTATTCTTTCAATCACCAAACAAGGCGCTTTGAATAACGACAAATAATAAACCGGTAGGCTTAATAAATAACTTATTTTAATATGTTTATTAAAATACTTTATGATAATTAAATATAAAATTAATTATTATCATGTCAGTACGCGCTGTGTGTAGTTTTTCACTTATTGCGAGATAATTTATCGTTTCCAAATCAAATGAGTGAAAAAAAATGTTTTTGAAAATGAAATATGAGTAATAATGATTATAATTTATTATAAAATAAGTCTGGAAAATTACGGGTGCGTGTCACGACGTACGCGGTTAAACTCTATCAGTAAATCTAATTTACTTAAAATAAGATAATTAGTAATTGTAAATAGTAAAATAATGACATGAAAATTTTGAAATGTCACAGCACGTACCCCTTAATAGAGCGACGTCCCGGCGCTCAATTCGTCTTAATCACCTGACAGTTCACTTGAGAAAAGATAAGGATACTTGTAAGGATTGAAGTTTAGAATAACTAACGACGTGGTTTAATTCTCGTCGTCTAAGGAGAATTTTAAACTATTCATTCTTGATAAAAATGGTGTTCATAATAGAGATAAAATAGGTTCAAGAATCACTTTTGGTCGTTTTATAGATTTTTAGGATGGATGTATGTATAAAAAAAACCATGTTGAAACTCGGGTTTATGGTTGTGATTGTAGAAGGTCTATTTTCAAATCTTTGGGAATAATTAGTTAAAACAAAGTTTAAATCAGTCATATCCTTAAGACGTGATTAAAATATGATGTATAAAACATGTAATTTGAAAGATAGGGCATGGTGTCATTATAAATATAAGTTATGATTTTTACAAATGAGGGTAGTTAGAACCGACTCTTTAACTTAAGAAGGTCATTTTGGTAATTTAAACACTTGTGAAATATTTGTAAAATTTTCATGAAGATGCATAATTTTTTTTTTTTTTTTTTTTTTTTTTTTTAGAAGCCCATGGAGGTGCTTAATGCATTTTGTGCTCGGGATTTTGACCAAGTAACAAGATAGCAACGAAGATAGAATAAGTGATAGAAATCACCTAATGTGTAAGCAATGGTATGAGGGAATGAATTAAATGTCGTGAGGGTCCTGAAAGGAAAGGATAGAACAAAAGTGTTTGCGATAAGACAATAGGAGACAAGGAATTTATCAAGTCGTCAATTCGTGAAAGCGGATAATAGTACATTATTATTAGCTTATCAAGCTCGCGGCGGTCGATACAAAATCGGAAAATTCCACATAACAAATTACGAGTCGAGAGGAGTTCATAGCCCAAAAAAAAATGATTCGTACACACGCTATGGTGGATACACATAAGCCCACTCATTCATAACTCGTCACTTACATAAAGAGGCGTCCCAATCCATGTAAGTGATGATTTATGAATTTATGGTTCGGCGGTTTATAATTTCCTTATTCAAATGAAGAAGCGTCCCAATTCATTTTAATAAGACGATTATAAATCATCCTACTTAAGTATGTCCGTCACAAAACATAATACACAATAAGATCAAGTGCTACAATAAATAAAAGGATGCCCAACTAACAACATGATTCATCAAAATCGTGAGAAGTAACGAGAATAATAATATGACATTAGTCAATCGCATTCCCAAAGGTAAATGCCAAGGGATGGCACGATCCGAGATGACAAGTTAAGGTTGTACTCCCATCAATTGGAAGATTTCAAAAGAATAGATAACGAAAACAACATACTGATTCAAGTGCATGAGAAGAATATTCACACTCAGAGTTGAACAATAAAATAACTAGTGCAATTGACAAAGTACACCGAATGTCAATATCATCAAAAGGAAATAAAGTAAAGTAGCGAAAATGTTTCAGAGATTACCGCATCAATTATAAAAGGTTAAAGTAAACGAACTCATTAATACATATCATAGTACTACACACATGTGTAAGAATTTGAGAAGAGAGTAACACATATATATACGGGTATCCTTATACAATACTAGTATCGACGTTCGAGGGAGAAAATAAGAAAATATGAAGTACACGATAATCGGAGTTGTTAGCGTATAAATAACCGACCGATATAAAGTAAATAGGTATGACATCATAAGATAGGCATGAAAGAGCGAAATCATGACTAGGGGATATACTCATTATTCATCTAATATAAGTATGGATGCAAAATAGAGCATATAAGTTACCTGGGAGCAAGCGTGCGCGGATATCGAACAATGGTGAAAGACTTAAAAAAAATTGAAAATCAGTTATAGTTTAGGTTTTGAAAACGACCTAATTCGCTATAACTAATGCTCTGATGCCATTCTGTGACACCCCCAAAATTTTACAACGCAGCGGAATACCAATTTGGGTGTCACTTCATAATTAAAACACACAAGTTACATAAAACGACCTCAAAAGAGACGTTTAATAAAATGTCACATTCGATTTGATAAATCAGAGTACAAAGGTCCCAACAATTTCTTTTTAAAACTTAAGTTACAAGAATTAAAACATCACACATATATGTATTTTAAAGATAAAAAGTTATCGAATGTGTAGAAAACAAGTCTTTCAATATTTGATATCCACGCGACTCCGATTGCTCCCAATGCTCAACTAGCCAATAATACCTGAGAAAATACATGCTAAAAAGTCAACATAAAGTTGAGTGAATTCATAGAGTTTAATATGTAAGCAGTTGAATACAAGTATTATTCAGTTTAAAAGAAGTTGGGCTACACCCGTAATTAAGTTGTCATGTAACAAATACAAGTCGGGAAATAAGATTTATAGCATTGAGCTCATGAAACCGAACCTTGACCTAGTTTAAATGCCCCTCACAAGGTATTCAATTGCCATTTACCTCAATTCTCAATATTATATGTCCGTTTGACCCACATTTGTCAAATGAGCGCTACTCACCCGGACAGGCCCGCCAGACCAAATATGCATATCTATAATATTAGCGTTTACGCACGTAATTAACGGTTCATGAAATTAGGGACTTGCTGGCAGGGTACTCAATGTCTATAATTATGTAATCATGAAACTACTTGTATTCCGTTTGTAAAACTAGCATGTATCCCCCTCGCGAGGTTTATAAAACGTTTAAGTAAGTAAAGGCGAGGCTATGAACTCACCTTGGAAGGTAGCGACGTAAGTAACACAATGGTACCAAAGAGTATGGAAGAACAGAGTAGCACAGTTGATGTCAAGGATTAGAGCACAACGATATAGAATTTGCATAACCTAAAGAATATAAGTTTGTCTCAAGATATGACAATGCGGAAAGTAATCGATACGTATAAGTTTTAAAAGATGGAGTGTTTTAGTTTTCGTGGAATATTTGTATCAATGTTTGTAAAAAGTTTAGTATCTCATTCGTGTGGTGGTATGAAGTCATAGACTCAAGATAAACGCACGCCAAAGCATAAAACATATAGCATATGCATACAAGGTAAATAAACATGTAAGAATCAATTAAGCAATTAGGCAAAAGATATGAGGATGGTTAAGTTTATTAAAATCCAACGATGTCAAATGAGTAGTTCAAATGGACATCATATATGTACATGTATATATTTAGTCCATTAAGGTTTATATGTTTAGCCGTTACAAGTTATAAGTTAACCCATTTTAGCCAAATAAGTTAATAAGCCGAGCAAGATATATTCAATATTACATAAGTTTAATGATAAGCAATATATAATAAGCTTAACTAAAAATTCACTAATGTGTCCAAAATATGCGCAAGCCACAATAGTCACATAAGCCGACACTAAAGCTAAATTCAAACATGATACATACACTTATATATGCTGTAAAATCGGAAACCAAACACCCTTAAACATGCTGAAAAATTAGCAACCAAACACCCTTAAACATGCTGAAAAATCAGCATCTACACACCATTATATATGCTGATTTTCAGCAGCAAATACGCCCCATGTAGGGCTGTTTTGCAGCATATAAACACCTTAGTTGGACCAGAGAATTCAGCAGCAAAACACCCCATTTCATGCAGAAAATTAAGCAAATAAACACGCCCATGTTGCGGCCGTTTGGCAGCCACCAAACGCATCATTTAGTGCAGGAAATTAGGCATACAAACACACCTATTTATGCAGAAAATTAAGTAACAAAACGCACCCTCTTGGGCCTGTTTGGTTCCTCGGCTCACAATAAACACAACCCCCTTGGGTTTATCATTAACCGAACCCATTACCGAAACAAATAAACCATAATCCAAATAAGCTTGAAATAAGCAAACCATGACCACTAGAAACCCAACTGGGTCGACTGAAAACTAATCGGGTTTGACCCGACCCGAAATCAACACATATCAAGTAAACCACTTATGCTTCATCTTCAAAAATCAAAACTAGAAAGAACTAAGTATATCATATAACCATCACAAGACCCACCCCATATCAATTAAGAAATTCAAAGTTTAAATAAGCAATCTTAACTCAAGTAACCTTTAAGCCTATTCAAATAAGAAAAAGAGAACAAGAAGAAAATGAAACAAAACAAGACAAACACCACGTGTGGTGTGGCTGTGGTCGCGACCCAAGACAAACGAACACACCCTTGTGTGACTCTCGGTGATGGGTCAAAGACCAGACCAAACCAAGCGCCCTTATCAGATTATTACATTGAGACCAAGATTAAAACAAATGAGTGAAACCCAATCCAATATACCAATAAGCATAATAACAAGCAGTTACAATGAGTCAAAACAAATAAACAACCTGTATATATTTTTACCACACGAGTTTGCTAAGAAAACGTTTAATCAAATTTTACATCCACGAAAACTTTAACAATCGGTTTTTAAAATAAAAAGAGAATGACGAGATGGATGTGTGATGACTTACAACTTATCAAAAGCTGAAGTGAGATGAGGTGGTGGAGGTGGCGGCACACGACTCAAACAAACCCCAGTTACAACCTTGGCTCCTCTTGATGGTGATGGCAATGGTGTCGACTGGCGAGAATGAGAGAGAGAAGAAGAAGATGATCTTCTCTTGTTCTTTGTTTGCATCGAAAGAGAGAGAGAAGCAAGAGATCTGGTATTTGATTTGTATGAAAAGAAAGTGATGTAGTGGTTGAGCATGTATACATGTGTACAAGTTATCAGGAGTTTGACAACACATCACGCACCACATGGGTGTGTCGTTATAAACAAGGAAATGGTGTAACTATTTTGTTTATTTTTAAGTGTATACCCGGTATCACGGGTATGCTTGGTCCGTAAAAATATAAAAGAAACCCGAAAATTTGTGTTTATGGAAAACGTTTTTATAAAATAATAAATAACTTATTTTAATATGTTTATTAAAATAATTTATGATAATTAAACATAAAATTAATTATTATCATGTCAGTACGCGCTGTGTGTAGTTTTTCACTTATTGCGAGATAATTTATCGTTTCCAAATCAAATGAGTGAAAAAAAAATGTTTTTGAAAATGAAATATGAGTAATAATGATTATAATTTATTATAAAATAAGTCTGTAAAATTACGGGTGCGTGTCACGAAGTATGCGGTTAAACTCTATCAGTAAATCTAATTTACTTAAAATAAGATAATTAGTAATTGTAAATAGTAAAATAATGACATGAAATTTTTGAAATGTCACAGCACGTACCCCTTAACAGAGCGACGTCCCGGCGCTCAATTCGTCTTAATCACCTGACAGTTCACTTAAGAAAAGATAAGGGTACTTGTAAGGATTGAAGTTTAGAATAACTAACGACGTGGTTTAATTCTCGTCGTCTAAGGAGAATTTTAAACTATTCATTCTTGATAAAAATGGTGTTCATAATTGAGATAAAATAGGTTCAAGAATCACTTTTGGTCGTTTTATAGATTTTTAGGATGGATGTATGTATAAAAAAAAACCATGTTGAAACTCGGGTTTATGGTTGTGATTGTAGAAGGTCTATTTTCAAATCTTTGGGAATAATTAGTTAAAACAAAGTTTAAATCAGTCATATCCTTAAGACGTGATTAAAATATGATGTATAAAACATGTAATTTGAAAGATAGGGCATGGTGTCATTATAAATATAAGTTATGGTTTTTACAAATGAGGGTAGTTAGAACCGACTCTTTAACTTAAGAAGGTCATTTTGGTAATTTAAACACTTGTGAAATATTTGTAAAATTTTCATGAAGATGCATAATTTTATTTTGTTTTTTTTTTATTTTTTTTTATAGAAGCCCATGGAGGTGCTTAATGCATTTTGTGCTCGGGATTTTGACCAAGTAACAAGATAGCAACGAAGATAGAATAAGTGATAGAAATCACCTAATGTGTAAGCAATGGTATGAGGGAATGAATTAAATGTCGTGAGGGTCCTGAAAGGAAAGGATAGAACAAAAGTGTTTGCGATAAGACAATAGGAGACAAGGAATTTATCAAGTCGTCAATTCGTGAAAGCGGATAATAGTACATTATTATTAGCTTATCAAGCTCGCGGCGGTCGATACAAAATCGGAAAATTCCACATAACAAATTACGAGTCGAGAGGAGTTCATAGCCCAAAAAAAAATGATTCGTACACACGCTATGGTGGATACACATAAGCCCACTCATTCATAACTCGTCACTTACATAAAGAGGCGTCCCAATCCATGTAAGTGATGATTTATGAATTTATGGTTCGGCGGTTTATAATTTCCTTATTCAAATGAAGAAGCGTCCCAATTCATTTCAATAAGACGATTATAAATCATCCTACTTAAGTATGTCCGTCACAAAACAGAATACACAATAAGATCAAGTGCTACAATAAATAAAAGGATGCCCAACTAACAACATGATTCATCAAAATCGTGAGAAGTAACGAGAATAATAATATGACATTAGTCAATCGCATTCCCAAAGGTAAATGCCAAGGGATGGCACGATCCGAGATGACAAGTTAAGGTTGTACTCCCATCAATTGGAAGATTTCAAAAGAATAGATAACGAAAACAACATACTGATTCAAGTGCATGAGAAGAATATTCACACTCAGAGTTGAACAATAAAATAACTAGTGCAATTGACAAAGTACACCGAATGTCAATATCATCAAAAGGAAATAAAGTAAAGTAGCGAAAATGTTTCAGAGATTACCGCATCAATTATAAAAGGTTAAAGTAAACGAACTCATTAATACATATCATAGTACTACACACATGTGTAAGAATTTGAGAAGAGAGTAACACATATATATACGGGTATCCTTATACAATACTAGTATCGACGTTCGAGGGAGAAAATAAGAAAATATGAAGTACACGATAATCGGAGTTGTTAGCGTATAAATAACCGACCGATATAAAGTAAATAGGTATGACATCATAAGATAGGCATGAAAGAGCGAAATCATGACTAGGGGATATACTCATTATTCATCTAATATAAGTATGGATGCAAAATAGAGCATATAAGTTACCTGGGAGCAAGCGTGCGCGGATATCAAACAATGGTGAAAGACTTAAAAAAAATTGAAAATCAGTTATAGTTTAGGTTTTGAAAACGACCTAATTCGCTATAACTAATGCTCTGATGCCATTCTGATCATGATGATCCTGTGCTTGATATTTTACCCACCTAACCCACCCATGATTCTGAACTTTAATTTGCTTTTATCATCTGGGTGTTTTATCCGTTCTTTGCTTATCCCCTCATTTCTTCACTTTTCCACTCCACCGGGAGTGAGGATACCGTTTTTGACCCCGGCATCTCCGTTTATGCCGGTTGTCCGTTTTATCTGCTCTCCCCAAGGACGAATTAATTCGGGGATCGAGTCAAGCTCATCTGACTCGGTGAACAAAAACAAGCGCTTCGTGGGAGGCACCCCATGCTTATCCAATTTCATTTTCTTAATTTTCTATTTTCTTAAGTAACGTGACGTGAGGGGGGCGACCCAAACTCGTGTTTTCGTGGTTGTTTATGAATGTTCAGGAATTTCCCCGAAGTTTGAGGACTCTCGTGCTCGTGGTTTGTAGTTCTCTCCACTCGAGTCCCATTCTTCGCTGCTCTTTCGGAAATACACCATATCCAAAATCTTATCGACTAACATTTATCTCTTGGCATACTTAATAAACGGCCTTAGATTTTACGTAGGATTACCCGTACCTTTAAAACATTGAGGACAATGTTTCGCTTTAGTCTGGGGGGGGGGGGGTGAATCTTTGATTTGATTTAACCTGTACCATCGTCTGAGCTGTTAACTTACGCAACTCTGTTTTCCACCAAAAATTTTAATTTTTGTCACCACTTTTTATATAAAAAAAAAATGATGAAAAAAAAAGAAAAAATATATATGATATGAATAATAAGTTTTGACACCTTGTTTTGACTTTCCTACCGGCGAGAGTAGAAATAAATGTTTCGACTTGACCGGGCGTGTTGAGCCCTAGCTCGTCTCCCTTAACCAATATAATCAAAAGATTATGGCTAAGCATCCGCGGATCTCATTATTTGGGATTTTAAATTTGCGGAGATCGAGGAATGATAGAGTTTATTTAGAAGTTTCGTGCTATAGACAGATCGCATTACTGGGATTTAAAAAACCCACGAGAGGTACTTGTGGCCTCCTTGTTCCCACAAGCTTGCACACCAATATATAATAGATGTCTAGGATTAATTAAGGGTATACGGTTTGGGCAATACTTAGTTTTTTCTCGTTCCCAACAAAATCTCTGCATACGGGGGTTTGGTACACATAGGGGTACTGCCAGTGTTACGGTAAAATAGACTATTGCATCTTGCCGGTTCGCAACCGATGTTGTGATCTTAATAAAGGCCGTAGGACTTGGGGTTTGGCATATGATTATGAATATCAATAATAATAGTCCAAAGCCAAATAAAAAGGCAGAGGAATCTAAAGCTACAAAAAGCAGCAGATAGAAATCCAAAGTCATAATAAAGCTCTTACATCTTGGCGGCTTATAAACCGTTGACTGTAAAAGAATAAAGGACTAAGGACCAAAGTATTATTAAAGTGCTTATGATTATGCAAAAATGCCAAGCTTCGACTCCGGGGGTTTCCCTAATAAAAAGCTTCCGTTTCGGGTATCAAACATGGTATGTCTCGGTCGTAAATAAAAAGGGAGCCCCTACAAATCGTGTTAAATCAGAGACCTTCATGTGGACCCGATTTCTGTATGCAGGGGTTTTCGAGGGAAAGTTTGGAAACTACTTAGCGTTCAAATTTTGTGCTCTTATCGGACTAACAAATATCGAAACGAGAAAATATGAAGCAATTCATTTCTCACAAATTAAAATCTTGAGATACAAAACTTAGGACCTGGGAACAAGAGGTAATACACAATTAACTTTTGTAGGCAGTGTTAGCATCTAACTTCTGGATAAACAATGACCTCGATTTTACGCTTAGTTTGGGGGCTTGTGAAAAATCAAGGATGACGATTTTTATCCGTATGGTCTCTTCTCTGTGAGAAGTGTTTCTACTCGTTGACCCAGAAAGTTATCAACAGATAAGAATCGATAATGAAAGTCAAAGCAAACCGTCACATATATAAATGGAAAAATACAAAAATAGTAGTTGTAGTTGTTATTTATGAAAATCGGAAAACGGAGCATTTTTTAGAATAAATGATTTTGAAATCTCTTTTGAACATCATTGCTACTTTACAACGTCAGTAAAGAGAGGTTTTGAAATTATTTATCTCTTAAGCGTGAGGTGATGACATTGCGTGAGGGCACGACAATACCTTAGTCTGGGGGATTTTGATGAGTGCTTAATCACTCATCCTTTTTAGACCCAAAATCAGACCAAATACACCAAATACTAACCAAAAATGCCAAGAGATTGTATGTTTTTGTATTTGTGTATGTGCAGGTACGGATATGTGAAAAATGAACAAAAACAAAGCAAAACCGACAAAAATGAGCACGAGATTGGAAAAAGGTAAAAAGCCAAAGCCGAGGAAGAAATCTATCCAAGAAAGCCCAAAACGACAATTCAAATTCTTAAAGATTCAAAGAATGACAAAAGAGACTCTTAGTTGAAATATGAAGACCTTTACAATAATGGCCCTCCAAGTTTCAGCAAGTTGTCAACTTTGGTTCTTTGAAGAACTTTGGAAGAAAAGTCAACTCAACTCCTCCAAGTTACAAGATCGTTACGTGTAGTATTTAGTTGCATTTGTAGCGTTTTAATATGTTTTAAGTAGTTTTCTCATGTTTTGTAAAAGTCTAGGGGCTAAATATGCAACAATGGCAAAGTTAAGAGAAGCCCTAGCCCCTAGCATATAAATAGATCTCATAAGCCTCATTTGAGAGGTTGGTTAGTTTTGGGGTAAGTTTTAGGGTTGGTAAGTTTTAGGGTTAGTTTTAGGGTTGTTGAGGGTTGGTCCTCATAGTAGTAGGAGTAGTGTAGTTTTATTTTTATGAAGTCATATTTTTATTTTACTTTCTCTCTCTAGCTTTATCTTTCTAAAAATCTTTAATTTTTAGTTGTTAAATTCATGTTTTTATTGGTGGGATTTAAAGTTTATGGTTAAACTAGGTTGTTTAGTAATAAATTTGGTGAAAAACATTAGTTTTTAGGCTTTATTTTGGATCAAAATGGTGTTTTGTTACGGTTTTATCGAGTTAGTAATTGAAATTTTCGAGTTTGGTTGTTTGTTTTATCGAGTTAGAGTATATATAAGATTATCGAGTTACATTTTTTGCAATAATTCATATCGAGTTACATTTTTCAATTCAGGGACCTTATAGCAAATATTTTTTTAATATAAAACTCAAAGATATCATCGAGTTTGGTTTTAGTTTGTTTTTATGGAGTTACAAAAAATATCGAGTTAGGGACTTAATAGAAATTGTTAGTAACGTACATTTTTTTTTATTATCGAGTTTGGTGTTTTGCAAAAACAGATTTCGAATACGTTTTTTTTTTATTTTATCGAGTTAGGTTTTTAACTAGGGACTTAAATGTAATTTTTCGAGTTTCGTTTTCGAGATTAGGGACCTAAATGCAAAAGAAAATAAAAATGAAAACTATCGAGTTTGGATAAAAATATATATACCGAGTTTGATATTTTCGATTACCGAGTTTGATAAAAAAAAACTTTCGACTTTGAATTTTTTTTTTAGTTTACCAAGTTTGGTTTTTGAAATTATCGAGTTTGAGTTTTATTTTTAGTACCGAGTTTGAATTTTTTTTTACTTTTTATTTTTTTATTTTTTTTATTCAAGTTTCATTTCTTATGGCGAGTTAGCCAAGATTATCGAGTTAGATAATCTATACCTCATCGTTTATCGAGTGAGGTTCTCTTATGCTTTATGCTTAGGCGAAACTCTGCCGAATTTTATTTTGGCTTATCTAGTTTGTTTCTTTTATCGAGTCTTTTTCTTTTATCAAGTAACTTTATCTTATTAATATGAGTTTCGAGTAGTTTATTTGTGTTTGCTTAGTGGCACGAGTTTGTGAGTTAAGTGTGGACATAAAATAAGATTGTGATTAATAATTAGTGAGATTATTTAGATTTGTAGTTTTATTATTTGAAGGGCAAAAGCCGGAGAATAATCAAATTTCAAATCTAGCAATTATTTTATTTTTAAAGGATTATTTTCAAAATAAACCAACGTTGTGAGAAAATAGTCTTGTTTAAGGAAAATAATTCGTCGTCAACCCTTAGTCCACACTTGATGAACTTATTCACGTCGCTTAGCAAACATATTGTTTTTAAAAGTCTTTTCACGTTTTAGTTTTCTTTCTTTGTTTTAAATCTCTTATTGTTTTATTATTGTTTTTTTAATTGCTATTTCATTTCCTTTAGAATAAAAACTCTAAAAATTCTCAATTATATTTTCTCATTCACTTCACAATCACGCGACTCAAGCCGACTCAATCGCCGTCTTACCTTCGTTGGGAAAACGACCCAGGGAACATACTTTCACGAGCATTTCTTCGGTAAAACAAACCTATACACACAAAACGACTAAAATCACCGAGTTAGGATTAAGTTTTTATCGAGTTAGGATTAGCATTGTATCGAGTTAGAAAGTTTTGGCGAGTTAGCCAGTTAGCGAGTTAGCTAACAATTCTTATCGTATATCGAGTAAGGTTCTTTGTGGCTACTACCTAGGAGAAACTCTGCCCAAGTTAACTCTATTTACCGAGTTAAGTTTCTGTAAAAACTACCGAGTTAGACACATCAAGACTTACCGAGTTAGAAACTTTTAAGTCTTGCGAGTTACAATTTCTTAGCGAGTTAGACAAGTTTACTTGTTTCTGCGAGTTACATATTCTACCGAGTTAGCACCTATCTAAATCTTATCGAGTTACAAAAAAAAAAAAAAAAAAAAAAAAAAAAAATTTGGCGGGAAAATTTGAGTAAAATTTATTTTTTAGGGGAGACTAAACGTTCAATTTTTACACGAGATTCAAAGTTTCGTATAACGTTGAAAATTTCGGCCGAAAATTCAAATTTTAGGCCAAAATTCAAATTTTTTCGGTAAAATTTGGCGTCCAAATTTATAAAACTCAAATTTTTCTGGTAACCTTAGAATTGCATTTAATAGTGATTTTCAAATTTTGGGCGAGAAAATTTTCAAATTTTATTTTTGGAGGGAAAATACGAAATCACTGAGATCAACCGAGAATGAACTTTCTACTTCACCAAAACATCTAATATACAACAACAACCTTTGTTATCTTTCAAAAGATCCTCAGAACAACGTTTCACTTTGAATTCAAAGCATCGCAACTCAACAAGACATTCATGCTTCCGGTGCCGAAAATCGACCTCCAATGCTTGAAAAAGGCGGATATCTTCCATGGACAAGCCGCATGCTTCGTTACATCAAAACAAAGACCGATGGTAAATTAATGATCAACTCCATTACAAATTGTCCATTTAAGCCAAGACAACTTCAAGTTGCAGGTAATACAAATACAACACCTACTACTCTACAATTCGTGCGTGAACAAACAGAAGCAGA
Organism: Artemisia argyi; assembly: GCA_030686995.1. Lineage (NCBI taxonomy): Eukaryota > Viridiplantae > Streptophyta > Magnoliopsida > Asterales > Asteraceae > Artemisia > Artemisia argyi. The sequence continues at coordinate 178,611,771 of CM060709.1, forward strand.
CTACATGGATGAAGACAAGAGGCAGATCGCCGCTGATGATATGGCAATGCATTTCATCCAACTTGGATTATCACGCGAGATCTTTGCTGCGGTCGACAGCTGTGAAACTGCTTTTGATATGTGGGAACGAGTTAGAAGGATATGTCATGGAATAGAGATTGGGCAACAAGACGTTGAGAACAAACTTCTAACTGAATGGGAGAACTTTACATCCACTAAAGGTGAACAGATTGAATCCTACTACACAAGGTTTTGCACTTTAATGAATGAGTTAATCAGAAACAAGTTGACACCACGAACAATTGCAACAAACATCAAATTCATCAATAACCTTCCAGAAGAATGGGGTCGTTATGTTACAATTGCCAACCAAACAAAGGATTTACATAAGGTGAATTATGATCAACTCTATGATTTTCTGAAGCAAAACCAAGCTGAGGCTAATGAAGTAAGGAAAGAAAGATTGGAAAAGAATCATGATCCTCTCACATTAATTGCTACTACACCAACACCGTTTTCAGTGAACACACAACAACCATCATCATCTTCCACTCACAACTACATGCAACCATCATGCATTCAACAACCAACACCGGTCTACCAACAACAACAAGAAGAAGTTATTCAACAACAACAATACCCACAGTTCCAAGAACCATAATTCACTGACAATGACGAAGCTACTGCAGCCTTGACACATGAGTTTGCTTTTCTAACAAAGGCATTCCAAGGACGTTATTCTACACAAACTAACAACAACCAAAGGATTTCATCGAACACTCGCAACAAGCAGATTGCTCAGCCGAGTTTCAATATGGGCAATGGAGGCCAAATGGTTGGAGTTTATGGGAATCAGTAGGGTTATGCTACTGGATTTCATATGGGTAATCAGAATATGCAGATTGCAGGTCAGTATGCAGGGAATCAAAATGCAGGTCAGTATACAGGGAATCAGTATGGTCAGTATGCAGGGAATCAGATGGGTCAGTTTGTTGGAAATTAGAGGGGTCAGAATGTTGGTAATCAGGCAATGGGTAATCAGAATAGGAATGTTGCAGCTCCAGTTGTTAGGAATCTGGGAAATGTGAATCAGGGTAATCTGGTAAAAGTGTTTCAACTGTCAAGGTGTAGGTCATATGGCAAGGAACTGTCCTACTAAGCCGAACAAAAGAGACCCAGCGTACTTGCAGAAAGCATTGCTGTTGGCACAAAAGAATGAGGCAGGGTTTCAGTTGAACGCAGAGGAGAATGATTTTATGGCTCTTATGGATGACATGGAAGACAAAGAGGATATCGATGCGAATTGCATATTCATGGCGAATCTTCAGGAAGCTAAGTATGACACGAATTCTGACACACTTCCTGCTTATGACACCAATGCACCATCTGAGGTATCCAACTTAAACACATGTCACAATAATGATATGTTTGATATGTCTCCTCATGAGGAACATCATTCTGCTAAGCTAGCATGTGGACGTATGGTCCGGACTGGGCCAGGAATGGCAGACAGCGGCCCACTCTACGCTTAAACCCTAATCCATGCCTTATAAATATAGGGCTGGGATTCCATTCACAATAGAAGATAACAGGTTACCTTAAACCTAACTCTTATATGCTATATCGTACCAATACTAACTTGACCGTCGGAGGTGGATCCCGGGGCTACGGCCTCGGGTCCACTCCTAACGGGTTCTCTTTGTTGAACAGGTCTACTTAGGGCTCAAGAAGATGACTAACGGCCCAAGGAAAGTCGTTGCATTCAGCCCGCGCCAGATTATGCATTAACAAGTTAGCGCCATCCGTGGGACCACGAATAAACTATGTTTCGTGTTCTCATGTTACCGAAAAGCAGAAATCAGTTTCTAAAGTCGGTAACTCTAAAACCCTTGTGTTTTTGATTTTCAATCATTGCATTCTACCATGCGTAAGATATTTAACACATGTATGCAACATCATACGTGGATATCCATGTGATTTTAATATCAATTTAGAAGATATTACCAATATATTACGAATATTTGCCATGCGTAAGACTTGGGTCATGATTTTATTAAATCATTATTTTTTGATCTTTTTAAATTGGTAATAAGATATTCATATGTTATCTTTTAAATATTCAAAAGATTTTATGTAAATCTTTTAACTTGGTAAACACGATTTTACCTATAACGCACTAAATCCGCACGATCGGACCTACTTTATCTTTTAGCCGCGAAACAACGCAGTCACGATAAATCTACCCGCGTTAGGCCATGCGTCCGGAAATCTTCGCAGATTGGCGTCATGAGCGCACTGTCATGTACAGGCACCACGATGCAAGTCAATCGCCATGAGTGCATTGGACAATAGCCGTGGTCATCTGCAATCATCCACAAACGTTAGAGTCTATGCGGTCACGATACATCCATCTGCGTATGTGCGCGCAATTGAAACTATTAGTCGCGGTCACGGTGTGTCCATCCGCGCCATTGTTTTTATTATAATGAAAAAGAAAAAGATCAATCAATCGCCATGAGTGCACTGCATTCGCAGATTAGCTACGTGTTACTTCTCTTATGTAGTTTGTAAAACCTCACGATAGGTGTAATTCGCACTACTACTTCTCTTATGTGTTAATTTCACATGCCATATGCTATATATTGCTTCGCGCTAATTTTTTTTCTTCATTAGATTTTATATGTTGCGATTCGCGGCATATACTTTTAATATTTGCATTAAGTGTTTTTCAGGATTTGAATAACTAAGTTAAATGCTCCTACACGAATAGCACCATCAAAATTGGGGGGCTACCAGGGTATATAATACCACTGTTTCCGTACAAGTCACGCAGGCATATTTGGAAGCAGATCGTACGTAAGAGGTATTGCAAGCCCTGTACAAAGACGGATTTAAATATTAGCACCATCTCGCCGCAGGGGAGACATCCTCTGTCGGTTGTAAAGATGAATGTAATGGTCGCACATAGCGCGCACAGCGCGCATCCTTGTCGTGCACAGCGCGCATCCTTGTCGTGCACAGCGCGCATCCTTTTCGCACACAGCGCGTATTTCTACCACAGAAGCACGTCTTCTGTCGCACCATGCTGCATCGCTACTAGTACAAAAGGTACGTCCTTACCCAGGATGCAGCATACGAGATCCACCTTCACCATTGTGAGACAATCACAATTGCAATCCCAGTGCGCACTATCACATGTGGGCTGCGCAGTTAGGGCTGGCAATTTTGACACGAAACCTGTTAACACGACACGACATGACCTGTTCTTAACAGGTTCGTGTCTTAACCTTAACAGGTTTCGTGTCTTAACAGGTCAGACCTGTTAAGACCTGTTAGTGACCTGTTAATATTATAATATATATATATATATATATATATATATATATATATATATATATATATATATATATATATATATATATAATTAAAAACCCTAAAATACTAAGACTCTTATCCATCCGCCTCCAAAGAAAAAAAAGCAACGGACCAAACATTTACCCTCGGTCCTAAAATAAAGTAAGCAGCTCAAAATCTCAAATCTCAATCACTAATGAAGTAAGCAGCTCAAAATCGTTGTATGTTTATCTCAAATCGTATATATCATTTTTAATTGTATGTTTATCTCAAATCGTATATATCATTTTTTAATTTCAAAGAGCTGCTCAGTTGTCGATTGATATGTTTATCTCATTCTTGTTTATATGTTTATCTCATATTCTCATATATGTTTGGGTATTTTTGGTTAATTGTTTAATTTTTTATATCATTTGCTCAATCTCACAGTCGACCCATAGACTAGAGTACTTCTCTATGATTTGTGTTGTGAAAATTATCAGTTATGAAACTTAGAGTTGTTATGATTAAACGAGTGTATCAAAAGTTTACAAGCAGCTTCAGGAGCGATCTAGAGCCTTAAACTCAAATGGCAAATAATAATGAGACGATGTATACCTAGATACATCCCCAAACCTCATCAGCTGGTAATAAAAAACTTAATATATATAACTTTTTTCTTTAATTAATATCTTAACTTTTTTTCTTTAATTAATATCTCAACTTTTTTTCTTTAATTAATATCTTAATTACAGTCTGATATATTAATATCTTTGTAATGGTGTGAGCAGTGAGGCCATAGTCCCATATATGTTTAATTGTTTATCTCATATTCTCATTCTTGTTTATTTGTTTATCTCATATATGTTTATCTCATTCTTGTTTATTGTTGTCGACACTCGACACTCGACAGTCGACCCATATATGGTTTTGGTATAAGATTTAGTTGATCTACTTGAGATATTTCATATAAAAAGTATAGTGATTAGTGACTGGTATTTTAGCATTTTCAAATGACGTTCCTCTTGAAGAGCTCGCTGAAGATATAATGTCGATGTCGCTTGATGGTGGTCCTGAATCAGGTGCTTCAAACTCAGTCAACAATCCCGACTCACTTAATAAGGTGCTTACTTTTCTATGTATCTGTTTATTTTAAGCATAAAAGCAGTAAGTTAAGTAAGTTAAATACAGCTGCTATATCAATTTAAATTATGGCTCAAAACCAGCTCTTGACTGTCTTAGTTACACAGGACAAGATACGAGTAAAGTATTCACATGTTGATAAAGTATTCATAAGTGATATACCTTGATATATTTGTAGCACCAAGTAGAGATTGGACCATTTGTAGCACCAAGTAGAGACTGGACCATTTTCACATGTTGATAAAATATTCATAAGTGATATACCTTGATATATTTGTAGCACCAAGTAGAGACTGGACCATTTTCTAATATTTACTCTTTTGACTTTTCAGATTTAAAATGAAAGATACGAGTAAAGGCGTCAAAATTGAAGAGCTCACTGAAAGATATAATGTCAACAATCCCATTTCGTATTGTTAAGGATTATTATCATTATGTATTTATGTATTAGTTAAGACTTAGGATTTGTGATGTATGTTTCATGTTCTGTGGGTCCTGGAAATTGTATGCACTTTTGCATTATGTATGAACTTTTGCATCTTCAAGAGTTCAAGTGCAGGCTGTTGTATGTTTCATGTTCAAGTTCTTAACAGGTTCAGGTTCTTAACAGGTTCAGGTTCTTAACAGGTCATATGCATGTTAACAGGTTATTGTATCATGGGATTTGGTCATATGCATGTTAACAGGTTCTTAACAGGTCTTAACAGGTTAACCTGTTTATTTTCGTGTCGTGTTCGTGTTTGAAAAAAATGACACGATAAGCTAACAGGTCGTGTTCGTGTTTGACCTTAACAGGTTCGTGTCTTAACAGGTTCGTGTCTTAACAGGTTCGTGTAACCTGTTATGCCAGCTCTATGCGCAGTATGGTCCGTCCCATATGCATACAAGTTGCGCACACATAGGCCATGCCGTCATGGTTGAATGGGCCTACGCGGCCATGAACAAAACTTAAGTCTAGCCTAACATAGCCATGCACTATGTCAAACTAGACTGGGGGGGGGGGGGGAGGGCTTGTGGACGTATGGTCCGGACTGGGCCAGGAATGGGCCAGGCCCGGCAGACAGCGGCCCACTCTACGCTTAAACCCTAATCCATGCCTTATAAATATAGGGTTGGGATTCCATTCACAATAGAAGATAACAGGTTACCTTAAACCTAACTCTTATATGCTATATCGCACCAATACTAACTTGACCGTCGGAGGTGGATCCCGGGGCTACGGCCTCGGGTCCACTCCTAACGGGTTCTCTTTGTTGAACAGGTCTACTCAGGGCTCGAGAAGACGACTAACGGCCCAAGGAGAGTCGTTGAATTCAGCCCGCGCCAGATTATGCATCAACATAGCATCTAATTATGATACATACCTGGACACGCCAAGTAGTAGTAATACTCCTTCAGCAACTCCAGATGTGAATTATAATGGAGGCTTCGTTTCAGAGCCTGCTGAGAATGACGAGGAAACACGTGCTTTGTTTGAATCATTATTGAATAATTGTCGTATTGAAATTGAGAATGTGAAAAAGGTCAATCGCGATGTTAAGGCCGCGAATGTTAAATTGACCGCTGAGCTTGAGAGTTACAAGGAAAACGTTAAAGCTTTTGAATTTCATAACAAAAGATTGTCTGAATTAGGAACTGGTTATCAAAATTCCGTTTTAAGGGAAAAACTTTTGCAAATCAAGTTTGATACACTTGATGTTAGTTCTTTCAAGAAGATAAAAGCTTTAAACGCGGAAATTTCTGATTTGCAAAACCAACTCTCTAAACAAAAATCAGCTTATTCCAATCTTGAAAAAGAAAAGGATGAGTTGAAAAAGGAATTTGCAAAGAAAGAAGATAAACTTTTGGAAGAAATAGTAGAGTCAGAACACATGATTGCACATTTAGAAGAATTAGTGGTTAAGTCGGGTCAGTCAAGTCAAACAATGAAAATGATTTCAAATCAAACTAATCCGATTTACCATACGAAACATAAAATGGCTCTTGGTAACAACACCCCTTGTAATCTCAAGAAAGCTCAGGAAGAACAGAATGTTTTGTATAATGGTAATCTGATTTACACCAAACATGATCCTCCCGTCATTCGGGATTCTGTACAAACGATGGAACTTGTTGAAGAGAGCATAAATAAAATGAAACAAAAGGATTTGAAACCCATTGATTACAACAAATTGAACAAACTTTCAGGAATTACTTTTGTTCCACAAACAGAACCATCTGTGTTTTCCATAAAATGACCATTTACGAAATTCTTTTCTAAAAAGATAGTTGTTTCCAAATCTCTTTCAAAAATGGAACAAATGTCCTCTAACAACACTTTTAATACAAGTGGGCTAGAGACATTCTTGATGACCTTAAAAAGAGAATTCAAGAACTTCAAGATATTGTTAAATCTAAAACAGTATTAACAACTTGCATTCTAGTTTTCATATCGAACAGAAAAAGGTGTTTGAAAACGAAATTACTATCCCATTGAATAACATCAGTGCGAGGGTAATCCATTTTGAAAACGCTTTCTTAAAAGAAACGACCGATTTTGTCAAGGACCACAAATCCCTGGTAAAACAAGCTAATGAAACTCGTGAAAACATGAATGTTTTGGAAAGGTTAAATGATTCTCTCTTCGAAGCAGTTCTGTCTACTGATATAATGTCTATCATCATACAAACATATTCGGTTCATGACGATGAAAGACTGAGAGCTGAGACCTCTGAAATTGTTTCTAAATATGAAAATGCTCTTATAAAGCTTGAAAAAGAAAATGTGTCATGTTTTAAACAACTTGATCGAAAAAAGGAAGAATGCAAGTATGACAAACTGTCGTATGAGCGTGCTTTCAAGAACATGAAAGAGCAAAATGATCTTTTGAGGGCTCAGCTTGAAAGTCAAAAAGGGAAGGGTGAGGAAACTAAGTTTGCAAAACCATCGACTTCGGAGAAACCAAAGGTTCCAAACACGGTTCAAAAACAAAAAATGTCTATTTCACGGTTTGCTCCAAAAGTCGATGAGAAAAAGGATTTGACAAAACCAGTCACTCCAACACCCTTGCCCAAGCAAAGTGATAATGAAAAGATTGTTGATAAAGGAAAAGTGGTTGTCGAAACACCAAAAGTTCTAGCACCTGGCCTTTTTAGGATTAGTCCCACTAATGCGTTTGCCTCCACGTCTAAGACTTATGAGGGCAAAAAGGATAATTCTAAAGAGTCTAGTGATGCTAAAAAGGACAACAATATAAATCCTAATGTGTGTTCCTCAACTTCTACAGGATTAGACAACACCTCTAGGAGCAGCAGACTAAAGCCTAGGAGCAATACAAGGAACAATAGAGTCTCGCCTGCCTCTAAGAGTAGTTGCAAGAATAAAGTTGAAGAAGTAGAAGAACACCCTAAGAATTTATCGCTTTCTAATAAGAGACATATTTCATCTGAATGTAATGTCGAGAGTACTGGTTCTAATGCATGTTATGACACTGTTTGTTTAATATGCAAGAAATGTTTAATTAATGATGTTCATGATGAATGTGTTTCTAAGAATGAGAATGTTACACCTGAATAGAAGAGCGTTTCGAAAGGGCCTAGTGCAAAATCTAGATTTATTGGAAACCTAATTAAAAGAATTAGGAACACCACTAATAGTCACACGCCTAGGAACTATCTTAAGCATTGTGTTTGGATTCCAACGGGTAGAGAATTTGTACTCAAGGATGGCAAATTAGAAATAGTTCAAGCTAAACAAGTAGCAACTGTCTATGACTGTGATTTTGATTGTACCCCTAACCCCATGGAACCAAATTCAAAACGGTTTCCAAATACAAACTCGTCTGTTATTGGCAGGTTATCGAAATATGTCTTTGGATCGTTGACTCGGGTTGCTACAAGCACATGACCGGGAATTTAAAGCTGCTGATCAATTTCATATGGAAATTCATGGGAACTGTACGCTTTGGTAATGATCACGTAGCAGCTATTCAGGATTATGGAGATCTTCAGTTTGGGAATTTTTTGATCACTCGAGTTTACTATGTCGAATGATTGGGACACAACTTGTTTTCAGTTGGGCAGTTTTCTGATGCAGATTTAGAAGTTGCATTCAGGAGAAACATAGTTTTTATTAGAAATTTGGTTGGTGATGATCTCTTAACTGGTAATCATAGTACAAACTTGTATGCTATCGACATCAACCAAATGGCTTCTACATCCCCAATTTGTCTCATGACAAGAGCAACTGAAACAAAGTCCTGGCTGTGGCATAGATGTTTATCCCATCTCAATTTCGACACCATCAACAAGTTAGCCAAAGACAACATCGTCAATGGTCTTCCTAAGTTCAAATACACCAAGGATCATCTATGTCCATCATGCGAACAAGGAAAAAGCAAAAGAGCATCATATAAACCTAAAACCGTACCTAGTTCGGAAGCAAGATTACATTTGTTGCACATGGACTTATGTGGCCCAATAAGAGTTGAAAGCATTAATGGGAAAAAGTATATTCTTGTTATCGTTGATGATTATTCAAGATAATGGGTAAAGTTTTTGAGATCAAAAGACGAAGCACCAGGCACCATCATCACATTTCTGAAGCGTATTCAAGTTCTACTTCAAGCTCCAGTAAGGATTGTAAGAACAGATAATGGCACAAAATTCACAAATCAGGAGTTAAGAGCCTATTTTGAAGATGTTGGAATCACTCACCAAACATCAGTTGTTAGAACTCCACAGCAGAATGGGGTAGTTGAAAGAAGAAATCGAACTCTTGTGGAAGCTGCTCGCACAATGCTAATTTATTCTAGTGCACCACTATTCTTATGGGCTGATGCTGTTGCCACTGCTTGTTTTACTCAAAACTGATCCCTAATCCATCCAAGATTCAATAAAACCCCATATGAACTTGTGAACAACAGGAAACCAGACATCTCTTACCTTCACGTGTTTGGCGCTTTGTGCTATCCGACGAACGAAAAAGAAGATCTAGGAAAGTTAAAAGTTAAGGGTGATATTGGAATCTTCATTGGATATTCAGAAAACTCGAGGGCATTCAGGGTGTATAATAGAAGAACAAAAAGGATAATGGAGACGATGAATGTGAAGTTTGACGATATTTCACAAATGGCTTTTGAGAGATACGCTCTAGAACTCGCGCTTAATCCGATGGCTACTAATCAAAACAGATTAGGACCCGCACCAAACCAGCAAACTTCTGGACACATCAGTTCAGGACTTGTGCCAAATGGAGCTCATTCAACAAACACTGAAAAACCGTCAGAACAAGAATTGGAAAATATCTTCGAGTTAATGTTTGATGAATACTATAGTGGAACTTCGACAAATGCATCTCCACTACATTCCGCTGCACCCGCTCAAAATCATCTACCACCATCACAAGATGCATCTACAACAGTCGAAGGTGAAGCACCAACTCCCTCAACATCATCAACATCTACTCCAGCAACTCCAGTTATTGAAACTGATCTACCAAGAGTTGATGAGCAAAACAAAAACATAAATTTTCAAGAAGAACCAACAAATAATTCAAACGATGTTGCGTTAGAAGAAGAAGAAGTATTTGAAAACCCATTTGCAACAGACTCTGCTGAATCTTCTTCAAGGTTACAAGAACCATCTAACACACATATGTTTAACCTAAGGTACCCTTCTACACTCAAATGGACAAAAGACCATCCAATTGAACACGTTATTGGTGAACCTTCAAAGCCAGTTCAGACGAGGAGACAACTTGCCACCGATCTCGAATTGTGCATTTACATTTGCTCAATCAGCCTCAAAGAACCAAAGAACATTCGGGAAGCAATGGCAGAATACCCATGGATAGAAGCAATGCAGGAGGAAATTCTTCAATACCAGTTACATGATAGTTGGGAACTTGTTGAACGACCACTTGATAAACGTATTCTTGATCTCAAGTGGTTGTGGAAGAACAAACTGGATGAGGAAATGACTGTAATTCGTAACAAAGCTCGTCTCGTGGCTAAAGGATATCCACAAGAAGAACGGATAGATTTCGAAGAATCATTCGTGCCTGTAGCTAGACTTGAAGCAGTTCGGATTTTCTTAGCCTATGCAACTCACAAAAACATCACAGTCTATCAAATCGACATTAAGACAACTTTCTTGAATGGAACTCTGAAAGAAGAAGTGTATGTGAGTCAGCCAGAGGGATTCATCGACAAAGATCATCCAGACTATGTCTACAAGCTTAAGAAAGCCATTTATGGTTTAAAACAAGCTCCAAGAGCGTGGTATGACGAACTATCATCTTTCTTGCTCAAAAACAATTTCACCAAAGGAATGGTTGATGACACCTTGTTTATCAAAAAATTCAAAGATGACATTTTGATCTTTCAAATTTACGTGGACGACATAATTTTTGGATCAACCAATCCTAACCATTCAAAACATTTTGAAAATCTCATGAAAAGCAAATTTGAAATGTCCATGATGGGGGGAACTAAAATTCTTTCTTGGTTTACAAATACATCAATCCCCTCGTGGTATTTTTATCAATCAAGCTAAATATACAATAGAGATTTTGAAAAAACATGGAATGGAAAATTGTGATTCTGTTGGTACACCAATAGTCACTTCACCAAAAATTGGTGCTGATTTGTTTGGGAAACCCATCGATCCGAAGAAATATCGGAGCATGATCGGTTCTCTCATGTACCTAACTGCTAGTCGACCCAATATTCAATTTGCTGTTTGTTTGTTAGCACGGTTTTAGGCAAAGCCTACCGAACTTCACTTCAAAGAGGTTAAACGGATCTTTCGGTACCTACGAAGCACCATTAACATGGGACTTTGGTATCCGAAGGATTCGGGGTTTAATCTAACAGCATTTTCAGATGCAGACCATGCCGGTGATCAAGTTACAGCAAAGAGTACATCTGGTGGAGCACAATTTTTGGGTGAAAAGCTAGTAAGCTGGTCGTCAAAGAAACAGGATTGTACTGCGCTATCAACCGCCGAAGCCGAGTATGTGTCTCTATCTGCGTGTTGTGCTCAAGTTCTTTGGATGAGGACACAGCTAACAGATTATGGTTTTACTTTTGACAAAATACCTATGTATTGTGACTCAAAAAGTGCCATAGCCATCTCGTGCAATCCCGTACATCACTCTAAGACGAAGCATATCAAAGTCCGCTACCATTTCATCAAAGAACACGTGGAAGAGGGTACTGTTGAATTATTTTTCGTTAAGACTGATTACCAACTTGCCGATCTATTTACTAAAGCCCTTTCAAAAGAACGGTTTGACTATTTAGTTCGACGAATTAGCATGCAAAGCCTAACTCCTGAGGAGCTAGAACGTCTTCTCGAATCTTCTTGAAAAATGTTTTGAAAATCGCTTCACTGTAAATATTTTTGTAAAAACAAAATACAAAATTTGAAAAACCAACAAAAACAAAATACAAAAATATAAAATTTTCAAAAAATACAAAAACAATATAAAATCAAAAAAATCCAAAAATATTCTTCTAACGACATGTCTCTCGTATAAATCAATATTCTGTATGTTTCTAGAAATGTCATTCAACAATGATACGGACATGTACAGATGCTTGAACGGGAGTTCTTTAAAATGTTTTTCTAAAACATGTTGTTTCTCAAAAGTTTCTTCACTATGGCTTTCGTATACTTCAGTACGAAACCCGTGCTTCAAAGTGAAATCTTTTCAAAACATGGGTCCAGGTATAATAACTCGAAAAGATTTCAAGTAAGGACCCGAATGATGACTTCTGATTATTTTCAAATCAAGGACTCGTATTTTCAAGGACGGAATATTTTTCAAAAAGTTCGAGTCTAAACAAACGGAAAAGACTTCAAACAAAAACTCGTTTTCAAAATAGAAATCTTGAGCACTTTTTCAAGATTCATCAAAAGATTTTTCAAAATCTTTCAAATGAGTGCTCAAGATAACTCCCTCAAAACCCTTAATTGATTTTAAAATGTGCTATCATTATGGGGGAGTACAAAAATAAAATTGTTCCGAATTCATGCAAAATGAAATCTGTCTTTCTCTCCAAAAAGCTTTTTCTTAATCAGATGATATCAAAAATATCACGATATGCTATTTTTGAGGGGGAGAAGACATGATTAAAATGTAACCAAAGATGTTTAAAGATTGTGACTGAATCTCAAAAGAGCTTGACTCAGATAGTACCAATGAATTTACGAAGCTTAAAATGTCAGTAATCGAAAAGACTTGTCCTGGACGGGTAATAATTTCAAGCTAGTCTAACTAGTGATGTAAGCGTGTCTCGAATAGGACTTGTCTGAGTAGAATGTACCGTATCGAGAGACTTTCTTTGGACTTGACAAGGACGGGTAATAATTTCAAGCTAGTCTAACTAGTGATGTAAGCCTGTCTCGAATCGGTCATGTTCACTGAAAGTGGATCAATTCAAAAAGCGCAAACTCCTCACGCATGTGCAAATTTCTTAAAAATCCATGATCACATGTGAAGGGGGATAGTCATGGAGTTATAAGGTGACTAAGGTTAGGAAAAAACCGTCCTATGATCCGCCAAAGCCGGAGAGATCTACCCAAGGACAATTCCAATAGATTAGAATTAGAAGTCCTTAGGTATGATTGAAAAAAGGAGAAAATGAGAAAGGAGAAAGAAAAGGTTCAAGAATTAAAAAGAAAAGTTATGAAAAAGGGTGAAAAGAAATAGCCCTCCATATGTTCAACCTTAGGGCAGACACTGGGTTCAATTTGTATGCTACTGATTGTTGCTAAGGTGACACCGGTATTGAAGATAAAGATGTCATGGACCCAGTGACACACTGCACTTAACCTTCTAGCCACTCAAGTTCTCTTAAAAGAGCTTGTTTCATTCTCACGGGGAACCGACATAATCTATCGACCTGTCTCTTAGAGATGGTTGATATTGAAGCAGGAGACCTCTCCCTAATCTCCGCATAGGAAACCAAATGTGCACTTATCGAGCCTAGAGCCCCGAGATTCATCAAAAGATCTCATAGGAACACATGATATTCCTACACTGGTTGTTCATCATTAAGGATGCCATATGTAAACTTTAGAGTCCTACGCAGATCTTAGCAATCTGCCGAGAACGTTTATGAGAGGATTTACTTATGTATTTTCTCAATGATTGAACGGAAATTCCTTCCAGGATCAACATCAAGCAGCCCTGATAGCAGGTCACTTCGGTAATTCTTTATGAGTTACGCTTAGTGTTCTCGGTGGTTTCAAACGGTCTATAGTCGTGGAGTGATCCCCAGCGACTCACCCAGTCATTGAGCTACTTAGTAGGTCTTGTAAGCTCCTTCGGGGGTATCTGACATGGGAACGGCCTTGGTAAGGGTTAGAAGGAGTCTTCACACTATGCTGTTGACGATCTCTAATTCTTTATCTGTAAGTACCGGTTGTTTATTGCTAACTGTTTACCTGCAGCTATACATCATCTCCATGGCGAAAGATTCCACATGCTCATACATGCATCACAAAGCCAAAGGAAAGTTCTCACAAAGATCAAAGGATAGCAACAGTCAAAGAAAGATTATATGCCAAAAAGAAGAATCTACAAAGTAAAGTGACAAAGATCAAAGTGAAAGAACGGGAATAACAAATGTATGTATGACAAAGACTTAAGACGTATGAGCATGTTGGAATGGCTGACAACCACCACAAACACAGAAGTGACGAAAGGCAGATGACATCATTGGATCACTTCAACATCAATGAAGCATGATGAACTGGAACTATGATTCATCTAGTGATTCTTAACGACGTCAAGAGCAATGAATGTTAAAGTTTAAAGAAAATGATGATGACGTCGCTCAACCTTCAATGACCAACACTTAGGGGGAGATTGTTAGAATCGTATTTTTATTTATAAAAAGTGTCGGTCATTAATGTATTGTTATTGGTTGCTTTAGAATATCGTTATGATGAAGCTTATGCTTAGTATTCATGTTTTGTAAAAGTCTAAGGGCCATTAATGTAATAAGGTAAAAGATAAGTGATGCCCTAGACTACTAGTATAAATACTCTTGTAATACCTCATTTTGAGGTTGGTTCTCTTAGTAATAACATAGGTCATTATTTCACACACTAGAGTTCCCACTCACTCTCTCTCTTTACTTACTTTCTCTCTCTAGGATTAAGCATGATTCACAAGTGATTAAGGTTGTTCTACGGTCCTACACACGTATAGATCAATGATTGGTTCCTTGATGTATCTTACATCATCTAGACCAGACATTATGTTTGCTGTGTGTGCTTGTGCAAGGTATCAAGTCACTCCAAAGACATCACACTTGACTGCAGTGGAGAAGATTTTCAGATATTTGAAGACATATCCTAATTTAGGATTGTGGTATCCAAGAGAATCTCCTATGGGATTGGTTACTTTCTCAGATAATGACTATGCTGGTGCAAGTTTGGTTAGAAGATCAACCACAGGAGGATGTCAATTCCTTGGATGTAGATTGGTGTCATGACAGTGCAAGAAACAGACTATGGTGGCTACTTCAACCACTAAAGCAGAGTATGTAGCTGCTGCAAGCTGTTGTGCTCAGGTCTTATGGCTTCAAAATCAACTTTTGGACTATTGGTACAATTTCATGAACACCATTATCTTTATTGACAATAGTAGTACCATATGCATAATAAAAAATCCTGTTCAACACACTAAAACTAAACATATTGAAATTAGACATCACTTTATAAGAGATTGTTATGAGAAAAAGCTTATCCAAGTTGTCAAAATTCATACCGATGACAACTATGCTGATTTATTAACAAAAGGACTTGATGTGGGTAGGTTTCAGTACTTGGTAACAGGTATTGGAATGCTTAATCTATAAAATTTTGATGTCTAATACATTTTTAGTGTTGAGGGGAGGTCTTTGGTACTTAAATTGTCATATCTGTTTGTATATGTTTGTCCACTAACTTTTGTGCAGCGGATAAAGACAAAATTGGA
The DNA here is from genome assembly GCA_030686995.1 of Artemisia argyi. Classification (NCBI taxonomy): domain Eukaryota; kingdom Viridiplantae; phylum Streptophyta; class Magnoliopsida; order Asterales; family Asteraceae; genus Artemisia; species Artemisia argyi. The sequence goes on from CM060709.1 coordinate 178,627,218, forward strand.
AACTATAAATCAAACAGTGGAAATATTTGCTCTCACAGTGGAAACAAGAAAAACAAATGTAACTTTATTCATTATTCATACCATTTAAACAGTTACATTTCAAGACCAGAGAGTACAATAAACAAACACCAAAAACACCAAAAACACCTAAAACACAGATCCTAACACTCAACACCCTACATCAGCTACTCCGTTGGCTTCTTGCCCTTCCCTTGTAGTCATGCTTTGCCTTTTGAGAACTCTTCCTTTTGTTCTCAAAGGTTGACTGCTTCCTTGGGCAAGCAAGACCTAGCGTGTTTAGGAGGCTTTTGGAGTCTTGCAGGCTTCACTGGGGCAGGCCACTTCATGTTCACCAATGCTGATTCAAGGGCTTCTGTCAGTGCATGTGGTAACTCCTTGGAGAGGGTGTGTGGCTCATCATCATCATCAGAAGACCTGGAGTAAAACTCAAGAGATGGAGTAGGAGCAGGGGTAGAAATCTTCTTGTTTGGCTTCGTTGTTGTTGAGCTTGAAGCACATGGAGGAAAGTAGTCACCCCATCCTGAAGATTCTTCTGCAGAGTCAGAACAGTATCTTATCTCCTCTAAAGAATCATCAGAAGAGATGTAGATAAGTGGAAAATGGCTCATGATGTTTATAGGGTTTGTAATGATAAAGAAAAGTTTTGGTGAAAAGTTTTGATGATTCGAGCCCTTTTATAGGCAAAGTCAAACCTTAGGGATAATTAAGAGAAGTAATAACTCTTATCTGTCTTGGTAGTTTGGGGAAGTAAATAGGGATATTATTTACTATATCGGGTCGACTTTGGGAAGATATTTTTAGGAATAGTGGCTTGGTCAAAAAGTAACTTTGGTTATTCATATTATATAATTTATACTAACATGTGAAGGTAAATAACCAATATTCTTGTTGAGAGTTGATCAAATGTTTTTGGAACTGAGACACACAACAAATGGTTATTGATTCACCATGTCTAATCCACATAAGAATCAGCTAGTCTAGAGCAAACGGCTACTGGTAAAGACTTAACAAATCCATTTATGGTTGGTAGTTTACCAAAAACTATATGGTTATCAACTCACCATATTCCAAGTGATGAAGAGTTGGCTAGTCCATAGCAAACGACTCATGGTAAAGACATATCAAATCCATTGATAGCTGATAGTTTGCTAAAAACTATACAAAGAGCAGTTAAACTTTTATATGATTTTCTTACCACTGCTCTTGAAAATTTTTGTGAAAAGTTCCCACTGCTAGTTCACAGTTACCACTGCAAGTGTAATTTTTACCACTGATGAACTAGCCATTGCAATTGTTGTATCAGTAACAATATTTTTACTAGCCGTTGAGAGTAACCGTTTTTCCATATTAATAGGGTTAATTTTTGGTGAATTATCTTCTTACTTATTTTAATTTATTCTTTTCTTAAAGATTAATACTTTCTAAAGATAATTCCAATTGCGCATAATTCTCAAACCCTAATAGTATATATTCTTTACCTCTCACACGGCGTGATCACCATTCAATTTTACTAACACATTCATACTTTTCCCACAAAAACTATGGCAAGACTAAACTTTGCAGATGAGCACAACCAAGTGGCCTACTTGCAGAAGTCAGATGACAAGAGTGGCCCTGTTTTTCATCAGATTGTGGACTTTCTTAATACCACCCATATTAGGTATGCTTTAACTTTAAATCCCACAATCTATGTCTCTCAAATCAAACAATTCTGGAACTCTATGGAGTCCATAACCATTGGACAAGGAGACACACATGAATCTGTGGATACTCTTAGAGCCACAGTGGATGGGGTAACTATTAATGTTACTGAATCATCCTTGAGGAGAATTCTTCAATTGAATGATCTCAATGGTATCATCACATTACCCAATTCAGATATTCATAAACATCTATCATCAATGGGGTATGATACATCTGATAAAAAGGTTACTTTCAGAAAAGGATGTTTTTGTCCCCATTGGAGATTTTTCATTCATACTCTTCTACATTGCCTAAGTCCTAAGAAAACTTCTTATGAACAATTCAGTTCAACAATGGCTTATCTTTTGGTTTCTTAGCCACAGATAGGACTTTCAATTATTCAAAGTTAATTTTTAATAATATGAAAGGCAATGTAAAGAGTTCTTATAAATTTTTGATGTATCCAAGGTTTGTGCAAGCAATGTTAAATGAATTTCCACTGCAACCCCACAAAAGAGTTTATAAAACCCCCTGTCTTAAGCCAAAAGTTTTTCAAAATATGAATAAGGCTTTAGATGGATGGAATGGGGAATTTAAACCAATTTTTCCTAAAATGCTTTCAAAGATTTCACAGGTACAGGGTGAAGATGCAACAATCCCAGTTGTATCCCAACACGCACCCACTATTGTTGTTCCACCTATCCAATACACCCTACAAGTTACTCACATTTATGAGAGGAGGCAAAAACAGCCACCTCCTCCCATCACAACATTGCGTGATTCTGAACCTTTTGGTTTAGGAACAAGCAGTGGTGGTTCTAGGCTTCAATCTAGTCCATCTAGAGAAGAGTCTGAACCAATGCCCTATGATTCACCTCTCCCAACAGGTCACACAGTTGGAAGTGTTAAGGGTAGTGAGCAACCTACTGAATTGATGGAACTTTGTACCAAATTAGTCAAGCAGGTTCAAGCTCTGTAGAAAGATCTGGCACATACAAAGAAACAACATGCCACAGAGCTTAATAGTTTGAAGGCTGAGTTTCAGACCTTGAAGGAAGAAGTGCAGGGGTTAAAGAAGCAAAGATCTGCCACACTTGTGTTCTCATCCCCATCTACTCCTCATGATGATGATTCTGCTGCATCAGATGAAGATATGGGTGATTCTTCCAAACAGGGGAGGAAAACTGATGATACACTTAAGGGGAGGAAGTTGGATTTTGATATTGATATGGATTTTGATGATCAGGATGATGAACAAGAAAAGAATGATGAAGCAGTGGAAACTCAAGAAGAAGCAGTGGACACTGTTGATTTTGAATTTGAAAGAAAAAGGCAGGAAAAAGGGAAAGTTCATGTTTTTGAAGAATCAACTGAGCAACCAGGAAAGATCTCCAAAAGTGAACAAGCTCAAATTGATATGGACTATGAATTGGCAAGAAAGAGTGAAGAAGAGGATGTTGCAAGATTCATGGAAAAACAAAGTCTTCAAAAACAGATAGTGTTGGGAACATACTTTAGTATTTAGTCAAGTCTCGGTCATTACATTTTGTATTAGGTTGCTTTAGTATTATTTATGTTTATGTTTAAGATTATGGGCAAGTTGTAAAAGCCCAAAAGGCTTGAGAAGCCCACGAATTAGAAGTATGAGGGAGGAAGGGAGTGTTGCCGTACTCCTCCCCTATATATACTAAGCTTATGTTATCATAACATTTGTTGGTTATTTTGATATATTAATGAAACTATTGTTCTTACACTTTTCATAATTCTTGTAATCAACCAATCCTTATATCTATCTCATTCTTTACTTGTGTGATATCAATATGGGCACCTAACAAGTGGTATCATTCGCCTAATAGAGATTGAAGTGAAGTTCTTGGTTTTTACGTGGTGGTTAAGGTGGTTTTTCATCATCTTTTTGCATCTTTTCTTTGTTTCTTACACTCAAATCTTGAAGCTTGGACAAGTTTTAAGGTTGATATAGTGTTTAGAAGCTTAGATTTTGCATAAAGTTTAGATTTTTTAAGGTTTTATTACATTTTCTTATAGTTTATCACGGTTTTATAGCTTCTTTGATATTGGAAAACTAGTTTTTGGTAGCAAAATCTTTCATAGTTAGTGTTTTCTAAGTCTTGGTGAAGTTATTTGATCATTAGAACCTTATTTCTAAGCGTTTTTTCTTCATAAAGTTGTGATTTTTGAAGAATAGACCATCTTACGCGTAAGTTTTTGAGCATAGTACAAGATTATAGCTGTCAACAGTAATTTTATGTACTTTTACGCATAAGATTGAGGTCAAAACCCCTTTTCTACGCATAAAGTTGGTCTAAACCCTCTTCTTACGCAAAAGTTGTTATTCTACGCTTAAGTTCTACGCAGAAGTGATTTCCTACGCAGAAGTCAGATCTTACGCATAAGATTATCTTACGCGTAAGTTACAGAATTCTACGCATAAGTTTATTCAAAGGTCTTCTCTTCTTGCAACGGTGACTCAGTACTTCCCTAGCTTGGACAAGTTAGTGGAATACTTCGACTACGGATATCTTTCAAGCTTTGATAAGTTTGAAAGATTTGTTTGGTCTTTGAACCTTACGCATAAACTCTTACGCGTAAGCTTAAACTTATGCGTAAAGGAAAATCTTACGCATAAACTCACTGTTTACGCATAAAATTAACCTTTACGCATAACTTTGAAGCCTACGCATAAGTTGGGTGTTACGCGTAAGATTCTCATCTTAGCCAAAGGATTCTTAATCTTTACCAAAGGAATGTACATTTCAATCTTCTACAAGATCCAACATTACACAAATATTCTAAGATGTCTCAACCACCAAATTACTACTTCTCTCATCCTCAGCAACAGCAACATCAGCAGTATCAGCCACAACAATACCATCAGCAACAATCGTATCAACAACCCTCACAATCACACTTTCAGTAACAACCGTTTCAGCCAAAACAACAATATCTCATGATGCAACAACATCAAATCATTCCTCAACAACAACCATATCCAATGTCACAACAACCCACTCAGTATTCGTCCAGACAACCTCACTGGTTTGATAGAATGTGTGAAGTTATTACGACTCAACAATCCAGACATGAGGCAGGATCACTTGAGACACCTCCAATGCTAACACCTGGGAACTATGTTCAGTGGTCAAGTCGATTCTTACGATTCCTTGAACTTAAGAAACCCCATGGGAAATTCTTGAAACAAGTGATACTTGAAGGACCATTTGAATGGCCAACCAAACTTGAAAGTGGTGATCCTACTGCTGATCCTCCACGAGCTCCTGTAGAGAAACCCGTTCCAGAATCTCAACTCACAGAAGAGCAGAAACTACATCGTGAAGCTGATGAATATGCCATGGCCTACATACTTCAAGGAATACCTAATCCAATTTATCGAAGTGTTGATGCACAGAAAACGGCTAAAGCAATGTGGGAACATGTTCATCTCCTAATGGAAGGCACTCTATTGAACAAAGATGATATGGAATCCAAACTCTACATGGAATACACTAACATCTCAATTGAACCGGGGGAGTCACTTGAATCCTACTATTAACGTTTCACTAATGTGGTAAATGATTTGGAAAGACACAAAATTACAGTACCGAGGATTGCAGTGAACTCCAAATTTGTTGGTAGTCTTGGTCCGGATTGGCAAAAGTATGTGACATTCGTTCGTCAAACCAAAAATCTTCATGATGCACCGTATGGCTTGTTGTATGATTTTCTGAAACCCCATGAACCTGAAGTGGAGAAAGATCGTGCTCTTCGAGGAGGTTACATACCACCACCAATACCAAATTTGTTGGTACTCGTAGCTCAATCTCCGTATACTCCACCTCCAATGTCAAATCATGCTTATGTTCAAGAACAGAATTACTTCAGCTACCCACAACCTACAACTCCAAATCAGATGATCCCATATGATTCTTCTCAGCAATATAATCAACCTGTTCCCTATGAAAACAGCGAGTCAATGTACTACTCTAACTCTAATGACGATGAAGATGATGACTTCAATACGTTGAATCAAGGACTTGCTCTCATTGCTCGTGCCTTCAGCAAATTCTCAAACAAGACAAACAACCGTCTTCGCTCTTCATCAAACACTAGGAATCAAGCTATCATTCAAGTTGGGAGGGTTGAGATATAGAATCGATATAATGGACGATAAGGTGGTTATTCAGGAAATTCTGGAAATGAACAAAGGTTCAACAACAATGGATGGTTCAGAAACAACTCTGGTGCTACTCAGCAAAGGAATGAAAGTGTTGCAACTGGGAACTCTAACTCTGGGAATGCAGTATGGTGCTACAACTGCAATGAGAAAGGTCATATTGCAACTGCATGTCCAAAACCGAGAACTCGAGGCAGTAAGTTTCACAAGCAGGCATTACTCATGCCTCTCAAAGATGAAAAGGAAGGACATTTCACTGAGCAGGAGAACAACTTCATGGCAAATGCGTACAACGATGATGACATGGAAGATATGGAAGCAAATGCAGTTGTGATGCTTATGGCCAACATGCAGGAACTTCAAATGAATGATTCAGGCCCAGTGTATGACACTGATGGCTTGTCTCAGGTACATGACCTTAATACATGCCTAATACATGAAATTACATCACCCTCTGCTTCTGAATCAGATAAGGCGCAAGTTGTTCCATCCGACTCATCTTTATCTTCTCAAGAAGATGAACAAGTGAACACCGTTGTTACATTTGATGATGACACAGTTGTTTCATTTGATGATCCTATTGAAAATGATAAACATGATTCTGAAGAACAACATGAACCATTGTTTGATCCAGACCCTGACCTTATATTGTTGTCTAAACAACTGAACGCTCAACAATTGCAAACATTGAAATGCAATAAGAAAAATAAAGCTTTAAAAGAAACAAATAAGTCACTTACAAGAGACATTGAATGTTATAAAATATAACTTTCAAATCTGGAACACAAGGTTAAACATGAAAAAAGTTTTGAAAAGGCTTTTCAAGATTATTACAATAAAGAACAAGATCTCCAACACAAAATGCAAGATTTAATTGAATCAAATGGAAAGTTGGTTTCAAAACTTCAAAGTGATAAGTGTGAACTTCAAAAACAGGTTGAACAACTTCAAAAAGAACTTTCAAAAACAGACACAGAGTTGTCAATTTGCAAAAAGGATTTTTGTGAACATAAGATACGAAAAAGGAAATATATAGATAATTTAATCGGTGAGATTGTTGATCTTGAAAAACAACTCAAAGAGTTTCGTAATATTGTTTTAAAAACCGGGGGCTCTGTCACAACAATTCAGAAATTTACTTAAAAACCGAGACCCGATAAAGGTTTTGCAATTGGTGATTATGATGCGTGGGAATTGCACCAGGCTTTACCTCTCGAGGGATCTCGAGAAGCTTACAACCCCCACCAGGCAGTGCACCTGATCGTTGTAGTATAGTATAGTGACAAGTACCGGGGGATTGATCGTTCAACTCAGGAATAGTGTCGCTAGGATTAGAAAACCTAAAAACTAGGTCTAGGGGTAAGGGATGATTGTTTTTGTATTTTTTTATATTTTATGAAAGCAATTAAAAATCTCGGGTATTGGAAGGATGGGCGGAATTAGTTTCTAGTCAACTAACCCAATAACTAAGATGCAATCAAAATAAAATAACATAAATGTAAATAAACTAAATTAAACTAGTGGTGTGAACAATAAATGGGAGAATTGTGTTTACTTAGATTTCACTACTCCCTAGATATCTTTTACAGGTTAATTACTTGTTACAGTTGCGTGGATGACGGGTTATATTCCTTAATAGCAATCATGGGGTGGCGTACTTACTTCCCCAATTCTATAAGCTCCTACTTCACTCCTATGTCGAGGCTGCAAGAAGCTCCTAACATGGGATCACTAGAATTCGCTCATGCATTAAATACAACCATAAAAACCTAGTACACATCGGTTCATGTTTCTTAAGACGTTAAAGCAAGTTACACAATGGAGATCTGCCAGTTTTCTTAAGCCTAACATTGAAATCATTCACCCATTACAACTATAAACAAGCAATCAACCTATAATTAACATCTAGGTTTCATTACATCTAAGCAAACACACAAGAGATCTAGCCTAGCATGTTAAAATTAAGACAAGCGTAAGGTATATTCATACAACACATAGACATATTGAATGAATTGAAAGGATATTTATCTCAATTGAACATGAAGGGTTTCAAGGTGTGAAAACCCTTGAAAATACTGTTACAAACGAACTAGGGTTTATAAAGTTCGACCCTAAAATTCTCCACACAAGTTCCTCCCTAATGAATGAAAATTAGAAAAGTATATATAGATTTCAGGAGGTGACGGCGTCAAGAGGAAAATTCTGACGCCGTCATCTCGCCGCCAATAAAGTTCTCGGACTGCCTAGATCCAGAGCTGACGCCGTCATGTGTGTTTCTACTCTGGGCCGCCGCCACTTTTACTCTTGGCGGCCTTGATCTGACGCCGTCACGTTTTCTCTGGGTCGTCACCAAAATTGCTCTTGACGCCGTCATCAAATTCTTCTTGACGCCGTCAGGTACTGTTCCCAGCAAGAAAAATTAAGACTTTGCCGTTTTCTTCACTTTTATGCTCCAAAAACGTCCAAAATGCTTCCTTTTCCAGAATTCACTCCCAAAGTACCTAAAATCACAAAAGGAATGATTTAGGGCAATATTTGATCAAATAAATTCCAATTCCGGCTTAAATGACCCCCTAAAAACGGTTCATTTTTCGCCTCATCATATACCCTTACACTTGAGATTTGCTTGTCCTCAAGCAAATGCGCTTTTATTCTAGTCAAAGTACAAGTTAGGGGTCATTTAACACTAATACAAAAGTAATTACAACAAATAATCGTTCCACTAAAGACCAAAGACAAGCACGGAGGTCTACACTAGCATCTCAGAAATAGTGTTTAGATACTCACATCTCTTGGGTGTAATAAAGTATATATCACAATATGGAAATGGAAAACATCTCTCACTACCTGTCATAGCAAAATAGATTACCATAGGCTTGGGAAAGGATCAAACCTCCACCACATGGCGTAAGCACCTAGGATAAACTATCAAAGAGGTCTTTTAAAGGGTTATAACGTTAGGTGTAGGGATATGGAATACACGGTTTTGTTGGATATAGGCAATCTTTACTGGTGGCAAGTTAATCATCTTGGTTAATTACATGTACAATATGGCGTTGCTAAGTCAAGACTAGACTCGACTTATGCTAATAAATAAAAAATTAACAAAAACATAAAAATAAACATAGAATGAAACGGGATGGCAGTCCGTATGTTTTTTCTCTTTTCTTTTTCTATTTTTTTTTCTTTTTTTTTATTTCTCTTTTTTTTCGATTTTTTTTTTCGCATACACTCTTACCCTACCATCCAAAATAATACATCATAGGGAATGAACATTCCCCTTACACTTGAATTCTTACATACTTTACAATAAACTAATCCAATGACTCGAATTAAGATAATCAAAACACTTGGAGTACTTTTAAGATTAACGCACATATGGGGTAATAATATGATGTTCTTCCCCATTACTCCATAACACAAGTACTTTACCCATGAGTCCCAATCGTCCCAAAACAATATGTACAAGGATATGACTAGACTTAGCAACCATGTAATCAATGAGATAATTAACTAAGGGTTTAAACAAATAACAATAATGCACTAAAGATGAGTGCATACACGGAAGGCTAAGGCGATTTGGTTGTACATCTAAGTGGGGTGTAACAAATTCTTCCTTTAAGTAAGATGCTTAAAGTTAGAAATGAAAAGATAGGCTCAGAGGGGTGTACTAGGGGTTTCGTGTACTAAAAATGAGTACAACGCTAAGGTGTGGGAAAAATTAGTTGACTTTACTAGCCAAATAATATGACTTAAATGGTCAAGTAATTATGATACGGGTTTAACACAAGGGTGATCCTAATGCCTCTTATCATGTAGTAAATCCTACTACACGAATGTAGTCTCACTAGCGGTCTCGGGATGCATCACTAACGCAAGTTCTAGAATCTAAATGCTACCGGTACACGCATAAGCACTAATAGTAAATGCTTTTCCTATCAAATCTAAAGGCGAACCTCACATATTTGGGTGGAAAATTTTTCTGAATAGTACGGTTTTGTGCTAGTCATACGACTCCTATCCATGAGACGCTAGCTAAGGCTAAAGTTTCACTCCTAAATGTTGTAAAAAATTTTAAATTTGGCGCTAAAATTACACTAACAAGTATTTCTCATAGTTTTATTACACACCTATCATCAAACAAACAAACTCAAGCGAAAGTGTATCCTATGAGGTATCAGCATTTTACCCTCCCCTTACACTTAGGATGAACATTGTCCCCAATGTTCAATTAAAGAATGTAAAAATAAAACAGGTAAAAGAATGAAATCAAATACTCCCCTAATTCGCTCGGTATAGATAGTGTGGTAACAAGGTTAGATCTTCCTCCAAGAAAATGAACAATCAAAGCTTCCCTTCCAGAATATAAATCATCTTCTTGTCATACATAACCTGTTAAACGTGAGAAAACAAACAAGGCAACCTCGCGTAAAATCGGCGGCAATCTATATATGCTACAAATCCTAGAAAACAATGTAAGATATAATGCTTGTGGAATGAGTGTTTGCAGATTTCCTGGAGATTATAAAACTAAAGATTCAACAAAAACTTTAAGACTCCGTTAGAAAAACAAAACTAGCAAAATTTCCAGATTTTTACACGTGAAGCCGTCAGGAGTTTCTTCCTGACGCCGTCAGAAGTGACCTGCAGAAATTCTTATGTTAAGTTTCCGAAAAATTTCTGGAAAAACTTGGTCCTACTTCCTGGAAAATCCTGCAAAACATCATTATGACTCGATACAAGTATTTGACTCTAACAAATACGAATATACATGTTCACTTAATATTGTGGAGAATCATGATCAATTTTGTTTTTTAAAAACATATTTTGGGGTTTCCCCTTACACTTATCTTTTGCGAAATACCTTTGGATGAAGTTAAGACTAAGCCAAACGACAAAATAAAGTATTTTCACCATTTTAGTTTTGAAACATGATCTACCAACAATAAAAATAAAGCATGCATACAGAAACAAATAACCATCAAACAAATAAAAATCACACAAAACATGGTTTGCCTCCCAAGAAGCGCTTTTCTTTATTTACGAGTCTTGTAGCTAGACTCAAGGTCATGGGCTACTACGTGACCCCATCGTTGGTTTCACTCTCTAGGCCATCTCCTATCTCGGTTTTGTATTCCGGACCTAGTTGCAAGCATTCTTTGAAGAAACCAAGCATCCTATTCGTCACATACTCTACTCCTCTACGTCTATCCTCATCATTCCTATAGTAAGCCGCTTGTTTGTGTTCCTTTTCTATGTTCGATAGGAGGCGGTATTGCTCAATCTTATAGGGCATTTGGTAGGCAATCTCATCATTCTCTTCCTTGAACCTAACTATCCCTAGAGTCGGATCATAACTCATCTTAGTAGCCTCAACGAATGGTTTTCCGAACACTACTTGACTTAGGCAAGCATCTATCACCGGACGAGTATCCTCTACTATCATAAAATCGGTCTCATTGGTGAAATTTCTGACAATCACATGCAATCCTTTCACTCTACCTACAAAATTACTTATCAAATTCTTACTGGGCATCATCCTATAACCAAGTTGTTTCTTCATTACCCAATTATAATAAGTCCTAATCATGATGTTTATAGGAGACCGAGGATCGATATAGGCTTTCCATACATGCGTATGCCCAATGTTGCATGGTATGTTGATGTTAGAAGGATCTTCCATTTTGATAAGGGGTGAACCAAGGATATATGGTATCTCGGGATCATCGAATAAATCCTTGTGATATTCCCGTTCTTCCTTGGTGGGCGACTTATCAAAGTACTCTTCTACAGTCTCTACTTCCTCTAACTTTTCTCCCTTATTAACCTCAACTTCCTTAATTTCATCCCTAGTCTCGGTTTCTACTCCAACTTCATCCTTGTCACTTTCTTCTATCTCCTTATCTATTGGCTTAATGGTGACAACATTGACAAAGTGGATGTGTTTGGATGACGAGGGGTCCTTAGTTTGGATTCCGCTATTGGCGTCCCTAGTGTCCTTCCTAGGTGTAGTTAACACTTGGTTGTTGAGGGCTTTCAACAAGTTGTCAATCTTATTGGTCATCTCCATTTGTTGTTGGTTGAATTCGGTTTCAAACTTAACTATGCGATCTTCTTGAGATGCCATAAACTTGGACATCAATTCTTCAAGATTGTTGGTACTACCATAGTTGTTAGAAGGATTGTTGTTGAAAGTACGGTTGGAGGGTGGACCGTTTGGTTGGTAACGATTAGGCGGATTGGAGGAATTGTTTTGGTTTTGTTTCCACCTAAGGTTCGGGTGATTTTTCCAAGAAGGGTTGTAGGAATCACCGTAAGGGTTTGGCTCGGGCTTGAAAGTGTACCACTTATCTCCCGCTTCGTCGGTACGCGAGGATGCGTAGTCCGCAAAAGCTGTTCCGGGGAGTTCCACGCAATCACGAGTGTCATGGGGACCACTACATAATTCGCATGAAGAAGTGATTTTATTCACTTGGCTTGAAGGCTTAGGAGCTTCTTAAGATTTCATGAGAAACTTGACTTGGTCCTCAAGTTCCATGATCCGACGGTCGGGAGTGCTAGAATTGTTCGAAGGCAAAGATATTGCCTTGACCAATTTGTTCAAATCACGGGGATCATTCCAACTTTCGTTGTCATAGAGAGCAAGATCTTCTATGAGTTCCCATGATTCTTCCGCACTTAGATCACGTAGCTTGCCACCGGCCGATTGGTCAATGGTTCGCCTTATGGAGATATCGATATGGTCATAGAGATTTGAACTTGGAGCCAAAGATCTATGCCATGATGAGGGACTTTTTGGAGTAAGTCCTTGAAACGAGTTCATGCTTCATATAGAGTTTCACCTTGACGTTGTTGGAACATCAAGATATCATTTCTAAGCTTGGTAGTTCTCCCCGGTGGGAAAAATTGAGCAAGGAAACGAGTGGTGAGATCATCCCATGAGGTGATGGATCCCGCGGGTAAACGTTCAAGCCATTGACTAGCTTGATCACGTAGAGAGAATTGGTATAGGCGTAATCGGGTCGACTCTCTAGTTGAAACATCAAGGTCTATAGAATCTATGATTTTAAGGACGTCCTTGAGATGTTGATTAGGATCTTCGGAACGAAGTCCATGGAATGCACATCCGCTTTGCACCAACCAGATGGTGTCAGATTGCAAGGGAGACACATTGGCTCCTTAGGTGAGCTCAATGGTGTTTCGGTAGCCTTGGTGGCTAGGTCGGGAGTACTCTCCTAGGGTTTGGGGCCTAAGAGGTTGGTTAGCTAGTGGTGGGTTTTGTGGGTGGTCTTGTTGTGGTGGGTTGATGGGTTCAAAGATGTTACCACCTTCCATGATGTCGGATGGTAAAGAGTTACAAACAAAAACAAGAAGAAATTACTAAAGAGAACCTAAAAATAAAAATAAAATCTTACTAGAAAGGAATCTAGCAAGTAGACCTAATAAAAAGAAATCCTAACCTAGACAATAACTATTCCCCGGGTTGCGGAGCAAAAAACTTGATGCGTGGGAATTGCACCAGGCTTTACCTCTCGAGAAGCTTACAACCCCCACCAGGCAGTGTACTTGATCGTTGTAGTATAGTATAGTGACAAGTACCAGGGGATTGATCGTTCAACTCAGGAATAGTGTCGCTAGGATTAGAAAGCCTAAAAACTAGGTCTAAGGGTGAGGGATGATTCTTTTTGTATTTTTTATATTTTATGAAAGCAATTGAAAATCTCGGGTATTGGAAGGATGGGCGGAATTAGTTGCTAGTCAACTAACCCAATAACTAAGATGCAATCAAAATAAAATAACAAAAATGTAAATAAACTAAATTAAACTAGTGGTGTGAACAATAAATGGGAGAATTGTGTTTACTTAGATTACACTACTCCCTAGATATCTTTTACAGGTTAATTACTTGTTACAGTTGCGTGGATGATGGGTTGTATTCCTTAATACCAATCATGGTGTGGCGTACTTACTTCCCCAATTCTATAAGCTCCTACTTCACTCCTATGTCGAGCCTGCAAGAAGCTCCTAACATGGGATCACTAGAATTCGCTCATGCATTAAATACAACCATAAAAACCTAGTACACATCGGTTCATGTTTCTTAAGACGTTCAAGCAAGTTACACAATGGAGATCTGCCAGTTTTCTTAAGCCTAACATTGAAATCATTCATCCATTACAACTATAAACAAGCAATCAACCTATAATTAACATCTAGGTTTCATTACATCTAAGCAAACACATAAGAGATCTAGCCTAGCATGTTAAAATTAAGACAAGCGTAAGATATATTCAAACAACACATAGACATATTGAATGAATTGAAAGGATACTTATCTCAATTGAACATGAAGGGTTTCATGGGGTGAAAACCCTTGAAAATACTGTTACAAACGAACTAGGGTTTATAAAGTTCGACCCTAAAATTCTCCACACAAGTTCCTCCCTAATGAATGAAAATTAGAAAAGTATATATAGATTTCAGGAGGTGACGGCGTCAAGAGGAAAATTCTGACGCCGTCATCTCGCCGCCAATAAAGTTCTCGGACTGCCTAGATCCAGAGCTGACGCCGTCATGTATGTTTCTACTCTGGGCCGTCACCACTTTTACTCTTGACGGCCTTGATCTGACGCCGTCACGTTTTCTCTAGGTCGTCACCAAAATTGCTCTTGACGCCGTCATCAAATTCTTCTTGACGCCGTCAGGTACTGTTCCCAGCAAGGAAAATTAAGACTTTGCCGTTTTCTTCACTTTTATGCTCCAAAAACGTCCAAAATGCTTCCTTTTCCAGAATTCACTCCCAAAGTACCTAAAATCTCAAAAGGAACGATTTAGGGCAATATTTGATCAAATAAATTCCAATTCTGGCTTAAATGACCCCCTAAAAACGGTTCATTTTTCGCCTCATCAGATTACAAATCAATGTTTCTTCACAAAGCATTCAAATAAAATCCTAAAATTTACAGTATGGAATGTATGCGTGATGACATGATTGTGCGTACTATTGTTATGATACTGAGGAAAAAGAAGAACTTGAAGAAGAGAGTCGATCCAAAATGAGTCAAGTTGAATATTGGAAACCATATGATTATTCAAAAACTCCTCACATTTCTAAATCTTTTGTTCCTCAAAAGGAAATACCTGAAAAATCTTGGTTTGTCACTGAGTCATATGTTTCATCTTCTAATGCGGCTCCGGTCCAAACTGTGGCACAAGTAAATGGTCCTTTACCATCTTCTGGTGCCGTTACACCTTTACCAAAAAGTTGTCGTGTTTTAAATTATTTCAAAACTTTTATGGAAGACATCGAAATTTTGGAGGAAACAATTGAACATAATTCAGAAATAAAAATTGAAACTTTTCAATCCGCTTACGAGCGAGAAAAGAGAGATATATTTTTTTTTACACCACAAAAACCCTAAAGTTTCTCTCTCTAAGTGGCGACAACAAGAAATTACGGCAAACATAATATTCTAATCAAACTAATTTAATTGTTTGATTTCTATTGCATGATTTCTTTGTTGTCGTTTAATGCATAGTGATTTCAATTATATCTTCATCCTGATTGGTCTATTGTTGATCAACTTGGTGGTGGTTATTATAGTGGGTCGGTGGATCCTGTCCATGCTTTTTAGTTGTTTAAATACTGATCGTGCATGTGCATATTATCTATAGATCGATTACTTCAATTCTTCTAATATTACCTTTGTCGGTTTGAGCGAGGTTTTATTTGTTAGGATTGTTTAGTCGTTTCTTTTTTGCGATCAATATTCTGGTGTGGTGCTTAACGATTATTGGTATTTTTTATATACATATAGGGTGGATCTTGTTCTTGCTGCATATATTTCTCATTCAACGATTCTCTTAGGGTTTCGTTTTATTGTGTGCGCAAGTTTTGCTGCTGGTGCTTTAATCTACACTAAACTCGTTTAGGGTTTGGTGTTTATTCGATCTTGGATTGGTATTGGGCTATACTGATTAAACAAACTTCTTTTAAGGGGTTTGGTACCGTGTAATCTGCTGGTAACCTCTATTAGGGTTTCGTTATTTTGCTTGTGCGCTTGGATTGCTGCTGCATATTGATTGTACGTGGGTTATTGAGAGGGATGGAATCTGGTTTTCTGAATGTTAAACAGCCTTCTAAGGCTACGGGGTTGGCTACTAGGATTGGTAATATCGATGGTAAGATTCTTACTAATACAAGTATGCCATTGAAGTCTATATTGAAAAGTGCAGGTTTGGAAGGAAAAACGGGGAGTTTTGCTCTTCCTAGTGATCATGGTCCCGTTGTTTCTGATCCGAATGTTGCTTTACAACAAGGGGTACGTTTGGCTAGTTCTAAATCTGATGTTCCTAAGTCTAGTAATGTTGTAGCATCTGATTCGATGGGGGCTGCAATGGTTGGTACGTCTAAGGATAATGGTGAAAGGCTAGCTGATGGGTGTAATATTGGAGGTTCTTGTGAGCCTAATGTACCTAGTGATTCACAAGTTGGTGAGGCTACTAGGTCGGGTTCACGAGTGGTTATTCCAATGGCCGTCGTTGATGATATGTGCACTAAACTTACTAATTCATTATACGGTTATTTCATTGGTCAAAGAATTGCATTTCCCATTGTGGAAGACTATGTCAAGTATGCTTGGGCAAGGTTCGGCTTTGAACATGTTATATTGCGGAATGGTTTCTTCATTTTCAAGTTCTCTTCACTTGAAGGTATGAATAAAGTTCTTACTGGTGGTCCTTGGTTTATTAGATCAACGCCTTTATTCTTGCATATATGGGTGCCTAATATGAGGCTTGAGAAGGAGAAGATTACTAAGGTACCGGTTTGGGTACGTATCCATAATATACCGTCCGTTGTATACTCTAAAGCCGGTATTAGTTTGATTGCAAAACAGTTGGGCCGGATAATACGGTTAGATGCGGGTACTAATGGTATGTGTAAGAACCCTTGGGGACGTTATTCATATGCAAGGGTACTTATTGAATTATCGGCTGATGTGGATGTTTTGGAATCAATTGAGGTTGAAATTCCTTTGCCTAAGGGTAAGGATCATTACATGGAAGTTCTTGATGTTGAGTATGAATGGTGGCCATCTTGGTGTTCTAAGTGTGTTTGTTTCAATCATGATGATGATGTGTGTCCTCTTAGGCGTAAGCGGGTTACTAAGGATTCGACTCAACAAGATATTGAAGTCAAGCGTAAGGTTCACTCTACAAAGGCTGGTCAAACTAGTGATAAGGGTAAGAAAGAGGCTTGGGGGGTTTCAACTAAGCCAAAACTTTTGTACCAACCTGTTTCTACACCGGCTACCAAGAAGAAGAATCGAGGTACACAACCTGATGTGGGGGCTGTTATTAAGCCTACTAATGGTGATTCTAATTCGAGTGGTACATCTAATGATGTGTTGAAGAGTGATTTTGGGGCTGCTACTGTTGAGTATTATGGACATACTCAACTTGAGCAGCTGGAACATGTGGATGCTCATGCTTCTTTTGGGGGTGTGGAATCCGTGGGGAAAAGTTGTGTTAATGTGGTTCCATTGCATAGCACTACTGAGGGTTTGTGGGAGCACGGTTCTCACAATGATGGTGCTTCTACAAGCGTGGCCTATTCTGATTTTGATACGTCTAGCTCGTTTACTACAAGTGATGTAGTGAAGAGTCCTATGAAGAGGGTTACGTTTGCTGATGAAGCTGATGAAGTTGATGAAGTCTATGAGAACTATGATGATATTACAAATTATTCCAAGTTCAAGAATGGTTCTCCGAAAGATTTCCAGGTGCAAGGACGCAAGAAGAAATAGTTATTTTATTTCTATTATTTTTGTGATTTTTGCTTGTTAAGTTGCTTTGTTTAGCATGCTTGTTTGGTCAGTTGCACATGGTGTGCATGTTAGTTTTAAGAATGGTATGTCATTCTTAGATAGGTGTCTTGTAAGTGTCCTAAGGGACTGGGGGCGAGGGAAATTACCCTCGTCATTTTGTACTTCAACGTTTTTGGATAATGAAATTTACCAGGGTGCAGGATTACTCCCCTTTACCCAAAAAAGAGAGATATTTTTCAAAAACAAATGTTTCCAACTGTTCAACACCTTCGTCTTTGTGCTACTAGTTGGGAACAGCATCTGCAAAAAGAGGTTAAATCAATGATAAATGTTTTCAAATCAAATGAAAATGAAATTTTGGTTCAAAAGCATAGAAACAGAGTTTTGAAAAATGATGCCGATCGACTCTTGGAAGAAGTTCTCAATGCTGATATTATGTCTATTATCATGAATGATCTCTATAAATCTGGTACTTCTATGCTTGTGGAAGATCACTGTGCTGATAATGATTTGCTGAACACCGAAATTGAGACATTAAAACAAGAAAATGATATACTGAGGAAAAACAATGATGATGTGACAAAACGTTTTTCAAAAGAAAATTTTCAACTCAAACAAAGACTTGAATGGTGTCAAGCTCAAAGTCTTAAAACGGAATTGCAACTTCAAAATCAAAATGTTTCAAAGTCTTGTCAAAGTTGCAAAAATTATGAGTCTTTTAAAAGTCTGTGTCTCAAATATGAGAAGGAAATTGCGGAATTAAAAATTGAAAACGTTGAATGGCAACAAAACCGCGATGACATTAATTATTGCAACGTGAAACTTGAGTCTGAAATTCAGGATAAAAAACATCATCATTGAATTAAAAGAGAAAATTAAGCTACTTCAAAAAGGAAAGTTTGTTGACACCACAGTGATAGCACCAGGATTGTACCAAATAGACAAAACTTCTAAGGGAAATGATGTTCAAAACACTAATGTTGACCCCTCCACTTCCACAAGACTAGTCTCCACTAATGGCGTTAACAGACCCAAGCGAACAAGTAACAAGAAGAATAGGATCTTGTAACGTAAAAGAGGAACACTAGAAGCTCAAGAAGTAGAAGATCAACTTAGGAATTCGAATAAAACTCATGTTGCATCTGATTTAGATTCTAATCTGGAAAATTGTAATCAAAATTTCAATGTAGTGAATGATGAACCTTTGAATGTTTTGAATATTAATGCATCTTGTGTGTTTTGTCGTAAAAGTGTATCATCTGCTGATCATGCAAAATGTGTAGCTAACTCTATCTTGAATCGTCATAAGAAACGAAGGACAGGCATTCCTTTTAGGCCCACTATTGCCTCTAAGTCTATATTAGGAAAACCGCCATCTAGGGCTTCTAATGATGTTGCAGTTACCCCCATAATTGAAAAGAACAAATCTAGGAACAAGCCCAAAACTAGTGAATTCACCAAAAAGAAAGCGAGAACTAGTTGGAATTGGCAACGTTGGTTACAATATAAACCTGAATTTAAATGGATTCCTAAATTATTAAATACATGTGCTTCTAACCAACAGGAACCCGCACTTTCTTTGGGTTCCACCCTTACTTCTGTTCCATCCTCGTCGTCTTTTTGTGATGCAGGTGGTGTAGATTGTTCTCTGGATTGTTGATAGCGGATGCACCCGATATATGACAGGCAACCTCAAACTGTTAGTCAACTTT
This sequence comes from Artemisia argyi, assembly GCA_030686995.1. Classification (NCBI taxonomy): domain Eukaryota; kingdom Viridiplantae; phylum Streptophyta; class Magnoliopsida; order Asterales; family Asteraceae; genus Artemisia; species Artemisia argyi. The sequence continues at coordinate 178,646,654 of CM060709.1, forward strand.
GTGTCAAAGTTTATCGGAACTGTCAAATTCGGGAATGATCATTACGCTTTAATCATGGGATACGGTGACTATGTCAGTGGGAACATTGAAATCAGTTGTGTTTATTATGTGGAAGGCTTAGGTCACAACCTCTTTTCAGTCGGTCAATTTTGTGATGGGGATTTAGAAGTAGCATTTCGTGAGAAAACTTGTTTCGTTCGTGACTTACAAGGAAATGATCTAATGTCCGGCTCACATGGTATAAATCTTTATACAATATCGATGTCTGACATGATTGCCACATCTCCAATATGTCTTCTCTCCAAAGCAGAATCAACTAAATCCTGGTTATGGCATAAACGTCTTTCGCACTTGAATTTCAAAACTATGACTGAACTTGCTCGTCATAAACTTGTTGATGGTTTTCCTAGATTCCGATTTACCAAAGATCACTTATGTTCGGCCTGTGAACAAGGAAAAAGCACTCGAGCTCATTTTCCCTCTAAAACTGAGCACAGTACAAATCATGTTTTACAATTGCTTCATATGGATTTGTGTGGCCCGATGCGTGTTCAAAGTATCAACGGTAAACGCTACATACTCGTAATTGTTGATGACTACTCCAGATGGACTTATGTTTATTTTCTTCGAAGTAAAGATCAAGCTCCTTCAATGATCATCACCTTTCTCACTAAAATTCAAGTTCAGTTACGTAACACGGTACGAATGATCAGAACTGACAATGGCATAGAATTTAAGAATCAGACACTTCGGTCATATTTTGCGAAAGTGTGAATTGAACATCAAACATCTATTGCAAGGAGTCCAGAACTGAATGGAGTTGTTGAAAGATGCAACAGGACGTTAGTAGAAGCTGCAAGAACCATGTTGATTAATGCTCAATTACCAGATTACTTATGGGCGGAAGCTGTTTCAACTGCTTGTTATACTCAAAACCGTTGCATTATCACAAAACGCCATCGCAAAACACCTTATCAACTTGTTCACAAAAGAAAACCAAACATCGATTACTTTCATGTATTTGGAGCACTTTGTTATCCGAAAAATGATCGTGATGATTTAGGTAAACTTAAAGCAAAGGCTGACATCAGAGTGTTCGTAGGATATTGTGAAAATTCCAAAGGCTTTCGGATATGGAATCGTCAAACAAGAGAAATTCAAGAAACTATTCATGTTAATTTTGATGAACTCACTCAAATGGCTTCTGAGCAAAACAGCTTAGGACCCAAAACCAACCGTCTTAACTTTCCGGACTCTTCGGCTGGAACATTACCTCTCAACCGCAAAGAATTGGAAACTCTATTTGCTCCACTGTTTGATGATACAATTGAATACCGTTCTTCTGAGGTCTCACCAATTTCCGCTGCACAACCTGATAATATTCAAGTACCTGACTCACCTCAACAAACAACTACAACTATTGAGAATGACGGTCCTCCAATTGCATCTCCCATAACAGCAGAACAAACCACTTCCAACTCATGACAATCAGCTGAAGATCCCTACACCACAATCAGTTCCACAACCCTCAGAGTATGATCCAAATGCATTCTTTAACCCGTTTGCACCGGCTCCAACATTTCATGAAGTAGCTGAGTCATCCACACGAAATTTGGATTCTGCGAAAATGCGAGATACCTATCAACTACACCCTTCGACACACAAATGGACTCGAGATCATCCACTAGTTCAAATTATTGGCCATCCAGATGCACCAATCATGATGAGACAACGGCTTCACACAGATGGTGAAACTTGTATCTATGCACTCACAGTCTGTCAAGATGAACCTAAGAACACTAAAGAAGCAATGACTTATGACAACTGGATTGAATCTATGCTAGAGGAATTTCAGCAATTCAAAAGATTAGAAGTCTGGGAATTAGTTGAAAGACCTGACGGAGTCTTTGTCATTGGGCTAAAATGGATTTGGAAAAACAAACTGGATGCAGAGGGCACTGTCATACGTAACAAATCACGGTTGGTAGCTAAAGGATACTTCCAACAAGAAGGAATTGATTTTGAGGAATCTTTTTCTCCAGTTGCTAGACTTGAAGCTGTTCGGATCTTTCTGGCTTATGTTGCTCATAGGAATATGGCTGTTTATCAAATGGATGTGAAAACAGCATTTCTGAATGGTGAACTCCGTGAAGTGGTCTATGTCAGCTAACCAGAAGGCTTCGTTGATCCTGAGCGTCCCAATCATGTTTATCGACTCAAAAAGGCTCTTTACGGACTCAAGCAAGCCCCAAGGGCGTGGTATGACAAACTATCTGCTTTCTTGCTGGCCAATAAATTTTCTAAAGGCTCAGTGGATCTAACATTATTTACAAAAACATACGGTGTGGACTTACTAATTGTTCAAATATATGTCGATGACATTATTTTTGCTTCAACAAACAGAAGTCACTCAAATGATTTTGCAAATTTAATGAAAGAAAATTTTGAAATGTCCATGATGGGTGAACTTTCGTTCTTTTTAGGACTACAAAGTCATCAATCACCCCGTGGAATTTTTCTAAATCAGTGCAAATATGCTTCAGAAATTTTAAAGAGATATGGAATGATGAGCTGTGATACTTATAATACACCAATGGCATTTGGCACAAAACTAGATGCTGATATACATGGGACTCCTGTTGACCCTACAAAATACCAAAGTATTATTGGGTCCCTCATGTATCTCATAGCTAGTAGACCTGATATAGTTTTTGCTGTCTTTATGTGTTCTCGTTATCAGTCAAAACCGACTGAAAGGCACCTCAATGAGGCTAAAAGAATCCTTCGATACATAAAGGGAACCATTAACTTGGGAATCTGGTATCCGAAGGATTCTGGTTTTGAACTAACTGCTTTTTCAGACGTTGACCATGCAAGATGCTTAGATACACGCAAAAGTACATCTGGTGGATTACAGTTTCTCAGAGATAAACTTGTGTCTTGGCAATCTAAGAAGCAGGACTGCACATCACTGTCTTCAACAGAATCTGAATACGTAGCTATGTCTGCTTGTTGTGCTCAAGTCATCTGGATGAGATTACAACTTAAAGACTATGGCTACTTATTCAATAAGATTTCGATCTACTGTGACTCCAAAAGTGCCATTGCCATTTCCTGCAACACCGTTCATCATTGAAAATCCAAACACATTGATCTCCGCTATCATTTCATCAAGGAACATGTCGAAAAGGGTACAATTAAATTATATTTTGTGGGAACTGAATACCAGTTGGCAGACTTACTCACCAAAGCTTTACCTCCAACAAGGTTTGCTGATTTAGTCCACCAAATTGGTATGCGATGTTTGACTCCAGAAGATCTGGAAATGTTTTTAAAACACAAATGATCTTCAAATATCAAAACTATCTTTGTAAATATTTTTTTCCAAAAACAAAATACAAAAATATAAAACCAACAAAAACACAAAAAGATTTTATCTTTTCTACATTTTTCCAAAAAAAAAAATGCAAGTACACACCTTTCTTTTCAACACTATTTTTATAAATGTCTAAAATTATTACAAAAACAAGTGTTGAGGGGAAGGTAAAGTACTTTTAAAATTTTTCAAAATGTTTACTTCGTACTTGCATTTTACAAAAAAATATTTTCTGTTCATTTATATTTAAAATGATGCTTAAAAGGTTTTTCGGGTTGCTCTCCTTGACCATTCAAACAAATTGTCAAATTATAAAAAGCATCGGTCTAAGGTCAAGGGGGAGCAAAGATATCCAAAATTGTTCTTTTTGATACATGGAGTAGTTTACTAATGTTAAATGTGTGTTAGTTGGTTATTATGCTTGAAAAGGATGTTAAGGTTAAGGGACCAAAGATGTCATATATTGAAACTAATATTACTCTAGTCAAAATGCATAGTTGACCTTCACATTTACTACACCTGCAAAAACAGATTATCACATTTGCTATTTTCACCTAACGATATCAACGACTCACAATCAATCTAGTAATCTAAACGTTGTTCTTCAAATCTGTAAGTGCCAAAATGCTTTGATCATATTTCTTAACAAGGGTTTTTAATTTTATCCGAATCCAACGGCTTGTTTATCTTTAATCGTTAATATAAGCTTGAGGGTTTGCGTAGAATTAAACCCAGGAATTTGAGGTGTTTGTGATTGTATGAGTTGATGGGATTTGTTCCTAAGACTTTAATAAACATGTCTATTAACTCTAATTAAGCCCAGAATCACTAATCGTTCAATACTCTAAATTAGGGTTCTTCGTATGATTTGGGTGATTTTGATCTATGATGATTTGGTTCAATTAAGTGCTTAGGATTTTGTTTATATATGTTAAGGAACATATCTTGGTGGGTTAATTGTTTCAGTAACATGTTTTGAGAGTGATTTGTTGAGTTTAGGTCATTAAGACACTAGCAGCTTTGATTTTGGGTTTGAATGGTTGAAAATTGTTATAAATTGGTCTATAAGTTCCTGAGCATGTGTTAAACACTCGCCTAACTTCTTTTTCCACCCAGAATCTTGTTTTCATGAGTTGTGATTTTGAGTTCATGCGTTCTTACGCAAAACCTTTAGAAAATGCATGCCTATGCATAAGTCTTGGTGCAATAAGTGTTTTGGGATGTTTTTGGATAATATATTGATCAGTGGTTGTGTTTAAAACTTTCAGGAATCAAAAGTAACTTAATTTTTCGAAGGTTATCATCATTCAGACGTTCTTACGCAAAAGATTAACTCATCTTACGCGTAAGATGAAAACTTACGCGTAAGATTCAACCATTTGAAAAACTTGTCTTGGATAAGACAATGTTTACGCAGAAATGTATTTCTTACGCATAAGAGTTTATCTTACGCATAAGTCAAAACTTACGCATAAGTTATAACTTACGCATAAGGCTCAAACCTTTGCAAAAGCTCAAATCTTAAGCAAAAGATGAATTTCTACGCATAAGAATTGGCCCACGCAAAAGTTTGATCTTACGCGTAAGATTTAAGTTATGCGTAGATTCTGTACTTACGCATAATATAACTCCCTATGCATAAGAAATGTTATGCGTAGGATTTTCAAATCTTACGCGTAACTTTGTCTGATTCCTTGAAAATTTGTCTAAGTGTTGTAAATTTTGAAATGTATAAACTCTTGTATGTATTAACTAATATTGGGCATTGATTGTAATCAATTCTATTAAGTTTTTACATCAATTATACAAGATTATCAAATAACAACATTTTGAACACAAACACCCACTGATCAATCCATTCATGCATAAACAAGTAAGTTAATAAATGAGCTAACAAATTATATTATTGCAATGTCTATGTTTGTGTATGATCAATTCAGATGGCCCAACAAGCAAACATTCCACAAGAACCAGTACCTGAACCAAAGCTCACATGGGAAGAAATTTTTCCCGACGATTACTCCAGAAAGATTGGAAAGAACAACCTAGGGGTCAACTTCAACAAATTCACTTGCAATGAATCCTCTTGCATTGTGGTTGTGGATGCTTTAGTCTATCACCCGTACAAAATCATGCTCACTAAATTAACATCAGTAGCTTGCTTCTACATTCACCAGATTTGGCATACAATTCAACTGGACCTTGGCGAAGAATTTTTTACATGCATGCTCCATAAGAGACAAGTCACTGTGGACAAAGATACTCTTCGTGGCGTTCTTGGTTTGCCCGAACTTGGTCCAGATGAAGAGTACCACCCAGTTCCTAATGAAGAAGAGTTAATTGAATGGTTACGGGATATTGGATACGATGAGTCAGAATAGGTGGTGACCAGACACTCAAAGGTCAACACAAGATTTCTTCTACAACCATGGAGAACTTTGTACATCCTAATCGCCAAGTCCTTATCTGGCAGAGACACTGGTCACGAACACCCCAAACTCCAACATCTCAAACTATTCTGGGCTATGGCAAATGTAAAAAAGGTGGACTTTGCTAGTATCATTTGGGAAGATATTGTGTGGCACATACAACACAAGTTAGCAAAGATTCCATTCGTTCGTTTCACCAAGCTTCTCATAGAAAGCTTCCTTCGTGAGTATGACGACATTCCTCAAAGACTGGATGACGATGACAAGAACACATTCCTCAAGCAGATTAAGAGACTTGATACTAGTACACATAAGCAAGGAAAGATACTTCCCGAATGTCTCTTGAATGATAAAGTAAAGAAATGCTCGAACTACAAGTACTATGTTCAAGCTCTCAAAGAAGATAAAGTAGGGTTCTTGGATGAAGTCCCTCTACCTTCGTTCATGCAGAAAAAGGGAAAGAAAGGTGGTAAGTCTGGCAGCTCTGAAAGCTCTACAAAATCTGTTAAAAAGCCACACAAGAGAACTCTTAAGATCAGAATACCAGTCAAGAAACCTATTCCTGAACCAGTTCCTGAACCCATACCACCATCTTCTCCAAAACCATCCGACTCAGAAACCGAATCTGATAGTGGTCCAGTTTATAGGGAATCTTATAACAAACAGGATGACGATCTTGACGATCTGGACATGACTCTAGAAGATTGGGACAGAAACATCGATGAATTTGTTAATGAAATTGAAAAAGAAACAACATTCATTCAGAGACCTTTAACTGAAGCAGATGCGAAGTTGGAAGAAGAACGGTTAAGGGGTGAAAAGTTGAAGGAACCTATGACTGCAGAACAAGAAAAACAAGAAGCGTCTCACGCAAGGTCTATCTGTAGAAGAAGAAAATGAATGAGCACTCAAGTTAGGTCTCCTCCACAGCAGAATCGACTCCTTCCAAGCTGATCAACCTCCGCCACCTCTGTTTACTCAAACAATTGAGGCAGGCGGATCTGGTAGTATTCCTGAGGCAGGCGGGTCTAGCAGTATCCCTGAGTCCACTCCAGTTGATCAAACTCAGGACACAGGTACCAATGCTGACATGATCATCTACGAATCTCCAACTATATCACCTGAAGACGTGGAAATGCAAAATGCTTCAGAAAGGGGTGACGATGATGTGGAACACCATATGGATACAGATATTCCACACCTTATGTCTTTGGAAGAGATGGAGGCAAGTGAAAAGGCTCAAGGGGAAGAGCTCATAAGAAAACAAGAAGCTGAAGAGTCAAGGCTTGAGGCAATAGAACAGGCTAAACTGGAAGAAGCCATAATAATGGAAGAAAGCAGGAAAGCTGAAGAGGCAGCTAAACTTGCCGAAGAACTAAGGCTTCAAGAAGAAACAAAGAAAAGAATAGAAGAAGAAGCCAAATTAGCAGAAGAATTAAGGCTAAAGGCAGAAGTTGACAAATTGGCAGAAGAGCAGAGATTAAGGGATGAAGTTGCTAAAGTCACAGAAAAGAAAGAAGAGCCAAAGGATAAACCCGAATCACCAAGAGGAAATGATAAGGATACCACCACCAACATTGAATCTTTACAATCATCACCTCTAGCATCACAATCTACACATGACAAATCAATAACGAAACCATCAGCTGCATCTAAGTTGATTCAGAGGGCAGTAAAGAGAGTTCGTGAAAAGAAGAAAAACAAGTTAGAAACTCAAGTTGAATCACTGGCGAGTCAAGTTACTGAGTTAACAAAGCAAATGACAACTGTTCAGGAAATGCATGAAAAAGTTGACACCTTCTTAGCCAAAGAAGTACAAGAATATATGGAAGCTACATTGGCTGCTCAGGCAAATTAGTACATGGAACAACACTTAGTAACTGGATTAAAAGAATTGCTGAAGCCAATGAAGGATGAACTTACAAAGATTGCTGAACAAGCTGTCAAGAAAGTGATTAGAACTACTTCTTTCACACTACGAGCTGACAAAACACCTCTACCACAACAAGAAATGATAGTGAATGAATTAGAGGCTCAGCTCTTCAACTTATTGGCAAGTAAGACCACCATGACACCAGAAGATATTAAGGTATGGGAAGCTTTACAAGCCAAGATGTCCACAGAATCATGCAGCACTGAGGCCGATAAACTGAAACGTCAAAGAGATGATGAAGACAAAGATCCTAACTCGCAGGCTAAGAAGCAAAAGCAAGCCGAAGGACCCTCATCTCAACACAAACAACCCATCATACCTCCAACAACCACGACATCAACTCAACAACCTAAGGCATCAGGATCTGGTCCTAAAGCCCAAGATCACTTTGAGTACACCGGCGGAGAAGATTTCCCTCAGCCTGACGAAATACAAGAACCTTCATCAACTAAGAAGAAAGAAAGGAAAAGAAAACATCATCAGCGCAAACCTGACACCTCTTCGCAAAGCACTGAACCTAAGAAACCCAAAAATATTCTCAAATGGCTGGACGAAGACAAAACGGATGAGTACTCTTGGTTTGATGAAATGGTTAAAGCTCAACCACCTCTTGCAGAAAATCAATCACCACAAGATGGCCGAACAATGGAATATGCACAACTTCTGCAGAGGGACTACGGATTAAAGGAAATGAGCAAGAAAGAGCTGAGAAGGGTGAAAAATGCTGCATTCAACCTGTTAAAATACCGCTCAGCCAACTCCGTTGAACTCGAGTATCACCTGGAAAACATTGCCCGAGCAATGTCTAACGACATTGACTGGCTAAACCCCGAGTCCAACATTGATTTCTACTCAAAGAACAAAGGGCCTTACTACACCGACTGGACCAAACCTCTACCCTTGGTTGGAAAGCCTAAGCAAGAGAAAATCCCCTACAAATTTTTCTTCAACAATGACTTGGAATTTCTACAACACGGTAGCAAGATTGAAACGAAGTACGCCACATCACTTACCTTCTCAATCCCTGTAGCTAGATACCTCAACAACCCCATCGAAGAAGAAGCCTCCGACTTATTCATCGAAAAAGTTGTTTCCTATGACCGGAACGCACTCTATGGAATACACCATTGGCCAGAAAACCGGGCACAATATTATCGAAGCAGCAGACTTAATCAGACATTGGGAAATGTGACGATTGAGTTAAAGATTGTCTCCATTCAGTTTATTTCTACAGTCACTCACTTTGGGTACTCCTTTCTCAACAAAATCGTGCTCAAAAGACTTGATGAACAAGAGTACGTGATTTCCGAGTCTGACTTTCCATGATTGCTCCTCAATGACATCGAAGATATGTATCTGCTCAAAGTCTAAGGAAAGCTTTGCAACCTACCTAAGGATATGCAGCTTGCCTTCATCACAGCTCTACTCATTTTCATATGACTCATAGTCATCAAAGAGCGAGTAGAAGATCTTCAATTAGGAGTGGAAAGTTACCAGAAAAAGCTGAATCTCACAAAACCTAACCTTTACAACATCCCCAACCTTCAACACGAATCTTAATACACCTTGATCAAGCATCCGGCATTTGGTTTCACCTATCATAGTGTCAACCGACGCAATTGCTTCATGGCTTATGATGAGATCCACAAGTTCTGTGATGAAACCCTTAAGTTCGTCAGAGATGGAATCAAAGGCCGACTAGATGATGTTGCACTGTACAAATCCTAAAGGTGGAATACCGATGAGGCCAGACAAGCTCGTAGATTCATCACAAGGATTGAGAACCGGTTAAAGTGTAGGGATCAGATAAGGAGATTGGAAAGCTATGTGGGAGGCAGACCAGGATTTCCAGTGTTGACGTTTCAGAGACCCGAATGGTAGAAGTTTGTAAGGTCTTGATTTGATTTGTCAATAATTATATTCATAATGGTTTGTGCACACATTACAACGTACAACCCGAGTTGAGGGGGAGCGAAGGCTTCTTACTTTTGAGTAGAATTAATCAAAAGTTTTATGATTTTCATAATTCTGCTCAAAAGGACAAGTATTTCACCTCAATAAGACTTAATCACTTGTTGAGGGGGAGCATTTGTCAAACTAAACTACTTTGTTCTAAAACAATGAAAAGTTCTTGGTAAATATCCCCAAAAGACTCAAAAAGGCATATTTTAATCTGAAAAGGTTATCAAAAACATCATTTCGTATGCTAATTTTGAGGGGGAGAAAATGAAAAAGTGATTAAAATATAAGTGGTCAAAAAGCTAAAAGTTGTATCTTGTGCGAGCTAGACTCAGAATTGACCCAGGAATTGACGAAACAATAAAAGTTGGTAATCTCGAAAAGACTTATCCTCGACGGGTAATGACATCAAGTTAGTTACTAGAGCTAGTTGTCACCTAAAAACTGACAATGGAACTCTCTAACTAGCCACGTAAGCGTGTCTCGAAAAGGATTTGTCCAAGTAGAAATGTACCGTTTCGAGAAATTTTCTGTGGACTTGACTAGGCCGGGTAATAACTTCAAGCTAGTCTAACTAGTGATGTAAGCGTGTCTCGAATCGGTCTTGTTCACTGAAAGTGGATCAATTCTAAATATGTTTGCTCCTCCCGCATGTGCAAATTCATTAATTACATGAGAGCACATGTGAAGGGGGAGCCCTTCAAAAGTGTACACAAAACTCTCAAAGTGTTAACCAAAATATTTGATTATCACAAACACTTTGAGAGATTTTCATCAAAGGTTTCTTGGCTACTGTCGGTTAATCAAGGAGTTATAAGGTGATTAAAATAGGAAAAATCGTCCTATGATCCGCCAGAGCCAGAGGGATCTACCCAAGGACATCACCCATAGTTAGAATTAGAAGTCTTTAGGTATGATACGAAAAAAGGAGAAAAGAATGAAAGGGAAAGAAGGAGTTAAAGAATTAAAAAGAAAAGTAAAGAAAAGGGTGAAAAGAAATAGCCCTCCATATGTTAAACCTTAGGGCAGACACCGGGTTCAAATCGTATGCTACTGGTTGTTGCTAAGGCAACACCGGTATTGAAGATAAAGTCGTCATGGACCCAGTGACGCAATGCACTAAACCTTCTTAACCACTCAAGTTCTCTTAAAAAAGCTTGTTTCATTCTCACGGGGAACCCGTGTAATCTATTGACTCATCTCTTAGAGATGGTTGATATTGAAGCAGGAGACCCCTCCCTAGTCTCCGCATAGGAAACCTAAGTGTGCACTTATAGAGTCTAGAGCCATGAGATATATCAAAGATCTCTTAAGAACAATTAGTATTTCTACAACTGGTGTTCTACATCAATGGACACCAGCTGTAAATTATCGAGTCCTTCGTAGATCTTAGCAATCTGCCAAGAACGTTTATGAGAGAATTACCAATGTATTTCTCAATGATTGAACTGAAATTCCTGCCAGGGTCAACATCAAACAGCCCTGACAGCAGGTCACTTCGGTAACCCCACAAGGGTTACGCTTAGTGTTCGCGGTGGTTCCATAGCGGTCTACAGTCGTGGAGTGATCCCCAGCGACTCACCCAGTCATTGAGCTACTTAGTAGGTCTCGTAAGCTCCTTCGGGAGTATCTGACATGGGAACGGCCTTGATAAGGATTAGAAGGAGTCTTCACACTATGCTGTTGATGAGCTCTAATTCCTTATCTATAAGTACCGGTTGATTATTGCTAACTGTTTTCCTGCAGGTACAAAACACCTCCATGATGGTAGATTCCGGCATGCTCATGCATACATCTTAAAGTCAATGAAAGCTCCCCCAAAGATCTAAGCACCACAAAGTTCAAAGACAGATTATACACCAATAAGAAGAATCTACAAAGTTTAAAGACTAAGATCAATATGAATGATAAGGAACTTCGTGCACTTGAAAGACAAAGTCCAAAGATGTATGAGCATGTTGGAATGGCGGACAACCACCACAGACACATGAGTGATGAACGGCAGACTACTTCATAACACAATCACTACATCATCACCAAAGAACAAAGACTTAGAGCAAAGTACGTTCATTTTACAACATTTTTTATGACGTCAAAAGTTTTACATGTCAAAAGTCAAAGACAAAGATGAAGACGTCCAGCAACCGTGATGACCAACCCTTAGGGGGAGATTGTTGGGAACATACTTTAGTATTTAGTCAAGTCTCGGTCATTACATTTTGTATTAGGTTTCTTTTGTATTATTTATGTTTATGTTTAAGATTATGGGCAAGTTGTAAAAGCCCAAAAGGCTTGAGAAGCCCACGAATTAGAAGTATGAGGGAGTAAGGGAGTGTTGCCCTACTCCTCCCCTACATATACTAAGCTTATGTTATCATAACATTTGTTGGTTATTTTGATATATTAATGAAACTATTGTTCTTACACTTTTCATAATTCTTGTAATCAACCAATCCTTATATCTATCTCATTCTTTACTTGCGTGATATCAATATGGGCACCTAACAGATAGAACCTGAAGAAAATATTGTTCCAATTCCAAACACTGAAACACTGAAGAAGGAGCTTATGAGTACACTAATGAGGAGATTGAGCAAATGATTGTTTCTGATCCAGCGATAAAGAAGAAAGCTATTGAGCTTGTTGCTGATGCAAGCCTAATAGCTGAACAAAGATCAGCTCAACTAGCTGATTTCATAAATATGAAGAACAATCAGGCATTTGATTCTGATGAAGCGAAAAGTGTACCGCTTTTGGGGGTCATTTAAGGCCAAAATCGAGATTATTTGATCAAATATTGCCCTAAATCGTTCCTTTTGTCATTTTAGGTACTTTTGAGAGGAATTTTACAAAAGGAAGCATTTTGGACGTTTTTGGAGCGAAAAAGTGCAGAAAACGACAAAGTCTCAAAAGCATGCTGGAAATTGCCTTTGACGGCGTCACAATGTATTAGCGACGGCGTCATGAGTTGACAAAAGGGTGGATAAATCAAATACACGTGACGCGCTAGAATGTTTTGTGAAGGGGCTCTGAGGCGTCATGAACAAATATTCCACGGCCATCAAGAGTAATTGTAAAGAATGACGGCCCAGAAACCATATAGAGTAATGGCGTGAGAAGTGGATCTAGGCAATACGAGTTTAATTTGGCGGCAAGTTGACGCCATCAGACTTAACTCTTGACGCCGTCAGAATGTAAAATCTATATATATTTTTCTAGTTTTCATTCATTGTGTGCAACTTTGAGGGAATAAAACCCTAGACGAATTTTCCAGCTTTTTGAAGGGTTTTGACCCTTTGTTTCTTCCATGTTCAATTGAAGATAAATACTTCATTAAATCATTCAATATGTCTATGTGTTTTTTGATTATATCTTACGCTTGTCTTCTCTTTAACATGCTAGGCTAGGTTTCTTTCGTGTTTGCTTAGATGTAATGAAAACTAGATGTTAATTATTGGTTGATGGTTTGTTTATAATTGTTGTGGATGAATGAATTCGATGTTAGGCTTCCAATTGGTAACTTGGTTGAACGTCTTAAGAACCATGATCGAAGGTGTACTACGATTTATTGGTTGTATTTAATGCGTAGGCAACTGCTAGTGATACTACGTTAGGAGCTAGTAGTCGGCTCGACCTAGAATGAAGTAGAAGACTATAGAGTTAGGGAAGATCGTACACAGCCCTATGACTAGTATTAAGGAATATAACCCGTCATCCATGCAATTGTAACAAGCTAATCAACCGGTAAAAGATATCTAGGGAGTAATGAAATCTAAGTAAACACATTTTCTCTCATTATTGTTTACACTACAATTTAGTTTAAGTTTATTTTATTTTATTTTGATTGCATCTTTAGTTAATTGGGTTACTTGACTAGCAACTAATTCCGCCCACTCCTTCAAAATCCGAGATTTTTACTTGCTTTCAATAAAATATAAAAATACAAAAAGAATCATCGCTCACCCTTAGACCTAGTTTAGTAGAATTTTAACCCTAGCGAACACTATTCCAAGAGTTGAACGATCAATCCCCCGGTACTTGTCACTATACTATATACTACAACGAACAAATACACTGCCTGGTGGGGATTGCAAGCTTCTCAAGATCCCTTGAGAGGTAAAACCTTTTGCGAGGGCGCAATTCCATGCATCAAGTTTTTGGCGCCGTTGCCGGGGAAATAGTTATTGTCTAGGTTATAATTTATTTTTATTAGGTCTACTTGCTAGATTCCTTTCTAGTAAGATTTTTTTTTTTTTTTTTTTTTTATAGGTTTCTTTAGTCTATCTTATTTCTTCATTTCTTCGTTCATAATCTTTGCCATCCGCCATTATGGAAGGTGGTAATCTCTTTGATCCCATCAACCCATGATGCGTGAGAATTGCACCAGGCTTTACCTCTCGAGGGATCTCGAGAAGCTTACAACCCCCACCAGGCAGTGTACCTGATCGTTGTAGTATTGTATAGTGACAAGTACCGGGGGATTGATTGTTCAACCTAGGAATAGTGTCGCTAGGATTAGAAAACCTAAAAACTAGGTCTAGAGGTGAGGGATGATTCTTTTTGTATTTTTTTATGTTTTATAAAAGCAAATAAAAATCTCGGTTATTGGAAGAGTGGGCGGAATTAGTTGCTAGTCAACTAACCCAATTACTAAAGATGCAATCAAAATAAAATAATAAAAATGAAAATAAACTAATTTAACTAGTGGTGTGAGCAATTATATGGGAGAATTGTGTTTACTTAGATTTCACTACTCCCTAGATATCTTTTACAGGTTAATTACTTGTTACAGTTGCGTGGATGACAGATTGTATTCCTTAATACCACTCATGGGGTGGCGTACTTACTTCCCCAATCCTATAAGCTCCTACTTCACTCCTATGTCGAGCCGGCTAAGAAGCTCCTAACATGGGATCACTAGAATTCGCTCATACATTAAATACAATCATAAAAACCTAGTACACATCGGTTCATGTTTCTTAAGACGTTCAAGCAAGTTACACAATGGAGATCTGCCAGTTTTCTTAAGCCTAACATTGAAATCATTCATCCATTACAACTATAAACAAGCAATCAACCTATAATCAACATCTAGGTTTCATTCCATCTAAGTAAACACATGAAAGATCTAGCCTAGCATGTTATCATCAAGACAAGCACAAGATATATTCAAACAACACATAGACATATTGAATGAATTGAAAGAAGACTTATCTTAATTGAACATGAAAGGTTTCAAGGGGTGAAAACCTTTGAAAATGTTGTTACAAACGACCTAGGGTTTATTAGGTTCGGCCCTAGTATTCTCCACACAAGTTCCTCTCTTAATGAATGAAAAATAGAAATGTATATATAGATTTTGTGAGGTGACGGCGTCAAGAGTAAATTTCTGACGCCGTCATCTCGCCGCCAATAAAGTTCTCGGACTGCCTAGATCTGGGTCTGACACCGTCATGTGTTATCCTGCTCCAGGCCGTCACCAAAATAACTCTTGACGCCCTACTTCTGACGCCGTCACGTTTTCTCTGGGTCGTCATGCATTTTGCTCTTGACGCCGTCATATTTTCCTTCTTGACGCCGTCAGGTACAGTTCCGAGCATGGAAAATTAAGTCTTTGCCGTTTTCTTCACTTTTATGCTCCAAAAACGTCCAAAATGCTTCTTTTTCCAGAATTCACACCCAAAGTACCTAAAATCACCAAAGGAACGATTTAGGGCAATATTTGATCAAATAAATTCAATTCCGGGCTTAAATGACCCCCTAAAAACGGTTCATTTTTCGCCTCATCATATACCCTTACACTTTAGTTGCTTGTCCTCAAGCAAATGCGCTTTTATTCTAGTCAAAATACAAGTTAGGGGTCATTTAACACTAATATAAAAGTAATTACAACAAATAATCGTTCCACTAAGGACCAAAGACAAGCACGGAGGTCATATACTAGCACCTCACAAATAGTGTTTAGATACTCACATCTCTCGGGTGTAATAAAGTATATATCATAATATGGAAATGGAAAACATCTCTCACTACCTGTCATAGCAAAATTGATTACCATAGGCTTAGGAAATGATCAAACCTCTACCACATGGCGTAAGCACCTAGGATAAACTATCAAAGAGGTCTTTTTAAAGGGTTGTAACGTTAGGTTTAGGGATATGAAAAACACGGTTTTGTTGGATATAGGTAATCTTTACTGGTGGCGAGTTAATAATCTTGGTTAATTACATGTACCATATGGCGTTGCTAAGCCAAGACTAAACTCGACTTCAGCTAATAAATGAAAAATAACAAAAATATAAAATAAAATAGAATGAAACGGGATGGTAGTCCGTATGTTTCTTTCTCTTTTCTTTTTTTCTATTTTTTTTTTCAATTTTTTTTTTTTTTTTTTTTTTTTTTTTTTTTTTTTTTTTTTTTTTGCATACACTCTTACCCTACCCTCCAAAATATTACATCATAGGGAATGAACATTCCCCTTACACTTGAATTTTTACATACTTTACAATAAACTAATCTAATGACTCGAATCAAGATAATCAAAACACTTGGAGTACTTTTAAGATTAACGTACATATGGGGGTAATAATATGATGTTCTTCCCCATTACTCCATAACATTAGTACTTTACCCATGAGTCCTAATCGTCCCAAAACAACATGTACAAGGATATGACTCGACTTAGCAACCATGTAATCAATTAGATAATTAACTAAGGGTTTAAACAAATAATAATAATGCACTAAAGATGAGTGCATACACGGAAGGCTAAGGCGATTTGGGTGTACATTTAAGTGGGGTGTAACAAATTCTTCCTTTAAGTAAGATGCTTAAAGTTAGAAACAAAAAGATAGGCTCGGAGGGGTGTACTAGGGGTTTCGTGTACTAAAAATGAGTACAACGCTAAGGTGTGGGGAAAATTAGTTGACTTTACTAGCCAAGTAATATGACTTAAATGGTCAAGTAATTATGATACGGGTTTAACACAAGGGTGATCCTAATGCCTCTTATCATGTAGTAAATCCTACTACACGAATGTAGTCTCACTAGCGGTCTCGGGATGCATCACTAACGCAAGTTCTAGAATCTAAATGCTACCGGTACACTCATAAGCACTAATAGTAAATGCTTTTCCTATCAAATCTAAAGGCGAACCTCGCATATTTGGGTGGAAAATTTTTCTGAATGGTACGGTTTTGTGCTAGTCATACAATCTCCTATCCATGAGACGCTTGCTATGGCTAAAGTTTCACTCCTAAATGTTGTAAAAAATTTCAAATTTGGCGCTAAAATTACACTAACAAGTATTTCTCGTAGTTTTATTACACACCTACCATCAAACAAACAAACTCAAGTGAAAGTGTATCTATAAGGTATCATCATTTACCCTCCCCTTACACTTAGGATGAACATTGTCCCCAATGTTCAATTAAAGAATGTAAAAGTAAAACAGGTAAAAGAATGAAATCAAATACTCCCCTGATTCGCTCGGTATGGATAGTATGGTAACAAGGTTAGATCTTCCTCCAAGAAAATGAACAATCAAAGCTTCCCTTCCAGAATATAAACCATCTTCTTGTCAAACATAACCTATTAAACCTGAGAAGACAAACAAGGCAACCTCGCGTAAAATCGGTGGCAATCTATATATGAAAATAAATCCTAGAAAACAAAGTATGATATATTGCTTGTGGAATGAGTGTTTGCAGATTTCCTGGAGATTATAAAACTAAAGATTCAACAAAAACTTTAAGACTCCGTTAGAAAAACAAAACTAGCAAAATTTCTAGAATTTTACACGTGACGCCGTCAGGAATTTCTTCCTGACGCCGTCAGAAGTGACCTGCAGAAATTCTTATGTTAAGTTTCCAGAAAATCTCTGGAAAAACTTTGTCCTACTTCCTGGAAAATCGTGCAAAACATCATTATGACTCGATACAAGCATTTGACTCTAACAAATACGAATATACATGTTCACTTAATATTGTGGAGAATCATGATCAAGTTTGTTTCTTAAAAACATATTTGGGGTTTCCCCTTACACTTATCTTTTGCGACATACCTTTGGATGAAGTTAAGACTAAGCCAAACAAGAAAGTAAAGTATTTTCACCATTTTAGTTTGAAACATGATCTACCAACAATAAAAATAAATCATGCATACGGAAGCAAATAACAATCAAACAAAATAAAAATCACACAAAACATGGGTTGCCTCCCAAGAAACGCTTTTCTTTATTTACGAGTCTTGTAGCTAGACTCAAGGTCATGGGTTACTACGTGACATGGGTGAGTTCCTAATTGAGGACATCCTTGGGATCAAACTTAGGTTTCAACTTCCTATCGGTTTTCTTAGTACGGTACGACCTTTCAAACTTTTCTCCATCTGGATCATACAAAATCATCTTCATATGCCATGATCCGTCACCTTCCTTAGGTGGCTTGTCCCGCCTCCATTTACAATTATCCCCCTCTCTTTTCCACTTGTTCATCTCTATATTAATAGGCATTACGCTTATGAGCTCAATCATTTTCCTAAAGACTAGGGGGTCCTCAAAAGGGTCTAGCTCTTCATCTCTAGCTATGAGTTGTTCTACCGAATGTGTCTTATCGATGAAATCATTTTCTAGATAGAATGGGCATTGAGGTCCTATAAAGTTTCTTTCTATCCAAGGTCCATATCTAGATGGTCTCCTATTCATCTCTACCCAATGTGGTGTCGGTTCATCCTCACAATCATACTTAACATCATATACCGACCAAGTATCGCCCTCACCTACCGCTATCTTAGACTCCTTACAATCTATCATGGCGCTAGCGGTTGCTAAAAATCCTCTTCCTACTAATAAAGGGCATGTAGTATCACTAACCATATCTAGGATGTGAAAATCCGCTAAGATAGTTAACTTCCCTACGTGAACAACTACATCCTTAATCATCCCAACCGGGTGGGCAATACTCCCATCCGCTAGACCAATTAATACCTCTGTCTCCTCTAACTTTCCTAGCTTGAGAGTGGTGAAAAGGGATAAGGGAATCAAGTTGAGGCTTGACCCTAAATCGGCTAGTGTGTCGAAAACTTTGGATCTTCCTATCTTACAAGGCAAAACAAATATACCCGGATCATCAAGCTTTTTAGGCAACTTGTTTTGAACGAAGGCGGTCTCATTTTTACCTTGTTTAAATTTCTCATATTTTTCTAGGAGGGCACTAAAGTAGGGAGCACGGGCTAAGATATCAATGACGGGACGTTCAAGGTGAAGCTCCTTGAATTCATCGTCAAGGTCTTGCGTAGGAGGTGTTTCAACTATGCTTTTGACTGGTTTTATATCGGGTGTTTTATTTGATTGGTCCTTTTGAGGGATTTGGTTTTGTTTGAAACACGTGCTCGTTGATTTAACCGAGTAGTATTGCGGACAAGAAGTGGGTGACAAAACTGATGATATGGAATTAACGTTTAGTTTTGGGTTCTTGACCGTGTCGCTTGGGAGTGCTCCCATTTCTCGGTCATTGAGAACTTTCAACAATGTGTCAATTTTGGTGGTCATCTCGCTTTGCTTTTGTTTGAAATCGGCTTCAAACTTAGATATGCGAGCTTCTTGAGATGCCATAAACTTGGACATCACCATAAGGGTGTATTAACCCTTTTACCCAAAAAAAAAACTTGGACATCAATCCTTCAATATTGTTGTTACTACCATAGTTGTTAGAAGGATTGTTGTTGAAAGTACAGTTGGAGGGTGGACCGTTTGGTTGGTAATGATTAGGCGGATTGGAAGAATTGGTTTGGTTTTGTTTCTGCCTAAGGTTTGGGTGATTTTTCCAAGCAGGGTTGTAGGAATCACCATAAGGGTTTGGCTCGGGTTTGAAAGTGTACCACTTATCTCCTGCTTCGTCGGTACGCGAGGATGTATAGTCCGCAAAAGTTGTTCCGGGGAGTTCCACACAATCACGAGTGTCATAGGGACCACTACATAATTCGCATGAAGAAGTGATTTTGTTCACTTGGCTTGAAGGCTTGGGAGCTTCGTAAGATTTCATGAGAAACTTGACTTGTTCCTCAAGTTCCATGATCACGGGGATAATTCCAACATTCGTTGTCATAGAGAGCAAGATCTTCTATGAGTTCCCATGATTCTTCCGCACTTAGATCACGTAGCTTGCCAGCGGCCGATTGGTCAATAGTTCGCCTTGTGGAGAGATCGATTTGGTCATAGAAGATTTGGACTTGGAGCCAAAGGTCTATGCCATGATGAGGGACTTTTTTGAGTAAGTCCTTGAAACGAGTCCATGCTTCATATAGAGTTTCACCTTGACGTTGTTGGAACATCAAGATATCCTTTCTAAGTTTGGTAGTTCTCCCCAGTGGGAAAAATTGAGCAAGGAAACGAGTGGTGAGATCATCCCATGAGGTGATGGATCCCGTGGGTAAACGCTCAAGCCATTGACTAGCTTGATCACGTAAAGAGAATTGGAATAAGCGTAATCGGGTTGACTCTCTAGTTGTAGCATCAAGGTCTATAGAATCTACGATTTTGAGGAAGTCCTTGAGATGTTGGTTAGGTTCTTCGGAATGAAGTCCATGGAATGCACATCCGCTTTGCACTAACCGGATGGTGTCGGATCGCAAGGGAGACACATTGGCTCCTTGGGTGAGCTCAATGGTGTTTCGGTAGCCTTGGTGGCTAGGTCGAGAATACTCTCCTAGGGTTCGGGGCCTAAGAGGTTGGTTAGCTAGTGGTGGGTTTTGTGGGTGGTCTTGTTGTGGTGGGTTGATGGGTTCAAAGATGTTACCACCTTCCATGATGTCGGATGGTAAAGATTACGAACACAAACACGAAGAAATAAGATAGACAAAAGAGAACCTAAAAATAAAAATAAAATCTTATTAGAAAGGAATCTAGCAAGTAGACCTAATAAAAAGAAATCCTAACCTAGACATTAACTATTCCCCGGCAGCGGCGCCAAAAACTTGATGCGTGAGAATTGCACCAGGCTTTACCTCTCGAGGGATCTCGAGAAGCTTACAACCCCCACCGGGCAGTGTACCTGATCGTTGTAGTATAGTATAGTGACAAGTACCGGGGGATTGATCGTTCAACCTAGGAATAGTGTCGCTAGGATTAGAAAACTTAAAAACTAGGTCTAGAGGTGAGGGATGATTCTTTTTGTATTTTTTATGTTTTATAAAAGCAAATAAAAATATCGGTTGTTGGAAGAGTGGGCGGAATTAGTTGCTAGTCAACTAACCCAATTACTAAAGATACAATCAAAATAAAATAATAAAAATGAAAATAAACTAATTTAACTAGTGGTGTGAGCAATTATATGGGAGAATTGTGTTTACTTAGATTTCACTACTCCCTAGATATTTTTTACAGGTTAATTACTTGTTACAGTTGCGTGGATGACGGATTGTATTCCTTAATACCACTCATGGGGTGGCATACTTACTTCCCCAATCCTATAAGCTCCTACTTCACTCCTATGTCGAGCCGGCTAAGAAGCTCCTAACATGGGATCACTAGAATTCGCTCATGCATTAAATACAATCATAAAAACCTAGTACACATCGGTTCATGTTTCTTAAGACTTTCAAGCAAGTTACACAATGGAGATCTGCCAGTTTTCTTAAGCCTAACTTTGAAATCATTCATCCATTACAACTGTAAAGAAGCAATCAACCTATAATCAACATCTAGGTTTCATTCCTTCTAAGCAAACACATGAAAGATCTAGCCTAGCATGTTAGAATCAAGGCAAGCACAAGATTTATTCAAACAACACATTGACATATTGAATGAATTGAAAGAAGACTTATCTTAATTGAACATGAAAGGTTTCAAGGGGTGAAAACCCTTGAAAATACTGTTACAAATGACCTAGGGTTTATTAGGTTCGGCCCTAGTATTCTCCACACAAGTTCCTCTCTTAATGAATGAAAAATAGAAAAGTATATATAGATTTTGTGAGGTGATGGCGTCAAGAGTAAATTTCAGACGCCGTCATCTCGCCGCCAATAAAGTTCTCGGAATGCCTAGATCTGGGTCTGACGCCGTCATGTGTAATCCTGCTCCAGGCCGTCACCAAAATAACTCTTGACGCCCTACTTCTGACGCCGTCATGTTTTCTCTGGGTCGTCATGCATTTTGCTCTTGATGCCGTCATATTTTCCTTCTTGACGCCGTCAGGTACTGTTCCCAGCATGGAAAATTAAGTCTTTGCCGTTTTCTTCACTTTTTTTTTTTTTTGGGTAAAAGGTCAACGACCCGGTAAATATATTATCCAAAAAACGTTTAAGTACAAATGGAATGTGGCTGAAGTACCACATTAACCTCAAGCACAGGCGCTTGATAAACAAGTGTTTATGACAGGCCATAAACACAAACCATACCTAGCTAATTACAAAGTATCAAACTAGGTATAATAACAAGACAAACTTGAGATGCGAACATCCCACATCCATCCCACAGCACGAACCATTGAAGTACATAGGATGAGGGTGAAATCCCTCACCTCAGTCCCAAAGGACACTTACAGTACCACGATGCAATCGTAATGACCAGACCAAAATGGGACTAACATAGGGTAAAAACCCTAACATCCATCAAGCAAAGCAGCATCGATCCTAAAGAATAATATCCATAACATGTAGATCGATACACACAGCCACGATCCATAGAAAATAAATGAACATGCATGGACTCGTGTGCATGGGGTTTTGAACAAGAGTCCCCATAAACTTAACTTCCATCAACAAGCTTAACCACATCAACATTGATCCCACCAGAAAATAAACAAAAGCGGGTAGCAGCAGGATCATGTCAAAAAATCATAGGATTCTAGAATTCGAACCCTAACTTCCACAACTTAACATCCACTCTCTCTAAAACCCACTTACAAACTGAATAAGCAGTAGCGTACCCATGCATCGACAATCATAACAACGTTAACCTTCAACAAAGATAACCACGATCAGCAGATCGACATTCATGTCATGAATGGACACCAGTCCAACTTACAACCCAATGTATATCCATTAACGCGCAGCAACAATCACCTCGCAAATCAAAACCATAAAAAACAAAACTCTAATAATAGGGTTTCGTTCATGAAAGCAAACCAATAAACCATTCAATCCAATAAAGATAGAAGGCTGAGAGGAAGGTTTCGCTTGCCCACATCACCCAAATCAAGATCGTAAAATAATAACCATGAACCAAAGACGTTCAGCCAAACAAAAACCCGAACCTAATAAATATGTAAATCGATTTAAAAAACCGACTTATGAATTAAGGGATAGCAGGATCGATAAAAAAAAATAAAAATAAAAATAAAAAAATAAATAAACCGACTTAGGATGGAAAAACCCTAAAGTCGGTTTAATGATGACCAGCGAATAGCAAACCCTAAAAACGATTTCACCAGATTTCACCCAATCAATAGGGCAAAGATTGATGATTAGCTATTAGAGGACTGTTAGGGTACTAATCGCCCCTATAAGAGATTTCATGAGATAAAGAAGATGATAACAAACAGCTGCCCCTTCCCTTGAATAAGAAAACATCCCTAACAACGTATTGCATACCAGATAAAAGAATTAAAAGGTAGAGAGGACGTGTAGGGGATGGTTTTCTGGCCGGAAATTTAGTGGGAAGGGTGGCCGGAAATCTCCATAGGGGAGAGAGAGAATTAGGGTTTTTTTTTCAATCCGTTTTCTTCACTTTTATGCTCTAAAAACGTCCAAAATGCTTCCTTTTCCAAAATTCACTCCCAAAGTACCTAAAATCACAAAAGGAACGATTTAGGGCAATATTTGATCAAATAAATTCAATTCCGGGCTTAAATGACCCCCTAAAAACGGTTCATTTTTCGCCTCATCAACCCACCACAACAAAACCACCCACAAAACCCACCACTAGCAAACCAACCTCCTAGACCCCGAACCTTAGGAGAGTACTCCCGTCCTAGCCCCCAAGGCTATCGAAACACCATTGAGCTCACTCAAGGAGCCAATGTGTCCCTCTTGTGATCTGACACCATCCAGTTGGTGTAAAGCGGATGTGCATTCCATGGAATTCGTTCTGAAGATCCTAATCAACATCTCAAGGATTTCCTCAAAATAGTAGATTCCATAGACCTTGATGTTGTAACTCGAGAGACGACCCGATTGCGTCTCTTCCAATTCTCTCTATGTGACCAAGCTAGTCAATGGCTTGAGCGTTTACCCGCGGGATCCATCACCTCTTGGAATGATCTCACCACTCGTTTCCTTGCACAATTTTTCCCACCGGGGAGAACTACTAAGCTTTGAAATGACATCTTGATGTTCCAACAATGTCAAGGTGAAACTCTCTATGAAGCATGGACTCGTTTCAAGGACTTACTCCCAAAAGTCCCTCATCATGGCATTGATCTTTGGCTCCAAGTCCAAATTTTCTATGACCATATCGATCTCTCCACAAGGCGAACCATTGACTAATCAGCCGGTGGCAAGCTACGTGATCTAAGTGCGGAAGAATCATGGGAACTCATAAAAGATCTTGCTCTCTATGATCCCCGTGATTTGAACAAAACGGTCAAGGCAATATCTTTGCCTTCGAACAATTCAAGCACTCCCGATCGTAGGATCATGGAACTTTAAGACCAAGTCAAGTTTCTTATGAAATCCTACGAAGCTCCTAAGCCTTCAAGCCAAGTGAACAAAATCACTTCTTTGTGTGAATTATGTAGTGGTCCCCACGACACTCGTGATTGCATGGAACTCCCCGAACAAGCTTTCGCGGACTACACATCCTCGCGTATCGACGGGGCGGGAGACAAGTGGTACACTTTCAAACCCGAGCAAAATACTTACGGTGATTCATATAACCCCTCTTGGAAAAATCACCTGAACCTTAGATGGAAACAAAACCCAAGCATGCCCCAAACAATTCTTCCACTCCACCTAATCAATTCCAACAAAACAGTCCACCATCTAACCGTACTTTCAACAACAATCCTTCCAACAACTATGGTAGTGCCAATAATCTTGAAGGATTGATGTCCAAATTTATGGCATCTCAAGAAGCCCGCATAGCTAAGTTTGAATCCGAATTCAATCAACAACAAGCGGAGATGACCAATAAAATTGACAACTTGTTGAAAGCTCTCAACAACCAAGTGCTAACTACAACAAAGAAAGAAACTAGGGACACTAGTAGTGGAACCCAAATTAAGGACCCTTCATCATCTAAACATGTCCACTTTGTCAATGTAGTTACTATTAAGCCGGTCGACAATAATAAGGAAGAAAGTAACACGGATGAGATTAAGGAAGTTGTAGAAAAAAAGGAAGAGAAAGTTGAGGAAGTAGAAAATGTAGAGGAATACTTCGATAGGTCACCCACCAAGGAAGAACGGGAATACCATAAGGATCTATTCGATGACCCTGAGACACCATACGTCCTTGGTCCACCACTCATCAAAGCAAGTGATCCCTCTAACATCAACATACCATGCAACATTGGGCATATGCATGTGTGGAAAGCCTACATCGATCTTAGATCTCCCATAAACATTATGACTAGGACTCATTACAATTGGGTAATGGAGAAGCAACTTGGATATAGGATGATGCCTAACACGAGTTGGATGAGTAACTTTGTGGGAAGAGTGAAGGGATTGCACGTCTTTGTAGGAAATTTCACTTATGTTACCGATTTTGTGATTGTAGAGGATATTCGTCCAGTAATAGATGGTTGCCTAAGTCAAGTAGTGTTTGGAAAACCGTTTGTTGAGGCTTCTAAGATGAATTATGACCAATCTCTAGGGATAGTTTGGTTTAAGGATGATAACGATGAGATAGCTTACCAAATGCCCTATAAGATTGAACAATTTTGTCTTTTATCAAACATTGAAAGGAACACAAACAAGTAGTCTACTATAGGAGTGATGAGGATAGACGTAGAAGAGTAGACTATGTTATGAATAAGATATCTGGTTTTTACAAGGAATGCTTGCAACTAGGTCCGGAATACAAAACTAAGATTGAGGATGACCTAGAGACCGTGACCAATGATGAGGTCACGTAATAGCCCATGACTTTGAGTCTAGCTATAAGACTCGTAAATAAAGAAAAGCGCTTCTTGGGAGGCAACCCATGTTTTATTTGTTTGATTGTTTGATTTTATTTGCTTCCGTATGCATGCTTTATTTTTATTGTTTGTGGCTCATGTCTCATACTAAATTGTGAAAATGCTTTACTTTGTTGTTTGTCTTAACTTCATAAAAGGTATTTCGCAAAAGCTAAGTGTAAGGGAAACCTAAATTTCTTTTTAAGAACGGAAATTGGACATGAACCACAACAATATTAAATGAACATGTATATTAGTATTTTTTTGAGTCAAATGCTTGTATCGAGTCATATTGATGTTTTGCAGGATTTTCCAGGAATTAAGGCATAAGTTTTTCTAGAAATTTTCCAGAAACTTAACATGAGACCTGACGGGTGTAAAATTCTGGAAATTTTACAAGTTTTGTTTTTCTAACGGAGTCTTAAAGTTTTTGTTAATCCTTTAGTTTTATAAATTCCAGGAAATCTGCAAACATTCATTTTACAAGCATTATATACTTATATATATAGATTGCCGCCGATTTTACACGAGGTTGCCACGATTGTTTTCTCAGGTTTAACAATTTATATTGGACAAGAAGATGATTTATTATTTCGGAAGGGAAGCTTTCAACGTTCATTCTCTTGGAGGAGGATTTAACTATGTTAACGATTTATCCACACCAAACGAATCAGGTGAGTATTTATTTTCATTCTTTTACCTTCATTACTTTTACATCTTTTTATTGAACATTGGGGACAATGTTCGGCTTAAGTGTAAGGGGAGGGTAAATGATGATACTTTAGAGGATACAATTACGCTTGAGTTTATTTGTTCAATAGTAGATGTGTAATAAAATTAAGAGAAATACTTGTTAGTGCAATTTTAGCGCCAAATTTAAATTTTTTTACAACATTTAGGAGTGAGGCTTTAGCCTTAATGAACGTCTCATGGATAGGAGTTGTACGACTAGCACAAAAACCGTACCACTCAAAAAAATTTTCCACCCAAATATGTGAGGTTCGCCTTTAGATTTGTTAGGAAAAGCATTCATTATTAGTGCTTATGAGTGTACCGGTAGTACTTAGATTCTAGAATTTGCGTTAGTGATGCATCCCGAGACCGCTAGTGAGACTACATCCGTGTAGTAGGATTTACTACATGATAAGAGGCATTAGGATCACCCTTGTGTTTAAACCCGTATCATAATTACTTGACCATTTAACTCAATTACCTTGACTAGTAAAGTCAATTAATTTTCCCACACCTTTGCGATGTACTCATTTTTAGTACACGATACCCCTAGTACACCCCTCCGAGCCAATATTTTCGTTTATAACTTTAAGCATTTTACTTAAAGGAAGAATTTGTTACAACCCACCCCAAATGTGCAACCAAATCGCCTTAGCCTTCCGTGTATGCACTAATCTTTAGTGCATTATTGTTATTTGTTTAAACCCTTAGTTAATTGTCTAATTGATTACATGGTTGCTAAGTCGAGTCATATCTTGTACATATTGCTTTGGGACGATTGGGACTCATGGGTAAGGGTATTTCATGAAGCGAAAAGTGTAATCTTAAAAAGTAATCCAAGTGTTTTGATTATCTTAATTCGAGTCATTAGAATAGTTGATTGTAAAGTATGTAAAAGTTCAAGTGTAAGGGGAATGCAAATTCCCTATAATGTATTATTTTGGATGGTAGGGTAAGAGTGTATGTAAAAAAAAAAAAAAAAAAAAAAAAAAAGAAAAAAAAAAATCGAAAAATCAAGAAAAAAAATAGAAAAAGAAAAAAACATACGGACTATCATCCCGTTTCCTTTTATGTTTGCTTTATGTTTTTGTTAGTTTTTGATTAGCTTAAGTTGAGTTGAGTCTTGGCTTAGCAACGCCACATTGTACATGTAATTAACCAAGATGATTAACTCGCCACCAGTAAATATTGCCTTTATCCAACAAAACCGTGTTTATCCTATCCCTACACCTAACGTTATAACCCTTTAAAAGACCTCTTTCATAGTTTATCCTAGGTGCTTACGCCAAGTGGTGGAGGTTTGATCCTTTCCCAAGCCTATGGTAATTTATTTTCTATGACAGGTAGTGAGAGATGTTTTCCATTTCCTTATTGTGATATATACTTTATTACACCCGAGAGATGTGAGTATCTAAACACTATTTGCGAGGTGCTAGTATATAATTTCCGTGCTTGTTTTTGGTTGAAGTGGAACGGTTATTTGCTGTAATTACTTTTATCTTAGTGTTAAATGACCCCTAACTTGTATTTTGATTAAAATAAAAGCGCATTTGCTTGAGGATAAGCAAATCTCAAGTGTAAGGGTATTTCATGAAGCGAAAAGTGTACCGCTTTTAGGGGGTCATTTAAGGCCAAAGTCAAGATTATTTGATCAAATATTGCCCTAAACCGTTCCTTTTGTCATTTTAGGTACATTTTAGAGGAATTTTACAAAAGGAAGCATTTTGGACGTTTTTGGTGCGAAAAAGTGCAGAAAACAACAAAGTCTCAAAAGCATGCTGGAAATTGCCTTTGACGGCGTCATAAGGTATTAGTGACGGCGTCATGAGCTGACAAAAGGGTGGAGAAATCAAATACACATGACGCGCCAGAATGTTTTGTGAATGAGATCTGACGGCGTCATGAACAAATATTCCAAGGCCATCAAGAGTAATTGTAAAGAGTGAGTGCCCAAAACCCATATAGAGTGACGACGTCAGAAGTGGATCTAGGCAATACGTGTTTAATTTGGCGGCGAGTTGACGGCGTTAGACTTAACTCTTGATGCCGTCAGATTGTAAAATCTATATATAGTTTTCTAGTTTTCATTCATTGTGTGCAACTTTGAGGGAATAAAAACCTAGACGAATTTTCCAGCTTTTTGAAGGGTTTCAACCCTTTGTTTCTTCCATGTTCAATTGAAGATAAGTACTTCATTAAATCATTCAATCTATCTATGTGTTGTTTGATTATATCTTACGCTTGTCTTCTCTTTAACATGCTAGGCTAGGTTTCTTTCGTGTTTGCTTAGATGTAATGAAACCTAGATGTTAATTATTGGTTGATGGTTTGTTTATAATTGTTGTGGATGAATGAATTTGATGTTAGGCTTAAGAAAACTAGCTGACTTCCAATTGGTAACTTGCTTGAACGTCTTAAGAAACATGATCAGAGGTGTACTACAATTTATTGGTTTTATTTAATGCGTAGGCAACTGCTAGTGATACTACGTTAGGAGCTAGTAGTCGGCTCGACCTAGAATGAAGTAGTAGCCTATAGAGTTAGGGAAGATCGTACACAGCCCTACGACTAGTATTAAGGAATATAACCCGTCATCCATGCAATTGTAACAAGCTAATCATCCGGTAAAAGATATCTAGGGAGTAATGAAATCTAAGTAAACACACTTTCTCTCATTATTGTTTACACTACAATTTAGTTTAAGTTTATTTTATTTTATTTTATTTTGATTGCATCTTTAGTTAATTGGGTTAGTTGACTAGCAACTAATTCCGCCCACTCCTTCAAAACCCGAGATTTTTAATTGTGAACACTATTCCAAGAGTTGAATGATCAATCCCCCAGTACTTATCACTATACTATACTACAATGAATAGGTATACTGCCTGGTGGGGATTGCAAGCTTCTCAAGATCCATTGAGAGGTAAAACCTTTTGCGAGGGCGCAATTCCACGCATCAGATTCCATGGTGGATACTATAAAGAAGAATCAGAAGAAGCCAAGACAACCATCTTAGGCTCAAGTAAATCATGGAATGAAGAAGTACTTATGCCATGTTGGTGGATGGAAAATGAATCAGCTCAAAGGAAAGTCTTATTAAGAAATCCAAAGTTTATACTATCAAGAATATAGAAGAGACAAGGATTTCCTTCCTATACACTCAGAAGCAGAGGCACAGAGGTAGAAAAGACCAGGAATAAATATTGAACCTAAAGATGTTAAAAGATCCAAGACTCAAGAGTCATCTCAAGCTGTTAAAGAAGATGAGAAATTAACTGAAGAACAATTCTCAAGTATGATCTCTATTGAAATGGATGTATTGAATGTAGAGCCTTTACAATCAAAGCATCCAGTTGTAGGTTGGGAGTTGTTTTCTGATGACTTTGGAGATGCATGGAAAATTATTAGAATTGGTGGCATAACAAGTATTTGCAGAGATTTTGAAGACCTTGTCAGATCATGTGATAGGGAAGACTTGATACTCTATGGAGAATAGTCCAAGAACAATTCAAGAAGGATGAACTTGTTGATGTCAAAGCCAAAGAGTTATGGGTTCAATTTAGAAGACTTTATGAACCTGATGCATCTGATAGATATTGGAGATTTGAAGCAGACAATTTAACTACATTGTGGAAGTTTTATGATTCAAGTTCTGTGCATCATGTGTCTACTCAAGCTGGTGTTGATGTGTTTATGCTAACTGAGAAAGAATATCCATTAAGAGCAGGTATTCTTACAGTTATGATATCTGTGAAGTTAAGATGCTGGGAAAGGAATGAAGTCATAGAAGATCTGCTGCAAAGAATATATGATCAGAGTGTCAGAGCTGATAAAGAGTTGAGGAGAAGGAGATAAGTGTTTGGAAGAATCCCATCAACCTAGAAACTTTATGATTTGCATAGAAATCATAAGTTTAGGGGAGGATTGTTGGGAATTATACTAACAGTTACCACTGATAAGCATGGAGATTACAACTGCTGAAGAATGCACTAGCAATGACCAATGCTAGTACATATCATTACCACTGCTGTAGGATAATTGTTAGGAAATGTGTATTTAGATAAGTATAGAAAAGATCTTGTGTATATTCTATTATTCTATGCTTATACTTATCTTGTAAAGGATTCCTTGTATCCTATAAAAGGAGATCCTAGGTTTAGTTTTATGTATGTATCAAAGCAGAGAGCTTCAAGGTGTAACCCTAGTGATATTCTAGATCACTCGTATTATTATTAATAATAATATTGGAGCTTATAGTTTGGTTAAACATTCTGTGTTCATACAACTGTGTTCATTCATATACAACTTACAAACAAACTTACATACAAACCTTCTAAGTATTAACAAGTATATTCCGCATACTTGTTAGTATCATTCAAAGTATCACTATAACACAAGTCGTGTATTTAGATCCATCAAGTTTTAAAACCATCCTTAGTCTTGACTAGTTGCTTCTTGAAATCAACAATTACATGTTCAGTACATTGGTTCTCATCATGGCCAAATACCATACAAACTCCGCACCTAGTCGGTTCCCACTCAATATTGAATATACTTTGTTATATTAGCTTGAAGGTTTTCTTTCTAAACAAAATACAATATTTTTTTTAACAAGTTCTAGATAAAGAAAAACTTTCGAAAAGAAAAGTTGGTGTATTTTCTTTTGAATATAAAGGCTTACATAAAATTAAAAAGTGTGCAAGAAACTAGCTCATTTATAAATAAAATCAAGCTAAGTATACATTGTTATGTCTAATACACAGAATGAAGAAAAATATATATTTCAATTTATAAAGGTGGTAAATCATTTTGAGTGATTATTTCAATTTGAAGTTAGACTATTTAAACTTGCATGTTAAATGAAAATTTTCAAAAGTCTAGTCTAATACATATTTGCATGTCTTATATTAGAAAGACACACACTAGTAAATTTTTAATAAATTGTACAAACGAGGAATTTGGCCACCGCACATAAAACACCGATTCCCTTATTTTTGATAAATATCTTATTGTAGGAAAAACTTGTCATAGAAAAAATGTTATATCATTCAAACACCTATTTACTTTTTTTGTGAAAGAAGAAAAGGTTTGAGAATACCAAAAACACGGATCGAACCCCCGAGCCCTAACTTATGTGTTCGATCTACACAATAAAATAAAACCCTACACAATTTGGCTATATATATAAACTGAGTAAATAACAGGTAGACACCTTGGTGCTTTTAACAATTAAATTCAACTCAATTAAAAACATTATTATAGATATTGGATTAATTTTTAACAGGCTTAGAGGAGTATCGAACAATTTTTAGCGTAAGACATAATGCGATGCAGTAATTCTAATATATTTTTATTTGCAAATGGGAATATAAACAAATGAATACTCAATAGAAGATGAGTATGAATAATTTCAAGCATCTAGCTTATACCAACTATTTTCAGGATGTTTTACAATATATAAAAAAACATATATACAAAAGAATTCCTTGACTGTTGCATAAAAGGATATGAACAAATGAATATACAAATAAAGGACACATTCCTATAAATCTTAAATTTACTTTGTGCTTCTTGTAACTAAGTTTCTAAAAACCCAGATCAACCCGCATTTTTTTTCTCTAGAACCAACATTTGCACGAGACTTCTTTTTCAGGCCCTTCTTGAATATGTGATAAATGTAATAGGTAAACCGAGGGACATTGATTTGCACGAACTTCTTCCTCTTCTTAAGGCTCTTCTCAAAACCCCTTAATGTCTTGTCGCACTTGAATACGGAGATCGGTGGGAAGCGGCCAAAGAAAGTTGGAAGGACGTTTAGATTTCTGTGTTCAAGTGAAAAACTGTGAAACTTGGCTACACTTGAAGCCATACCAAATGTCAGGATGAACACATCGATATATAAATGTGGTTTCCATTCCCAAGTCCCACCTCCATGTTTTTCGTCTAGTTTCTTCAACATTGTGACATCAGATGGATCAAATTTGACCCCAATGGCCATTCTTCCGACGCCTTCATATGAAAATATGAAAAAACAATAAGTTTTTTTATCAAGAAAAACTATGACAAGCCCAAAAAAACTAACGAACCTGAGGTGATTGAGTGGGACAGAAAAATAAGGACCTTTAAAAACCGGTAACACGCACAATGGTTCTGTAAGGTTCTGCATTATTATCGGCATAACAGAACCCTCTCCCAACCATAATAGAGAACCATTATATCTTTCTCTTCCATCCTCCTCATCCTAACACTAGTACATCCAGTTGACATTACGTGTATAACACAAATACAAAAAAGAACAATTTATTAATACCTAGTTCAGATAATGGATTGAATATAATAAACGTGCATTTTATGCAAGAGATTATTTTATTTTATTTTTGTTTTTTTTGTGGGTCGCCTAATTCAAGGCCCTTCAAAGGAAGGAATCAATGCATGCAGGCAACTAATGGCTAAATTTGATTTACAAAAAACATATTCTAAACTACACGAAAAGCTGCATTAAAGTGTTAAATTGGCCATACACAAAATTCGCACACATACTCAGCATATTAAAAAATAGCTATTGTAAACATATTAACATATTAGGCTCTAAACCAATTACTTGTTAAATAATGAGTTACAACTACAATCTTTACATATGATATAAAATCTACAATTATGACTACACATCAGACTTCACACGAAATCAGATTACACTTACTTTGCACACCTTTCCCTTTTTTATTAACAAAACTTATTAAATCATCATCTACCACTACAATCTTTATGCAACATATAAAATCTGCATTCATGACTACATTAAAGAGTTTAAAGGATTTCAGAAAACACTATTTTGTACGGCACAAACATAACGCGCACCAATCATGACAACAACAGTTATAACGACAACTTATACACATCACAAAAAATAGTGTGAATGACTACATAGCAGACTTTAAAAGATATCATGATAATACTTACGACCACATATTACAGAAAGAATAGAAAATCAACATTCCTAAACACATATCAAACAATAAAATATATCATAAAGTTCCAAAAAAAAAAACATAAAATACATATCCACATTCTAAGTAGCAGTACACAAAAGAAAATTTAAAATTTGAAAGCCCTTGTTTATTTAATAAGTAATTTAATGATTTATGGATTTCATTTTAATCTAGATCAAAATAAAGCATAACTTGTAGCAAACCGTATGTTAATCAATCAAATGCATTGCAAATCACTAAATAAATTTCTAAACTACAAATGTTTGACATCTAGAGGAGAAAGAAAAAAAAATTAAAACAATATGTCTAACTGCTAAATTATTTCACAATATCTACAAGCAACTGATTTTAGAGAAAAACTATTATCATAAAAAAAAAAAAAAAAAGAAAAAAAAAAAGAAAAAAGAAAAAAGAAAAGAAAAAAGAAAAAAAAAAGAATAGCGCATGTGCTGCAAGCAACCATCTGTTGGATACTTTAAGCACCGATATGCAAATATTTCCCAAAATAACAGCATCAGTGGCAAGTCAAAAACTTGAATTCAGATATAAGACCAGATCATTAATAGGTAACAGAACTCTGAAGATAACCAAAAAACAAAAAAAGTAAGAAAAGAAAAGAAAACTATGTTCTAGGACGTCGAGCGCTAAAAAATGAAAAAATAAAATAAAAGTCATACTTTATTTCAAACACACTTTATGCAACAACACAACATCTCCAATAGCACCTCTGCAATGAGAACGTATGACCAAGAATGATATTAGAAACACTTATTCTGCAATCTTTCCTAATCAACAACTATTTTTTGAATAGTGCTTAGTTTCTTATTTTCAAGGGTTTGATTCTAATTCATGAAGAAAGTGGCAGTTGACAGTATATATGTCACACCCCCAATTTACCTGACTTGCAGTGGAATGGAATACCTGGGGGTGTCTGTCATAGCACCACAGTTACAGTTACATTGAACGACCTAAAGTGTCGTTTGGAAAATATTGCATTTGATCATTGAAATAATCCAGAGTTTACAAAATGAGGTCCCCAAAATGTGTTGCAAGTTTATGAAAACAAGTCCTACTAGATCAAATATTTACATAAGTGCATGAAATAATGATGAGACGCGTCGACCCCGCGACTCCATGAAGGTCCAAATGCAAGTCACATGAGCTACCTTAATAACCTGAAATACATTGCTAAAACGTCAACACGAATGTTGGTGAATTCCATAGGTTTGTAAATTGTAATGATGTACGGCCACCACAAGTAAAAGTGCAAGATAAAAATCTCATGAAAATTGTACAATAGCCTTAAGCTCATGACACCGAAGCTATGACTGATGAAACTGTAAGCCCCTCCCGAATGTTCTGCCGAAACATTCAAATGTAAAAGACATGACATGCATCCGCTTACTGTTGGTATCCACTACCACGGATGGAGGCGTCACCCTCGATAGATCTATCCACTCACTCTCGCTTAACGGTAAATTAACGGTTCATGATGTTACAGGGGACTTATCACATGGCAAGGTAACTTAAGCAATGTACATGTTTAAATACTTGGGCTCGTACTAAAATGATTGATGCAATGTATTCCCCCCGTGGGATTTGAAAACAATAAAAAATGTTGAATTGAAAACGGGGCTATGAAAACTCACCTTAACTGATGAAACCGTGATGAAATGAAATGAACACCAATGAACAATTAGCTGTCGCAACCCAATATGATGGTACCATGAACATGTAATGAGCTGAAAAACAAGGCGCGCACACTAGCCGCAACCTAATATGAATGATGAACGATCTACTTTAGATCATGAAATGATGTTATGAATGTCCATGCACATGTTTCCTATACCACTCTTCTCTTTGAAAAACACTTGTGTTATCAAAAATATATAATCCAAGAATTTGAAAAAATATTGCTATTAGAAAATATAATAAGCTAGTTGCAATATATATACTTATATATATATCGTAAGTTTCCATGTTAGTGTTGAAATACTCGGGTTGTAATCCTTGAAATGATGAAAATATACTTGTAATAACTAATACTACATTAGTTATAAAGCTTGGTACTTAATATTACTTCTAGCTTATAAATGTACTTCGTAGTTTTTGCGCCAAATTATATTAAAAGCTGTCAAATATAAATTGGTTTTAGCCGATATTCAAACGTGTATATCTTTGTCGTTAATTGTCCGTTTTACTTGTTCTTTATGTCCACGGTTACGGCTTAGTATGTAGTAATATATTTTGGAAAGCTCGGCTCCTCCGGGTTACGTCTAAAGTCTCTTTTTGTACCATGAAAAACGTCCAACAGCAAACAAATTTCCAGAAAATACTTTTCGTCAACAATCTTGCAAAAATCATAACTTCTTCGTTATAAACTCTTTTTAATCCGTTCTTTCGCCTACGGATTCGTTTTTGAAAGTATTTTCTAAAAATTTTGCCAAAGTTTCCTTGGTGTTTACTGATTTTCCAGATTTTTACAAAACGGGACAGCATGTCTAAAATAGGTTCCAAATCAAGTTTTCAAGGTTTAAAACTAATTTCTACCATCACCAAACATCTTGTAATCACCACATGGCTAATCTAATCCTACCATACACCTTCTTAGGGTGCCATGGACTCCTAACCAAGTTATTAGAGCAAGGGGATTCATAACTAAAAAGTTAGGGTTTGTATGTTTCTTTTTAGCCAAAATAAAGTGTGGTATAGCTAGTTGTACATGGTTTTTAGCATGATACTCATGAAATACATGTAAATATAAGATGATCCATGAAAAAATAAAGTTGATAACTTACTTGATAAAATGAGATGATTAGATGATGATTATGCTTGTTGTTCTTGTGTTTTTGTTGCTTGATTCTTGATTAGAACCATAAAATGAAAAAATTTGGTGCTTTGTACTTTCAAAAATGATGGATGGATCATGGAGTTGAAGTTTGGTCGTGGCTTAGGAGCAAGAACAAGAGAAAACTTCATTTTTGATTTATAAAAATAAGTATCAAAGTGTTAAATGTGTTTAAGTATGAAATATCTAAATTCCATGGCATTTTGGTAAATAAAGGGACAAGTTGAAGTAACATTGGGATGGGGGGGGCTGCACATGTGTGAAAATTAGAAGAGTATGTAGTAAGCTTGGTGTTATATGGTTCACGGAGTCGGTTTTGGTTCCATTAATCGCAAACCGTAAAGTTTTAAATCGCGAAACGTAACTCTGGGTATCGTAAAAATATGGAATATGAAATAATGACTAAACTTGTCAAAATAGAGTTATAAAAATGTTAAAGTTATGTTGGGTACAAGTATTGAGTGTTCGGGTGATTATTGTTTAGTTTTAACGAAAACCGTCGTTATATTCATACGCGTACGTTAAAAATAAAATAAATTTCCAAAATACTGGGTAACTGAATGTTATAACTTTTATGATGTTAAAATGGATATAAAAATATGTCGGGACCATTGTGGGAATATTTAGATATATTCGTCGTGTATAAACCGAGTGTTAACGTTTACTATAATTACTTATACGTAAAAACGTTAAATGTACTGAATATAGAAATTTGAAAATCCTGAGAGTGGTATAACATGAAAATGCTGTTATGATGATATGCAGACTATCTCCAGTCCGTATGAAATGTTATTACTGATAATGCATGAATTTGCACCTGAACCAATACGGTTACGCGAATTTGAATACCCGTAAACTAAATTTACGATGAAATGTGTAATGCACGTGAATGATGAAATCTTTTCCCGCAATGAATAGTGTTCCGTGAATAGTAAAATTTTTGAATGCTTCTCTGAATGTCAAACTGACACCAAAAATGATGAATAGTAAACTGATGAATAGTGTTTTGATGAATAGTGTTTGATGAATAGTGTTTTTCCAAAGTTCGGGAAATGACCTGAAATGACCTGAAATGGTGAGTTGTGACAATATACGACTAATTTGCCAAAGCCAAGATCGGTTGCTCATCAATGCAAAATTAACCACTTATGCGCCCAGATGCAGATAATATCAACATTGGTCAAGAATCCAAGAAATATTTGACTTCTATCATGAAAGCCACACTTCATTTAATAAAGATCAAATCAACTGCACATTGTTAAAAAACTAATGTTACCTTCACCAAAAAAATAAAAATAAAAAAAAAATAAAAAAAAAAATAAAAAAAATAAAAAAAATAAAACGCTATCATCACAGCCTATTACATTGCCCTATGAACACAAACTCTATGAAAAAATAACCACAAAGAAGATCTTGCGAAAGCTGAAAAAACATTTAAAGGCTAATTCCAGAGGCTGCATATTTTGCCATAATTTCTCACACCAACAGTAAATAAAAACCCTATTTATGTATTACATGAGCGCACCAAAAAAAAAGAAAAAGAAAAAGAAAAAGAAAAAAAAGTTCAAAGAATCAAAGTAATTGACAACCCTACTTTGACTTTCAAGTTAATATCTTAACTTTCATAGAAATGCCTTAATCTTTTAGCCATCCATACTCGACTCATTACCAAATATTTTCAGATTGTTTCTAATCCGACACCAATTTATTGGTAACTTTTCGTTGACTCAGAATCTTTTAACCCTATTTTATGAACAAAAAACATAAAAGTCCTCTATGTTAACTCACAAAGTAATAGCACCAGGCACATAAAAATGTGAACCACCAGAAATATCATTCACATACTTGCAAATCTATGCACAACAAATACACAATATTGGATTACTGAACCGCTTAGACATATATATGGCATAAATAACAACCTGAAATGAAGGCACACAGCTATCCGCACAACGATGGCAATAGAATATAACCACATAGTTGTTAGTTCTATCTCACAGACGCAAACAGATGCCACACATTCGAGTCATCACTTCTTCCCAATAAACCTGGCCACAAACATCACACTAATTATTTCACTTCATCTAAATGCATAAATTGGGGGAAAAATAACTGTAACAAGATAATGCAAATGCCAAATGCATTTCAACCCTTAGGATCTTTAACAATCTAATAAACAACCCATGCAAAAACCCTCCACTGAGACTTACCACCAAGTAGCACAAAACAAATCCATATAGCAAAATATTTATAACAATCAGACACTGTTGTAAATAAAGAAGATCAATCAATAATCAAATGCAGACTAATAAGTTACCCCGTATCGCTAAGTTAGGGTTCCTCTATATTGTCGGTTATAATTTTACAATCTTATTACATTTATTTGGACTCTTCAATTACCGATCATGACGTAGATTTATTGAACTTCAATTCTAAAACGGTGACGTTTTGTTTGGTTTAAATGGTAATGGGTATGGGAGAGGAGAATTCGAATTCATTATCGAATGTGACTGCGAGGAAACAAAAGAAATCTCGAAGGAATGTTACCATGAACGATAATAGTAACCCTGCTGTAGCGGCAAACACTTCTTCTGTTGTTGATGAATCTATGGATAAGACTATTGGTTCATCGGTTGAGGAGTTGAATGCCATTGAGAAGAACGATGCATTGATTGAGCCTACTGCTACTATGAGTAGTCCTACTGCTTTCCCAACTGAGGTTACTGGTATCCCTACTACTACTAGGAGTAGTCCTACTGCTACTCTAAGTAGACCTACTCATATTTGAACTGAGGTTACTAAGTATGCATCTAGTATGATTTCCTCTTCTAGCTTTAGTGAGTTGAATGCAAATTCAATGATGAACCCTAGTAATGCTTCAGGTCTTAAAAATGCTTCAGGTGAATTTGTGAGTGGTACTGCTAATCCTAAGGATGTCACAGGTGTGGCATCTTCGTGTAAGCAGATTGTATTAATGCTTTGTTTGGTGTGTCGCTTGAAACACTAAAGGATATTGATGATTTCACTATGGGTTGTGAAGATGGTAAACATCCGGTGTAGGAGGCTTTTAAGGATGAAACAAATACTAAATCTATGAACCCTAAACCTAATCATGAGTCTCCTATTGACCAAGCTGTGGACATCAATGCTAATGCTACATCTTATGCTAGAGCTTTAGGTTTGAGGGATGACCATCCTAAAATTGATACTAATTTTCGTCCCTTGGTTTCCAATCCCTTTAAGGTGTTAACATCTCTATTCACCGGAAAGTGGTTGAAAAGGTTAGTTTATAGTTGGAACACACTTTGTATGGCTATTTTATTGGAAAGAGGATGGCGTTTCCAATTGTTGAATACTATGTGCGGAATAACTGGTGAAACATTGCCTGAAAAGGATCATGATGAATTCCAAAGGCTTCTTTTTCTTCAAATTCAATACACAATAATAAGGATTTATTTGTTACGCTTTTAAGGGGTCATTTAAGCCTTAAATTGTAAATATATGGTCAAATATTGCCTCAAATTGTTTCTTTTCTCACTTTAGATACTTGGGACGTGATTTCGGGAAAAAGGCGCATTTTGGACGTTTTTGGACTCAAAAGTGAAGAAAACAACAAAGTCAAGAAAACTTGTCAGGAAATGCACCTGACGGCGTTAGGCATTAAAGCTGGCGCCATCACTTGAAGTTCAAAGAGCTGGAAAATATTACACATGATGACCCAGTGAACCATTTCAAGTTTTCACTTGACGGCGTCAGGCGTTTTTTGTTGTAGGCCATCACGTTATATGCGAAAGGGAGATGACCCAGAAAGAAATATACGTGATGACGTCAGAACTTTGTTTGCACAAGACGAAACCCTAATAGCGGCATTCTGACGGCGTCAGGAATTATAACCTGACGCCGTCAGCCTTATAAATCTATATATATTTTTCGATTTTTCATTCATTAAGTGTGTAACTTTGGATACAAAACCCTAGATGAATTTCAGAGGTTTTTAAGGGTTTTCATACCCTCTTATCTTCCATGTTCAATTGAAGATAAGTTTATCTTTTAATCATTCAATATGTGTTGATTGATTATCTTTTATTCTTTTCTTCCCTTTAACATGCTAGCGTAAGTTTATTAGTGTTTGATTAGATTTCATGAAACCTAGTTATTGATTGTTGATAAGTTGTCTATTGTTGGTTGATGCTACACCTTAGGTCTAAGAAAATTGGCTAACTTCTATATGTAACTAGCTTGAACGTCTTAGAAAAGGCAATCGCATATACATTGTGGTTTTTCTTGTTTTATTTAATGCATAAATTGATGTTGATGATGCTATAGTTTGGGTACTAAACGTGCAGCTATAGGAGAAACTAGATTCATAGAGTTAGGGAAGGCTGTGTACACCCCCATGACTGGTATTAAGGAATACAACGCTTCAGCTAAACAATTGCACTATGAGATTCAACAAATCAACAAGAGATAACTAGGGAGTAATTATATCTAAGTAAACACATTTGTCTCACAATAAGAAGTCCACGAATTTCCATTTTCTGCTATTTTAATTTCTGTTTATTAGTTTAATTAGCAACTTTGGGTTAGTTGATTAGCAACTAATTCTGCCCACTCCTTCCAAAACCGAGATTTTACTGCTTTTAGAAAATATAAAAATACAAAAAGAATCATCCCTCACCCTTAGACCTAGTTGACCTACACTTCAATCCTAACGACGCTATTCCCCTAAAGAACGAACAATCCCCTGGACATACCTATACTACACTACAACGACCAGGTACACTGCTCGGAGGATTGCAAAAGCTCCTCAAGATCCCTTGAGGAGTAAAACCTTTTGTGAGGCCCCAATCCTCGCATCACCCAGGCTGGATTAGAAGCAATTTGGGAAGGTGGTCCTTGGATGATACGCAAATCTCCAATAATTCTCAAGAAATGGTCTACGGATACTTGTTTGCGTAAGGAAGGATTGACTCGCATTCTGGTATGGGTTAAGTTGCACGATGTTCCCATTCAAGTTTTTGAAGAGGATGGTATTAGTTTGATTGAAGTAAACCTGTTATGCTTGATTCTTACACGAGCTCTATATGTAAGGATTCGTGGGCTAGAAGTAGTTTTGCTAGATGTCTTATTGAGGTCAATTCTGAAGCTGATCTCATGGAGGTTGTTACTATTGGTTTTCCTTCACTTTCTGGGGAGGGTTTTACTAAATAGACTATCCTTTTTGAATATGAATGGAGGCCTCCCAGGTGTAATAGATGCAAAATATTTGGCCATACTTATGATCAGTGTCCTAAATAGGTGGTGAGTCCTCCTATTGTTTCTACATCACATGTTGTAACTCCTACTGTGGTGCTGAACAATGATGGTTTCCAAATGGTGGATAAGAAAAGAAGAAGGGTAAAGCCAAGTCTACTAATGGAAGTTAGTTTTTTGGTCCATCGGTTAAATAGAATGTCAGATCTGCGCCGAAGGCGACAACTAGTGAACCTAAGAAAGGAGCTACTACTTTGGGTAATGCATTTAAATCTTCTTCTATGTTAAAGTCTACTGGTTCTACCTCTAAAGAAGGTAGTATTACTACATCTAATTCGTATGCTGCATTGGTGAGCGATGAAGATGAAGATGGAGAACATGTCGCAAATGTGTGTGATGAATCAGCTAACTTATTTACGAATCCAAATACTTGTGAAAGTTCATCTTTCATGGTAGCTGTTGGTTAGCTTTCTATCTTTTGTTTCTAGAATTGTAAGTGCTTATCGCATGTCATAAGCACTAGTCTTAGTTGTTTTTCAAGCTACTTAGCTTGAGGTAAATTTTGTTTTTTATCCATATTCCACCTTGTTATGTAAGCTTTATCGCCTATGTAACACGCTGAGATATGGCAGTGGTATCACATTTACCTCAAGCAAAACGCTTGATAAACTATTACTTATGACAAGACATAAGCACAACAAACCTAGCTATATTATAGATCACCTAACTAGGTATAATAACAAGAATAAATCCTATAGCAAGCGAACATCCCGCATCCACCAAAAGCACGTAGGGAGGAAGGCGACCCAGGAAGCTTGCCTCGTGAATAAACCCGGAGGGAAAACTTTAGAGTAGGGAAAAAGAGTACAACCCTTCCCGGCAATCCCCTAGCGAATAAAAAAAGCACTTGAAATCTTCAATCAGGTCGTTGAATCACTTGCAATGATCTCCAATCCAGGTAGCTTCCATGTATCCAAAATCCTTCTAATCGGTGAAGAGTTCATAGTAAAGCGAAATAAGAGGATTTTCAACTAAACAATGGTAACAATATCATCGAAAACCTGTGTATATGACTTTAGCCTCTTCTTAAAAAGTCTCGAATTCCGTTCATGCCAAATAGAATAGTAGGGAGAAGCAAGGAGAAGATGAGATATCACACTACTAGCAGAACCTCCTTTGGACAAAGGTATAAGGTATGAAACAGCATCCTCAAGTCTAGTAGGAATATTATCCATTCCACCTAGGGCACGAACGTTTGTCCAGACCTGTAAAGAAAAAGGGCACTAAAAAAAGAGGTTAACATGAGAATCGGGTTGATTATCACAGAATGTACAACGAAGCAGGTTTAAGTCAATAGAAGGACTGACATCCCATTGCCTCAGCCTATCTTGTGTTTTCAGCTTGCAATTAACGACAAGCCAAAGATTAAATGCATGTTTCGGGATACACTGAGGGAACCACACAACATGAAACCATGAAACCAGATTTACACTATCACGAATAGAATCCTAGACACAAGAAATGGTGAATGGCTTGAGTTTTTCAAGAACCCCAAAAAATTAATTTTAGTAATAGATATAAAATTACAATTACGAACAAACATAAACCACTTACATGCAATTGAATCTATGTGAATAACCTCTTTGTTTCAACCCTGAAAAGTGGACAACTTGCCAACAACATGCCGCGAATTTTCTACTCAACACTACAATTTCAACAACACCCAAAAAAATAATTTTCAGTAATAGATATAAACTTACAATTTTCAATCAAGATGAACTACCTACATGCAACTGAATCGAGTAACCTTCCTCTTGTTTCAACCACGCAAATTA
The DNA here is from genome assembly GCA_030686995.1 of Artemisia argyi. Taxonomy (NCBI): domain Eukaryota; kingdom Viridiplantae; phylum Streptophyta; class Magnoliopsida; order Asterales; family Asteraceae; genus Artemisia; species Artemisia argyi. The sequence continues at coordinate 178,690,122 of CM060709.1, forward strand.
GGCGACAATACCAAGAACATACCTCAAAACACACAATCCCACACATAAAGTCACATAATTACTCTCTCTCTCTCTCTCTCTCTCTCTCTCTCTCTCTCTCTCTCTCTCTCTCTCTCTCTCTCTCTCTCTCTCTTATACACACACACAGTCTCTTTTTGTATGTTGAACCAATGCACACGTGTTCTTGAAAAAGCTATATCTACATAGGAATGATAACTAGATAAGCAGGTAAGTCTATTGAAAACGTTATATCTACATAGGAATGGCACTAAGCTTCAAGGTCTTAGGAAGTAATTTTATTTCGTCATTGTCTTTTGTTATCTTTTGAGTAGTGGTATGTTTTCTTTTTAGAAAATAGGAAGTATCTTGTTATGTAAGTTTTTCGTCTATGTAACAGGCTGAGATATGGGAGTCTCCCATATCCTTTGTACTTAAACGCTTTTTTGGAGTAATATATTTACCGAGTCTTTTGACCTTTTACCCAAAAAAAATTTTAATAGTTCAAGTGTTAAATTTTGTCATCAAAAAATATTCAACACTTTCATTTTATTAAATACAAATTTAGCTTAATTTCATCATTTATCCTACAAATCATCACATATAATGACTATTTAACATCAAAATCGGTATAATATATAAGATAATAATAATAAAAAAATACATCAAAATCGAGTTAAAATATTACCAATATCCATAATATTGATCGTTGTTATGATTTAACCGGTTGCATGTGATGATTTTGCAGGGGGGGGAGAGGGAGAGGGAGGAAGAAAGAGAGAGGGGGGGGGGAGAGAGAGAGAGAGGGAGGGAGAAAGAGGGAGGGGGAGAGAGAGAGGGAGAGAGAGAGAGAGTGTGTGTGTGTGTGAGAAATGGAGAGTGAATGAGCGGAATTAAATGAGATATGATAATGGGAGACGAGAATAAATGAGATGGATGAAATGAGGGGTGTTGAGAGAAGATGTGAGTATGTGAGTGTGTGTGATACTACGTGGGCCTATTTTACCATTGGATGATTCAGCTCTTTCACATCGACTCTTGATCCTAATGTGGCTCTTGATATGGTTCGCGATGTTACGTCTCGTGAGGTCAAAGATGCTATATTTTCTATGGGAGATGATAAGGCGCCGGGTCCAGATGGTTATTCGGCTGCATTTTTTTTAAGGGTGCTTGGGATATTATTTCGAATGATGTTACTAAGGCGGTCCAGGAATTTTTTGTTAATGGTAAATTGTTGAAAGAGATTAATCATACTACCATTGCCCTTTTGCCTAAGATCAATTCTCCAACTCGGATAACTGATTTTAGGCCTATTTCATGTTGCAATGTGATTTTCAAGTGTATTAGCAAGATTATTGCCAACCGGATTAAGGAGAGCCTTAGCACTTTGGTTAGTCCGAACCAGTCTGCATTTATTCCAGGTAGACGGATTGCTGATAACATTCTGCTTACTCAGGAGCTTATGCATAATTATCACCTTGATCGTGGCCCGTCTAGATGTGCTTTTAAGGTGGATATTCAGAAGGCGTACGATACGGTTAATTGGCAATTTTTGAGGTGTATTCTGGTTCGTTTTGGTTTTCATTCTCGTATGGTTCACTGGATTATGGAATGCGTTTCTACTACGTCGTTTTCTATTAGTGTGAATGGCATCTTGCATGGTTATTTTAAGGGTAAGCGTGGTCTTAGGCAAGGGGATCCGTTATCGCCTTATCTTTTCACGCTTGTTATGGAGGTGCTTACCCGTATTTTGAGGCGTCGCGTTCGGGATTCTGATCTGTTCACCTTCCATCACAAATGCTCGCAACTTAATTTAATTAATCTTTGTTTTGCTGATGATTTGTTCTTGTTTGCTCATGGTGATGCGCTTTCGGCTGGTGTTATTATGGATTCCTTAGAGGAGTTCAAGGATGTGTCGGGCTTGTCTCCTAGCTTACCCAAGAGTACGGCTTATTTTTGTAATGTTCTCAATCATGTTAAGCTTGCTATTTTGCAGATTCTTCCATTTGTTGAAGGGACGTTGCCTGTGAAATATCTTGGGGTGCCGTTGGTTACTACTAGATTGATATTTAGAGATTGTAAGGAATTGGTGGAGAAGCTTTCTAATCGCATTAATGATTGGAGGAATAAATTCCTCTCCTTTGCTGGTCGCCTTCAGCTGATTCAATCTGTTCTGTCTTCTATGCATATTTATTGGGCCCCGGTTTTTATTCTCCCTGCTCGTATTGTGTATGATCTTGAGCAGCTTATGCGGGGTTTCCTTTGGAAAGGTAATTCTAAAGTTGCTTGGGAGGTTGTGTGCTTACCTAAACAGGAGGGTGGGCTTGGGATTCGTAGACTTGAATCTTTTAATACGGCTCTAATTGCTGCTCATATTTGGCGTTTGTTCAATTCTATGGATTCTTTATGGGTGAAATGGATTCATACATATAGGCTGCGTGGTCGCAACTTTTGGGATGTTCCATGTCGTGGTAATCTGTCTTGGAGTTGGCGGAAGATTCTTCATATTAGGCCTCTTGTTAGGCAATTTTTTTGGTATAATATTGGGAATGGTTTGAAGGCTTCAGCTTGGTTTGATAAGTGGTGTTCGGTTGGTCCTCTCTCTCTTATTGTGTCTTCGAGGGATATTTATCGGGCTGGTTTCTCTTCAAATTCTTTGGTTCGGGACATTATTTTGGAAGATTCTTGGGCTTGGCCGACTAGGTGGGGAGATCGGTATCCAATGCTTACATCAATTTCAATTCCTACTTTAAATGATGATATGGATGATCGTTTAGTTTGGAAGACAGGTGATGGTCATGTTAAGTCTTTCTCTGTCTCTTCTGTTTGGGAGAGTATTCGGCCACGTGGTCAGATTGTTGATTGGTTTCCTCTTGTTTGGTTCACGCATCGTATCCCGAGGCATGCTTTTCATTTGTGGCTGGTTTTGAGAAGGAGGCTTCGTACTCAGGATATGCTTCGCTCTAATGATCCCACGAGAGACGCCCTTGTGTGCCCTTTATGCAACACTCAACCAGATTCTCATAATCATCTTTTCTTTGAGTGTTTGTTTTCTTTTCAGGTTTGGGACTCTTTTAAGGTGTTTGCTGGTCTTACGGATATTCCTTCTATTTTAGAGGATGTGGTGCATCACTTGATCCCAATATCTACATCTCGGTCTGTGAGAAGTGTTGTTTCAAAGCTTTTGTTTGCGGCGACTTCTTATTTTATTTGGCAAGAAAGGAACAACAGGATTTTCAAGCAGCAACGTGGGTCTGAAAGTCAATTGATTGAAGTCATTAAATCAGCAGTGCGTTTGAAGCTTCTTACTTGTCGTTTCAAAAGGAGGGTGAATGTGCTTAATCTATTGCGTGTTTGGCGGATGCCTATGACTCTTATGCATTCTTAAATGGCGAGTTCAATTCTTGATGATGCTTTCTTGGTTTGGGAGCGTGAGGCTGGTCTTGAATCCTTGGTTGTTGTTTTTGGCGGTAGTTGGTGTTCGTTGGAGATTTGGGTGAGTGCTGTACTCTTTTTCCCTACTCCAAGGTTTTCCCTCTGGGTTTTTACTTGGAAAGGGTTTTTAAGGAGGCAGGCTCATCTGGTTCATCAATCTCCCTCGAAGAGATGGGCGGATATATGTGGTCATTCATGTGTCATTAGATGGTTATTTCCGGTTGGTGTATTGGTTATTGTATTTATTTATTGTTTTAACGCTTAGTGGTCTGTCACAAGCGTTTTAGTTGGATGTTCAAGCGTTGCTTGAGGTTAATGTTGTTCTTCAGCCACATTCCATTGTACTTAAACGTTTTTTTGGTGTAATATAATTTACCGGGTGGAATGCCCTTTACCCAAAAAAAAATGAGATAAATGTATCACGCTATTTATCACTTGCTATGAAATGACTATTTTGCCCTTTCATGTATATCTATACTACTTTATAAAGTGTTTAGGAGTTTTTAAATAAAGAACTCTTAAAATTTTTAAGAAAGCAAACATTTCTTTAATAGAAAATTAATAATCCATTAGTTAACACTGGTACAAAAAGTTGTATTGGTCACGGTAAAAATGTGTGACGATATGCCTATAGTCACACACATTTTTTTCGTTGTGCGTCGCTAAAAGTCCCACCACCGTAGGTGGCATATGGTCACATTGTTGAGTTCGTGGCCTTTTCCATCGAAAAAGAGTGACCAAAACCCCGAATATGTGTGACAAATTAGGCACAAGTTTTGTTGGATTAGTCATTATCAGTGACCGTAAACACCTTATAGTCACACGAATGTTTTTTGAGAGTGACTGTTGTTCGTCCTTTTGGCCACATAAATATATAATATATGTGACATTTGAGATGATATATTCAAGTAAATGTGTATTTTGTGTGACTATTGATAATCCAATGGCCACATGAATATACAATAAATGTGACGTTTGTGATGATTTAGTCACACAATGGGTGTTATTTTGTTGGAGTTAGTCACATACAATTTAACACAAAGTGGCCAAAAGTGTGAATAAGTGTGACCATATGCTGTTTAAAGTGAAATGTGTATTTTGTGTGACTATTGATCATCCAATGACCACGTGAATTTTATGTTTGTGTGGCCTTTTGTAATATTTAGTCACACAAAGCATGTTTGTTTTGGGTATTTAGTCACATACCATTAATCAAAAAGTGGCCAAAAGAGTTAATAAGTGTGACCATATACTGTTTAAAGTGAAGAAATGTGTATTTTGTGTGACTATTGATCATCCAATGGCTACATGAATTTTATGTTTGTGTGGCCTTTTGTAATATTTAGTCACACAAAGCATGTTTGTTTTTGGTATTTAGTCACATACCATTAATCAAACAGTGGCCAAAAGTGTTAATAAGTGTGACCATATGTTGTTTAAAGTGAAGAAATGAGTATTTTGTGTGACTATTGATCAACCAATGGCCACATGAATTTTATATTTGTGTGGCCTTTTGTAATATTTAGTCACACAAAGCATGTTTGTTTTAGGTATTTAGTCACATACCATTAATCAAACAGTGGCCAAAAGTGTAAATAAGTGTGACCATATGCTGTTTAAAGTGAAGAAATGTGTATTTTGTGTGACTATAGATCATCCAATGGCCACGTGAATTTTATGTTTGTGTGGCCTTCAGTAATATTTAGTCACACAACGACTAAAGTAAACAGTGACCAAAAGTGTTAATAAGTGTGACTATATGCATCTTTTAGTCAAATTTAAAAAATCAATATATATATCAAAACAATTCAAATATATATCAAAACAAATTCAAATACAATAAAATTGGAATGTATAACTGAACAAAATGTAAAATTGGACATCCTTTTATACACCAAGGAGTCCTAGTCGGCTTACAATAGTTTCTTTATAAGTATCTATAATCTTTTCCATAATTAAGCAAGTAGCAACTTCGAGCGGTCTCAATCTCTGAGCAGTACCAACTTTAACTAGCAGTAGTAACTTTTGTACTAGCAGTAGTAAATACTTGGCCACATTTTCTTTGAAGTTCATGAGCTGCATTAAATCCATCTAAGCAATAGTAACACAAACATGATCAGCAGTAATTCAAACAACATCATGAAGACTTTTAATCCAAAACAATGAACATACTAATAAAATTTGCAGTTAAACTTACAAGTTTTTCTCCCATTGATCTAATCTCATCATCTGGATATAAAAGCCTTGAAAATGTAGGCTACTGCATATCAACACATCAGGATGAGAGCAGGACTAGAACATGTCAAAGCTCATAACATAACAGAACTAGATGAGCCACTGATTCAACTATATGCACAAACATGATAGGAGAGTTAATACTAGTACCACGTTAGTACTGCTGGAGCAGAGTTACTGCTGCTAATATATATATATATATATATATATATATATATATATATATATATATATATATATATATATATATATATATATATATATATATATATATATATATATATATATATATATATATATATATATATATATATAACAGAATGTATATAAATGAAGCAAATATATATAAAATTGTAATGTCGTATATAATCAAATTCTCAACTATCATAAGTTAAAACCTGTTGACTCTTCGCCGCCTTAGCTTGCTTTTGCAAGGTTTCACTAGAGACCAAATGTTTTCGCTTCGTTGGTACTAATTTTAGTCCTGTATTTTGTTCACTAACATTTGGTATCATAGTTGGTGGTGTAACCTGTAGAACCGGTTTGTCGTGGCTTAAGCGTTTTCGTATGTCCGATAGTTTTAACAGGTTCCTATATGTATATATAAAGCACGGTACATTAGTCATGTACGTAAAACTAAAAAAATCAAAGGTGGATGTTTTATTACTTACCACTGTTTCCATTACTGGTATGTTTTCCAAAGTTTCAATGGCCATTGGAGTGGTCACCTGCAATATAAATTAAGAAATACAATGGTGTTATCATTAGAAAATGAAATTGTTAACAACATAAAAGGTGGCTTACATCTGAGTCTAATGCAGTTTCTTTCTGCAAAAAAAAAAAAGGGGGAAATGTAAGAAACTAAGGCACTAATAACGCTGCATAATATAACATCTGCCAACCATGAAACCGTAAAAATATACATGGGTTGGCTTTGTCACACTGAGATGGAGCATACCCACGCCTCGAAAATGAAGTGTGCCAGAAAATCCATCTGAAGGAATTTTTAGCCAGGCATCCTATGTATCATCCTCACCCGTGAAAATAGCATGTAGCCCCTGCAAGAAACAAGTAACGTGATTAATTCTAACATAAAAGACGACAACATTAGATGTCCCAAATATAAGTTTAGCCTCAAAAACAAACATACGGGTTGCATATCGACTCGGGCAACAAATAATATACAATTGGTTGCAATTTTATGCAGTGCCAAACGTGGAACGAATAAATGTCAAACACATTACCAAGCAAGCAAATCACTAACATTTGGTACAAATGAAACAGTTTTACAAAAAGCAACCATATTTGAGTTAATTTCCTATATAACAGACGTTATGTTAAAATCTTTTGATAGATAACTTACGCAACTTCGATAAGCAAACTCCAACTGTTCAGCAACATCCTCCCGGAGTGGAAACCAATCAAGACTCCCTTTACGAGCAAAAAAGTGGCCTCTTAGAACACGTTGATTGTCTCCATTCCAAAAAACAGGAAAACTGTTTCGTCTTAATAAGTCTACTTGCAACGACTACCACAACACGAATTTATAATCAAAAACATGTTTAATCCACGAAAATCAATTTAAATCGTTTTATATTCGATTACACATTTAAGAAAATGTAAATTAAATATATGTTTGAGTGATGAGTATGTAAATACTCATCATTTTTATCGTATTTTAACTGCCAAAACACGTGAAAATATTCAGAAATGCGTCAAAACAATGAAAATATCCCAAAGATCGTGTTTTATATGTTTCAAATGCAAAATGATTGAAAACAAACGAAAAATGAACAAAGTTTGCATAATTGGCAGTTTCAGTCCCCCAACTTTCAAAAGTTGTCAAAACTAGTCCCTGAGCATTTATTTTGAAAGAAAATTCAAACCAAGTTCTTAAAAATCAAAAACTACCAAATAATGATCTTTGGGTGAAAATTTTGGAAAAATTACAAGTGTGGTCCCTGAAGTTTGCAAGTTTGGCAACAATGGTCCCCAAAAATTCTAGAGAAGAAAAGTGATGAAAAAGAGCTTAGGAATTCAGAAGTGACAAGAATGGACCTTGAGTGAAGTTTGAAAAAGTGGCAGGAATGGTCCCTCAAAATCAGAAAATTACATGAATGGTCCTTGTACTTATTTAGTAACAAAACCAAATGGACCCTTGTTAGTATCTTAACCCAACACCTAGACCTTTTTATATTAACCCACCCTTTATTTACCCAATCCAATAAACCAATCCATCCACCCATTGGCCCAACTCCACTTCTTGGCAAAAACAAACACCCCACGTTTTATTAACCCTTCCACACCCAGAATTAATAAACACGCCTCCCACTCATCTTCATCCCTAACCTCACTTTACCCAGATAATCACCCCATCCCTACCTTTCCCTGCAACACGCAAACATTTCCCCAAGGCCTCAAAAATATTACCCACTCACACCTTCCCCAACCCCTCACAATCCCATACCTACCCACCTCCATGTCACCAATCCACAACATAATTTGGGCGCCAATATAAATCAAGGGGTTATATTGTTTTGCTTTAATCCAATGGTTGAGGTGATGTGTAAAGAAAACATAAATCTTCCAGCTCACCTCTCCTCTCATAGAAGTAGCACAACAGAAAAGGACAAAGAAGGATGAGGACCAAGCCCTAGAGTTGTTAGTATAAATTCAAGCTTTGTAAGCCCATATGAGGCAGTCAGTTTTTAAGTAGGTTTCAAGTAGGGTTTTACATTTTATTTAGTTTTCTTTGTAGTTTTAAATTTTATTTGTACTTCCTGTTTCAAAGTTTAATAAAATTTCAAGTTAAATTATTTTCGCTATCACAATTAGTTCTTGTTTTACTCTTAGCAGTTGTTTACTCTACTTGTTTATAGTCAATTTATGTTCATCCAGCTTAGATATAGTTCCCTTACTGATATCTTTCCAAGTTCTAGCTCTCAAATTCAGTTCTTTAAGAAATAAACCCACGACAGCCCTCAAATGGGGTGTTTGGCATAAGCCCCTTTCCTCTGCCTAAAACAGTTTTCACCCAAATGATTCACTTTGAATAGTTTTGTTTGAGTAATTTTAGGATGTTTGAAGCAAAATTTTACCCTTGCCTTTAGTTTTTAAAATTCCGAGCTTGATTTTAAATTTTTTTTTCCTTTGTTATCTGATTTGAAGAAATCAGTGTGGCAAGGTCTAAGTTTAGGGATATTAGTTGTTGTGTTTAGTCTATATTAGTTTCATTTAGGTCTATCCTAGTGTAGGCTAGCGGTAGTTTATTTTTTAAGTCAAAAACTCACTTTTTCACCATTTTAGTTAACTGCTCATCTGTCATATCACCCCACACTCCCTTAGTAGTGTAATTTTAATTTCTTTGTTTACAGGCCATTTGCTTTAGAAATTTGCATGCTTAAACTTTGATAGCTTGTTCATTTGAAAGTAATTTTATTTAATTTTTAGGAATTTTCTTTGATAGCTTATTAGGCACTCAAATATACCACTCTGCCCATTTTTCTCAACAGCCTTAGGAATAGTAGTAACTAGTTAGTGCTTCTTAGCTAGTTTTTATCTGCTTATTCATGATCCTTTAGCTTATATAGGTCCCCCCCCCCTAGTGTGCCTGAACTTGTTTTCCCTAAGTATCAGCTTGTTGAAGCTTATTGATAGTTTTTTTTCCAGCCCTTATGGCCTGCTGCAACAGCGCCCCAAACAGCCCCATTGGATCCAAGATTTGGGGTGGCTAGAGTTAGGATTAAGATTAGAGTTTCGCTTTGTTAGTAGTTAGTATTATAGGGATTAGGATTATGAGTTTATATTGCAATCCCTCCTTGGTTGTGTGCTTAGATACCCCTGCAAACATACCACCCAAGGCCTGCTCGTTAGACAGTCCAAACACCTTCTTTGGACCAACTTTTAGATTAGTTAGCGTAGGATTTGAGCCTTAGTTTTAGTTTTATCGGATTAGTTTTCATTAGTGGAATAACTTAGAGGATTGTAGGATAGCTTATGTGACCTTGTGTATGTTTTGTGTTGTTCAAACAGTAGGCTACTTGAATGATTCTTGTTCACAGCTTGTTTTAGCTTGTTGAATTGCTGCATTAAGGTTGTTTATTTGAGTTTGTGGTTTCCTGAGCTTATTCATTATTACCTTTTTGAGTTTAAGTTCCATTGTGTTAAGTTTAAAGTTCAATGTCATGGCTGCTAATCTCATTTATCTAACTTTCACTCAAAAATTCAATCTGTGGCAAATTTTTAGTTTCTATACGCTGATCTAAAGCTCTTCATAAATATTCTTTTTACAAAAGTTGTGTTACATTATTGTTAAAATGTTTGAGTAAAAGAAAAAAAAAATTGTTTTTGCAAAAAAAAAAAAAAAAAAAAAAAAAAAAAAAAAAAAAAAAAAAGTGTCACCCAGGTTCGAACCTGGGTCACCCTTCTCAGCCACAGACACACAATCACCAACTGTGCTAGGGGTTGTAAATTGTTATTGTTTCTTTTATTTATGATTTAAAGTGATACTTTGTGTTTTGCTTAATTACTTAACAGCTTATTTCTGCTTATTACTTGCTTATTTGCAACTGTACTTTGTCTTTTTTATATTTTTCTTAGATTGGTATTTGTTTGTAATATTTATTAAAAAATTCTCAGATGTCTAAAAGTAGTTTTAATATTTATTAGAATTTAATTTGTAATTTGTAGTAATTAATTCATAATAAATAGAATTTTTATTGAAAAATTAATTTTCTTTTTTCTAAAATTTTCTTTTGTCGTTTAGTGCGTAAGAAAATTAGTTGGAAACCCGTAGGACCTTTGTAGCTCAAATTTCACGTTTTATTTTGTACGTTGACGTTTATTTTTAATAAATGTCGCGTTTTTAAATATTTCTTAGCATTCCTTAGTTTATTTTCCCATTTAGGTTACGTTTATCCCGTTTTCGTTCGTTAATTCTTAATTTCCGTTAATTTAACGTATCACAAAACCAAACAATCCTTCCAACATACAAGATTTTAATCTCAATCTCACTCGAAGCTTTCCATTCACACCTCGTTGGGGTACGACTCGGGAAATCACTTCCCGGTCTCACAATTTAATATCACTTCCACAAGTTTTGCGAGGTAATCTTTTTCCTAAAAGGTTTACTCGTATTACTTCACGTCTAGTTGTCTCATGATAAATTAGACCTCACGTTGTTGATATATTGATAAATTGTTTTTGCATACACCAAAACACAATGAATCATTGAGCATACCCATGAACAGAGTAGGATAGGTGAGATGAGGGTGATGGTGGCTCGACTGTGATGCTGGTGGTTATCTCGAACCAAACAACCGAAGCAAACAAAGTCTCCCATACAGTTCCCTTGTCTTGATGACAGTGATGGCGTGGAGGAGCGATGGTTGGTGGAACCACGGCGATATAAGGCGGTGAAGTGTGGCGGTGGTGTGAGTCGGTTCTAGAGAGAAGGAGAAGAGATGAATAGAGAGAAGATAGATCTGACTAAGCTAGTAGTGTTAATGTTTTGATTTTGGGTGAAAAAGGGGTGCCATATGAGCGGAGCGGGAGATTGAAATTTTGGGGAAAATTAAGGGGCGGGATCATTAGAGCACTATATTAAAAATTTTGAGATTGAAAGCCTATCAAATGAGCTCGAAATGTTTAATGAGTTGAGCTCAACCTTATATAAGTTCGACTCGAGTTATTGTTGAGTTCTCGAGCTTGTAAGTGATATAAAATATGTGTTTTTTTTTTAATATGTAAGTATATTAAGTGTAAATACTTATTTATGAATGTATCAAGCTTTTCGAGCTGAAGTCGAACCAAATTCAATTCTTAGGTTATATTTCAAATTTGATTTTTGTAATAAAACACATCTTTACAGATAAATCAAGTTTTTCGAGTCAAGCTCAATCCGAGTTCAAACTTTCTCGATCCCAGATAACATATGATCGGGAGGTCCCTGGATACTTGCTTCTTAGTGTCTGTGACAAATGGTATACACCTACCAAGCCGGTGCAACCCATGCATGACCAGTGATAATGGCTAATTCACATGGGTTATGGGTCATGTGCATTAGGTTATCACTGGTCACATTCATTAATTAATGGGTATTTGACATCGATCATATGGGTCATATGCATTGGGTGGATAGTTGCTTAGAGTGTCATGTTACGACACATCCATGACTGTTGACAATTGGTAATTAACATGCATTATGGGTCATGGGTCATGTGCATTGGGTTATAGTAGCTTTTAGTGTAATGTAAACCATGCAAGACCGATGATAATGGCTAATTCACATGGGTCATGGGTCATGTGCATTAGGTTACCACTAGTCACATTAATTAATTAATGGGTATTTGATCGACATCGATCATATGGGTCATATGCATTGGGTGGATATATAGTTGCTTAGAGTGTCATGTTACGACACATCCATGCGTGCCTGTTGACAATTGGTAATTAACATGCATTATGGGTCATGGGTCATGTGCATTGGGTTATAGTGGCTTTTAGTGTAATGGAAACCATGCAAGACCGATGATAATGGCTAATTCACATGGGTCATGGGTCATGTGCATTAGGTTATAACTGGTCACATTCATTAATTAATGGGTATTTGATCGACATCGATCATATGGGTCATATGCATTGGGTGGATGTATAGTTGCTTAGAGTGTCATGTTATGACACATCCATGCATGTTGACAATTGGTAATTAACATGCATTATGGGTCATGTGTACTGGGTTGTAGTGGCTTTTAGAGTAGTTACATTAGTAACACACGGGGTGCGTTATTTGGCTTTTAACGTGCGTTATTCGTACGTGATTGTTGTGTATGGTCGCGTTAATGGTGCGTTAACACGTCGGGTAATTTGAAATTTTGAATTCAAAACAGAGGGCGGGATAATTTGAAATTTTGAATTCAAACCAGAGGGCGGGATACTTCCACAAAGCATCCTATAAATTTATGCTGAATACACACACAATTCACACCCACAATCATCAAAGAATTCTCTTTTGTTCATCCAACAGAATGTCTCACAACACATCACCTGAAAATACATCGTATTTTATGTTTGATGTTTGCTGTAGTTTGTTGTAGCTTGTTTAATGTATGTTTAAATTTTAAGTATTAATATAATTAAGTTGTGTTTTATTAGTTATTAAATAAAATATTAGTTTTAGTTGAGGGTTGAATTTGAAAATAATTGAGTTAAAACTTGGGAAAGGGAAATGTAAGGAAGATCAATCCCCCCAATTTATTGGGTAATGGTTTATTGCATTATGCTTTGCCAAGCATATTTTTTCACTACCTTTCCCATTCTTCACCCCCTATATCCCCCTACCAAGCATTAGGGGTGTTCAAAAACCCGAGAAATTGACAAACCAAGCATTCAGTTTCGGTTTTTACTTTTAGATATCCATGGTTAACCGAACCAAACCGTATATAATATAAATAAATTACCCGCCCCGCAATGGATAGTTAAAATTTTCCAACTAACCGAACCGAACCGCCCTGTGAACACCCCTAGCAAGAGTATCAAACACACTTCATTTACACTTCTACAGTAATATATATATATATATATATATATATATATATATATATATATATATATATATATATATATATATATATACACACTAGATGTCAAAGCCCGCCCGATGGGCGGGCATGACTTATCATTATTCTTTTGATGGTGTTATTTAACGTAAATTTATTTTTAAGAACGGCTTGCATTAGCATGAGAAGTAAGGTACGTTTACAAATCCATATATGCCTATCATATGAAACTTAAGTCAATGAGGTCTTACATGAGCCATGTGACTACTATAACCATCCATCTATAAAAATATTTAATGAGTGATCAAGAATATAGAATCATGTGGAACAAAGCTAAAATCATTAATACTTTTTAAAAATGACAATTGACAATCGAGTAATTTCGAATTATTACCAGCAATTGCACGGCCCCATTGACCACGTTCACATGCTACTACCATGCCAGGGTGTTGCTTGTTGTGGGTCTTGTAGTCACCAAAAGAACCAAATCTGCGTAAGCAACTCCTTCTAAGAAGTTACAAATAGATAAAGACTTAGTATAGATTGTAGAAAGTCATATATGTTTTGCTAAGCTTTTATTAATAGCTTAACCTTGCTTACAAATAAGCTTATTAACATGTATATTAAAAGGACATAATGCAGGAGATAATGATGGGTAAGCTTATATGGTATCAAAGTTAGTAATGGTAAAATGAGTCAAATGACTTGTCAAAATTCAATAAAGAATCAGCAAAACAGCTAACGGGAGGATTTTATCAAAAATCGAGTAAGTAAGGTAATAAGCTTAAGTTGTTTGGCTGCATGCAAACACTCAAGATAGCTTAATGCGATTTGTATAACCCTAAAGAATATTAATCTTGGTGCCAAAGAGAAGCTATGAATTAAACTATATATATATATATATATATATATATATATATATATATATATATATATATATATATATATATATATATATATATATATATATATATATATATATATATATATATATATATATATATTGCATCAAATAAATACACAAACTATATCCACGAAAAAAAGCATATCCGATCAAATTCAAGGGTATTTTCAATTCATAATATACTCTTATCCAAAAAATATTTTTTTTGTTTATATTTTACTCTATCCCATATCTTTAAATGATACTGGAACAAAATTTGTGCAGCAAGAAGCTTACCTTTTCAACTTTAGTTGCCATCTCATACTCATGATTGTCCCCCATGCTAAAAGTTAAAGCAGTCACCTGGACATGTTAACACAAACATGAAATAGCCATCACATAAGTTGCGTTTAGATCTGTGTTCTGGAACTATTGTGACTTGATGTCATAATAAACCGTTTTTGTAAATCAAACAAAGTCACGACAAATGAAGTACACAATCACACAAACATATTCAATAAACGTTGATGTTTGATGTCAATAGGGTATGGGAACACAGTAGTAACCCTCTCATCTACTACATTTTAATCATTATCAAAGTCGGGAACTTGTGAAGCTAGAATTAGTATTGTTCTAGATATGTTTTTGTGACCTTCCTAAAAACTTCTCGACATCTCTAAGGTCTAACACGATAGGACTGTTGTTTGTTGTGTTGGTAAGAACCTGTAACAAAGACTTTATGTTTGTGCGATATTTGTCTTATGGATCATGAAAGAAGTATAAAGAAGACACGATACCTTGTAAAAGGTCTGTACAAAAAGCTTTTCATCAAAAGACCAGGTGTTTGTGCGCCTAAGTGGAGCTGCAAATAGGAAATGCCATGGCTTACGAAAACCCTATGACAGTTTATGTTATCAAAGATTTGTTTAAGTTTGTAATTATAGTTTTAAGTTATGTTAAGGCTCGTGGTAATACAAAAGTCAATGTTAAATAATTTTCTTATAAATAAATAAATAAATAAAGGTGCAAAGATGTTAATAATATTAATTCATTGCGCTTTTATCTGTTGGTATCCCGATTAACAACACAACATAAAGGAATTCTGTATTTGTATTAAAATAGGATGGGATGTGCAAAATTCCATTGTGTAAACTTAGTTTAGAATGACTTTTTATTTTGTTTATTTACTATCTGCTTTTCGTTGTTAGTATATAGTTTTTACTGGATTTGGATATAATTTGTCTTACACAATTATGAATTGTATTACTATTTGGTTTTGAGTGTTTTAGGGGGTGTTTGTTTCGGTTCATATAGCCGGCTTATGACTTATTTGATTTTGATCTTGTTGTTTCTATTATTTTATTTGATGGATGTCTCAAGAACCGTTTATAGATTTGTGGTTTTTTTCCGTGCTAATATGCAACCTATTGTTGGTTTTTATATCTTAAGATGAATTATGTTCAACTAAACAAAAAATAAAAGGCCTATATACTGATGTTTGTCTATTTCAACATTTCAGGCTATGAAAGAAGGTATGGTTGATCTTGCACAAACATAAGGAATTCGACCAAGGTCCAAGGCGATCGGTTCACGAAATTACTCATCCCTTATTTGGAGTAGACCTTTAAAATGCACCACTTTCATAGAGTGGCTGTCCAAATAAAAGTCCATTATGTACCATGTAATCTCTATATGTTATGGGAAATACATGGTTTACATGGTTTCATTATGAGATATTTAAGCTACTAAATACACTCTTTGTAGAACATGTACTGTTAGTACTTCAATATGTATCTTACTTAAGTATATTATATATTATGGATTTTTTTCCCACCCACAAATCTTGCTGAGTCTATAGTCTAGCAACTAACAGATAATTTGATAAAGATATACGATTGTTTACGGCAATATGTAATGTTATTAGGCAAATGGGTCTACTTTCAAAGACAATGGATCACACATCACTGGAACAAAAAACATGACTATTCACAACTATATTAAGATAGGCTTTTAAACATATTACATTATAGAAAAGAATCCCATCCAGAACTATAAAAGACTAATCCCAAACAAAACTATATTTTTTCCTTCTTGCGATGGAAAAGCCTTATTAGGTGTCACGGCACTAACTCATTGTTTCATAGAATGTTAAGCAACTCTACACATCCATAACCGAAGGCCAACTAATTTATTAACAATTACATTACCTTTTATGAAAGCACCTGCACGTACAATAAGTGTCAAGCATCAAGAATAGACTGTATTTATGCAATAAACTATCCTATGTTTGACAAAAATTAACTTAAAAAAGATTCCATGATCTTCAAAGTTTCAACTGTCTACGCCTTCAAAAGAAACACAATAGCTTTTGGTACAAATACATAAACATCCATTATCAAATTTAATACTTTTCTCAGTGTTGTGTGGGCTTACTACCTAAAACCGCTTATCTGCTTATTGATTTTTAAAATAAATAGTTTACAATAAGCAACTTCATAGAGCTTGTTTGAAATTACTACTTATAAAGTAACCATACCACACTAATTCTAGGTGGGAGGCTGTGAGCGCATATTTTTCCATACCAGGTTGCTCATCATATAGTCTTCCCATTACTTTAATCAACTGTCTCACCTCTTCATAGTCACCTTGTTCAGCCATATCTATCGTACTCTTGCAGGTAGTCCATTAACTGAGATATAGCTTGCGCACAGTTGATTCCATTAACTGAGATATAGCTTGCCCACCAACCGTATTTGCAGATGTTGTGGCAGATTCAATTCCAACATATAGCATATAGTCCAACATTTTTTTCCTTCATAAAACCATAGGCAGAATTTATGGGCATAAATTAAAAGAGACGATTCGTCAAAATCTAAGATTACATAGAGGAACTTCATTCTTTACTTTTGCAACCTCAAGCACATGTTTTTCAAGAATCGGTTAAGTTATCATACAAATATTTGCCAAACTTGCAACCTAAACCAATAACACCTACACATGGCAGAAAAATAAAGGTTTATTCCTGAGTTTAGCCCATCTCCTCAATGAAACTCGCTTAGATTGCTCGTCGAACCAACTTTTGGAACAACTATACAAAAATATTACAAAGTTAGTACACCTTTTTTTTTTTTTGGTTACCCAATAGCTCGCGGCTCTGCACAAGCACTTGCAGATATGAGCTGATAATATTTCAAAGGTGTTGTAATTGATTAAGTCACCATCTTCCTTTTGTTTTGCTTTAAGCATGTTTATCTGGTCTTGTGTAATTTTGAAAATTACATCCATGTTTCCATCTAAAGGGGATTCATACGAAGTGTTTGCTTTTGGACCGGGCTTGTATTCAAAATGATCGAAAAAGGGTTGTGGTGGGTTCCTAGCACAATGGACGGTACGATCTATGATGAGAAGCATGGTTATGCCAAGGCCGAGAGCCACATTGTACCATGTGTTGATGAAGTGCATTCCAAATACACCACTTGCAACATAATGTTTTATTCCGTTAAAAAAGAACACAAAGGAGTGTCTCTGATAAAAACAACAGCTAGGACACTGAACATTCTCTAATAATCATGCAATTAGAAGTTTGGTGCTTCTTAAACTAAACTTTAAAACAAATGTAAAAAAATTTCAATACTAAACAAAATAAAGAGAAAAAAGACAAATACAAAACTTGGTTTTCGAAAGTGATTTATTGAAACACAAATGAAGAAAATAGATACTAAATTACATTATTATTATTTTTTTGAGAAAATGAATATGAAACAAAATCAAATGTCAAAAGCACATCCGAATCTCGGTTTTCACATCATCCAAAGATGTCCTGAAGGGGAATCCGAGTCGCTCATCATTTGCTATTTGGTAGTGCAAAGTATATAAAGAAAAGTTACCAGCTCAAGTTCGTATATCATTTGAACAAAGTTACCCACTTGGTACTACTATGGATAATGAATTCATTGCCGGTGACAATATATGATGGCGAAACAAATATAGCTTTTGTTACGTCATATTTTAATGTATTTGATTTTATACAAAAAGTCGCATAAGTCAAGATCTACCTTGAGGACCCATTTTTTGACATTCAAGCATCTCAGCGTGTGCTTTTGCTGCCTTCTTCTTGATATTGGATACAACTAAATCATGTTCCCTTATAGTAATAGGAACACCCTCCTTTGCAATTATTGCTCTGGCAATTTTGTCCTGCATTTTCTGGTTCAAACTTTTCTCCTGTAAAAATTCAAAAACATAACACATAAAATGATCAAACCAAACCGAGTTGACCTCTTTTGAACAAAAAATTGTACACAACCATTAATACCTTATTTTTTGCAGCACAAAGTTTTTCCTTTGGTTCTTTTTTCTATTCAGCAAACTTAGTCTTCTCGTCATCAATCCAACTTTGTAATTTTCAGTTGAAAACTTTCCAGGTATTACTATTCTAATAAAATAAGTTAAGCAATTGATAACCTATGGTCATTCAATGAACCGAAAAGTATAAGGACTATACTTTTACATGATTAAATCCCTCGATTTTTGTAACTAATAGAAAAATCATTATCATAGAATATAATACATAAGTATGCCAAAAAGACCCTGTTAACTTAAAGAAAGTTCATAAATTTAATCATGCCAAAAAGAGTCGTTTAATTAAAATTTAAGTCCAAAACTTTATAGCTATGCTTGTGTGTAGTAAACTTGCTCAGTTCCAAGAACTTCATCACAAAGGAATATCAACAGTCCAAGTTTAGTCGAAGAATCTAAATTATCATATGCTGCAGCAGCTATGTCTATACAGTCCAAATGCTTTAATCGAGATTTAGAAATGCAATTTTTTAGGACTTTCAACCATGAATTATTGCCCTTAGCAAGATCTAATTCCATGGACCTGAAAGATAAATTTAAATCAAGATGTAAATATTGCAATACTTTAATGATTATTAGGTGGCAGCAATAGGACATACTCTAATTCAGATTCAGAATCTGATTCTTCTTGTATAACCAACCACAACTGAATATGAAACCGGATTAATGAAGTACATTCCCTACGGCGTGTACTTGGACCCTTGAATAGGTCTCTCAAAACTGCTTCTGCTTGTCCATTTTTCACATCTAGAATCTGAAAATTGGGAATCATAATAGTTAACTACATATATAAAAGATACTGTAATTTCATATTTATATGGAATCAGTTAAACATATGATGTTAGTATCACCTTTCTAAAAGTAGAAGTAGTCAATGTATGGTGGGCACGCAGAAGAGAGCAAGCTTGAATGACTGAGCAGCAGTTGTTGGCAAAGCGACCGAAAATTCCAAAACGACAATTGTTACCCTCGAAGAAAGAACAAAATGAAAAAAACTTCAAAACGGCTCCATTTTTAACCTGGCCAAGACGACACCATTTCCCGCAAGACAACATCGATGATACTGAGGCCTTCAATTGGTCGAGCCTCCATAAGAAAGCCGTTCCTCTATCCAGAAAATAGCGTGGCAGTGAGGGCAAACACGATCACAAGCACCAAACGATCTATAATGAGATGGAGGGCCTTTAGAGAATGGAAGAACATCTAAGCTACAGCACATGTGCATAGTTGATGCCCTCGAATCACGGCACACAGGTTAATGAAAAAGTGTGAATAAAAGTTACCTCGGGTGGGTAACTGAGTAGAAGAATGGTCTGTAGAAGCCACGCCAGCAGCAAAAGAAGCTGTCCCTGTTTAAAGAAGGTTAGTACAATTTATTACTGAGTAACGAATAAGTGTTACACATATTAGAGAGTTGGTCTACGATTACTGGAATAATTAACTGACCGTTGTCAAAGTGCGAACTACATGGTTCATGAAACCTTCTCCGGTTAGCACGGTTGCTGAAAAGCGTAGCTGATGTTAACAGTTGTATTCCTAAAACCCAAAAACAAAGAGATATGTAATGACCATATAAGCTAAAAGATAGCAATGAGTTTGTGATATATAAGCTGGGGCTAAACTTCTGATGCTATACCAGTCACTCCAGAAGATGAGATTAAAGGCGATGACGCACACGTAGAAGCAAAATTCGTAGACATAGGAACGCCAATGCGTGTACTTGTCCCGACGGTAGGATGGTCATAAGTTGCATCCCGAACAACTCCCGCACTGAAATCTAAGATTTTTGGTCCTGATAGATATCCTACAATAGGTTAAGAAAGTGAGTGCAACAGAAATAATAGTCAATAAAAGGACATATATGCATATCCAAAAAATACATAGTAAGAAACGGCAAAATTATATTTACCTGGATAGTTAGGTGAAGTGTGACGTCGAGACCCGGGAGACTCAACAGAAGACGCATGCATACTCCCACATCATGGGTCACGTGGTTATTAACAGCCTCATTTATTTCAGTTGAAGGTAAACAAACATGTGAAGCACGATCAGCATTCATTTGTGTCGTGTCTTTATCCACAACAGGTAAACTATCATACTCATATGCTTTCCCTTTCCCCTTATCCGCAACTGAGACCCCACCAGTTTCCCACACCATCGGACCAGAAGTATAGGCAAACGACTCAGGTTCTCGAATAGTTATCCCACAACTGGAACGCAATCTTTTGTCACTGTATACTATGTCGCAAGTGCGACCATTAGTGATTGGATATTCCAAGCGAGTAGATACATGAGCAGGTTGCACGACAGCCGTAAATGGCACAACAACCGGATCAGATAGATGGTCCCCAACCAAACCACAAGAGTCAGTAGCAGAGTGTTGTGGTAAACTAACATCGCTATTCCTACGCCTGGCTTTCGACTTAGTTTTCATACTATTAACAACAAACCAAAAACAATAGGCAAAGAAAACATAGAGTAGGAAACGAACATATAAACAACCAAATAGAAAAAGCAAGTCGCAACACGAAAAAGTAAAAGTAAAAGAAATAACATTTGAACAAAAATCATGCGATACCCAAGGAGGCTGAGAAAAAAGTTTTACACAGGCCAGAAATAGATGGTCAAGCAAGAAGAAAAACGTATGCTGGTTTGAATACCAGATAACGAATAGGACATGAAAGGTATAGTAGAGAAGCAAGAAAATCAAAAAATTAAGTACAAAAAGTGTGGTCAGATGTGTAGATACGAACTTCTCGTCCTCGTATCTTCAGAGCTCGAACTGCAATAACTATTGCCCCTGCCATATCAACCACCGAACAACAGTGAAACAGTATCAGTATCACCAGACACGCGATTGTCTTTACAGTCCTGTAAACCACGAAATCATGAAAATATTGAGTTAATTTTTTGAGAAACGGTAGTTATTGCTTTAAGTTAATGTGAAAAACTCCCATTTTAAATAATAATTCAAAAAACCTAGTCGGTTCTCTCTCCCTATGGAGATTTCTGGCCGCCACTCCCTACTAATTTTTCCGGCCATAAAACCTTGTCTACACGTCCTCTCTACCCTCTAATCTTTTATTGGGTATGCAATACGTTGTATGGGATGCGTTTTTTACTTATAAGGAGTGGCGGTTGGTCGCTTTTCTGTCATACTTTATGAAATCTCCATATAAACCCTAATCGTTTTCTTATTCAGTCGGTTTGCGAATCGATTATTCATAGGGATTAGGTTTATTTATTTTTACTTTTAAACCCTAAACAATCTCTAAAAGCTAATCTTGAATCGTTGAAGGTTTTAACCCTAAAACGATAACCTTGTAATCGTTTTTTAGGGTTTCATCTGGTTTGGTTGCGATCGTATACACTTCCATGGTATTATCTTTCTTCGATCTTCTTGCTACTGATTCATATATCACGTTTCTTTTGGGCTTATTATTATTCTGCTGGTATATGGTCGTTTTTTGGTGCCTAACGATCTACAAAACCCTAATCTTTTAGGGTTTAGTATCTTGATGGATCTGGTTGTTCTATTGATTGTCAACCTATGCAAGGGGTTGTTTGGTGATTGTTGGTTCTTGTCATGATGGTTGTTTTTGTTTAGTGGGTTTGAGAGAGATGGAGTTTTTTATGCACTTATTTGGCAGTTTGATCTATGATTGTCTTCGTTTGTAGTCTGCCATGGATGGGTGCTGTGTTACTTGGGGTTAGGGTTCGTATTTACCCTATTGGGT
This sequence comes from Artemisia argyi, assembly GCA_030686995.1. Taxonomy (NCBI): domain Eukaryota; kingdom Viridiplantae; phylum Streptophyta; class Magnoliopsida; order Asterales; family Asteraceae; genus Artemisia; species Artemisia argyi. Next base: position 178,712,324 of record CM060709.1, read on the forward strand.
GTTCTTGGTTCATATATCAAGGGACCAGCTGCTGTTGTGATTGTATACTAACATTGGTCTGATATACGACGAGATTTGGGTGTTTCTTGTGGAGTTAGGGTTTCGTAATCTTCAAAGCTGATTGGATTTGTTTGGTACTGTTGCTGCTGCAGTGGTGTTTGTGATTTCAGCGAGGGTTCGTTAACCCTATGTTTTTTGTCTATGCTTGGTCATGATACATTGATACTCATTCATGCTAGAGTTTCATTCGTGGAGCTTTTAGTACGTGAGGTCTAATACTGATTGGTCATTCTCGACCTGTATTGTGGGTTAGCATTTTCTATGGATATTTGCATTGACTTGATCATGGTAGTCTTCTTGTGTGTCACTCGGATTTATTGGAAGATTGGTTCAAGCTCGGATATGCTGGAGGTTGGGTCGCTAAGACCATGGTTATGCTTCAAATGTATTTGCTACGGTAGTCACTCTTATTAGGTTATTAGATTATGCTTTGCATAATACTAATAGAAGATGCAATTTGTTGAAGCTGGAAGTTCGCATGTTTATGATCTGGATCGCTAGGATGACTAGGAAGACTTCAATGTTATTTGAGTTGTGATGTATTGTATTTTTATTGCTAGTCATCGTTAGTTGTATTTAGATCTGGTAGTTATAAGAATTGCCTGTCATTCTTATATAGTGGTAGTGGTAGTGTCCTTAGGGACTTCGATGAGAGACTCACTCTCTTCCATTGTACTTAAACGTTTTTTATTAATGTATTTTACCGGGTGCAGGATTACTCCCCTTTACCCAAAAAAAAAAAAAAAAAACTCCCATTTAGAGGTGTTATGAATGAGAATGGATTCCAAATTTCTAGATCATGATATTAGGTACTCTTATTCGTCAAAGTTTATAATCCAATGCATACTTACCACATGTAGCAGCAAGACACACTGAATATCATCGATTTATGTTTACTGTTTCAACTTGATCTTGTTTAAGTAACCCAAAATTAACAACTTGTCTCATGTCCTGAATCTAGAATCAAGAAGTGTAATAAACGTTCTTAAGTTGCAGGAAAGCTTTATCAGAATGTTGCTCTAGCAATGCGATTTTTAGGCTTGCTCTCTTCCCAATCCAGGAAATTAATTGCCCTCTTCTCACCCCCCTCCCGAAAGATAAAGCAAAATATCATCACTTCCTAAAAGGTTTTTCGCTGTAAAAATATGATTTTTGTACAAAGTACAGTCACTATTAGCTCACAAACTAAGGTAGTGAAGTGGGGTCGTACCTAAACAACAACATCCATTAGTCTCCTGTTTTGCTCCAGAATCTGACATACAAAACTATTAGCTCACAAACTAAGGTCCTGAAATAATCAAATAGTGTCAAAAATAAATGTCATCATCATCATCAAAAACCTAAAAAAAACAAAAAACATAATCACTATAAAAAAAAAAACCTATAAATATTCTAACAACATATATTAAATGACCTCATGAGTATTTTATCAACATCGTATTATGTTGAACCTGCAAAAAAAAAAAAAGAAGATGGAAAGAGACCTAAACGTATAATGATGGAGTTTTCTTCATGGAGATAATTTTGATGACTAGGGTTTCTGCAAAAATATACGTGTGTGGGTTTCTCCAAAAATATATATACGTGTGTTTTTTTTAATAATAGATAATATGATAATTATATATTTAAGGAATGGATATGTGTAGGTTTATATATTTGGTTTTGCAAGATATAATCCAAAAAATGTGTTGGTCTAGTGGTTATCAAGGTTGTTTGTAGACTAATAGACCCAGGTTCAATTCTTGTAAAGCATAAATTTTTAAATTTAATAAATCCGAATTTTAACACATTCAAACAAACGAAATTAATTAAAAAAAATCGGATTTATTTAAAAAATAAATTATAAAAATTTCTTTCAAAATTATTTTCAAACGAAATTAATTAAAAAAAATCAGATTATTTAAAAAATAAATTATAAAAATTTCTTTCGAAATTATTTAAAAAATTGCAAAAGAAATAAATCTAATAAAAAATTGCTGACATGGCCTGTGATGACATAGCTGATGACATGGCTGATAATGAATTACTGGGCATTAACTGGGCAATGAGGTGGCATATTCTTCAAATGCCTCCTGTTATATATATATATATATATATATATATATATATATATATATATATATATATATATATATAACAGGAGGCGTTACACGTAGATAATGCCACGTAAACGCCACCTCATTGCCCAGTAATTCATTACTGGCCATGTCATCAGAATGTTGCCATGTAAGCAATTTTTTTAATTTATTTTATTTGTATTTTCCATGTTATCCCAAATTAATGCCACCTGTACTATCATTTTCGAAATAATGTAGGCAAGGCAATGTTTAGAAGATTTAAAATTCGGGATTATTTAAAAAATTTGTCCATTGCATGACTCGAACCTTGGATGGTAGGCTCAAATAAACAAACACCTCAACCATTGGAGCATTACAATAGTTGTGATGTAATTTGCAAGTCATAATTAATAATGCATGAATCAATAAGGTTGGAAATTATTTTGACAAAACCATCACAACATCATCACGTATCAGTAGGATATCCAAAACCCTAAATCGACAAAAACCCACATAATTCATTGTTGCCATCTATCTTCTAAAAAACCCTAAATCAAATGTATGTTATTCTACAAAGGAATTCAGATTTTGCTTATTAATAGCTGTTGTCAAGGGTATTTTATTAAGCAGCAAACTGGTAGTCAAGGTTTCTAAAGGGAGTGAAGTTGAAGTTTTACTGGATCGAACACCGTTTTACGCAGAATCAGGTGGTCAAATTGGAGACCAAGGGTTACTTAAAGTTACCCAAACTGAAACCGTGAAGACAAATGTTATAAAGATAGCCGATGTTCAAAAGTATTTAGGAAATATATCCGTTCATAAAGGTATGATAAAAGAAGGAAGTATTGCAATTGGTAAAGAAGTCGAAGGTGCAGTAGATGCAAGATTAAAGAAGTCAAAGGTGCAGTAGAAGCAAGATTAATGCAACGTTATTATGCATTACATGGAAGATTTGAAGCAACTTTCCCAGAATATAAGCAGTTTTATGATACATATTTTGATGATTTTTGGGATGATAACGTCCACAGTATGCAATATTCTTAGTTTGTAATATTTGAATTAAATATGTTCTATTTGTTTTACTATTTTTACCCACATGAGACTAAAATTTTGTATTTGTCGTGCAGTTATGTCAACTACTGGCAAACAGGCTTGCCTGTTCTTTTGCCGCCATCAGGTCACCACTTAAAATACTAATTCTCAAGAAACTTAACATGACTTCATATTATGCTTTTGTTTTGTGTAGATCGTGATTGAGTACAAAGACTGTCAAGTCCCAATGGTGTTGGAAGCCCTTGAAATTAAGAATGCATGCACATTTAACTGCTGTTGTGGTCTCTAATGATCCATTGTTTGTTCAGGTATATTAGTTGTACCGATTATGTGCATAAATTGGGTAGATAATCGGGTGCACTAATAAGCCGAAAGCAACTCTTTAATGCAAAAGTGGGGCACACTTCTGCTGGTGCTGTTTTTATATGATTGTAGCTTTCTCATAATGTGTTTTCATCAGCATTTTCATATGTTGTGTGTGTCTTTTCTTGCCCCAGGAGGAAGCTACCTCTTCAACAGCCATGGGAAAGCAAGTTCATTGATTCACAACCACCAATAATAAATTGTATCACACTCAGATCTCGGGACCAAGCTTTTGTCTAGAAAAGAAGGGCCTTCTAAACTTGTCATTTATCTTGAAAATGGGTTGGGTATAGTCATTATTTTCTTTGACATAGGCTTGGATTCTGAGTGCGGTTACTACTCAACTTAATGATATTTCATATTTTGCAGTCATGGACATACTTCTTTGGAGAGCTTAAAAGTTGACGTTCACTGCAACGATTGCATTGAACATATTTTACTTTAGTACCTTTTCATGAATCCGCCATTCGATCCATTCTCTATTTCGTTAGTGGCTTTACTAATTTACATTCATATAGCATATCCTCTACTTTTATGCAAGAAAGCTTGAAACTTTATGCCGACATATGTATTGAGTTACTACAAACTGGAATCGTTGGGCTTTCATGACAAACCTCCTACTTTGCATCACTTTTTGTTAGTACTTTATGGTAGGAGTAAGCAAGTTTTCATCTCAAACATATGTAGAAATAGGTTACTCAAACACGAGAAACTCATTTTGCAATGGACTTTATTTGTGACACAACGGCTGTGCTAAGTTTCTTTGAAATGTTAAGAATCGAGGTCGGTTCAGATATTGGTATAACAGTAATAACTCCAGGAAAGGTTGAGACGAGCTTAGTCAGTCACGAATGGGTACAAGAGGTACTTCCTTAAATATATTTTGTTGTTCATTTTCTTTGACTTATGTACAGGTTAATAGTACATTTGGTTTATTTGAAGACCAAACTTGTGTCACCAGACATGCTTCAGTCATGGTATTCATCTTCATAACCATTTTCTCAATTGTATGTGTATGTTTGAGTCATGGTATTCACGGCAGATTATTCGTTGATGTTTCAATATTTTCCAGGATGTCAACTTTTGGGGTTTGCTCTTGTGGTAGTAGAAATTGATATGCAGATTTTCTTAAATTGAAAATCTCTCTGTTCCTTTTATTCTATGTAATTAAAAAGAATCTGGGAAAAAAACATGTATTATAAGAAAAAAAAACTTGCGTGTCTGGAGCAGTTAGTTAGGCCATTTCTGAAAAGAAAAACACTTTTTTACTCTTGCATTGATCACAGGTCTGGTTGTAACAGGTATAAGGTTCTGAAGTAATTCATAATCTAAAGATTTGTTTTTGTTTCAAAAGTTGTGAAGTTTAATGTAGGAACTGGAAAGCAGAAAAATCACCGACTCTTTCATATACGCGGTATTGTGCTGAAGCATTCATAAAAGAAGCAGAAGTAGATAACAAGATTTTGGCAATACATGCATCTATGGGAGGTGGGACAGGACTTAACCTTTCCAGAAAAAGTTCCCAGATTGTTGCTTTGATGTTGGTATTGTCAAACAACATGCGGTCACTTTTGCAGTAGGTTTAGCAAAAGAAGGTCTTAAGCCATTTTGTGCTATCTATTCGTCATTTCTACAGCGAGGTTATAATCAAGTGAGTAACACTTTTATTGAAATCTAATAACCGATAACTGATAGCTGACAAGTAAGTTGCATGGCATTCAGGTCGTGCATCATGTTGAGCATTTGACACATTGTGGAGCATTTGACACCACGTACATGGCGTTCCTGCCAAACATGGTTGTTATGGATCCATCAGATGAAATCGAATTGATAAACATGGTAGCTACAGCTGCAGCTATTGAAGATAGACCTAGCTTCTTCAGATTCCTGAGAGGCAATGGCATTGGAGTCCCTCTTCCGCCTAACAACAAAGGTGTTCCCATCGACGTTTGTTCTTGATTCTGAAATTTGCGGTCAAAAAAAGCTATATTTTGTCTTCGCAATTAATATGGATTGATCCTTGGATTATTTTTAAAAGAAGCTTCCTGATTTGAATTTAGTTTTATAGCTCTACTCAACACAGCAGCGACAATCTTATAAGTAGCCGATGCTCGGTTTTGCAAGACATTGGATGCAGAATTAATCAAAAGATTAGCTAACGAGCGTGAAGTCTTACTTACCGTAGTATGTTTATATCTTTTTTTTGTTAACTTACTTTTTTTGTTATCAACCAGTTCCCCTCTGTAAGTGGGTCGGTATGTTTTTTTTAAATCGACTAATAAATGTCGTATTTTTATCAAAAATATCTTGCGGGCGTGGGGCTATTTCTGTAACTATGTATAACTTTCAATGCCTAACAGATGGAGTCAAATTATTCGCGTGAGTTTATAATGAGGTTTGATGCTTGCAGACATGATTTAGCTCTGCTTAACTTCAGGGGATTGTGGGCGCATAAATGAACCAACAGATGATGATGCCGAGAGTTCGTATAGAAATAACAAATAGGAAACGTTCAGCGCCCCACGAAAAGTGAATTTATTAATTCATGTCTTTTTCTTATTTAAAAATCTTTCAGCTTTTCTTTTTAGTTCCCTTCTTTTACAATGACTTTTTGCATATTGCAGGTTGTTTGTTCGGATTGTGAAAGTCGGCAGCTGGTATAGAAATGCTTAGTTTCAGTTTTCAATTTCTTATTTTCATTGGATTTATGAGTACTATTATTATTATTCAGGTTGGTCTGTTACGCACACACTATGGTGTCAATATGTGGTATCAATATAGGGGTAAAGTTTTTCATTTCAGCCATGTAATTTTCACAATCCAGACTTGGTATCACACATGCTAAATTTCACCTTCCAGACCTTGAAGGTGCAGCACAACTGTGAAAGCATACTTAGGGGGTGTTTGTGTAAGCTTAATTGGCTAAGCTTAAACAAAAACACACATTAGTTACTTTTGTGCTTATTATGGTTCTTAGTGACGAGATGGATATTTTATCCTAAATCGCGTATTTTATTTAGTTGAATTTATTGCACGTAGCTTATGAAAGTTCCATGTAGCAAATATGAGTGGAGATTATGAGTCGTAAGGTCTGATCTATTATGATCTCATAGAATCTTCACGTTTGTTTTAGAGAGACCTGTAATGATATATGATTTTTTTTCTTGCAACTCTTTCATGAGAGTAACTTAAGGATGGCACAGCTGTGCATCGGGAAGGCGGAAGACAAGTATTCTAAAATGAGGAAGCTTTTTGAGGATGCCGCCAAGTTGCTTAATTTATTGGCAAGAAAGAGTTGGCCGATGAGAGACAGAGGATACAGCAGGTAGCCTTTTATTTTCTTTGCTAAATTTCATTTATTATACAATTTAAACACAATCTGTAATGAAACAGAATGCAGAGATTACGTTCGAATGGCTTTGCTATTTGGTTTTCAATTTTTCTTATGAGGGTTTTGCTATTCTGTATAATACTAATATCTCCCTTAACTATTTTAGTTATTTGTAAATGGTTTATACAATGTGATTGTTGTACTTTTTACTCTGTCAGCTCCATTCTAAAATCAAATGTGCTTTAGAGATTAAGTGATGAGCGAGAAATAAGTATGAATGCGTATGGTGTTACGCAGAACAATCACAAATTATAGCGTTAAACATGTTTAGCTTATCGGTTTGTTTTTAGTGATATATTGCATATTTAGCCCAAAGCTAAAGAAATATTAAGACCAAATATTACCGAAGATGAAATGCTTAAGTTATCTGCAGAGGATTACGACAACAAATCAGTAAGTAATAAAGTGCATAAGTGACGTCTATTATGTTTCAAGTTTAAACAATTCTCATGTTTGTATCACATTCAAAATTTTAAATCGTTGGATTTGATTACAAAAATATAAGGAAGGATTTTAGACATGCAATGGCGGAAGTATAAAAAACGTAGCATTCTGTTTGGTAAATTTCTTTTTTGTACTGAGCACGACCCAGCCTGTCCATATGCAGATAGGGGTTTACAGGTAGGTTCAGAGCCTGAGGTTAGACAGAGAGAACGGAAGGGGATTTTAGAGGAGGTACAGGGGGTATATGAGGAGGGACAGAGTTCTAGAGCTGCTCAGCTGCAGAGATTAGAGGGTGTTCAGTGGATTGATGTTCCTTGTGTTGCTAGCACGACGGTACGTGCTACGAGCCCTGACTATACACCATCATATCCATCATATGTGCTACCATCACCAGAACTGGAGTGACTATACTGCACAATGGATAGGATGGAGAGGATGATGGCTGAGACACCTGTGGAGAGACAGGATACACCAGATTGGCCATCTCCAGAGGGCAATGGGCCTACAAAGTATGAGCAGGTGATGATACAGCTGACACCATTCAGGTTAACTTAATTAATTGTCCCTTCATTAACTTCCAGTGACGTATATCTCTAAGTAAAACTTTAACATTCTCTTATGTATCATCACTGCTGTACCATTTTCTAGAAATGTGATGATGGAATGAGGCAGTCTTTGGTTGAATCATTTTCTAGAAATGCTCTACACATGTTATCCACTATTTTGTGGGTATATTGGTTAGTGCATATATTTTTTAGTCAAAATTTAACATTTTCTTATGTACCATCACTGCTGTATCAGATTACATAGGAATCATCCAGCACGTCGGCGACACAAAAGCATATGGAAGTGCAACTACAAATAAGGTAAGAGTTAGAAACATCGGCGTCCAAAATCTAAGGTTAGTACTACTACCTATTCCATCACAAAACCACTAAAACAGCTGGTATATTTATGGTAGAAAGTGTTTCTGCTGAACACGTTTTGGTTGATTGTGCAGACCTCAGTTCCTGATGATTCATATATGGATACAAACGATATGTTTGTCTCCAATGTAACAAGTTTGTTTCAATCTTTAGTTGCATGCCAAGGAAGCGGAAAAAGATATGAATATGTTCAGTATTCATATAAACATTATTTTAGTTTGCACTAAAGCCCCATTTTTCTTATAGTGTCCATTTCACATTCACAATGTATCGATGATGAGTTTTGCTCTCTTTACTCATAAAAGATATAATGTAGTATTTTTGCTTACTGATTATCATATTATATACAACATTTGAGTGTGAATATTGGTTCATGTTTGATTATGTATTAATATTTATAGCCTTAACTATATAAATACTTATATAACTTTGCACATCAGTACCATATGTCCTAACTTTTTTTAGCCCCATCCTCCAACTTTGTCACCATAAAAGTGAAACATTTTTAGTTCTCCTTGGATTAGTGTGAAATTTTTTTAGCTTCTTGACTCCTTTCATACTAACATCACTTAAATGGGGTTCTTTGTGAAAAGAAAAAATGGGTGGATTAGAGACAGTGCAACGAATGGATCAAACAGAAACATTGAATGTTATTTATATTTTCTATGTCATTCTATAATCTAACCTACAATCAAGAATTTATTTTATTTCTTAATTTCATCTTTTCTATCAGGTTATAACTCCAATCCTCACTGGCCAAATTAGCTGACCAATATGTTGCAGTAGATGCTATTAGACTTCTTATCTTGACACTGCAGGTGCATATCCTTCTTTTGTTGATTTAATGCCTCATTTTATTATATGTAAAGTAGATAAGATGGTAGATGTATGATTCTATAATCTAACCTTATAGCAGTATTCCTTTAATACAATTCAAATCCTATAATTTACTTTGTCATTGATAAAGTACATCCATATGGTTAAATTTACATTTTGGTCAAATATCTTTCAGGTATGTATTTATATTTTTGTGAACTGATCAATTAACAGGTCAATTTGGTTGGGGCTACACTAAACATTTTAGTATGTTAAAACGGGTTGGGGTTGGTTGATATGAAACATTCCTTTCCAAAAAAAAAAAAAAAAAAAAAAGTTGTGAATGATGATCCAGTGAATAATGTAGGCCAATGAAACTTAGAGTTGGCAAAACGGACGTGTTAATTAATGGGCCTAAACGGATGCGGCAACATCGAGCATTTTGGCATGTTAAAACGGTTTGGGGTTTGACTATTTATATATAAAGAAAAAACATTAGCAGATAGAAAGTATCTCCTAATAAATTCCCATCCGATTGATTTAATTGCATTGTTTGGGGTTTTTTTTTTACTATCTTCTTATCACTCAAGAGTGCTATTATTCTATTTTTACATTAACGATATTTATAAGTCTTGATCACCCATCGAACGAGATATGCTTTGATACTTTGTTCTTGCTACTACAAACATTGTGTATAAAGAATTTTTATTTCGCATTTGAGTTAAAATCATATACTATGTTGTTGCAAAATTATATTCTTTTTTTCTTCTATAAATGTTTACGTCTTGCCAAAAGAATTTTGTTCAAATTGCGCAGGGATGTTTATATAACCATTCTAAGCAAAATGAATTTATGAAAAAAAATGGTACCTTTTAACTCTTCAATAATTAATAACGGGCAACTAATTTTCATTATTAACACAAAAAGAAAAAAACCAATCTTTAATATCTTATTATTCTTTAACTAATACCTTCAAACGATATTTATAAATCATGCCCGCCCATCGGGCGGGCTTCGACATCTAGTATATATATATATATATATATATATATATATATATATATATACACAAACTTATCAAACACACTTCACACATTTCCATAATCCTCTATTCTCTCACACACTCACAGTTACAACTCACTCGGATCTAGGTTTTGATCCCAAATCTCAAAAAGCTAATAAGACCACAAATGAATATAATCCAAATACCCCCTTAGAGCTATTTATTCTTAGGCTTAGGTTGATTAGCTTTTATAAGAATTGCGTTGCATTTGTGTTGATAGAATAAGGAAGAACATGCTGTGTCATTTTTGTGAATAATTAGAGCAAAAGAGATATTAAGGTTTGCTTGAATTAGCTTATTTTATCTTAGGATTAGGTTGACTATCTGTTATAAGAATTATGTTGCATTTGTATTGAGAGAATAAGGAAGAAAAGTGGCGGATGTGTGTGCGAATATTTTGGCTAAAAACATCCAAGTATCAAAGATGGAAGAAGTATCAATGATGGATGGACAGACACCACTTTCAAGTATGAACATAAACTTGTTCTGGTGTTGTTCATCCATTATTGATTCATCTTTGCTCTTTGTCAAAATACAGAAATAATTATTAAGTATAATTTGTATTGATAGAATAAGGAAGAACATGTTGTGTTGTTTTTGCGAATAATTAGAGCAAAAGAGATATTAAGGTTTGCTTGGATTAGCTTATTTTATCTTAGGATTAGGTTGAAGTACAATAAACATATCAAGAACTTAAACAGTTTTTTCATGTATTTAGTTATAATGAAAATATTTTCATTGCATTGTTGATATAAATTTAATATGATTTCATTGATTCATGATTAGCTCTCTAATGTCGTAGGACCTACATAACTAATATGTATGTTCGTCACATTTAAGTGAGCAATATAAATGATAGTAAGAATTTGGTTGCTAAGAACTTAAAGCTCAATTATCAGGGCCCATCTATCTAACGATGTAGATGGGTTCCATCGCTTTAATTGGACCCCATTTTCTAACAATGTTTAATGCTTCTTTCAATAATCAAGATTAAACATCGTTAGAAAACAGGGTCCAATTAAAGCGATGGAACCCATCTACATCGTTAGATAGATATGGCATGATCATTGAGACGTCTTCAATGCGATAATGATATAGTGTGTATTGTTCATGATAGGCCACACTCCTTCATTATCGCATTCAAGATGAGTGATGTTACTTAGACTCTATTCTTTACTCAACATTTGTAGATTGTTTGTATCACTCTGTTTGCTTTATATATATGTATGATGTATTTTTGATATAAGAATTATGTTGCATTTGTATTGAGAGAATAAGGAAGAAAAGTGGCGGATGTGTGTGCGAATATTTAGGCTAAAATATCCAAGTATCAAAGATGGAAGAAGTATCAACATGGGTGAACAGACACCACTTTCAAGTATGAACATAAACTTGTTTTGGTGTTGTTCATCCATGTTGATTCATCTTTGCTCTTTGTCAAATTACAGAAACAATTATCAAGTATAATTTGTAGGTTCGATGCTTGAATTTAGCGTCTTGGTCTTCCAGCATGTTGGTAGGTTAGAGATTCAAGGCTGAATAATATGTTGTTGTTGGCTAGGGTAGAAAGGATGGTAGTTCATTGCATTGTTAATATAAATTTTATATGATTTCATTCATGCACAATTAGCTCTCTAATGTTGTAGAATCTACATAATTAATATGTATGTTCATGACATCTAAGGGAGCAATATAAATGATAGTAAGAATCTATTTTCTAATAACTTAAAGCTCAATGATTAGGGTGCTCTATCTAGCGTTGTAGATGGTTCCATTGCTTAATTTGGAAAACGTCTACTACCGTTTGTGTGGTTATTAGACGGTACTGCAACGTTAGATAGATTGATCTGGCCTGATCATTGAGACGTCTTCAATGCAATAATGATATAGTGTGTACTGTTCATGACATGCCACACTCCATTATCGCATTCAAGATGAGTGATGTTACTTAGACTCTATTCTTTACGCAACATTTGTAGATTGTTTGTATTACTTTGAGTCTGGAATTTCAACATACCTTTCCATTCTAACATCCCATACTGTTTCTTTTGTGTTTTTCAACAATCTAGCAATGCGGCTGTTGCAGTCCTTTGCTCAAAGGGAGTTGAAACGACAAAAGGAGCAGTAGTGGGAAGTTAGAAGGGTTATGTATGTTGGTTTATTGCATTCCATTATTTTTTATGATCTAAAACCAACCATCCACCAGCTAATGTGGCCATTGGAGTTCCAAGAACAAAGGTTGTTTCAAACACACCCTGAATTGCAACATTATCTTTTATTTCATTTACACTATATTTTTTTAAAATTTTAATATATTTTTTAATTTTTTTGCAGCAAATCCATGGTCAGACTACTTTCCAAAGGGATATTTGGATCAGATCAATCATGAAATTTTGCAGATTTCTTCAAGTCAATCATGTTCCATTGTGACTAGTCTTTGTTGGCGACTAATGTGTATATAGTTCTGTCAAGAGTTATATATAAGCATTGATCCCTGGCAAACGCTCGTCCCAAGGGATCATGATTGGCCCGAAGATATTGAAAAGGCTCAAGCCACCTGTGGGAAACATCAATCCTTTCCTGCATTAAACATAGGTATTTTGGTTTTCCCATATCCGCTTTTTATACTCGTTTCCATATGTATCTCAAATCACAAATCCTAGTTTATCAAATCTCTAAACAAAAACCTGCAGGAAGTATTCATAAACAACGTCTGCAAACAACAAGAGATCAGCACAATGGGTTGAAGGAGAAGGTTCAAGCAGGTCTGCTTCAAAAAAGAAAGCGGCAAAAAGTGTAAAAAATTTAAATTGAATGGAAATATGTGGTACAATTGGTTGGCTGCTGAAAGAAAGAAAGAAGGAAAAACACAATCTATCAAACAACATGCTGAGGATGAAAAGGAGTACAAAGCAACAAAAAAACCATCTCTCAAACAATATCCCAAGGCATACAAGACATTGGATGATGATGATTTGTCTGATGTGGAGTTTGATGGGTTGGATTACGAAGATGCACATGTGGCATTTGACCCGGAGAAATCTCCAAAATTAGATTAGTAGATTTTTAAAATGTGTAACTTTTATTTCCAGTATTTTGTAATTTTTCATTTCAAGTTTTAATGGAAAATGTTTAATCTTAATTCCAGTACTTTTGTCATTGCTCAATTTTCTCATTACTTGTTGATATTAATATAATGATTCACCCTTTGCAGTATAAAAAGATTATGCTGCTAAGAAAACGTTACTGCAACTGGTTTTGTACATTATTTTGTAATTTTTCATTTCAAGTTTTAATGGAAAATGTTTAATGTTAATTCCAGTACTTTTTTCATTGCTCAATTTTCTCATTACTTGTTGATATTAATATAATGATTACCCTTTGCACTACAAAAAAAAAAAAAAAAAAAAAAAAAAAAAAAAAAAAAAAAATCTTGCTGCTAAGAAAACGTTACTTCTGCTGGGTTTGTACTGCTAGAACTGAGAGTGCAGGGGTGGATTGGTAACATTTACACTTAACGGTTTAAATCCCCAATCAAATCGATAATTCAGTTTCACATACACATAATTTCTCTATAATCACAAACACTAACATCTTTTATCAATAATTTTCAAAATCCCCAAATCACAAAACCCTAATTCAAGATGGTGTTGCCAATTGAATCAAAACGCACATTTGTTGACAGACACAACGTGGTCGCTTTTTTGAAGAAACCAGATGGTTCTGAAGGATTCACACAGATAATCGATTTCTTGAATGCTACCCCTATTAGGTATGCATTAACTGTGAATCCTCCTATATGCATTTCTTTTATTAAGCAGTTTTGGGCTACTGCTAAGGTCATAACTTTTAATGGAGAAAAACAGAATAAGGCAAAGGTAGATGGCCAACATATACTCATAACTGAGTCATCTATTAGGGAATCTCTTAACCTACCAGATAATGAAGTGATTCTGTGTCTTGAAAATGCCACCATTTTCAAAGGTTTGAAAAAAATAGGGTATGAGAAGAAGAATGATAGATTAAAATTTTACAAAGGTCTTTTCTCATCTCAGTGTAAATTCTTGATTCATACTCTCTTACATTGTTTGAGTCCTAAAACAACAGGTTAGAATGAGTTTGGTACCACCATGGCATCAGCAGTGATATGCCTTGCTAAAGGAAAACCTTTTAATTTTTCAAAAATGATTTTGGAGGGTATGATCAAGACCTTGGCTGAGGATGGTACTTCTTTATTATATCCAAGGTTTTTGCAACTTATTATTCAAAAACAGTTGACTAACTTTAAAAGACATAAAGGAACTTATGCTGCCCCCTCACTACAAAAGAAAGTATTTTCAAATCTGAAAAATAATGGCAAGGATTTTTCAGGAAAGGTTACACCGCTTTTTCCATATATGGTGAACCTTCCAAAAAAAAAGGGTGAGGATGTCATGGGTGTGGAGCAGGCCAGTGGTAACATACATGAGAGTGAGTATACACCCGTTGATTCACCTCTCAGAGAAGGTAACACATCCAGAAGTGATGAGGGTAGTTCTGAAACAAATGAATTGATGGATTCTGGTGAGAATAGAATGAAACTTATACAGGATTTGAAGGCCTGTTGTACCCAGTTAGAAGAGGATATTCTTGGCCTCCAAAAGCGCTTAATAAAAAATGATGCAAAGATCAAAAGGTTGAAGCTGAGTGTTCGATATTTGGAAGGTAGAAAGAGGTCAAGAAAAGCTCAGTTCAGAAGGTTGAAGAAGGTGGGCACAGCACACAGGGTGAGTTCTTCTAAGGCTACTAGTTTGGAGGATGCTCCCAAACAGGTGACGAATGAAAGCAGAGTCTCAGGGGAGGAAACAACAAATGCTGAAGGTGCTTGTGTAGATATGCATGTGGATATGGATATTGGGATTGATAGTGATGATAATGTGGATGATGATTATTTAGTTGCTGACAAAGTGGGTTATGAGGCGGTTTTGGAAGATGTAAATAAAGAGCAGGTAGTGGAAACTAATACTAGTTTGGGAGAAACTGCTACTAATAGTAATGTTGAAGAAATGGCTAAGGTGGTACAACAAGGTGTTTCTGCTGCTATATCAAGTTTCTACTGCTGAAGTTGCTACAGATGAAGAGGTTGCAAAGATAGTTGATGAAGCTGAAATAGCTAACTTTATGGATGAGAATAGGAGAGATAAAGTGTTTGAATTTGAAACAGATGAGCAAGTAAAATTCAGACTTGAAGAAGAGGAGAAAAAAAGAGCTCATGGAGAGCAAATGCAAGCTTTTATTGATGCGGATGAAGTTCTACAGGCTAGAATTAAAGAACTTTACACAGATGAGACTGTAAATGGGGAAGACAAAGTACAAAGACTTGCTGATTTGATACAGGAAAGATATGAAGAATTAGTTTTGAAGGACCTAATTAAGTCAATGAATCAACGTCAAAGTCAGAATAGGAAAAGAAATCCCACAAGGTCTCAGCTCATCAGTGAAATGAAGATATACATACAGCATCAAGGTGAGTATAAAGCTTCTCACCTCAGGGGAATGACATATGAACAAATTGAAAGTCTATACTACCGACTCAAGAAATATGTTGAAAACTTTATCCCCATGGGTACAGAAGAAACACCATCAAAGAAACAAAAGATCATTGAAGACAAACCTGCTGAGAAGAAGAATGATTCACAAAGAAAAGAAGACAGCTCTTCTCATGATCAGATGATGGTGATTGTTCCTGAAACATTATATGTTGACCCTATTCAAGCTAGACATCCAATCATGGACTGGGAGATTTACCGAGATAAATTTGGAAAGGCTTGGAAGATAATCAGGGCTGGTAGAGGATCAGCAGTGTACAAAAAGTTTAAGGATTTGATAAGAACAATTGACATAGTAGACTTAGACAGATTATGGGAGTTGGTTCAAGAAAGAATCAAAACAGTCAAGAAGCTAGATGCAAAAGAGCAAGATTTGTGGGTTGAATTACATAGGTTATATAAACCTGATCCAGCTGATATCTATTGGAACTTCCCATGCCATCCTTTGCCTGCTAGTTTACTTGCTGTGATGACATCTACAAAGATCATATGTGAAGAACGTAGAGAGGTAGTTAAAGATCTCATTGAAAGAATTCATGGTCAGTATAAGAGAGCATTGTATGATGTGAAGAAAACAAGCTGATAATTAGGTGTTTGGAGGTAGCAGGGGTACGTACTTTAGCTTCTCTGTTTTCATTATGTTGTAAAAAAACATTTTGGTAAGTACTATATAATTCACCTTTTGTGAGATTACAACTCTGTTGTTTGTACAAAAGTTACTGCTGCTATTACAATAGTTACTACTGCTATTACAATAGTTACAACTGCTATTACAACTCTTGTTTGTGTAACTCAATGTGACTAATATCAAAGTTAATGATAACTGAGTTCACATTTTGCTATAAATAATTGTCACATGAAATTCACAATGTGACTATTTTGAATGTATTGGTCACATATAATACCCTTATAACGTGGCGATAATCATGATTTAGATACACATTTGTGATATGGTGTGACTATTATAAAGCCTATAGTCACATGATCATGCTACAATTAAATGTGACTATACACATTAGGTTGTGGCAAGCAAACACACACTAGACTTTAGACACGCATATTAACTTACGTGACCATATGTATCAAATTTTGGTTACACTTAATCATGTATGTTTATGGTTTAGTGTGACCATATATAACATTTGGTCACACTCTTCAAGTGTGTGACATATATTTGTCACTTTTAAATGCATATCGTGACTAACGCTTCTAACTTACTTTTCAGTTGTCACACATTTCACATTCATATGTGGCTAAATATTCAGCAAAGCTTAGCAGTCACGTTTAAATAATGTGTGACAAACTTGACTATATAATTTAGACACATACACAATTACTTCATGTGACCATATATGGATTTTGGTCACACTTTTCAATTGTGTGACATATTTGTCACATACGTATATATATAGTGTGACTAATGTCTCAAACTCATTTGTATATGTCACAGGTCCCAAATTATAAGTGACTAAATAATCAAAAAAAAATTCCAGTTACCTCTAGTCACATAAATATTCAAATGTGTGACAATAGAATTCCGAAATGGTCACACAAGTCGGATCAAGTGTGGCTGTCTATTTTATTCTGGTACATTTAGTCACGTATAAATCTTACAGTGTGACATTTCAAAATCGACCATACGTGACCAATAGAACTTTTTGTACCAGTGTAATGTTATTCACCATATAGCTTCCATGACAATTTTCATAAATAAAAAGTAGGGTAAAGTGCAAAAAATGTCCCTTAACTTTCCCCATTTTGCGAGAGTTGTCCTCATACAAGATTTTTAGCAAATAATGTTCCTGAGTAGGTTTCCTTAAGCAAAAAGTATCCGTGAGGATGACGTTTGTTTGCAAAAATGGTTTTTTGGCCTAACGGTCGTTAGGGAGCCCGTTAAGTGCCTTGTGAAATGACTATTTTATCCTCGCCTACTACAAGGACATTTTTTGCAAAACCACCATCACCCTCTTTTTTCTTCTCCTCTATTTCTCTCTCAGTATACTAGTTGCTAATTATACCACCACCACCACCCTTTACCACCACAAAACCACTACTTTATGGATGTTAATTTTGGAACGGGTAAATCTACAGTATTATAAAACCTCGATCAAATTTAATTCTTGACCTAAGTCATCTGACAATGTAACTTACTCCCTTCAAACAAACTAAATGGCTCTTCTCACAGCAACATGGCGGTTTTTTTTTTTTTTTTTTTGAAAAATCATTCAAAAAACTTAGTACGTAAAGCTTTGGATGAAATAACAAAGAAAGCCACAATGCTAAGTATGCAAATCAATATTATACGAACTTTCCATCACAATTTATCTGGCAAAGCTCTTGTGTAACAATTCGCAATTTCAGGTTAATTACCATTCCCGGAAAATTTCACTATTCACTTTTACTATTCATTTTTCCCGAAACTTTCCCGAAAGTTGATTTTTATTTGATATTCTCAAGTGATAAATCATTTCCATGGCAAATTAAATGTTTGACATTCGTCAGATCATTTTCGTGAAAGTTATTAAGGAATTACACGTTTTAGGGTAAAACGTCATTCAGAAATTCTACGTACAACGAAATTCGGTCGCGTTAATTTTCCCCGCATCAGAAAAATGTTTGACACACTCATGATTTATTTGAGAATTAATCGTGACTGAGAAAAACATGACCAAAAACTTCCCAGCAGGTCACCCAAGCGTGTACTATTCTCGCATGAGCACGCTTAACCGTTTGGGCGATTAACCGTTAGACCACAAAACACGTTTCTAAGACTTTTTGAGTTTTCAACTTATTAGAAAAAGTCAACATATTCTTTCCCTCCTCCATTGACCAAAAATCATCCCTTGATGTTATAAGTCAATTCGTGATTTTTAGGCTTACGGTTTGATGTCTAAAAGACATTTAATACCAACCGACACTAGACTGAGCCCAGTCTAGACATTATATGTCATTTTAAATCATTTATAACCTATTAGAAAAGTAATATTTTACTTTTCTCAATTTTACGCAATATTCGTACGTTTTACGTATTACGCGTTTTAGACCCGTGTTTCCAGTTTTTAGCAGGGTTTACCACCCAAATGGAACCTACCACTCATTTTATATTTTATTATGGGACATATGGACATGTTTATCAATACTTTCAAGTTTCATAATTTTACGACACCCGGTTTTACGTTTTGAGGCTTAATCATTTACGATTGGCATTTCCCGGAGTCAAAACTGACCAAGTATCTTGGATAATACCAAGAAAAGTCCACACCCTTGCTCTCCAAGCTCATGAACCGCCTCTAGGAGGGGGGATTCACACTAGGTGGCTCAATCTCATGCTAGGAGGCCTTAGATGAGAACATGTGTAGAACTTGGTGAACAAGTGTTGACAAGTCAAAGGAAGTAACCTCCTTAAGACCCTATATAAGCCCTCTCCCCCCCTTCTTGGTGCCGTGCATCCCCAACCCCATAACCACACCATCCTTTGCTCATTTCCTTCTAGTTTCATGCATGGTTCAAGTGATTCTTCAAGATAGAAACCCTAGCTAGATTATCATTCACCAAAACTCTTCCAATCCCTAATATACTTGGTGATTTCTCTTGAGTTTAAATCCACTCAATTCACCTCAACTTTCATTACATCTCTTTCAAGAATACCAAGGGTAGAAAGATTGCATGAAGTGAAAAAGGGTTGAAGCAAGTCTATCAATGTCCTATCCTTACATGCTAACTTCCTTTCATCTTTGAAAGCCAAAAGTTGTGAGCCAAACCCTAACTTGATTCTTGTTAAATAATCATGTTCATGTTATTTACAGGTTATTCTTGCTATATTATGTCTTGTAGTTATGTCCATGATGTATAAAAGTGAGCAAAACAAGTTATTGTTATTGATTGACAAGATAAGTTACTAAAACAAGTAAACTAGTGACTTTCTTGGTAAGACCTGATCAAAATGGTAAAAATATGATGTTGGATCATTACATATTACAGTAGAGGACTTAACAAGGAAACCATAGCAATTTGAACCACCTAAAACGAGTATACGAGTCAAAAGTTACGCCCATTTGAAGTTACCAAAACTTTGCGGCAAACTGCCAAATACCATTCTGATCAAATTTGGGTTTTGAAAGTCCCACTTCTGGTCCGATTCATCAAAAAGTTAAAACACGAAAGTTGTCCGGAACGCCGTTTTCGTTCAGGAACAAAGAAGCTCGAGACCTAAAAACACTTTTCGAGTGATAAAATTCTTCAAATTCTAAACAGCCCATTTTTAGGCGAAAGTCACAAGATTATGGTTATACTTTGAAAGGAACAAGAGGTCTTATGACATATAATCAAGACCACAACCATGGCTAGAGCCAAGGTTGTGTCTCATGACCTTGAAACAAGGACCAAAGGTCATGGCTAGGCCATGACGAAATGACCATACCAACTTTCATAGGCGTAAACATGAAACAAAGAGTTGACGAGAACTTGAACATACAATTTGGATCTACTTCACTTAAAAGGGAACCATGAGATATTACCAAGAGAAAATGGTCATACAAAACTTATGAAACATACCCTAATAACAATCTTCATGTACTAATAAACTTTCCTAAGTTTATTCAAATATCGGACATGTAACCTTTCGGATCAAAACTTATATCTATATATTTCATCAACTACTACAATAGTAGGGAGCCTCATGTGAGGAGTTCATTATGTAAGCCGTCGAGTTGAGTTGTGGATTTACGAGTTAAAGTGTCCTGGCTCCTCGAACGCTTACTAACATGACTTCTGAATTATGTCGGCCCGAACGGTAGTAAACGATATACAAAACATACATGTTTCATGAATCTTTTCTTTCAAGGACTTACAATATACATCATACCACATCATGGACTATAAATGCAAGATATATATATAGGCACTACTTCATATTCTGTACTCAAATCCTAAGTCGCAACATTCTATTATAGGTTGCTCGTAGAAACCTTCACGATTCAACCGTTACATTCATTACTTGCTATCTTACTTAAGGTGAGTTCATAGCCCCACTTTACATTATTACAATGTTTTACAAACCCTTGGGGGGAATACATGCTATTTTTAACCGAGCACAATGTTTTTAAATTGTATGCTTGCCTGATTGTTTTATTATCACTAAGTACCAGCCTTGCTAAACCGAGATCCCTTATTATGAACCATTTAATCACTAGCAATAGTGAGCGCAAATATTGTGAATAGGCCTATTGGGATTGACGAATCCCATTTGTATTGACTAAGTTCAAACAAATGCAATAATATTTGAGATTTAGGTATGTTAGCAAAGTACCTACCGGGATAAATCTGCCGATCGATATTGGTACACGTTAACGTTATGGTGTCATAAGCTTAGTGTATAATACATGTTCCGGGCGTATAATAACGTAGCCTACCTGTTTTGTTTTCCAAACATTGGTGTGAGTCTACAGCTCACACTACCAACATATTGTGTTCAAACGATTAAACAAACTCTATGAATATCACTCAACCTTTGTGTTGACCTCTCAAGCATGTATTTCAGGTTCATGACGATCAAGGATGACACGGAAGGACACAGATACTCAAGAGGGCTATAAATTTTATTATCATTCAAAACTTATTTATTATACATTGTAAACATGGAACCAATTGGGACCTCATTTTGAAATCTCTGATATTTATATAATTTGAATGATACATCTTTTAAAACGACTCAATTGGAGTTCGTTTTCTATTATTGTGACTATTGTGCCGTCGAGTAACACCCAGTTTGAATTCCGCTGCACCCATGAATTGGGGGTGTTACAGATTGGTACCAGAGCCATGGTTATAGAGAAACGGGTCTAATTGAGACCTAAACTATAACCACATGTACAAGCAAAAACATTTTATAGCCTTCCGCTCTCCGTGTCTTCCATCCTCCAGACGATTATGGACTTAGTAAGCATGTTATGCTACACAAACATATTAATATATTCATATATATACCCCTTTTGAGCATTTCCCCGTAGATATTTTATGCTACACAAACATAATTGCATATTAATATATGTACCCTAAACATAATTGAGCATTTCCCCGTAAGCATTTTATGCTACATGAACACATATAAGTATATTGATATATACACACTAAGCATTTTATGCTACATGAACACATATAAGTATATTGATATATACACACTAGGCATTTTATGCTACATGAACATATTAGTATATTGATATATAAACTCGGTTTATTTTCAATCATTTATCTAAACAATGGACTAAACATATCTGTGTATGCCTATTCTAAGGCATTTCGGTACAGCCACACTCTCCCAATCATGTTCCTACTCCAACATTATATGTCCAAGACATTGTAACTGATTACAATGGTCTCATTCATTTTTCAAGACATTGTAACTGATTACAATGGTCTCATTCATTTTCCAAGACATTGTGAGATACAATGGTCTCATTCATTTTCCAAGACATTGTATGATACAATGGTCTTAATCATTTATCAAATGTTTTGAGTCACACAATGACCTAACCTACTTCCCAGACATTATGAATTGCACAATGGTCTAACCTACTTCCAAGACATTGTGTTTTGTGCAAATGGTCTCTAGAATTATTCCATCACATCATCAATATCATTTCTTATGATATCAAAAACCCGTCACAATCTATCGATTTCAAAACAAGAAATATGAGATTTCTAAAAGACAAACAAATTCATCATCGACAAAAGCTGAACTTTCTCTACATTCATCAAAGTTTTCTTATGAAACCTTCATTATTAAAAGTTCGTGATCCTGGCCAAGTATGTTCTATTTTAGAAATACTTAAAACTTCCTTTCCATACGTATCTACCCTTACTATCTTCTATGCTATAGAATATGAAAACATAGGTTACAAGTCTTGTATGGGCGGGACTTGCAACTGAATTGTTTGACATCGCCTTTGTTTAGTGGACAGTTTCCCGAAAGCAACGGACATATCAAAAGTATACCTAGTTTAGGTATTTGAAAATTTTATCGAACCTTGGCTAAATATAGACTAGTCACCTATATTTAACCTAGGGACAGTGGAATATAGTCTGACTAACTATATTCGACTTAGAATTTTCAAATACTGAGAATAGTTGTACTAGGGTTATGTTTAGATTGATTTCCTACATGAAACACGATAAACCACCAGAATACATTAAAACAATCTAGAGACACGATAATGTCTTACCACTCAGCGAAATCTTAACACCTTATTTGTGTTACCTAATTTCATTCTTGAAATTTTTCATTTGTGAGATAATCCGAACGACTATCTTTAGATAGTTATCAATTCTTCTCTTCATCCCGTAGAAGTACCATCCTGTTTAGGATACCATTCCGTCATAAACTTTTAAAAATCTCTTAAGATTTTTAAAGCAAACTCAACATCGATACCTAAGAGTATTAATGTTAAGCATACACTACACACTTTTGTTCATCAACATATCACATCATTATCTTCACAACCATTACAAACACAAGCTCATTAACAGATCTTGATGCACTTTTAAAGCTCAAATCATCCTTAGTTACACCACAAGCACCATCATCAGCTTTACAAGATTGATTATTCATCTTGTATTTTTGGAACACCAGTATCATCTCGTAATACACTACCTTGTAACTCACCGGCTAAGTATGAATGTTGTGTCGGGAATTCTTGAGTAGGATGATTTATAATGTCCTTATTTGAATGGATTGGGATGCCTTTTCATTCAAATAAAGAAATTATAAATCATCGAACCATACGTTTATATTCCTTTAGTTACATTGTTTGGGATGCCTCTCTATGTAAATAAAGAATTATAAACAAGTGGGCTTATTTATATCCGAAATAACATAAGTATGAAGTCAATGAACACTAGATACAACAACAGATTACCTACTAGGCTATGATTGCAACAACTATCCCAATTTCCATAAGTACGAGATTTACATTTTGGTTTTCATAATGATAGTGCAATAACAAACAAACTCATTACGAGGCCATGTACCCATATGCATGTGCAGTCGTAACAAACTCATTGCGAGGCCATGTAACCATATGCATTTGCAGTCGTACCAAACTCATTACGGGGCCATGTAGCCATATGCATGGGCAGTCATACCAAACTCGTTGTGAAGCCATGTAGCCATATGCATGGGCAGCCGTACAATTCAAACAGGACTTGGTCCAACCACATGTTCAACATTTATTCCATTATTCGATGTCTATGTCAATTGCAATTGTTGTTCAACTACTATATCAATTGCTATTGATACTTGACAACTATATTGAGTTCTATTTGATATTCAACTACTATATCAATTCCTATTAATACTCGATTGCTATATCAATTTCCTTTGATATTCGACTATTATATGAATCTCTATTGATATTCAACTATGTTATCAATTTCTATTGACACACCGTATTCTGAGACAAATCAAACTATATCACTGGTAATTCAAGACTCGAGTCCTCGTAAGTAACCACACATCTTTATCGACACCACTCCAACATATGACACACAAAGAACTTCGGGACGAAGTTCCCCGTAAGGGGTAGAGACTGTAACAATTCGCAATTTCAGGTTAATTACCATTCCCGGAAAATTTCACTATTCACTTTTACTATTCATTTTTCCCGAAACTTTCCCGAAAGTTGATTTTTATTTGATATTCTCAAGTGATAAATCATTTCCATGGCAAATTAAATGTTTGACATTCGTCAGATCATTTTCGTGAAAGTTATTAAGGAATTACACGTTTTAGGGTAAAACGTCATTCAGAAATTCTACGTACAACGAAATTCGGTCGCGTTAATTTTCCCCGCATCAGAAAAATGTTTGACACACTCATGATTTATTTGAGAATTAATCGTGACTGAGAAAAACATGACCAAAAACTTCCCAGCAGGTCACCCAAGCATGTACTATTCTCGCATGAGCACGCTTAACCGTTTGGGCGATTAACCGTTAGACCACAAAACACGTTTCTAAGACTTTTTGAGTTTTCAACTTATTAGAAAAAGTCAACATATTCTTTCCCTCCTCCATTGACCAAAAATCATCCCTTGATGTTATAAGTCAATTCGTGATTTTTAGGCTTACGGTTTGATGTCTAAAAGACATTTAATACCAACCGACACTAGACTGAGCCCAGTCTAGACATTATATGTCATTTTAAATCATTTATAACCTATTAGAAAAGTAATATTTTACTTTTCTCAATTTTACGCAATATTCGTACGTTTTACGTATTACGCGTTTTAGACCCGTGTTTCCAGTTTTTAGCAGGGTTTACCACCCAAATGGAACCTACCACTCATTTTATATTTTATTATGGGACATATGGACATGTTTATCAATACTTTCAAGTTTCATAATTTTACGACACCCGGTTTTACGTTTTGAGGCTTAATCATTTACGATTGGCATTTCCCGGAGTCAAAACTGACCAAGTATCTTGGATAATACCAAGAAAAGTCCACACCCTTGCTCTCCAAGCTCATGAACCGCCTCTAGGAGGGGGGATTCACACTAGGTGGCTCAATCTCATGCTAGGAGGCCTTAGATGAGAACATGTGTAGAACTTGGTGAACAAGTGTTGACAAGTCAAAGGAAGTAACCTCCTTAAGACCCTATATAAGCCCTCTCCCCCCCTTCTTGGTGCCGTGCATCCCCAACCCCATAACCACACCATCCTTTGCTCATTTCCTTCTAGTTTCATGCATGGTTCAAGTGATTCTTCAAGATAGAAACCCTAGCTAGATTATCATTCACCAAAACTCTTCCAATCCCTAATATACTTGGTGATTTCTCTTGAGTTTAAATCCACTCAATTCACCTCAACTTTCATTACATCTCTTTCAAGAATACCAAGGGTAGAAAGATTGCATGAAGTGAAAAAGGGTTGAAGCAAGTCTATCAATGTCCTATCCTTACATGTTAACTTCCTTTCATCTTTGAAAGCCAAAAGTTGTGAGCCAAACCCTAACTTGATTCTTGTTAAATAATCATGTTCATGTTATTTACAGGTTATTCTTGCTATATTATGTCTTGTAGTTATGTCCATGATGTATAAAAGTGAGCAAAACAAGTTATTGTTATTGATTGACAAGATAAGTTACTAAAACAAGTAAACTAGTGACTTTCTTGGTAAGACCTGATCAAAATGGTAAAAATATGATGTTGGATCATTACATATTACAGTAGAGGACTTAACAAGGAAACCATAGCAATTTGAACCACCTAAAACGAGTATACGAGTCAAAAGTTACGCCCATTTGAAGTTACCAAAACTTTGCGGCAAACTGCCAAATACCATTCTGATCAAATTTGGGTTTTGAAAGTCCCACTTCTGGTCCGATTCATCAAAAAGTTAAAACACGAAAGTTGTCCGGAACGCCGTTTTCGTTCAGGAACAAAGAAGCTCGAGACCTAAAAACACTTTTCGAGTGATAAAATTCTTCAAATTCTAAACAGCCCATTTTTAGGCGAAAGTCACAAGATTATGGTTATACTTTGAAAGGAACAAGAGGTCTTATGACATATAATCAAGACCACAACCATGGCTAGAGCCAAGGTTGTGTCTCATGACCTTGAAACAAGGACCAAAGGTCATGGCTAGGCCATGACGAAATGACCATACCAACTTTCATAGGCGTAAACATGAAACAAAGAGTTGACGAGAACTTGAACATACAATTTGGATCTACTTCACTTAAAAGGGAACCATGAGATATTACCAAGAGAAAATGGTCATACAAAACTTATGAAACATACCCTAATAACAATCTTCATGTACTAATAAACTTTCCTAAGTTTATTCAAATATCGGACATGTAGCCTTTCGGATCAAAACTTATATCTATATATTTCATCAACTACTACAATAGTAGGGAGCCTCATGTGAGGAGTTCATTATGTAAGCCGTCGAGTTGAGTTGTGGATTTACGAGTTAAAGTGTCCTGGTTCCTCGAACGCTTACTAACATGACTTCTGAATTATGTCGGCCCGAACGGTAGTAAACGATATACAAAACATACATGTTTCATGAATCTTTTCTTTCAAGGACTTACAATATACATCATACCACATCATGGACTATAAATGCAAGATATATATATAGACACTACTTCATATTCTGTACTCAAATCCTAAGTCGCAACATTCTATTATAGGTTGCTCGTAGAAACCTTCACGATTCAACCGTTACATTCATTACTTGCTATCTTACTTAAGGTGAGTTCATAGCCCCACTTTACATTATTACAATGTTTTACAAACCCTTGGGGGGAATACATGCTATTTTTAACCGAGCACAATGTTTTTAAATTGTATGCTTGCCTGATTGTTTTATTATCACTAAGTACCAGCCTTGCTAAACCGAGATCCCTTATTATGAACCATTTAATCACTAGCAATAGTGAGCGCAAATATTGTGAATAGGCCTATTGGGATTGACGAATCCCATTTGTATTGACTAAGTTCAAACAAATGCAATAATATTTGAGATTTAGGTATGTTAGCAAAGTACCTACCGGGATAAATCTGCCGATCGATATTGGTACACGTTAACGTTATGGTGTCATAAGCTTAGTGTATAATACATGTTCCGGGCGTATAATAACGTAGCCTACCTGTTTTGTTTTCCAAACATTGGTGTGAGTCTACAGCTCACACTACCAACATATTGTGTTCAAACGATTAAACAAACTCTATGAATATCACTCAACCTTTGTGTTGACCTCTCAAGCATGTATTTCAGGTTCATGACGATCAAGGATGACACGGAAGGACACGGATACTCAAGAGGGCTATAAATTTTATTATCATTCAAAACTTATTTATTATACATTGTAAACATGGAACCAATTGGGACCTCATTTTGAAATCTCTGATATTTATATAATTTGAATGATACATCTTTTAAAACGACTCAATTGGAGTTCGTTTTCTATTATTGTGACTATTGTGCCGTCGAGTAACACCCAGTTTGAATTCCGCTGCAACCATGAATTGGGGGTGTTACATCTTGTATGTTGCACACCAAGTCTAGGTGCTACGTGGTTTGCATAAGTTATCTGTACATGTTGTTGCACTTATAATTCTCTGTTCAGTTTTTTTTCTATCGGTTGTCCACTTTTAACGTTTTTTGTGAGTGCATGTTAAGGCAGTTATTATCTCCGGATAAGATTTTCTTCTTTGACATAAAGAGTTTAATGTAAACTTCGTCGATTGTTTAATGCTTGAAAAGATGGGGTGCCAAAGTCAACAATTAGAAATTGTTGCTCTTGCTCGAGAAGCCAATGATACTTCTCGTAGTCCTCGCAGAAGCTCTTCAACATTTATGGTAAATTCTGAAATTAGGGCAGTTTTGTCTGTCATGAGGAGGAACGTGCGTTGGGGAGTTCAGTATATGGAGGATGAAGAAAAAGCCTATTATACACGACCTTTTATTTTATCACCAAGTTTTCCTATTATAAGTGTTTGACCTTTTATCAATTAAACACAATTTAGATCGACCTACTTTATTATAAACAGGTTCCAGTTGCTACCATTAATGATTTAAGAACATAGAAGGAGCTAAGGATTCAAGAACGAGCCCACTTGATATACATCTGATGCATATCAGACATAGTGAATCCAGATGATGTCATCTTATACAATAAACATTCTAAATGGTTCATCACCTTTCTTAGGGACTCACGAGGGTTTACAAAAAATGCCAATATATATGGTGTGCTAAGCCAGTCACTTTTTATTACCAGTAATTACATGTCTTTTGACAGATCGTCATCTTTTATTTCCTAAGGTCAAAGTATCACTACTAATATTCTAAAATGGACTTTCACTCTCAAGAAGTGGGCGCCTGATTGATGGAGTAGGGCGCCTGATTGACGGAGGTCATCATTTGTTAATGCTGCTATGACCGTTTGTTAATTCTGCTCTAACCATTTATTAATGCTGTTACTGAACAACCCACTTATCTGTTATATTATGTTTCATGCTGATGCATACTACTATGGTAAACACTATATTCTCTTCACCTCCAATGTTGGCAATGATAGTGGGAACGATACTAGACAACACGTTGGATGCACATGATGCACGGGATGACAGAGGTGTGGGATGGTGGCATGCACCCATTTCAGCACCGGAAATAAGATAGTAGAAACGAGTTCTACAGTTTTCCCCTCAGAATTAACGAGTATATGCCCAGAAGGTATGTATAGCTGGTTGGATATACATGTGTTACTAGACGCAAGTCTTTTTGTACATTACTACTTTACATAGTTGCTAATTTTAAAAGAATGGTTATATATGTAGTTTGTAGCCTGGAAATCTATAGAAACTGAAGACAGGTTTCGTTTGATATTTTGTAAAGGTGGTTTTGATTTCAATTGAAAATAAATGGTTTCATGAAGGTCTATTCTAATTGTCAAATTGTCTATGATTTTCTGCACGAATCAGAGGGTCATTAATTAACTACTTGTACCTCATCAAACATATTTTTGGTCATTTAGCTTAAGATATATTTAGCACTGGACATCGACATAACTAAATGAAAAGAATTACCAATCAATTACGCGTACGTAGTAATTGGTTGCCCAACGCTTTAATATTTTCTTTGATCGACAAACAAGAACAGAGCATGATCACCCACGCTCCAATCCTCGTCACCACCTTTCTTCCTTGTTCATCCTGCTTAAAGACCTTGAACCCTGGTGTATCGGCATATTTATCCTGCCACTTTCCCACTTTAACATTCAGTCTAGAAACCATCAGGCAATCATAAAGCAACAAAAGTAAGGCAGCCTGCATTTTTAGCTTGATCCAAACTGTGAATCTGGTGTTTTGGTATTGTTCTCGAGTAGGTTGCATATTCACTTGAATTTTCTTTAGTCAAGGTTGTCCATTTCGTATTTTCGTATCATCCGGCTTCCAAATGACCCATAAGTCTGTTGTTATACTTCATCTTCCAACTTGTGTGACTATCCACAACTGGCAATTTTATAGTGATATCAACATATTTTTTTGTGGAAAAACAAATAAGTACATCATTCGAAAAATATACAATGTAATAAGTTTCGTTTATACAAAAGAAACTACGGTAGTATTAAAATTGTAAAAACATCAACAGTGATATGACTGGTTCAATTATGAATTTTAATGATTAAAGTTAAAACATGATCATTAAGTGTGAATGGAGGGAGTAATATTCTAACAGATTTATGGTAGTAATATTGATCGATAATTTAATCTTCAATGTCTGATACATATTCAGAACTACTACAATGTTTCTTAGTTGAGTTACAAGGACAAAATCTATAGAAACTAGTATATTGAGAGAGAAATGGAAAAGAAGAAAAAAGAGGGTGATGGTGGTTTTGCAAAAACTGTCCTTGTAGTAGGCGAGGGTAAAATAGTCATTTCACAAGGCACTTAACGGACTCCCTAACGAGCTTAGGCCAAAAAACCATTTTTGCAAACAAACGTCATCCTCAAGGACACTTTTTGCTTAAGGAAACCTGCTCAGGGACATTATTTGCTAAAAATCTTGTATGAGGACAACTTTCGCAAAATCGGGAAAGTTAAGGGACATTTTTTGCAGTTTACCCTAAAAAGTAACATCCCTTCATACACTTTGTAACAGCCTTCAAATATTTATACAGTCCATTAATACAGACAAATATTTATATAGTCTATTAAGTGTCAACTTGTAATAGCCCAAACCTCAATGGTATATAAGCCAACCTAAACTCAAACACAAATACGAAACACACTCTCTCTTCTTTTTCCGAGCACCGATAAAAAAACACACACATAAAATTATATAAATCTACTCTCATCTTGATCTTCGGTTACCTACAGTAGAAATAAATAAGCTTTGCTTCTCGGATTATAGCAATAGAATGACAACTTTTATTTGAATATGAAATAGTTTGCATTGCTATTGCTTATAGTTATTTTAATTAAAAGTTGTCATTCATTCGTAAAATTATTGTTAGAAAAAAACGTATAAATGAAAAACATTTACTCGGCTTAAAATTTTGCACCGGGTAACCACCGCCGCATTGCGCGGGTATCCTTCTATTTTATTAAATGCCTCCTTTAATCTCGCTTATCGGATGAAAGGGAATAGAGGGTGAGGATTTTACCAATTGATTTTTGATAGAAAGTTGATCTACAACGAACCAATCCCATTTACATCACTAAATCCCATTATCTTTTGCGTGTTACTTTCCTAAAATTTAGTGACATTGTTCCGATTTTTGAAAATAAAGAAATAAAGCAATAATCAAACAGATTTCGAAAAATATTATTTTATACCATGGTCTATATTCTCCCCGTTCTGCAGTTACAAATTTAAATGATACTCTAACATTTTATTAGGTGGTGTTAAGTCAAAATCTTGTGCAACAATCTAATGCTACATCCCAGAGTTTAATTAAACAAATAAAGGAATGTTGAATATACTAGAAGAATTAAATGATATTTAACAAAAAACTACATTGTAACCACCCGTAATTTTCTAAACATTATTTTAAAAATAGATTTCTATTTATTATTACTTATCTAAATAGATGAACATACGAGCTCACTTGAGTAAATCACGGGAAGCTATCCCACGTACTGTTACACATTGACATTTGCAGACAATCTATTTCTATAAGAAAATGTGAGATATTAATTTTCTGACACCCTACGAACTCTTCAAACTCAAAAACAAGAGGTTATCTCGTTTTTTTCTTAAATA
This sequence comes from Artemisia argyi, assembly GCA_030686995.1. Classification (NCBI taxonomy): domain Eukaryota; kingdom Viridiplantae; phylum Streptophyta; class Magnoliopsida; order Asterales; family Asteraceae; genus Artemisia; species Artemisia argyi. The sequence goes on from CM060709.1 coordinate 178,743,860, forward strand.
ACGACACTGAACGCGTACCGATACATAGTTAGTTATGGCAAAAGTCAAATAAATATTTTTATGATTCAGATATAATAATTTTATATCACTATTATAAAAACACACTCAAAATCGTATATTAAACATTTTGCTAAAAACGTCAAACCGGAACACCGCGGCACACATTTAAGATCAAATGAGACACGGAATACACCTTTCCAAGAGCCAATACTTATAAACACTTTTGAATTAATTTAAACATAAACATTACCACACAAGCAACAATAAACACAACCACTTGAGAACACTTAAACTTATTTAAACTCATTGAGCCGTGAATCAAATCTATAAACTAAGACTTGCCATACTAATCTAGGTCGCGTGTCGGTGCCGCACACTTACACTACTTGACTTTTTACTATCAGACAGCTATTTGCTGAGGTGAGTTCATGCCCCCTACTTTTACTTGTTTTATAACTGTTTTGGGGGAGAATACATGCTCGTTTTTAACTAAACTCAATGCTTGTTTATACTTGAACTCGTTAATTGCTCTTACTTGAAACATGACTTATTTACTTATTGCACATTGAATTACCTCATTTTGGACGCAAGTGTTTAAATCATATATGTGAGTTTGTAGCCCCACTTTACTTATACTTGCTTCACAACTATGGGGTGAGAATCAAGCAAAACATTTTCTGGACCACTATAATGTTTTTACTTTCTCAAAACTATTACGTGGAATTAGCCTAAGACACTGAATCCCACATGCCCAAACTCATGAACCGTTAATTCCTGCGGGGTAGCGCGAATGCTATAAATAGATCTATAAGGGATGACACCCCCGTTCGGTTTGACCGGATAGGCAAACGCGAGCGTATAACATGTCGAAACACGAGTGTCACGGGATAGACACTTACAAGGGATTTATTTAATGTGCTTCTAGAGCATGCACACTGTCAAGCTTCGGTTGCATGAACTTAGTGCTGACGTAATAGACATCGCTTTTGTGTGACATTATATTTGTTGTAATGGTCACATACTCTGCTCATAGTCCACACTTCAAACTTTGCTATAAGACAAACTTTATGACATTGTGAGTGACACAATGGCTGCAAAAACTCACATTACTTTTACTCTAAATTGTTATTTGTACAAACCTATGAACTCACCAACCTCGTGTTGACACTTTTTAGCATGTATTTTCAGGTTTAAGGCGATCGTTAACTGTTGAAGGCTTTTGGCATGGCATGGTTATAGACAACTCTGACATATGTTTGGGGACCACTTAAACTCTTTTATGGGCCTATACTTCCGCACTATTTTTGAACGATGTAAATTGAATATTTTGGTAATGAAAGTTATTCTACATGGTTGAGATAAACACCGTTCTTTATACTTGTGTTATGATACCAATTTAGTAGCACCTAAGTGACATGTATGCTTCCGCTAGACCCGTATTTTGGGGGTGTTATAGATTGGTATCAGAGCCTTGGTTATAGAGAACTGGGTATTTTTAAAACCTAGACTATAACTACTTTTACAAAAACTTGACCCTATGACCGCCACATGCCTGCCTGCCAAGCCTGCTGCCTTACTTAGCCTTACTTCTTACAAAACACTTTCTTTTAAAAGTAATGGACATATTACTAGTGTTACTGAGCTGAGTATTTCAAAATTCATTGAACCTCAGTGGAATATAGACTGATGACCTATATTCGACCAGGGACAGTGGGACATAGCCTGATCACCTATGTCAGACTCAGAGGTGAATTTTGCGATACTGAGAGTAGTTATAATAGAATTATGTCCAGATTGATGCTCTACTTGATTTCTGAGAGTTTTAAAAATTTCTATGTGTATACATAATGCATAACATGAACATCTACATCTACACACAACGCCCTGGCATCACAATACTTTTTCATCACAATACTTTTTCTCTTATATGGAATACTCTTTTATCACAATCTGGGTTGTTACAGTATCTTCCACCGCAAACCCTACACTCAACCGATGTTTGTAACTTCCGTGTTAAGTACTAAGTAAACTACTGAGACAGCCAACTGATTGCTCGTAGCAATAAACACCCTCCTTCAAGGTCGTACTCTGAACTTTCCAAACTCCCCATTTAGCATAGATGTTATGCCCAACAGAAACCTTAAGACCTTAAGGAGCCACCTGGACCACTATATTTGGAACAAACACCTAATCCTTCATGTATCCCTCGAGAATATCAGTGATCTACCTTGCTACCCTCTTATAAGATAATAAATTGTGTCGCTATTAGCATACAAACTGTTTTCGATGATTATACAGAGCATTTTGCGGTCATCCTACAAAATGTTTACTACTATTTCATGAAATCAAGATTTTGACCTGCTACTATTTTATAAACAATGAAAATTTTCTTATAATCATATAAACTATTTTACGAATTATTTTTTTTACAACTATTTTATCATGATGTAATAAACTGATCCATTACCTTACTACCATTTTATAAAACAACTAGTTTCGGAAGCATTTTGTAAACACTATTACAATTACCCTACAAGCCTTACTACACCTTATGAACTATTTTACTCCCCTATGAACTGCTTTGCTATTAAATCACAAAACTAAACTACAATTTTGCAACTATTGTACAAATAATAAATTGTTTTCCTGTTACTCTATAAATAGTTTTACAGACCATTTTATAAACTATTTTGCAATAACCTGGTGGACTATTTACCCAATTGAAAAGTATTTTATGTTACTATCGCTAAATAGAAGAACCAATATTCTCTGTTGTAAACAAACCAAACCTTAGAAATGAATCTCACACCTCTGTCTGAAACTATAAATAACAATCTACTGAGTCTTGACACTATTTCATCACTATGCGAGTTATCCTATTCATTCCTTACGATAAGGTTCCCCTATTGGTAGTGGATGCGTTGAACTAGGCTACCGATATTGCATCACCCTCGCGGCATTTTGCCCTCTAGGAGTTCTAAATAACTCAGACTCAAAATTCATTTTTATTTGACATCACTCCTGCACTGAGATAACATCGGGAAGTCAAGACTAAAACCGCCACCCTATTGAACTTACTACAGAAATCATTGTAACTTACCAAAAACATCAAAAGGGAATAACCAATAGCAGACAACCTTATCACTCTCCCACAAACAAAGAGAAAACCTCAAACAATCTATTGGGACCCAAATCGGTTACCAATACCATCACCCCTTCCAAAACACCATACTATCTGATAACGTAAACTGAATTGCAGGACGCGATTCCTTGTAAGGAGGGTAGACTGTAACCACCCGTAATTTTCCAAACATTATTTTAAAAATAGATTTCTATTTATTATTTTTTTTTTGGGTAAAAGGGTTCCACCCTGGTAAATTATTACTCAAAAAAAAACGTTGAAGTACAATGGATGAGAGTGAATCTCTCATCGGAGTCCCTAAGGACACTACCACTACCACTATATAAGAATGACAGGCCATTCTTATAACAAACAGATCTAAATACAACTAACATGACTAGCAATAAAAATACAATACATCACAACTTAAATAAAATTTAAGTCTTCTTAGTCATCCTAGCTCTCCAGATCATAAACATGAAGAAACCCGAACCAAGTTTCCCCACCTTCCAAGTGCATATTCCGAACAAATCCATTTGCGCCTTCTATTAGAATTATGCAAAATCATAATCTAATAACCTGATAAGAGTAAAATTTATGGCAAATAGATTTGTGAGAACTTCCAGCTTCAACCAATAGCGTCTTCTATTAGTATTATGCAAAAAGCATAATCTAATAACCTAATAAGAGTGAATACCGTAGCTAATCAAACTTGAAGCATAAACATGGTCTAAGCGACCCAACCATTCAGCATATCCGAACTTGAACTAATCTTCCAAAAATACGAGTGTACTCATGAAGACTACCAATGATCAAGTTACAATCCATGGGTAATAAACCCATAAAAACAACCAAAACCTACGTATAATGGACCAAGAAAAGAAACAGTCACAACAGCAACTAGTCCATGTGATATACGAACATGTCATCCCCATCTACATAGCAACAGTAAAATAAACCTTTGTATACCCAATCACTTCGTAGATGAACAGAAACTAGCAATCATAGGGTTGAAACCCTAACTAGTTCTAAGACACAGCAAACAGGTTGAACATAGAGTATTACACTCCAAGCATCCATTACCACATCAAACAGATCGAACACGAAGATAGACAAGTCAATGGGATCCAATCCTGATGTAGCGAAACAAGCATAACGTACCTCTCTCTCATAACCCATAAACACCAACAACCATCAAATAATAATCATGCAACCAGCATAGACACCCTAACTAGGGATAACACGAATAAAACCAGCATTCATCACATCCCGTGACAACAGATAAACGAAACCCTAATAATAGGGGTCCATTGCGTTAAAAGCAGCATCATCAGTCATAATAGTCGAAACCCTAAATTAGGGTTTCTTATATCGATTAAGAACCGTAGTCCACAACCAAAACACGCCTCCAATAATATTCTGATGAGTTTCATGAGGAGCCGACAATATAACCCTAAGACTGTAACGATTGGAAGAATAAGACGCATAGGGATTATAACAAACCAAGAACGAAACCCTAACAACCCTATAGCGATCAGGAATGAAAGATTCAAATTAAGGGTTTCGTTGAACAAAACGTGTAACGATTCTGAAAGAAAAAAGGATATAAAAAGCATCCCGACCGCCACCACTAGATAGATAAACACAACATAAATCGATTGCATACCATGTAATAGGTAGAGATACGATCTAGGTTGTGAAAAATTGGCCGGAAAAGATAGGGTGGTGGCGGCCGGAAATCGCCACACTCCTATTTATTATTACTTATCTAAATAGTTGAACATATACGAGCTCACTTGAGTAAATCATGGGAAGCTATCCCACGTACTGTTACACATTGACATTTGTAGACAATCTATTTCTATCAGAAAATGTGAGATAATAATTTTCTGACACCCTACGAACTCTTAAAACTCAAAAACAAGAGGTTATCTCGTTTTTTTCTTAAATAACGACACCGAACGCGTACCGATACACAGTTAGTTATGGCAAAAGTCAAATAAATATTTTTATGAGTCAGATATAATATTTTTATATCACTATTATAAAAACACAATCAAAATCGTATATTAAACATTTTGCTAAAAACGTCAAACCAAAACACCGCGGCACACATTTAAGATCAATTGAGACACGGAATACACCTTTCCAAAAGCCAATACTTATAAACACTTTTGAATTAATTTAAACATGAACATTACCACAGAAGCAACAATAAACACAACCACTTGAGAACACTTAAACTTATTTAAACTCATTGAGCCGTGAATCAAATCTATAAACTAAGACTTGCCATACTAATCTAGGTCGCGTGTCGGTGCCGCACACTTATACTACTTGACTTTTTACTATCAGACCGCCATTTGCTGAGGTGAGTTCATGCCCCCTACTTTTACTTGTTTTATAACTGTTTTGGGGGAGAATACATGCTCGTTTTTAACTAAACTCAATGCTTGTTTATACTTGAACTCGTTAATTGCTCTTACTTGAAACATGACTTATTTACTTATTGCACATTGAATTACCTCATTTTGGACGCAAGTGTTTAAATCATATATGTGAGTTTGTAGCCCCACTTTACTTATACTTGCTTCACAGCTATGGGGTGAGAATCATGCAAAACATTTTCTGGACCACTATAATGTTTTTACTTTCTCAAACTATTACGTGGAATTAGCCTAAGATACTGAATCCCACATGCCCAAACTCATGAACCGTTAATTCCTGCGGGAAAGCGCGAATGCTATAAATAGATCTATTGGGGATGACACCCCCGTTCGGTTTGACCGGATAGGCAAACACGAGCGTATAACATGTCGAAACACGAGTGTCACGGGATAGACACTTACAAGGGCTTTATTTAACGTGCTTCTAGAGCATGCACACTGTCAAGCTTCGGTTGCATGAACTTAGTGCTGACGTAATAGACACTGCTTTTTTGTGACATTATATTCGTTGTAATGGTCACATACTCTGCTTATGGTCCACACTTCAAACTTTGCTCTAAGATAAACTTTATGACATTGTGAGTGACACAATGGCTGCAAAACTTTCTATTGAACTCACATTACTTTTACTCTAAATTGTTATTTGTACAAACCTATGAACTCACCAACCTCGTGTTGACACTTTTTAGCATGTATTTTCAGGTTTAAGGCGATAGTTAACTATTGAAGGCTTTTGGCATGGCATGGCATGGTCATAGACAACTCCGACATATGTTTGGGACCGCTTAAACTCTTTTATGGGCCTATACTTCCGCACTATTTTTGAACGATGTAAATTGAATATTTTGGTAATGAAAGTTATTCTACATGGTTGAGATAAAAACCGTTCTTTGTACTTGTGTTATGATACCAATTGAGTAGCATCTCAGTGACATGTATGCTTCCGCTAAACCCCAAAAATTTTGGGGGTGTTACATACATGCATACATCTACAACACTAAATCAGTTTAGTATCTCTTTGCTGGTTTCAAAAACTTGTCATAAGGGCTTAACGCTGGTAACTTGAAAGAATCGTGTGGTCTGTACTCGTTTAAACAAGATGTGATCTGATTACGTACTTGTGCCTGATCACTTGTCGAAGACTTAGTCTCCACTTCTAGAAGTTCCAATTGCTGTCACAGACGCAAAGATAACATTCGTATAACTATATCCATATTTATTATCAAACTTTAAAATATCAATGTACAATGTTGTCAGCCATAGCAAGAATCATGTTTTATTGAAAGAAAGTGAGATTCTTACATTGTTTGATACAAGTGGAGCATGCTTTTTGTGTCCACCAGGAGCTTTTGTTGCCATGGCTTCTTGTTTCTCCTTACAACTTTGAAGGACAGACATTTTCTGCTGTTTACCCATCATAAGAGCCTCACATTGATTTTTCATTTCATCATAAGTTACAGGCATGGAGAATTTTGCCATGTTTTCTTCATGATAGGCTGTTTCTGCTACCTATTATTACTGAAACTGGTTAGAATATTCAACCTAAAGTCACATACAGATAAATAATAACACTAAATAGATATACCGATTCCATAAGTTGGTTGACACTTAGAATGTCAACTGAATTGATGAAAAGTGGAGCTTTATCATCTGATTGGCTTCCATGTTGATCCAAAGCATCTTCATCCACTCATTCAGCATGAGGCATAACCTAGGAGAACAAAACATGGCAATCGCTTAAAGACCTACTTTTTTGTTCCATGAAAAGTATGACATCTCACACTACATAACAAGTGTTTGACAACCGATAAAATACTACTTGCACATACTAAAGTAGATACAAGTAAAAGTTCTTTTTGCCATTAATTAAAAGTGATAATTCATAAACAGGTAACTAAAACCATCTATAAAAAAGGATATTGCAACAATGAAATGCTATAAAGGGGCATATAACCTCATCAAAAGCCTGAATATCCGTATGCGAAAGAGGCGGCGAACATAGCTTTGTTGTCCCCATAAACAATGGGGGTCCAAAAGGATATTCATCATCAGGCATTAACCACTGTGAGAGTTGCGCCTTCATATTTGATAGTTCTTCCTAAAGAACAACGCGGGAAGAAATTAGAACATATGTTAAGAAATACGTTATATTATCTATTCATCAGTCTTAGCCAAATGATCCAAGCCATGAGCTAGAATCATAGATTCTTCATCAAACATTATTATGTTACTACCTCAGATGATTTCCCAAGACTTGATACTAAGTGCATCGAAAGTGTATCTTTTAATTGTTGTTCCTTCAGTTCTATGGCACAGAAAGGCTTCGTTGCAGAAGCTTCATCTGGATGCGATCCGTAACAGTTTTTATCACCACGTTTTGTACAAATAGCTTGCAGTCTGATATTTTCATCCAATACAAGATAAGGATCAACCTGCCATATGGACCAACTTAAATTACAATGGGATGTGACTGACAGTAACTTAAAGTTTAAATTCTTATCTATAAATTTATGTATGCACGTGTTCTGAGTTCTATGCTTGTAGCTTTGTAAAAGGTAAACTAAATTTTGAAATGATGATTTATTGAAATAATAAAATATATATATGTGCTTATCTGACTTCTATTAACTTAGCTTCAGAATAAGTAAAAATTCAAGAAGATAATAGAGGTGAGATGATGACTGGTAATTGCGTTCAAACACTAACTAACAGCAGGCTACATTTGAATGAGGTTACTTTCTACTATGAAGTGAAAACTAACCGTCTCTTCTGTTAATGTTGATTTAACCATACAAATTAGCTCTGGAAGATGGCAAGCTGTTCCAGAAACAATTATCATGTATGAAGCCAACATGAAAAGCGGCCTTCTCTGGGATGGTTGCAGTTGCATGTCACCTTTATGATGTACAAGGAATCAACATTAGACAGTTGCAGCAGAATACAAATATGGCATGTAACTTTGTTGTGCAAAACGAATACTGTTCATAATGATATTACTATATATTACTTTAGCATCATAGGAAAAAAAAAACATACAAAATACATTTTTTCATCACACTGCAATTGCAGTCTCTTGGTTCTGGTATAATAAAGTGAAGGTGACCATCTAAGTAACTGATGGACACAAATAGGTATGTTCTATTTTGAGCTCAATGACGAGGTCAATAAGTAAACTACCCATTACAAAATCCAACAACTGCGATGATTATTCAAAGAGTAATTAGGCTTCTGGTGAAAAATGAGCACTATACATTCTGCTTGCTAAACTTTTCAGACATGACATAAGTAGGCGAAAACCTGGATGGATTTTTGCCAAGAACGATAGCTGAAAAGTCGTTTCTAAGAAAATAAAATATAAAATTGGATTGTTGATTTGTTACAAGGTCACACAACTTAAGCCTTAGCTAGGTTTGCAGAATTCTATGGGTTTTCAAAACATCATCACCCAGATCCCTGTTGTTAAGCTATCCACCTTTGACCTTTTACTCATTGTTCCCCGCCATTATTGTAATTCTTCTATAACTCTTAAATAATTCTCAAATGTAATGCCAAGAGATCCATATCTATCACCTTAAACATGATGAAAGAAAGTATATTACATTTATTGTCAAATTAAAGTTAGCTACCTCTATTTAATTCCAATGCAATGTGTAACATGTAGAGTAATTAAAAGCTAAGAGTGAGTACTTATTTAAGCACTTTGAATTGTAAATAGTACTTGAGCAAATGCAAGTGTTCTCCTATATCATTGCAAGTGAGGGCAATAAGTGCAAAATATCTTTCACTATCAAATAAATTCACTAACATGATAATTAGTGTGTATATTCTTGTGAAGCTCAAATCAGGCTGCATTATCAAACATAATCCTAGCAGATATATTTAAGCAATTCAACCTCTTATTTGAGCTCAAATCATTTTGTATCATGCTCAAGCCTGCTTCAAAAAATACTTCTTGAGCTTTGGAGTCAAGTTTGACACCATCAAGGGACTCAAGCTCAAGCTAGAATCCAATTTCTTACACCTCTAGCCTAATTCATCACATTGTACAAAAAAATGCTGAAAATGGTATATTTTGGATCCTAGAAAGATAGCAATCTTACTAAAATTCTTAACTGTCTCTAAACAAACATGCAGATTTGGAATTGTGGATATATATATATATATATATATATATATATATATATATATATATATATATATATATATATATATATATATATATATATATCGCTCACTACATCATTCAGAAATCAAAAAATTTAATTTTTGTAAATAATACCTTGGCGATTAAAAGAGATGGTTCTGAGGGAAAATGCCAATTGGAAAAACCGGAGCAAGGCCGCATGATTTGGATTCTGATGATAGCCATGTATAAACTTTCAGTGAATACATAACATATGAAATACATTTAATTACAGCAGAACAAGCTACATAAATGTTGTATTGGATTTATTGCTACACTCACAAACTTTAATACAAAAAGAGTGAGTCATAATCGATGCCTTTCAATCATTGAGGACGTATGAACTTATATTGGGTCATGTAATTACTAATGAAAGATAATTTTAATTAATAATTATGTAAAACTTGGGGACTTTAGATCACTGAAGCATGACTGCTTGCTCCACGAAACTTTCAAACACATAAGGAAAGAGATCTCTACCTTAAGTTTACCAAATTTACGTTATAATGAAAGTGGCAACAGATAGCATATATGAAATCAGAGGTTGCTTATAGCGTAAAGTTAGCGACTACCAACAAGTAGGTAAGGGCAAATAAAGGACCACTAGATAAAAGGGGTTTCTGGGCAAAAAAGTGCTTACACGTGGCTCCTGCCACGTCATCTACCCGTTGTGGTTGTTCAGTCAGTGGTCTTTCGGATACGTAGGGCATTTGTCGTCCGGCACGTTTCCTTGGACCACATACGTCATCTATGACAAATTTCTTAAGGTTCTGGAGTTATGTAAAAAAAAACTTATTGGAATTTCGAGGGACATTCTCCAAATCTCGGAAACCCCAACGTCAGTTTTATGGATTCCTGATGGTCCAGAGACTGTTTTGTATGATGTCAAATTCCATTGATCATTTTAGAATATCATAAAACTGTGGGGACTGTTTTGCATCCTTTAGTATGTTCAAGGGTGCTTGAAAATTCCATGAAATTCTCGGGGCCTTCTTGGCAAGATACCATAATCAGGGGTAATTTATTAATTTTAATCATTATCAGGGGTAATGTTTTCAACTCTTCATATTTCACATGGTGAAAACTCTTAGATACTAATATTTGGTGCCACGTAATTTAAATTTATAATGTATAAGCATCGTAGAATATATATATATATATATATATATATATATATATATATATATATATATATATATATATAAAGTTTAGCGTACCTTTGTAAAAATGACCGATAGAGCAAGAGTATATGTATGTGCCATTGCCTCAAAATTCATAGGGGCATTATCCATGGATGTTGCCTGAATCCACATAGATGACAGAACAAGACCCACTTGATGACCACTCAGTCTCATAGAACTAGGAAACTGGAGAATATTAAACATAAATTAACATTTTGATTCATAATATGTGATATTGGTACTATATGATCATGTATATTAAAGTTCCATCATACTGTTTTTTGATCACTGGTTGATGGTTCAATGCTGCCACAAGATAAAGATTCTGTATTGTGTGTCACTTTGTTATCCATGTTATGATCTTCTTTCTCCATTTTCCCTTCATCTGTGGTTTCAAGTATGCTTTTGTTACTTCCTTGTGATATCGTTGTTGGAAATCCAGCTTGCAAAGGAATTAAATCATGGATTGACCAAGTTTCACTTAAAGATGGGACCAGCACAATAGAGAAAACACGGTGCGCAAGAACTCGGGTTTCTTGGTTTGGGTGTGACATTCCTAAGAGCAAGTGGTGAAAGAGAGCATCAGGGAACACCTGAAGAGTTATAACAATTCCAAATATCAGAAATACTAGAGGTGAAAAGTTTTTAACCCAAACCAAGATATGGGTTGATTCAGGTTATATTCTACCTCTAAAAGGTCAAATGGATAAAATTTAGAAACTTGTTGTGAAGTGGAATGGGTTAGAGTGACCCGCCGGCCACCAGGACTCACCATTTTGACCCATGCTCATTTTGAACTGTACCCAACCCGCCCTACCTGCTGCGGCATCAATACTTATACTCACCTTTTTGTAGTAGGTTTTGTTTGGAATGGAACTGATAACTTGTGTAGTTCGATAAACAGCAGAAAAAATTGCTCTTGCCATAGCGGCACTAGAAGGGATATTCTCCAGCATTACAGCCATGGTATCCAGAATGGGTCCCACATCTCCAACCTACAAACAATCAAGCGAACAAAATTTTAATTAGGATTACTTTGATCAACAGTGAAAACATCCAACCAAGTAAAGCGAAGTATAGTTCTTTTAAAGAGACCAAATCTGAACTTATAAGAGCAGCGGTATTACAAACCTTACATGAGAGTTTTGAGATACAATTCTCTAAAGCACACTGAAGATCTGTGTAACAGCTATCACAGCCCTCTTCAGGGCTTAGAGATTCCGATGAATTCTGTAGGCACTTGCGTAAATGTTTGATGAGATCAGCTATTGCACCAACAATGGTGACTGATGCATGCTGCTTTACATACTCTGACAATTCTGTTGCAACATTCACAATATGCAACTGCAAACCAGGCTGCTTGATTACATCCTTATTGTCCAAATGCTTAATCAAAATTGGCAATAATAGATGGGATCTGTCATCTGAATTCACAGAGAAAAATATATTAGTTTGACCTTATAATAACTGCCTCTGAATCTACTTATAATTAATGAAGAATCCAAGTTCCCATAGTAACCTGATTCCTCCAATATCATCAGTAGATACTTCAAAACTGAAAAGGCAAGCCCTTTCTCTGAGACCCAAAGCTTATTGGTGTCGAATTTATTAAACATGGGTTCCATTACACGTCTCACAGCTGTTACCCCCTTTGCCGACAAGGCCATGTTATGCAAGCAAACCCGTGCCCAATAAGAAGGGTTCTTGTGTGCATCCTTGAACATATGATAAAAAATCGAGTTTTATTTATAAAATATGAGCCAAAAGTGTTCATTTTCATACATTAGCGGACATACACTGGAGGGATATCTTGTAGTTTAGAGTTGACAAATTCTGAGGTCTTGCTGAAGTGAGAAAATGAAGGAGCTGAAGGAACGCGCACATGTTCTAAAGAAAGTTGCCTGTTGTACATTGCGGTTTCTTGGTTTACTGAATTGTCCGTATAATTCTCCAAAGTCACGGATATGATCTAGTTAAATGTGGAAACAAAATTCAATTCATTACCAAGACAAGCACATGATATTACAGTGGATTTTTTTGTGAACTATAGTTTTGATTACTGAAATCACCATGCTTTTGTACTAACGGGTGATGAATGCAACATACATTCTCAAAGTCTAGAGAGACATGAGGCTGCTCCCCCATGAATAGCATCTAGTCAAAGAAAGCATAAAACTATATTAGTTCGTGCAGTCCGCTACAATATTCATGTAAGCAATACTGGTTAAGTATATCATTAATCAGAAATTTAATGGTATATAAACATCATCTGATGAAGGTATTGTATTGAAAAGAAGTTTACCAGAAACGCCAACACTTGAAGTCCTGCTGACCTTATCTGTGCTACTCTTTCATCATCTCCAACTTCTTCAGCCAGTTGACAAAGCTTTGGAATGAGGCCTTCTAAGTTGAACATATAAGCACTGTCCACCTGGCATTCATGAAATAAAATTATTTATTTTTTAACTTTTCCATCATAAAGAAGATCATAAGTAATAGTAACTTCTGGCTTTTTAGTTGGGATATGAACACACAACCATCAAGTGTCTATAGAGAAGTTCCATATGGCCATGGGCCTGATAATCTCTTACTGAAAACTACTATAAAATTGCCTCTTCCCAGATGCATGTAGACCAAATACTTTTCCAACTAGACGCATGTAAACCATGTTTGTGCAAATACTTTTCCAAGAATTTTTTAAATAAAGCATGAGTCAGACGCAATACAGACCTGATTACTTATGAAGTTGACAAGAGCATGACAACCAAGAATCTGCATTTCATGATTTTGTGTTTGCACTAGTAGTGTCCCAACAATTGCTAACAAGCTACTGGCAAATAGTGGCCTGAAAATGTTTGAGGTTTCAGGTGAATTAGAAGTGATCGAAGACAAAAAAAACCATATGATGTTTATGCTGATAAATAAAGGTTGCCTTTTGTTGAACGTCACTGAAACGTGCAAAACAGGGCTCTTGGCCTGCTGAAAAAGCTAGAAATTTAAATTCCATTTAGGGGCAAAAACTTGTGTAGTCGGTTAAAAACATGGAATCAAGAGGAGGATCGAATTCATGCATACAATTAAGTAAAGTGGAAGATGCTAGTTCTTACAAGAATTAGCATAGTTAAACTTACATCTGCACCTTACAGGAGGATACCAATTTCCCGTAAACGAGCAGTACAGATTTTACTGCACCAATGTTTTCATTCCGTAGACTCCTATAAAATTTTTGCTCCAGGTAATCAGTGATCTGTAAGGGAAGAATCATAGAGAGACATAGTTATCACAAACAATTTAATAAGGTCATCAAGGATGACAACCATGGAAGCAATTGTTTTGTCATGTGGTCTGATTCGTTAGACTTTACCGTGGAAGGTCCATTGATCTTCAATCAGGCATCATACTGGGAAACTATCATAACTACTTTAATTAAATCCTATTGAATTACAGTCTCCAGGTATTATATTACATACTAATTATTCAAATATATTACTACTTATTCCCTAGAATAGTTTGAAATTTGCAACATACTTCTTAGGAAGTCTAACAGTAACATTACAAATTTAATGAACTGTTTATCCAAGAGAGCAATTATTGGATATGCACGGAACTCAACTTTCATGTTCTTAACCAAGCTTCTTAGGAAGAAGAAAAAAAATTCCATGATCATTTAAGATTGAACAACTTCATCTACGAAGAAGATGCTCCCATAGTTCAAAAACATTCATCTGCTATGTCCTAATGTACCATCACATTCACCACGATTTCTATATAATTTCATTGCTTATAATAACCAACTTTCTTACAGGGCTGTTGCCTGTTTGTAACAAATATCTCCCTTTTTTTCAGTCATCAACTTCATTGACCAAGGCGTAACTAAACAAGCTAACACTGAACTATTAAGGGTATAACATGCCAAGGTCACTCTTAAAAATCATTATGAAAACCTGAAAGATAGCATTACCTTTGGTATACGTAAAGGATTTCTAGAAGCATATTCACAAAGCTTTCCAATCTTGCGGTCATTTGGCTCACCACCCTGACAATTTATTGTTATCGATTACAAATTAAGATTATTAAACTTTTCGGTTGTCACTGAGTATAAATTTAGCAAAGGGCAAAGGGGCATAATTCATAACACCAAATGACAAAATATTGCATAACAATCGTCTGTTTTGGTCTTAGAGTGTGTTCGGGATTGCGTTTTGCAAATACTATTTCACATGGTTTGCCAAACACTAGCTGATTCGTGATTATGTGTTTTAAAAATGCAGTTCCAGACACACGTACATAAATTTCTATAACCAATAATGAGTGTGGATATTCGAGTAAGTAGGACCTGAGAGCGTGGGAATATATCGGCAAGAAGCTGCTTATAACGTTTAACTGGATGGTGTGACCTAGCACGCAAAGAAGGACAACATATACAGCAGATGCTACAAACAGGGAGCACTTGTCTCGACATAACCCCCATTTTTAACAAACAAACCTCTGCAAAATAACAAACTCATGATCTCAAAAACATTATAAACAAATGAAAAATGTGACTGATAAATAAATAAATATACATACAATGCAAAATGATCAATTAGAATATAGCATCATTCACCGTGGTCTCGATCTGTGAAAACAAAAATGAATCTGTAACCGTATGATTAGATGCAATTATAACTTTATAAGTTATACATTTAATACACGAAAATTAAAAATGAAAGCAAAATTGGTTATGAGTTTAATTTTGTCACAGGGTGAATTTACTCACAAACTAGTGCGTACGTGAAATGCATGTCTCGTCATTTATTAGTTAGAGAAAAAATTTATACATAAAACAAGTAGAGAAAAGTGATTTATACATAAAACAAGTCTAGACTAGGTTTAGTTAGAGAAAAAAAAAATTACTACGTACTTTTCTATTTTTAGATTTGTAAAAATAGGAGGGGATTTAATTTTCACAAAACATATTACTAGACGATTACCCGTGCATAGTAACGAGATTTTGCTGGTTCCGATGGTCCTGTTAGGTTCATTTTCAGACGGCTTTTATTGGCTAGCTGAATTAGTGGCGACTCCGGTTCCAGCTTAAACCGATTGAACCCGTTTGTCCAATCCAGTTTTAAAACCATCTATACCATCAACTTGTTTGCATAAAATTGTATAAAGTTTTGATTATTTTATTAATTTGTACAATATGTATAATAACATGTATTTTTCATTTTAGAGGTGTTTTAAAAGTAACATTTATTAGAAGAGTTGAAAAGTGAATACCTAGTTATTATCGACTTTTTTTTTTCTTATACTAAATTATATTGTATTTTTTAAATTAATTTGTTTTTAAACATGTATACAAAAATTGTTTTAAAGTGTTGCACCTAATGCTATTATAGCTATGCTTATTAAAATTTGCATTTATTTTTTATTAGTATACTACAAGCTATTGATTTCATAGCAAAACAAACACATTTTCATACTATATAAATATGTTAGCTTAATATTTTAAGACTTCCTTTCTTAAAATGTCTCAAATGCTTAATCACATTATGAATGTCATATCAGACCAACAATGTGATATACGTTATACAATTTTAAATACTGAGAAAAATTGTCGTGCACATTGTAAAAGGATACTTATAGTTTAGTCGATTTTCACATAAAGTTCACTATCAATTTGCTTTGCTGAACATGACATGATCTACTTTTAAAAATATTTGATATAAATGCATTGTTTAAACTTTAAAGTAAAGAAATCTAAACAAAAATGTAAAGCTATTCTACATAAATGTGTGTGTCAAAAGCTTTAAAAATAACCGTGTATTACCTTATTAGTAATCCAAAGTCAAATTGACATACACGTGTTACTATCAAATCATGTGTTTAATATGTTTCCTAAAATATTTTTCTTAAAATTCAAGATTCAAGAATTGACATACACACATATAGATAGTTAATATATTGTTTCTACTCTTAAGAAAACAAGCGAGGTTACAAGGAAAACCAAAAAAAATGTGTTTTAGCTAGGTTCACAAGAGTGCACCTTCCATGTCACTTGAGTTGATGAATCCGCATTACGGTTAGTATTTCCCGTATGTTCCATGCTTGATTCCTGCACACCAACATAATAAGTGAAGATATCCTCATCAATTTCAAATATGTGATTGAAAATTTCAAATTCAACACACAAAGCAGAGCCATATGAGAATAGATATTCAGATATCTCTAATATGTTGAATAACTCTTCCTCCTGGGGTGCTCTAGCTATTTTGACCATACAAACAGATTCAATAGATATGAAAGGTTCATCTATATTTTTTTTCATTTTAAACAAAAGTTTCTCGTTACCTACCTCCAATGAAATCAGTTTGTTGAAAACGTCTATTTGTGTGTGAGTTGTCACTAGTAATGGTCTTCCTAATATTAAAGGTACCTTAAAGTCCACAACCATATCGATGATGAAAAAGTCTATTGGAAATATAAACTTATCAATCTTCACTAGTACGTTTTCTACTATCCGTCTAAGAACCTGCTTAGTTTATCGACCATTTCAACTATCATACTGGTAGGTCTAAGATTTCCTAAACCTAATCTTTTGAACATGGAAAATGGCATAATACTAATACTGTCACACCCCCAAAATTGGGTCCAGCGGAAGCATACATGTAGCTGGGGTGTAACTCAATTGATATCACAACACAAGTACAAAAATGTTTTCACTTCAATCATTTAGAATAAAATAGTTTAATAAAAAATGTTGAATTTACATTGTTAAAAGTAGCGCGGAAGTAGGCCCTTAAAATAATTTAAAACGGTCCCCAAATGAATAATCAGAGTCTTCTATGACCATGCCATGCCCTGCCAAAACCTCTTGTAGCATGTCATTGCTTAATACCTGAAAATACATGCTAAAGTGTCAACACTAGGTTGGTGAGTTCATAGAGTCTTGTGAAAAAGAATGTAATGCATATGTATGAAGGTATCCCAGCAAAGGCATCGTAAATCCACTCAGTTACAAGTCCCGCCATAAGAGACTTGTAACCTGTGTGTTTACGACCCACTGCCAAATGTAATATGTATACGTGAACAAATGTAATACTTGTATCCAAATTCCATGATAAATATAGCAAACGGCTATATAAATAATTCAGTCCATGAGGCCATATGATAAATCTGTCAAGTGGGAAAATCTGTAATAAGGTTGATGCAAAGGCATCGTAATTCAGTCAAGTAGGGAAACAACAATATTACGTTTGACATCACAGCCAAGTGGGGAATACCACAATACGTTTGACATCACAGCCAAGTGGGGAATACCACAATATTACAATGAACATATGAAATAAGTCTAGTAAGGAAACAGGAATATTACGTTTGACATCACAGCCAAGTGGGGAATACCACAATATTACGTTTGACATCACAGCCAAGTGGGGAATACCACAATACGTTTGACATCACAGCCAAGTGGGGAATACCACAATATTACGTTTGACATCACAGCCAAGTGGGGAATACCACAATATTACAATGAACATATGAGAACAATTGGTGACCATGAAGTCATGTAAACAAGGATGACAAATCCCATGAAATGCAGTAATTAACATACCCATGAAATGCAGGTAATCAACATACCAATGAAATGCAGGTAATCAAACATACCCATGAAATGCAGGTGATCAAACATATATATAGGTAAAGCTGAAAATGTTTGAGTAATCAACCATGTAAAGCAAGTAATGCGTTTAAGTAAAACGAGCATGTATTCTCCCCCAAAGACTCACCTGAAGCTATGTTACTGTGATGAAGTGAAATGAACAACAATGAACGGTAAGCTGCCGCAACCTAATATGAATGATATGAACGATCTAATTTAGATCATGAAATGATGTTGGAAATGTCCATGCACATGTTTCATATACCACTCTACTCTTTGAAAAAACACTTGTTGTTATCAAAAATATATATTTTCCAAGACTTAGGAAAATATGGCTATTAGAAAAATAAAGCTAGTTGCAATATATATATATATATATATATATATATATATATATATATATATATATATATATATATATATATATATATATATATATATATCGTATGTACCAATGTTTGTGTTGAAATCCTCGGTTTGAAATCCTTGAAATAACGTCTTGTAGCCATAAAAATATACTTGAAATCACTAATACTTCATTTGATATGAAATTGAGCACTTGGTTAATATTTCTAGAAAATCTAGAATTTAGTACTACGTAGTGTTAATATTATTATTTCTAAAAGCTGCCAATTATAGAGGATTTTTTTTTGCCGATATTGAAACGTGAATATCTTTGTCGTTATAAGCCCGTTTTACTTGTTCTTTATATCCACGGTTACGTCTTAGTATGTAGTAATATATTTTGGAAAGCTTGGCTCCTCCGGGTTACGTCTAAAGCCTCTTTTTGTCCGACGAAAAACGTCCAACAGCAACAATTTTCAGAAAATATACTTTTCGTCAATAAACTTGCAAAAATCATAACTTCTTCGTTATAAACTCTTTTTAATCCGTTCTTTCGCCTACGGATTCGTTTTTGAAAGTATTTTCTAAAAATTTTGCCAAAGTTTACTTTGTATTTACTGATTTTCAAGAATTTACCAAAATGGGACAGAATGTATATTTACTTGTTACAAATCCATTTCCAAGGTTCAAAACTAGTTTTTACTTCAACCAAATCTCTTGCAAACACCACAAATCTATACTAATCCTACCATACACCTTCTTAGGGTGCCATGGGTTCCTAATGACTAGTAAACAAGTTAATTTAACAAAGGAACACCTAAAACCAAAATCTAGGGTTTGTATGTTCAAAAAGTTAACAAAAATAATGTGGTATAGCTAACTTGTACTTGAAATTAAGCACGAAAACCATAAGATACAAGTGTTAATTAGATGAAATCATGAAAATAAAGTTGATAACTCACTTTGAAATATTAGATGATTAGATGAGGCAAAACCTTGTGTTTCTTGTGTTTTTGTTGTAAGATTCTTGATTAGAATGACAAAAGGAACAACTTTTATGCTTTGTACTTTGGAAAATCATCACTTGATCATGGAGAATGAACTTGGGTCGTGGGTTTTGTGATGGAGAAGAGAAATGAGCACTTTATGATTCTTGAAAATTATGTAAGTTATGTTTTAATGGTTTTTGGTAGATATTTATCTAATTTCAATGGCATTATGGTAAATAAGTGGTGAAGTTCAAGTAACATGGGGAGGGGGGCTGCACATGTATGGATGAGTATGTAGGAAGCTTGGTGTTATCTGGTTCACGGAGTCGGTTTTGGTTCCGTTAATCGCAAAACGTAAAGTTTTAAATCGCGAAACGTAAATCCGGGTATCGTAAAAATACGAAACTTGAAAGAATGACTAAACTTGTCAAAATACTCCATAATAAAATATAAAATGAATGGTAAGTTCCATCGGGTTGCTTAAACGCTGTTAAAACTGGAAACGCGGGTTAAAAACGCGTAATTCGCGTAAAACGCTGAACTGAAAAACGTAAAATTCCAAAACTTTAAGAATTGTCGTAAAATGAGAGAAAATCATATTTCTATCGTTTATATTGTTTTATGGACATATCGGGATGCCGGAAGGACGTTTAAACCTGAATGTAAATCTCGGACACGGCTTCGTGATTTTTGCAGAAATGATCCGACGAGCGCCAAACTCTCGGATTACCGTTAAAATAGTTTAACTTATGAGAATATGAAATGAAAATTTCGGACATGAATAATGTTTTGTGAATAGTAAAAGTGAATAGTAACTTTCCGAGATAAAAATTGGAATTTCGACGTTTGAAATAGGACATGAAATTACGAGTTGTGACAAATACTAGCACCTAGATTAGCTAAAGCATTCCTAACAGATATAATACCAATAAGGAAGAGTAAAACTTCTTGGGTCTTTTTCCTTTGGAGGTAGTTATTTTGTAGGATTGTTGAGCATCTAGCGTTGAGCTTCACCGCATCCTCCTCTTTGATCGTTGATTTGCTAGTAAACAAGTTCTTCACATACTTGACGTACTCAGACATCCTCTTTATAGCAGGAATGAGAGTTCGATTGATCTTTACCTCCTTTAAGCTTTCTAGAATCTTAAAAGCTTTGGATTCATCTTTGTGCTCCTTCAAGTGCCTCAGAAATGGGATAGTTGGAACATAGGGTTCTACATACGGATTGATGATGGGTAAGTCACAAGGAACCAGCTCCATAATGTCTTCCACAACGTCTTCTTTATCCTACAAATCATCACTAGGCACAAAGGGGACGCTAGAAAACTCATTAGCATCATTGAAACAAAATTCAAAAAGGGTATAAAGAGGCAAACTATCTGTTGATATAAATAATGCCTAAAAACATTATTAACATATATCGATATCTCTATGTTTTGATAATCACAAAACATAAACTCATTGAACTACAAATTATGACGTAAACAAGTATTTAGTCGTAAATATTTGCTTTAGCATCCATATCACTTAAGGTATGAATAAACAAAGTGTCTAATGCATTTTATGATCAAAGGAATTTTTATTTGTACAAACCTTACACTTTATTAAAGTGGGACAAACATTTTTAAACTTATACAAAATATTTTTGTATTTATAAGAAATGTTTTATTCAAAATAAATATTTTGAATTCAAATTTCAACCCAAAAAATGGCTACATTCTTCAGGAAAAACCTCCCCCACAAAAAGACAAAAAATCTGTAGAAAAAATATTTTTTTCTTAGGCGGCCCTCTTAATTATACTAGGCGGTCCCCTTAATTATTAAGGGGACCGACACCCAATTAAGGGGACCGGCCACGCTCCCAAACAGTATTTTTCTCCCTATAAATACTGGTTCATCCCACATAATTTTCTCACCTTTTGCACGAAAATTTTCAGTCCCAATCCCTTCAAAACATCCTTCTAAATCCTTTGATCATAAGATTATAAGTCTTTGTTTCAAGTGATCCAATCCTTCACCACTCAAAGTGCAAGAGAAGAATCCTTCCTATCATAAAGCCAAATATGTATTAGGATCTAGTTAGTGTTTATGTAATGTTGTGAGTTATGTATATGTAATAAGTAGATCAAGATGATCTTACTTAGTAGTGAGTTTATGAGTGAGTAAGAAGTAGTGGAAAGAAGTAGTAGTGTGGAGAAGTCATGAAGTTGTGAAGAAGTAGATGTGTGAATATATAGTGGAGTATAGAAGAAGTTGTGAAGTAGTGAAGAAGTCGTGAAGTCGTGAAGCCATGAAGAAGTCATGAAGTCGTGTAGAAGTTGTGTAGTGATCGAAGTAGTGTTGTGAGATTGGTTCTAGCTACTATTAGAACTCGACATTTAGCTTAGTGTCGTTAAATGGTGTAAGCAAAAGTTGTGTACGGTTTTCTCCGCCAAAAGGGAGCTTGTTTAGTTGTGAAGAAAACTCTCGAGTAGGTGACTCGGGGAGTGGAGTAGGGCAAGGAAGGTGTCCTTGTAGCTGAACCACTATAAATCATCGTGTCCGGTTTGCATTTCCTTTCTCTTATCTCTTTTCATTTATTCTTGCATTTATCGCTTTACATCTATGTTTGCCTATATGTCTTAGTTGTTGCTTATATAGATGTGATGATTGATTGTGTTGTACATAGTAGTTAATATTGTGACTGTGTGTATAATTATATGATATGGCCAAATAGATTATTATTCACACTTCTCATATTAAGTTTAACTTGATAGATAATTTGATACAAAACGTTTTAAGATTTTAAAAGGAAAACATATTCACACAAAAACCAACCAAAGCTCCATTCATAAAACTAAGTTTTTCCAAAAGCTTACATATACAATTGATCATATTGATTATATGGTGTTTTCATACTAAACTCTAATTAAAGGTTTTCCAAACAAACAATTGAATAAATTCGAATCAACATTTTGAAACAAAGTTTTTATAAAATGAAAAATAAGGGAAAACTATTCAACCCCCCCTTCTAGTTTTCCACAATTGGTACCAGAGCCACGTCGCTCAAATTTTCAAAACAAATGGCTTTAAAAATTGAGTATGATCCATGTATCAAATTACCCATTAAGGAGGATTAAATATGAAAAGTGTTTTGTTGATTAACTTGTATTAGTTTTGATGATATATACACTAATTATACTAGCTCGAAATAATACTATGCTTAAAATAAGTGTTATATGTTCGGTATCAAAATCAGAAAGTTACACACTTTTCCGAAAAGTCAGAAAACAATTTTTTACAAAAAATAAAATTTTGAGTACCAGATGGGCGGCCCCCTTAAATACTGGGCGGTCCCCTTAATTATTTAAGGTGTCCGCCTGTCTGTTCGACAGTTTTTCGAAAACTTTGAAAAATCATGTAAAATTAACCGTAACTCCGTAGAAGTCGTGCCACCCGGCGTTTTAAAGGTAATTGAGTCTACTTTCATTTAAAAATACTTACAAGTAACCATTACAAACTTAAAATAAGTGGTCAAAAATTTGTGTTTCGTTTTAACGTAAAACTTTTGTTTTACCTTTTCCTTCAAGTCGGGCATTCCTAGTTGATATACTTTTGAAAAATTAAGTATTTATGTTTTCAAAATGTTGATCTTAATTAAATTATAGAATGGGGAGGAAACTATTTTATTTTCAAATAAATTCGAGCTAAGTAAACATTGGTGTATATAATACACAAAACGACGATAAGTGTTTTATGTGTTATGTGAACTTCTTTGTGATTTTATTTTCTTAATTGAATATATTAAATGATTGTTGCTATTTGAAGTTTAGCTATGTGTATATCTATGCATATGTGCCCTATTAGTTTATAGCTAGTTTTCCGATTTATACTTAACTAGATCTTATGCTAGATTTCTTGCGTTAGGATTGTTATAATATGCTTGCATTGCATATAGGTATAGATGGCTTAATGTTACTCAAACATCTTGTAAATGAGTTCAATCTAGTCACCTAAACATTTCAAACAATTTAATCTATTCTTCACAACACACTTAAATATTTTCTACAAATTAGCTTGTTTTACCTTAAGATGTTTAATAAGAGAAATTGAATCATTGTAAAACATTAATAGTTATATAAATGATGAGGCGAAAAATGAGCCACTTTTAGGGGGTCATTTAAGCCCGAATCCGAATTTATTTGATCAAATATTGCCCTAAATCGTTCCTTTTGTGATTTTAGGTACTTTGGGAGTGAAATCTGGAAAAGGAAGCAATTCGGACGTTTTTGGAGCATAAAAGTGAAGAAAACGCCAAAGTCTTAATTTTCCAAGCAAGGAACAGTAGGTGACGGCGTCAAGAGCAAAACCTTGACGGCGTCAAGAGCAAATCTCATGAATTTCCATGACGACCCAGAACAGATTTGACGGCGTCACGTAGGAAGGGCGTCAAGAGTAAAAGAGTCATGACGGCCTGGAAGTACTTAAGTCTTGACGGCGTCAGAAGTGGATCTAGGCAGTCCGAGGAGAGTTTTGGCGGCGAGGTGACGGCGTCACAAGATTACTCTTGACACCGTCAGACCTATTTTTCTATATATAGTTTTCTATTTTTCACACATTAAAGAGAGAAGTTTTGGGAGAAACCCTAAGTACGATTTTGGTGTAACTTTACAGGTTTTTCAAGGGTTCTAACCCCTTGATACCTTGCATGATTAATCAAGATAAGTGTTCTTCTAATTCAATCAATATGTCTATGTGTTGGTTGTCTATATCATGTTCTTGTCTTAATTCTATCATGCTAGGCTAAATCTATCTTGTGTTTGCTTAGATCTAATGAAACCTAGATATTGATTATGTGTTGATTACTTGTTTATTCTTGTCTTGGATGAATGATTTATATGTTAGGCTTAAGAAAACTGGCAGATCTCCAAATGGTAACATGCTTGAACGTCTTAAGAAACATGAACCGAGGCGCACTAGGTCTTTATTGGTTGTATTTAATGCATGAGCCACTGTTTACAATCCCTATAGTTGTGCTGGGCATGGTGTAGGAGGAGATAAGAGCTCATAGAATTGGGGAGTTATGTGTGCCACCCCATGAATGGTATTAAGGAATACGATCCGTCATCCATGCAATTATAACAAGTAATTAACGTGTAAAAGATGTCTAGGGAGTAGTGAAATCTAAGTAAACACATTTTCTCCAATTACTGCTCACAACTTTAGTTTAATTAGTTTATTTTCATTTTTAGTATTTTATTTTGATTGCATCTTAGTATTGGGTTAGTTGAATAGCAACTAATTCCGCCCAAATCCTTCAAACCCCGAGATTTTACTTGCTTTCATAAAAATATAAAAATACAAAAATAATCATCCCTCATCTTTAGAACTAGTATTTAGGCTTTCTAATCCTAGCGACACTATTCCTAAGCTGAACGATCAATCCCCCAGTACTTGTCACTATACTATACTACAACGATCAGGTACACTGCCTGGTGGGGGTTGTAAGCTTCTCGAGATCCCTCGAAAGGTAAAGCCTGTTGCGATTCCCACGCATCAAGTTTTTGGCGCCGCAGCCCGGGGAATAGTTATTGTCTAGGTTAGAATTTCTTTTTATTAGGTCTACTTGCTAGATTCATTTCTAGTAAGATTTTATTTTTATTTTTAGGTTTTCTTTAGTCTATCTACTTCTTTGTGCCTTTGTTCGTAACCACCCGACACCATGGACAACGGGAACATCTTTGAACCCGTCATTCCACCACAACAAAACCCACCATTAGAACCCCTTAGGCCCCGAACCTTAGGAGAGTACTCCCGACCTAGCCACCAAGGCTACCGAAACACCATTGAGCTCACCGGAGCCAATGTGACTCCCTTGCGATCCGACACCATCCGGTTGGTGCAAAGCGGATGTGCATTCCATGGACTTCGTTCCGAAGATCCAAATCAACATCTTAAGGACTTCCTCAAAATCGTAGATTCCATAGACCTAGGTGTTGAAACTAGAGAGACTACCCATTTACGCCTATTCCAATTCTCTCTACGGGATCAAGCTAGTCAATGGCTTGAGCGTTTACCCGCGGGATCCATCACCACATGGGATTATCTCACCACTCGTTTCCTTGCTCAATTTTTCCCACCGGGGAGAACTACTAAGCTTAGAAATGACATCTTGATGTTCCAACAACGTCAAAATGAATCTCTTTATGAAGCATGGACTCGTTTCAAGGACTTACTCCAAAAAGTCCCTCATCATAGCATAGATCTTTGGCTCCAAGTCCAAATCTTTTATGACCATATCAACATCTCCACGAGGCGAGCCATTGACCAATCGGCCGGTGGTAAGCTACGTGATCTAAGTGCAGAACAATCATGGGAACTCATAAAAGATCTTGCTCTCTATGATAACGAAAGTTGGAACGATCCCCGTGACTTGAACAAAACGGTCAAGGCAATATCCTTGCCTTCGAACAATTCTAGCACTCCCGACCGTAGGATCATGGAACTTGAGGACCAAGTCAAGTTTCTCATGAAATCTTACGATGCTCCTAAGCCTTCAAGCCAAGTGAACAAAATCACTTCCTCATACGAATTATGTAGTGGTCCCCACGACACTCGTGATTGTGTGGAACTCCCCGGAACAGCTTTTGCGGACTACGCATCCACGCGTACCGACGAAGCGGGAGATAAGTGGTACACTTTCAAGCCCGAGCCAAACACATACGGTGATTCATACAACCCCTCATGGAAAAATCACCCAAACCTTAGGTGGAAACAAAATCAACCCAATTCCTCCAATCCGCCAAACCGTTACCAACCCACCGGTCCACCATCCAACCGTACTTTCAACAACAATCCTTCTAACAACTTTGGTAGTACCAACAATCTTGAAGGATTGATGTCAAATTTTATGGCATCTCAAGAGGCTCGCATAGCTAGGTTTGAAACCGAATTCAACCAACAACAAACGGAGATGACCAACAAGATTGACAACTTGTTGAAAGCCCTCAACAACCAAGCATTAGTCACACCTAGGAAGGACACTAGGGACACCAATAACGGAAACCAAATTAAGGATCCCTCATCATCTAAACAGGTCTACTTTGTTAATGTTGTCACTATTAAGCCGATAGATATGGAGATAGAAGAGAGTGACAAGAATGAAGTTAGGATAGAAGCCGAGACTAAAGATGAGAATAGGGAAGTTGAGGTTGATAGTAGAGAGGAATTAGAGGAGGTAGAACCTATAGAAGAATACTTTGATAAGTTGCCAACCAAGGAAGGACGGGAATACCATAAGGATTTATTTGATAGTCCCGAGAGAACATATATCTTTGGCGACCCCCTTATCAAAATGGGAGACCCCTCTAACATTAACATCCCCTGCAATATCGGGCACATGCATATATGGAAAGCTTACATTGACCCTAGATCCCCCGTGAACATCATGACTAGGACTTATTACAATTGGGTGATGAAGAAGCAACTTAATTTTAGGATGATGCCTAATAAGAACCTGATAAGTAATTTTGCGGGAAGAGTGAAAGGATTGCATGTGATTATAGGGAATCTCACCTATGAGATCGATTTTATGATAGTTGAGGAAACTCGTCCGGTGATAGATGCTTGCCTAAGTCAAATAATATTTGGGAAACCATTTGTTGAGGCCACTAGGATGAGTTATGATCCGACTTTAGGGATAGTTAGATTCAAGAAAGAGAATGATGAGGTTGCTTATCAAATGCCCTACAAGATTGAGCAATACCGCCTTCTCTCTAATTTCGAAAAGGAACACAAGCAAGCGGCTTATTATAGGAATGAGGAGGATAGACGTAGAGGAGTAGAGTATGTTAGAAATAGAATGCTTGGTTTCTACAAAGAGTGCTTGCAACTAGGTCCGGAATACAAAACTGGTTTAGAAGACGACCTAGAGAGTGGAACCAATGATGAAATCACGTAGTAACCCATGACCTTGAGTCTAGCTACAAGACTCGTAAATAAAGAAAAGCGCTTCTTGGGAGGCAACCCATGTTTTGTGTGATTTTATTTGTTTGATTGTTATTTTCTTCCGTATGCATGTTTTATTTTTATTGTTGGTTGATCATGTTTCTAAACTAAATAGTAGAAATACTTTACTTTGTTGTTTGGCCTAGTCTTAACTCCACCTAAAGGTATTTTTGCAAAAGATAAGTGTAAGGGGAAACCCCAAATATGTTTTTAAGAAACAAACCGATCATGATTCTCCACAATATTAAATGAACATGTATATTCGTATTTGTTAGAGTCAAATGCTTG
This sequence comes from Artemisia argyi, assembly GCA_030686995.1. Lineage (NCBI taxonomy): Eukaryota > Viridiplantae > Streptophyta > Magnoliopsida > Asterales > Asteraceae > Artemisia > Artemisia argyi. Next base: position 178,772,045 of record CM060709.1, read on the forward strand.
TATTGAGTCATAATGAAGTTTTGCAGGATTTTCCTGGAAGTAGGAAAAAGTTTTTCCAGAAATTTTCCGGAAACTTAACATAAGGATTTCTGCAGGTCAATTCTGACGGCGTCAGGGGTTTACTCTTGACGGCGTCAGGAGTTAAAATCTGGAAATTTTACCGGTTTTGTTTTTCTAACGGAGTCTTATGGTTTTTGTGAATTATTAAGTTTTATAATCTCCAGGAGATCTGCAAACTTCATTCCACAAGCATTATATCTTATCTTGTTTTCTAGGTTTAGTAACTTATATAGAATGCCGCCGATTTTACACGAGGTTGTCTTGTCTATTTTGTCAGGTTTTACAGGTTATGTATGACAAGAAGATGATTTATATTCTGGAAGGGAAGCTTTGATTGTTCATTTTCTTGGAGGAAGATTTAACCTGGCCATCCTATTATCCATACCGAGCGAATCAGGGGAGTATTTGATTTCATTCTCTTTACTTTTTCACTTTTACATTCTTTACTTGAACATTGGGGACAATGTTCATCTTAAGTGTAAGGGGAGGGTAAAAAGATGATACCTTACATATGCACTTTCGCTTGAGTTTGTTTTGTTTGATAGTAGATGTGTAATAAAACTATGAGAAATACTTGTTAGTGCAATTTTAGTGCCAAATTTAAATTTTTTTTACAACATTTAGGAGTGAAACTTTAGCCATAGCAAGCGTCTCATGGATAGGAGATTGTATGACTAGCACATAACCGTATATTCAGAAAAATTTTCCACCCAAATATGTGAGGTTCGCCTTTAGATTTGATAGGAAAAGCATTCATTATTAGTGCTTATGAGTGTACCGGTAGCATTTAGATTCTAGAACTTGCGTTAGTGATGCATCCCGAGACCGCTAGTGAGACTACATTCGTGTGGTAGGATTTACTACATGATAAGAGGCATTAGGATTACCCTTGTGTTAAACCCGTATTATAATTACTTGACCATTTAAGTCATATTACTTGGCTAGTTAAGTCAACTAATTTTTCCCACACCCTTAGCGTTGTACTCATTTTTAGTACACGAAACCCCTAGTACACCCCTCCGAGCCTATCTTTTCGTTTCTAACTTTAAGCATTTTACTTAAAGGAAGAATTTGTTACACCCCATTTAAATGTACAACCAAATCGCCTTAGCCTTTCGTGTATGCGCTCATTTTTAGTGCATTATTGTTATTTGTTAAACCCTAAGTTAACTTTCTAATTGATTACATGGTTGCTAAGTCGAGTCATATCTTGTACATATTGTTTTGGGACGATTGGGACTCATGGGTAAGTACTTATTTTATGGAGTTATGGGGAAGAACAACATTTATTACCCCCATATGTACGTTAATCTTAAAAGTGCTCCAAGTGTTTTGATTTTCTTAATTCGAGTCATTAGATTAGTTAATTGTAAAGTATGTAAAGATTCAAGTGTAAGGGAAATGTTCATTCCCTATGATGTATTATTTTAGATGGTAGGGTAAGAGTGTATGCAAAAAAAAAAAAAAAAAAAAAAAAAAAAAAAAAAAAAAAAAAAAAAAATCGAAAAAATCAAGAAAAAGAAAAAAAAAATAGAAAAAGGAAAAAGAGAAAAAACATACGGACTACCATCCCTTTTTATTCTATGTTCATTTTATATTTTTGTTATTTTTCATTTTTTAGCTTAAGTCGAGTCTAGTCTTGGCTTAGCAACGCCATATTGTACATGTAATTGACTAAGATTGTTAACTCGCCACCAGTAAAACTTCCTTTATCCAACAAAACCGTGTATTTCATATCCCTACACCTAACGTTACAACCCTTTAAAAGACCTCTTTGATAGTTTATCCTAGGTGCTTACGCCATGTGGTGGAGGTTTGATCCTTTCCCAAGCCTATGGTAATCTATTTTGCTATGATAGGTAGTGAGAGATATCTTCCGTTTCCAAATTGTAATTTACACTTTATTACACCCGAGAGATGTGAGTATCTAAACACTATTTGTGAGGTGCTTGTGTATGACCTCCGTGCTTGTCTATTGGTCTTTAGTGGAACGATTATTTGTTGTAATTACTTTTATATTAGTGTTAAATGACCCCTAACTTGTCTTTTGAGTAGAATAAAAGCGCATTTGCTTGAGGACAAGCAAATCTCAAGTGTAAGGGTATATGATGAGGCGAAAAATGAGCCACTTTTAGGGGGTCATTTAAGCCCGAATCCGAATTTATTTGATCAAATATTGCCCTAAATCGTTCCTTTTGTGATTTTAGGTACTTTGGGAGTGAAATCTGGAAAAGGAAGCAATTCGGACGTTTTTGGAGCATAAAAGTGAAGAAAACGCCAAAGTCTTAATTTTCCAAGCTGGGAACAGTAGGTGACGGCGTCAAGAGCAAAACCTTGACGGCGTCAAGAGCAAATCTCATGAATTTCCATGACGACCCAGAACAGATTTGACGGCGTCACATAGGAAGGGCGTCAAGAGTAAAAGAGTCATGACGGCCTAGAAGTACTTAAGTCTTGACGGCGTCAGAAGTGGATCTAGGCAGTCCGAGGAGAGTTTTGGCGGCGAGGTGACGGCGTCACAAGATTACTCTTGACGCCGTCAGACCTATTTTTCTATATATAGTTTTCTATTTTTCACACATTAAAGAGAGAAGTTTTGGGAGAAACCCTAAGTACGATTTTGGTGTAACTTTACAGGTTTTTCAAGGGTTCCAACCCCTTGATACCTTGCATGATTAATCAAGATAAGTGTTCTTCTAATTCAATCAATATGTCTATGTGTTGGTTGTCTATATCATGTTCTTGTCTTAATTCTATCATGCTAGGCTAAATCTATCTTGTGTTTGCTTAGATCTAATGAAACCTAGATATTGATTATGTGTTGATTACTTGTTTATTCTTGTCTTGGATGAATGATTTATATGTTAGGCTTAAGAAAACTGGCAGATCTCCAAATGGTAACATGCTTGAACGTCTTAAGAAACATGAACCGAGGCGCACTAGGTCTTTATTGGTTGTATTTAATGCATGAGCCACTGTTTACAATCCCTATAGTTGTGCTGGGCATGGTGTAGGAGGAGATAAGAGCTCATAGAATTGGGGAGTTATGTGTGCCACCCCATGAATGGTATTAAGGAATACGATCCGTCATCCATGCAATTATAACAAGTAATTAACGTGTAAAAGATGTCTAGGGAGTAGTGAAATCTAAGTAAACACATTTTCTCCAATTACTGCTCACAACTTTAGTTTAATTAGTTTATTTTCATTTTTAGTATTTTATTTTGATTGCATCTTAGTATTGGGTTAGTTGAATAGCAACTAATTCCGCCCAAATCCTTCAAACCCCGAGATTTTACTTGGTTTCATAAAAATATAAAAATACAAAAATAATCATCCCTCACCTTTAGAACTAGTATTTAGGCTTTCTAATCCTAGCGACACTATTCCTAAGCTGAACGATCAATCCCCCGGTACTTGTCACTATACTATACTACAACGATCAGGTACACTGCCTGGTGGGGGTTGTAAGCTTCTCGAGATCCCTCGAGAGGTAAAGCCTGTTGCGATTCCCACGCATCAATAAAAGAAAAAGTATTTTCAAAATCTAAGTGTGTTCATAATAAGTAAAAATGAAGAGTCTTTCACAAAAACAAAACATATAACAATCATGAAATAATAAGTCAACTTTCAGTCATTCACTAATAAATAATCTTAGGATTAATGGAACACACTATCAAAATGTTTATTTATTTCAAATGAGTGTCCGTGAAGGTCAAGAAAGATCTTGATATTATATCAATTCGTTATTCAAAATATGGTTGATATATTTATCAAATCTAATTGACACATTTTTGAGTGTGGACAAGAAATTGGATTGCTATTTGTTTAGCTTCAAGATTATATCAAATTACAACAAAAGATATAGTCTTGAATCTACATACTAAATCACACTAGATTGATATGAAAATAGTTACATCCTTTGTAGATGAAAAGAGTATGCATTGGATCATAACTCACACTTGTGTTGATAATGTCATATTGAATCTACTTGTCCAATAATTGTGTTCCAAATATTAGAATAACATTTTAAACACATTTATAAAATATACAATGAAGTAGGATTGACGACTTGGATGTTTCGTCCGAAATATTCAAGCAATTTACATTACAATGCAATGGATAAATGTGTCATATCCGAAAAACCAAACATGAGCAAACTAACAACATATGTAAACTTTGCTCACACTACTTAAAATTATCACCACAAGATAAAATACATATTTAAGAATAATACACACTATATATTCTATATATTTCATTTTCTTTGTAGCATGAATGATTGTGTTACAAGATAATGCACTACAATTTTTTTTTGAAATAATATAAGTTATTAGAATTGAAAAATAACTTGTCACAATCTAAACAAGTAAAATTTATTTTTTCAAATACTTGTTAAAGTATGATATATAACATTGGCAAAAATCATAGAAAATAATATTTGTTTAAAAATATATTAATGTCTAGTTTTGATATCATTTGAGAACAACAAACTCATTTAAGATAAATAATCTTAATGAGATTCATTTCACAAGAGATGATAAGGTGCACTCTTAAGTCTAGCACAGTTATTAAATCAAGTAATATGTCATCAAAAACCAAACAACCGGTAAATCATGAAGAAAGGATTAAAATTTTTTGTTTACTCTTATCTAAACATTCAACACGTCTCTATTAGGATCGTGAATAAAATATATCATCTAGATTTACCTTTATAAAAACATGATGTTTGAGTCACATTAAGCCAAGTATTAGTGAATCAAGCAAACTTCATATTTGGTAATCTTCAATAGGTAAATTTAGGAACTCGATTTCTTCTAAAAAGAGAATGACTACTGGAGAATCTATTGACTAGAAATTCAATTTAACCTAACGGTTGAATTGCTTCTATGTGAGAAGTTGGGTGTGTGTAACCCGTAAAAATGGCCGTGTTTAGCCTGAATTGAGCACCACTAGTAATAGTCTCATACTCATTCTCCAACTTGATTGAATTGCTCTTCCTATATATACCTAACGCTAGTTTACTTTTATGAACTTTGCTTCTCATTAGATTCTTTCATTCCTAGATTTATGGCATTAAGTTAGATAAGCGTGCGAAAACAAAGGAACTATAGATGTTAGGTTATACCCCATTCAACACTCTCGCATCTAACATATAAATTATCGTCTTCATTTCCTTTAGGATCATAGGATATGTAGAAACGATAGCATGAGATAATAATAGGCTTAACCAACCCTCTTGAGCATGAGATCTTTAATAAACATTTTTTAAAATATTTGATTCATGATATTTGTTGTCAAAAATCTAATATCTCTAAAAATATGCAAAAACCTCACATTTTGGAAAATAGTTTTTCAAATAACTATCCCGCTTTTAAATAACATGTTTTCACTATCAATATCCACAATTTTGTTTTGATCAAAACTAAAGATTGGGAAAATATTCTTTACCATTTATTCACACATTTTGAAGTAAAAACCCAATCTATTTTATTCAAAAAACTCTCACATCTAAGTGAAAACTTACTTTCAAACATTGTTGAATAATGCTAAAAACGTCTCTTTTAAAATCATGCATGGTGATCTCATATTTGTCATCTATATTTATATAAATGACACTTATAAGAAAACTAAATCAAATCAAGAGGACCATGGTTTGTTCATTAAGACTTTGTTTGTAACAAGTCTAGAAATCCATGCTATCATAACTACCCACTTATTGCACATTGATACACATTAGGATTAATCCTCCCAGATATGTAGTTATGAAATACTTGATGTTGCTTATTGTTTCCTAGCACTTATATTTTACTTGCTTGATGAGTATGTTTGCATGCTAGATGAAATTGCTTGTTTACTTAATCTCTTTGATTAACATGCTTTGGCTACATAATTGCCTACATAATTAGTATATGCTTAATTGCCTCAAAGAGTTGGACTTGTTTGAAACCAAAAACACAACCTTTCTGCAATTCACTACCAAAAACCCTTTTCTGGCAATTTGGGAATCACCAGATGGGCGGCCCCTTTAAATCATAAGGCGGCCCCCTTAATTATTAAGGGGACCGGCCTCCAATTAAGGGGATCGGCCATCTAATGGTCGAAGGTGTTGTTTTCTTTTTCTACTTTTTAGCCCATTTCATCCTACACTTCCCAAAATTCATAAACCTATTTTATCCTAAACCCTTTATCAAAATTTATACATCCTTAATCCCACCAATCCTACATTATAAACACTCTCATTCCTCTCAATCTATACTCATCTCTTCATGACCTCTCCCATTAAACCAAAACCACCAAATAACCCATTTGGAGAAGAAAGCCTAACTTCCATTAAAAGCCCGTTAAACCAAATGATGTTGTCAAACATCCAACACCAAATTCCTCCTATGTATTCAACATTACATACCTAACACCTCACTCTCCTTCTCACCAACATTACATATCAAAAACCTTTACTCACCCATATCCTTCTACATTACACTCAAACCTCATAATCTTTTCACAACTCAAGAGATGTTGTTCATAATCAACCAACACCTAAACCTCACTCTCACACAAATGATCCATTCAAATCATCCATTAGTGCTTCCACTAATGCTCCCTCTTATGATGAGCATGCACAATCCCAAAACAATAATCCCAACCTCATTACCAACACTTTACATGTTTCTCATTCAACAAAAACACCATCTACTCATTAAGCATCTCTTCCACCCATATCATGTTTTCATGACTACCCAAGCTCAAACATGTCTACACCACCAAGAGTATCACCACCACATCCTACAACTTCACATGCCATTCCTATGTTGCATGTTCAAACCCTCACCCAAGACAACTATCATGCTCCACCACCATCACCTTCCTCCGAACACTTAATGTTCATTGAGGCGCTAAAAGAATCCCATGAGCTTAGTGCTCTTTTAGCCTTACATCTTGCTCAACGCAATTTGGATCCACCTTCATCTAGATCACCCTCATCACCACACAACATAAATCAACTTGAGAAGCATGTCAACAATTGACCTTGTTGCATCTTTCTCCTAAAAACCATTGCATTCAATGAACACTTCACTTGGATTGACTATCTTCTCACTAGATCACATCCAATACCCTCACTTGAACAACATCCAAAACCTTAATCAACCTCTTCCGCTACAAACTCTCCACAACCAAACTCTCCAACATTCATGACCCAAACATATACCTCCATTAGTCCAACAACCTCACCCTAACTAAACCATCTTCATTCCAAACACTCCATCATCAACCATCTAAGCATACTATATGCTTATGATTTTCACTTCCAAATACGAATCAACCAACCTTTTGTTACAAGCAAGTCCGATGGCTCTCTTTGGCAAATTAGGATCTTTAACATAATCTCTTTGAATTAATTGTTATGTATCCTTAATATTTGTTTGCTATGCTTGATATTTGTATATTGCATATTCTTCTATATATGCTTGTGCTTCTAATATTTTTTTTTGCGAGCATTCCATATCTCGATCCCTTGGTGCCATCGAACGAGGGGGAGCACACATCAAGGGGGAGCTTTCATCCCGTCTAACTTCATTATGAAGCTAGTCGGCATAACCTTTTTGATTCTACAAAAAGGGGGAGAAGTGAATATAAACTCACTAAATACATGTCTAAAAATTAATTTTTAGACTTGATGAGTTTAGGTTTTGTAATCATCAAAAAGGGGGAGATTGTTGATATAAATAATGCCTAAAAACATTATTAACATATATCGATATCTCTATGTTTTGAGAATCACAAAACGTAAACTCATTGAATTACACATTATGACGTAAACAAGTATTTAGTCGTAAATATTTGCTTTAGCATCCATATCACTTAAGGTATGAATAAACAAAGTGTCTAATGCATTTTATGATCAATGGAATTTTTATTTTTACAAACCTTACATTTTATTAAAGTGGGACAAACATTTTTAAACTTATACAAAACATTTTTGTATTTATAAGAAATGTTTTATTCAAAATAAATATTTTGAATTCAAATTTCAACCCAAAAAACGGCTACATTCTTCAGGAAAAACCTCCCCCACAAAAAGACAAAAAATCTGAAGAAAAAATATTTTTTTCTTAGGCGGCCCCCTTAATTATACTAGGCGGTCCCCTTAATTATTAAGGGGACCGGCACCCAATTAATGGGACCGGCCACGCTCCCAAACAGTATTTTTCTCCCTATAAATACTAGTTCATCCCACATAATTTTCTCACCTTTTGCACGAAAATTTTCAGTCCCAATCCCTTCAAAACATCCTTCTAAATCCTTTGATCATAAGATTATAAGTCTTTGTTTCAAGTGATCCAATCCTTCACCACTCAAAGTGCAAGAGAAGAATCCTCCCTATCATAAAGCCAAAGATGTATTAGGATCTAGTTAGTGTTTATGTAATGTTGTGAGTTATGTATATGTAATAAGTAGATCAAGTTGATCTTACTTAGTAGTGAGTTTATGAGTGAGTAAGAAGTAGTAGTGTGGAGAAGTCATGAAGTTGTGAAGAAGTAGATGTGTGAATATGTAGTGGAGTATAGAAGAAGTTGTGAAGTAGTGAAGAAGTCGTGAAGTCGTGAAGCCATGAAGAAGTCGTGAAGTCGTGAAGCCATGAAGAAGTCGTGAAGTCGTGTAGAAGTTGTGTAGTGATCGAAGTAGTGTTGTGAGATTGGTTCTAGCTACTATTAGAACTCGACATTTAGCTTAGTGTCGTTAAATGGTGTAAGCAAAAGTTGTGTACGGTTTTCTCCGCCAAAAGGGAGCTTGTTTAGTTGTGAAGAAAACTCTCGAGTAGGTGACTCGGGGAGTGGAGTAGGGCAAGGAAGGTGTCCTTGTAGCCGAACCACTATAAATCATTTTGTCCGGTTTGCATTTCCTTTCTCTTATCTCTTTTCATTTATTCTTGCATTTATCGCTTTACATCTATGTTTGCCTATATGTCTTAGTTGTTGCTTATATAGATGTGATGATTGATTGTGTTGTACATAGAAGTTAATATTGTGACTGTGTGTATAATTATATGATATGGTCAAATAGATTATTATTCACACTTCTCATATTAAGTTTAACTTGATAGATAATTTGATACAAAACGTTTTAAGATTTTAAAAGGAAAACATATTCACACAAAAACCAACCAAAGCTCCATTCATAAAACTAAGTTTTTCCAAAAGCTTACATATACAATTGATCATATTGATTATATGGTGTTTTCATACTAAACTCTAATTAAAGGTTTTCCAAACAAACAATTGAATAAATTCGAATCAACATTTTGAAACAAAGTTTTTATAAAATGAAAAAGAATGGAAAACTATTCAACCCCCCCCCCCTTCTAGTTTTCCACACTATCGTTGGTAAATATGGCCTTGCAATGACCGTCTATTGGTAGTATTAGTTGCACCTTCATTGTTCTTCATTTGAAAATGCTTGGTCAATTGCCCGATTTAAGTCTCCAAGTTCTTGAGGCTACGTTTTGGTTCCTAATGTTTATATTCGTGCTCTCTTGGAGTTCATTTTCCGCTCATTAGTTAAGGCTCTTCTTTTTGTTGACTCCTCGATGTATTTATTGATTGTTGTTCCTTCTTTGTTTAGAGTGAATTCCTTGGTTAGATGTATCCCCTCACAAAGCTCACAACCCACATGTATAGCATGGACACTCTCCTTAAGCTTTTCTATATCTCTTCAGGTTGTCGAGTTTGTTGGTGATAATAGCTATGCCATCCGAACTATCATTGCTTCTTCACCTGCTGATTGTTCCATCATGCTATTTCTGTGAGTGATCAGCCATGCTTTGATTACTTCAAGAGCTTTAGCTGGTGTCTTCTTAAAGATTGGCCCCTGAGAATCGAGCATCTGGTTTGTAGATATGTCTAGACCTTTGTAGAAAATCTAAACTTTTTGTTGGTTGTTTAGATCATGCTGAGGATATTTGAATAGCAGGTCATTGTACCTTTCCAAAGCTCGATACAATGTCTCATCCATCTCATGTTGAAGTTATTGATCTCCTCCAATTGCTTAGCAATCTTTGAGGGAGGATAGTATTTCCGAAGAAAAGCCCTCTTAAAAAGTTCCCATGTGTTAATCGATCCCACAGGTTGTTGTTCCTAGTAGAGGAGAATTCTAACCATAATACTTTGTGTTATTTTCTTTGTAGGAATCTCTAATTAACTTAGTTACGACCTGAGTTTATATAGGAAGGGAAACATTGTTTGAATGTGGGTTGCATCGTAGGTTGTCCACTAGCTATAGGTATGCACATGCCTAGTAAGTTAGTCTGAATCTTACTTTCGGCTCTTTTAATTTGACAACTTAGAGTTCCAATGCCTGTTTCACGCGTATCGATAAGTATTTGAACTTATCTTCTTGTGTAAGCTTCCCCCTTCTCGTTATGAGGTTTAGGTTGTGATCAAAGTTAAGTCTTGAGGATCACTGAGACATTTGTCAGTCCTCAGTGACTCCGGTGTTGCCTATCAACTCCTTGTAACTTCACTCCTTACACCGCACTAGTTTGTAAAGTCGTTTACTTCAGTTGGTCTTCGACTTCTCTGAAGCCATTCAGGCTCTTGCCCTTTGAGATTTATACAACATTCACTGATTTCAGTGAGTCATCTCCTGAATAATAATCAAGGAGTCATGTAAGAACTGCCACAACAAGAGATTCCAAAAATCATTATCAGCTGAGATCTCAACTAAAACTCTTGCATATGAATTCATGCCCCACGACTTGAGGCACATATTACTCGTGTGTTCATCAAACATAATAATTCGTCCTAGTTTAGCTGTGATTAAATTCAGCCCCACCTTAGAATATGCCGCCACCGGCACATTATACAATTTAACCCACACAGGGACATTCTTTATGTCCCTTTAATCAATTCAACATTAGGGTTCCAAATATGAAGGATTAATGGAATTGACCTGATTCGCCAAGGACCTTGAGTAAGAACATTATCCATACCTTCCTTACTTGAAAACTGAATCATAAAGAAGCCTTGATGCACCATGACATGCATTAATCCGTATTTCTTCCAAACATTCCGAACAAAGTTTTGGACTACAGGAAACGCAGGTCTGATGCAGATTTTACTGACTAGGTTTTATTTTAGGTAAAGGGGAGTAATCCTGCACCCTAGTAAATATATTAACCAAAACATTTAAGTACAATGGATATGAGTGAATCCCATATCTCAGCCCGTTACATAGGCAAAAAGGTTACATAACAAGATACTTCCTATTTTCTAAACAAGAAAATGCACCATTACTCACATGACAACATAAGACATAACGAAATAAAATTACTTCCTACGACCTTGAAGCCTAGTGCCATATGTGGCATTAAAAGCATCCAAATTCTCTGGAAGATCATAAACCTGGTTCGCATAGTCATCGTAATCATAGTCATCATAAGCATCTTCAAACTCTTGGCCACCACCAAACAAATTGGCAGACTCGTCAAATGGGTTAACAACCACCTCATCTTCAGAATCCGAAACCATGATCTCTCCCACCTTAGGAAAAGGGTTAACCCTCTTAGTAGAAGAGGTGGGAGGAGAAGAAGAAACACCAGTTATAAGAGCCACAACCGACTCCTTTTCTTTTAAAACACTCATAAAAGGATCTTGTGAAACAATAACTATCTTAATAGACTCTTCCTCATTAACTTCCATTGTATTACCTATCTTGGTAGACTCATCCACAGTAACTTCCATTGTACGACCAGCATCCACATCCTTGTTGTTGTCATTAGACGGAATACTAAAAGCATCCGTATCATCCATATTAAGAGCATCAAACTGATTAGATGTAGAAATCGTCGTTCCACTCGTACTAGGCATAGCAGAAGCCTTCTTCTTAGTGCCATCCACCTTCTTAGGTTCAGGAGGATTCTTTTTGGGTTGATACTGAAACTGCTTACCCACAACAGGTTTATTAAACCCTCCTTTACCCTGAGTAGTAGAACCAGCTTGCTTACCTTTCTTTTTATTATTGACAGTCATGAAACCATCATTAACAGTCTTAGTAGGCTGAACTGGAGGTGCAACAACTTTAAGACAATCAACCAGAGTATGACCAAAGATCTTACAGTTATCACAATGAGGTGGTTACCATCAAGTAATGGTATCTCAACAATGAGGCTGTCTCGAAGCACCTCATCCGACTTCACTTCTATCATGCATCTAGCAAAACTACTATGGCCCCACGATTCCTTGCACATTTGGCTTGTAAAAGCATCTAACCTTTTGGGCGTGCCAATCAGTGTGGTAAGAAGACTGAGGCCATTATCAGAAAACATAGCAACGGGGACATCATGGAATTTAACCCACATCGGGATGTTAGTCAAATCGTCTTTAAGTAGGTTTGTGTTCAAAGTCCATGGTTTAAGAATAATAGGAACATTTCTGATCAACCAAGGACCGTTTTCAAGCACATCATCAACACCTTTCTTCGAATTGAACTTAAAGAAGAAGAACCCCTTTGCATTCATCATTACCTTTTGCACACCAAACTTAGCCCATGCATTGCGGACATAGTAATCAACAACAAGAAAAGCAAGGCGTTAGCCCAGGAAGTAACCGCAAAGAGTATTCTCGAACCTTGTGTTCACCTCTTCCACTACTTTTATTGGAACTAAAAGGTCAACATCATCCTTCTTTTTGCTACATTCCAACCTCTGAAAATTAGACACGTGTTTCTGAGATTCATTAGAATTAGCAGTCGCGTAAGAAACCGACTTCACTCCAGCACCACTAGTAGTATCAACCTTGGGAACATTAGGACTAGAAGTAGCACTCTTAATCATATTCACATTTGTCCCAAATTGCTGGGTTTGCATAGCAACACTAAAACTCGAAGGAGGATTATTTGTTGCATTAACTTCATTACCTTTCGAATTAGAATGTTTCCTTGTACCACTCGAATTGTGCAAATAAGAAGAAGAAGCCTTATTAGCAACAATGTCACGTTGAATTTTATTCATGGCTTCATCAAAATTCTTATGCGCATTAGATAGCAATTGTTTCACATTAAGCTGTTTAGAGCCATTAGAAGATGAATCAGAATCAGGCGTAACATGAAGCTGCTCCACATCATCTAAAACAACCTTATTATTAGCCCCATGTGAAGCATTAACAACATTAGAATCATTAGCAAAATCATCAAGTGAAACCGGCTTCACTTTATCAGAAATCGAATCAGTAGCATGTGAATTACCAATACTATCAGGTTCGACATCATCATGACCAGCAGCACCAACAGAGGATAACGACTCCACACCATCAATAACATTCAGACCTGACGTATGCGCGGACACCCCGTTATTCTTACTATCCAAACCAATAGCACAATCAACCTTATTACCATCATGAATAACAGCCTCATTAGCCACATTGGGTTGAACATCAAACCTAGGATCATGCCTAGGCTTAATATGTGCATGACCAGCCAAAGAATTCAACTTAGTCCCTTCAACACCATCGGATTGACTAAGTGCAAAACCCGTTAACCTCTTCATTCTAGCATCCAATTCATCAATATTAACTTGATCAGCCAAGTTAATTGATGACCCAGCAGCCCTACTGCCCTTATGAGCACTATTCTTGTTGAAAAAACCTTTTTCCATCTCTCTTTAAACCCACAACCAGTCGACACAATCAACACAACCAAGAAGAAAGCAACCAGCAAAAAGTATGATCCCTTAATAACCAATTAAATAAAACCCTAACTGAAAAGTTAGGGTTTTAACCACTACACGATCAAACCCTAACCAGCACCCATCATGAACACTCCAATAAGATAAAAATCGAATCAATGAAGCCTAATATAGCGTGTAACCGATCTAGAATGAATTAGAACGAATTAATAAACCCTAAGTCGGTTTGATAGCAAAAAACGATTTTATAAACCCTAAAAAAACAATTCCACAAAAAACAACCAGATCTTGTGAAAACAAAACACCAATCCAATAGAGAAACAATTAACAATAATGTTAATCAATAACTAAACCAGAATTGATGAAAGAAACACAAAAAATAAGACAGATTTTTGGAAAAACGATTTGGAAAGTGAGGGTTTTAAAAAAATCGCCAAGAGAGAGGCATTAGGGTTTTTATTAAGAATTGGATTAGGATTTTACTGACTAGGTTTTAATATTTATAATAGTCTTGTTTACCTAAGGTCTACCTAATGCACTAACGGGCAGTGTACCCGGTCGTGTGTGGTATAGCTAGTTGGTAAAGCCGAGGTCGTCCCAAGAGCTAAGTGTATGGATCACCACAAAAGCATCAGTAGGGCATGTTCAATAGAGTAGAATATCAGAAAATTAACAACGAAAACGGAATACGATAAATAAAAGTTGCTGATATCTGCAGACGATGCGCTGTATCCTAATAATAGGATGCGCCATATCTTAATCGTTAAAAATAAATCAGACTTTTATTAAGAAAATCAATACGCCGCAATTAATTAATTTAATGCGCCGTATGTTTTAAATAATCAATAAATCAATTATATTTATAAAAAAAAATAAGATGCGCCGTATTAGCAGAAACTAATGCATCGTATCTTCGTTACGTTTCAAAATAAAAGATTTTTGATTCAGATAGATGCGCCATATCGATAAAAATCGATGCGTCGCTTCCTTTTTAATTAATTCGTTAACTGTTTTTAATAAAAAATTTAAATATAGCGTATCTGTAAAACAGATGCGTCGTATCTTCATTAGGGTTTACAAATTTTCTAATTAAAAATAAAATACGTCGTATCTAAAAAATAGATGCGCCGTACTCGAATAATTAAATGCGCTGTATTTAAAAAAAATTAAAATGCCATACGCCGCATCTGGAAAAACAAATGCGCCGTATCGTTTGGATCAGAAAAATACAACGACAACAATTAATGCAGAAATCAAATAAAAACAGACAAAACAAAAAATCACACACAAAAAAAGAAAATATGCAAAATATACAATGAATGCAAACAAACAAACAAACAAACAAACGGGTTAGTAAAAATAAAATCTAAAAAAACCTAAAAAAATCAAAAAGTTAGAAAACCTAATTAAAATAGTAATAGATAAACAAGTTTTAACAATTCACTCCCCGGCAGCGGAACCAAAAACTTGATGTTTTCGTTGTATAGGTGTTTATTCATTATCAAGTTTTAAATTTATATTTAGCCGACTTAACCTATAAACAACACTAACGGGCAGTGTACCCGATCAATGTAACCTAGTTGGTAAGCAGAGTATCGATCACTAAGAATGGAACAAAAACCTAATTTGTCTATCAGTATTTTAATATTCTAAGTTAGTTTTACAATCTAATCTGACGCAAGGGGGTTTTAGTCTGAGAGACTAGCACAAATTTGGTTTAATTAAATAGTTAATTAATGAGAATGAAACAGCAAATAGCAACACGTACACAGATAGATAAAAGAGACTATAAGAAGACCTGTCCTAATAATTAAGTAGCTTGTCACTTATTTTATTGCTAGTTTTATATGAAGTGTATTAAATCTGGTCTTTCTCGTTGAATCGAGTATATCGGCGAGTAAACCCTTAATGATCACTTATGCCTATCCTACTTTTCTAGAGACACTAGAATAAATAGGCGAGGGGAAAATATGGCAGTCCAGGGGCTCAGCTAGAAACAGAGGTTATCAAAGCACTAATATAAGGGACCAAAGACATCAACATATGATGTTTCGTAGTCACATATCACAAGCCCATCTATCCTGATGAATTAAAGCTTACTATTACAATAAAACAAAACTACTTAATGAATTAAATACATGAAGGACCTTCTTACAGCTCTAAGATCTTCGTTTGGTGTGTGTCTTGTGAAGCTTCTTTGACTGAATTCGTCTCTTAAGGTTTTGCTCTTGGTATCTTGCACACAAAATTCGTCTGTCCATTGGGGTATTTATACTTTCTGTCTGAGGGTAAGATGCGGCGCATAGAATAGCGAGATGCGGCGCATACACTTAACTTCGCGTGGCATCCAAGATTAATATATTCTGGAATATTTGTACACCGTCTTTAGATGCGGCGTAACTTAGTTCTTGTATGCGGCGCATGTCCATTAGCGTCTTGGATTACATCTGGTGAAGTCTTGATAGTGATACGCCGTATGTCAGCTGATGCAGCGTATCTGGAGTAGAACGAGCTTGACCTTCTTCGTTGACCAAAGTTTCATATGCGGCGCATGCTAGAATTGCATGCGGCACATTCTTCAAAGTCAGGCAATGGTCTTCAAATTCATCTAAGTATGATATTGCGGCGTATCTGTTGAGAGAGATACGGCGCATCTTCTGGGTTCCAGTAGACTTTTGACATCTTGCTAGTTTTGCTCCATATTTCGTCCAAAATCATTAAGTTTTACCAATTGCTTGTTTTTACCTGAGAATTACTAAAGTAAATGATTAAGTATTGATTCTCATGAATAATATAATAAAAAAAAGTCAAATAAATAAGATAAATGATGACAATAAAATGTAGTTATTTGAGTTCATCAGAGGTCACATGCTTACTTGATTTAAATTGAATACAAGTATTTTTCTTTGGTTGTTGCACGAGTAAACTATCTGCCACCTCTACATAAAAAAATTCATGAATCTAATCACTTGTGATATTTACACAAGTGAACGCGAATATAATTGATAGATCTAGTGGAGTTTGACAACTCCCGTTGGTACTACCTCTCACTAGAGGGTGCCAATAAGTATTATATTTGAACCCTCTAAAGGATTAACTTTGGCAAGTTATCCTTCCCGTCCCATCATGGTTTGGTCTACAGACCCCATGATCTGGACTGTTATCGTGTGGTTCATGAGCTTAGTGCAACATACCAACACTTGATAATTATACATTCATTACAATTATCACACACATTACATTTTCCTTGAAGGGTGTAACAACTGAACCCTGAGGAACTTGTATTCACTATCACTTACACCTATGACTCTCACTCAACACCTAGTGTTGACTTTTTAAGCATGTATCCTAGGTAACGGAGCTCTGTGGAAATTATAGCATGGAGTGGCACGAGACTTGAAAGACTTTCCACTTGGTTATCATTCAAGCTTCATAACACACTTAGATTTTGGGGACCTCCTCTTATAAAACTCTGATAATTTAATGAATGATAACTCAATTTTATAAAATGTCTCTTTTCGAGTCATTTTCTATTATTGTATCTGTGTTCCATGAAGTAATACCCCATATCCAAATTCTGCTGCGATCTGTGAAAATGAGAGTGTTACACAGTACCCTTAATCGTATTCCATTCACTTATATAGTGTTTGTTGTGGTTATCGCCGTTATTATATTTTAGCATATTATTATTAACCTAAATCGCTACATCTGGTTATCTTTGATAAAAGATCTATATTCTTGGTTTTTAATGGGGTCTTCAAGTGTCGATACCTTTTAGGGTTTTGCTTATGTGCTGTATGTTTTTCCAGTTGTGTTCTTACTGATCTATCTGTTATCGATTCATTGGGGTTGATTTTTCCTGGCCGCATACGTTTACCCTATTTTAGGGTTTTGCGCGGAAAGTGTGGTTCATTATATGCAGGCTTGGGTTGGTATTGAAGCGTTAACGTAGTAAACCATTCTCCTTTGAGGGTTTGGTTCTTTCTAGTTCGTGTAAGTTATGGTGTAAGTTTTGGCTGACGCTATTCTTTTGGAAGTAATACCTTTATTTCGGGTTTTTTAATCTTGTTTGTGGTGTGTTAATCACTGTTCGTGGGTTTAGGGAGTTGCAAGTCCAAGTTTGGTAGGGTGTTCTTGATCAAAAACCCTAGTTTGTCTGTTACTCAGACCTGATTGTTGTGCGATATTCTTATCAAATGAGTCGTGTGTAAAGGTAGATTATGGATGTTAGGGTTTTGTAAACCCTAGTCTCGTTTTATCTCAATTTTGAATTTTGTTGGGGCTAATTTAAAGCTTAAAAGTTAGTTTACGACCTTGTATTGTAAGGCTGATTATTATTAGGTCGTATATTTTTATCTTGGTGTCTTGGAAGTGGTAATCGGCAGCAATAGAATGGTGTTGGTACTATTGTTAAATCATTGGGTTGTGCTTTGGAGGTATATGGCTGATGGTACGCACGTGTCTAGTTGTTGTCCTTCGTCCATGTCTTTTGGTCTTGGGTATATTATTTTGATGAGGGTTAACTTTATGGGCATGATGTGTTGGTTTTATGGATCATTGGTGAAGTTATATGGTATGGGGCAAGAAGCTACATCATTTTGTTGACATTATAACTGTTATGTGTGTTAATGGTCATATGGAGCATGTTCCTTTCATACCTGTATGTGCGGTGAATTATTGTAAGTTCTATACTTTTATGTCGGATTCAGATGGGTATAATGATGTTATATTCCGGATATCTCACAAGTATGAGGCTCTCTGGATGGCATGGAAGATGATTTCGAATGATATGATGACTATGAAGGCTCAAGTGTATTCACCTGAGTAGGGCATAATTCCTTAACCTTTACTCTAGTCATTGTAAGTTGTATGTTTTGTTTGTTAATTATAAGAATGGTGTGTCATTCTTATATAGTGGTTTTGTTACTTGCTAGAGGTTGCATGTAAGCGTTCTTTGGGACTGAGATGAGGGAAGTCACCCTCATCCTTTGTACTTCAGTGTTTTTTGGTGTGATAGTATTTTATGGGGTGAAGAAACCCTTTTACCCAAAGAGTTACCACTTTTATTTTCTTGTTATTTAGTTTAATTATTAGTTTTGGTTTAACTAAGTAGTTAAACCACCCACTCTTCAAACCCCGAGATTTTTACTTGCTTTCATAAAATATAAAAACACAAAAAAAAACTCATCCCTCACCTTTAGACCTATCTCGACATACACTTCAGCCTTCACATACACAATCCCTTACAGAATGTTCAACCCCCCCCCCCCCCCCCCCCGTGTCTTACCTTTAGACCTATTTCTACACTACAACGGTTAGGTACACTGCCTAGGAGGATTGTAAAACTTCTTGTGAGATCTTACTACCACCGCATCAAGCTTTTGGCGCCGCTGCTGGGGAATAGTATAGGTTTCAATTTCTATCTCGTTTAGGTTTACTCACTAGATTCCTATCAAATGAGATTTCTATTTTTCTTTTTTTAGCTTCCTCATAGTCTATCTTTTCTTTTTCCCTTTGTTTCATAATTCTCTTCATTTTCCATCATGGTGAATGAAGGCGTCTTTGAACTCCTTGACCAAGCATACCAAGAGCAACCTGTAAGGAATTATTGAAGTCAGTATTTAGATACTGCTGAAGGATTCTGCTGACAGGTTCCTGCGGATACATATAGTTGATTCTGCTGAAGACTGGTTCCTGCTGATAGAAGGATCCTACGAATATAGTTAATCCGTGGATAGAATTAGTTTATTTTAGGACAAGATATGTAGAATATCTTTTATTAGTTTGATGTTATTCGTTTCTTGTAAGAAAGGTTAGGGTTTCCACTAGTATATAAGGAACCCAAGGTCATTGTATTATGTACGAGTTTGAAAAACAATTGTTAGTAAATAATATTGATCCATAGAGGATCAAAAGTTTAGCATACAGTTTATATTTATATTCCGCAATAAGTATAAGCTCACAGAGATTGTCTATTTAGTTTGCTAGTGATTACATTAGTAGACTAACGATCTATTGGCTCGAGATCTATCAAGTATAGATCCTAAAAGTGGTATCAGAGCCACAAGATAATATCTGTAATCAACTTACACTCAAATACCTTTTTCACTCAGTAACAATGGTTGATGGAGAAGTTTCTGATGTCACTCTAAGAAACGCCAATGCTCTCACTCAACAACTTCAACAGGTTGCCTTCTCCAACAGCAACACCAAGTTTCCCTATCTCAGGAAGGATGAGTATGAGATTTAGGCCATGAAGATGCAGAACTGGATTGCCAGTGTCGACTTCAACTTATGGAATGTGATATTAAATGGGTGCAGTCCTAAAAAGCAAGGAAAAGACTCTAAGGGTAATATGAATACTTTTCCTCCATCTTCTGCTGAAGAGATCATTGCTGAACAAAGGGAGAACAAAGCAAGAACTATCTTGCTTCAAGCAATTCCTGATGACCACATGGGAGATTTTCATTACCTAACTGATCCTAAAGAAATCTGGAAGGCTATAAAGACAAGATTCGGGGGCAATGAGGAATCTAAAAGAATGAGAAAGTCTATGTTGAAGCAAGAATTTCAGGAATTCAGAATAACTGAAGAGGAGGGCATTCACAAAGGCTATGATAGGTTTCAGAAGATACTAAGTCATTTGAATCAGCTTCTAGCCAGACCTGACAATGAGGAGGTTAACTCCAGGTTTCTTAGAGCCTTACCTCCCTCATGGTCTCAGGTCAGCATATCCTTGAAAACCAAAGGAGGCTTGGATTATCTCTCGTTTGATGACTTGTACAACAAACTCAGAGCCTTAGAACTTGACATCAAGGGACACTCCTCATATGCAGCATATCCTTCACACTCTGCATTTATCAGCACTAATACAAACTATATGCCATATTCTCCCAGTCCAAGTCCTTCCACTACAAAATTGTCTTTCACAAATACTAGTCCAAAGAATCATCCAAAGATTAGTAATGTGATAGAAGATGTACTTCATTCATTTGTTGCTGAAGTTGATCAACAGCAACAATTAGCCTATGAAGATTTTGAGCAGATTGAGGAACTTGCAATGGAAGAGTTGGACTTAAAGTGGCAAATGGCAATGCTGTCTCTCAAAGTCAGAAGATTTGAGTAAAAGGTTGGAAGAAAGCTCAATGTTAATGGAAGAGATGCAACTCGTTTTGACAGAAGAAAAGTGAAGTGCTATGCATGTGGAGAGATTGGCCATTTTGCAAGTGAATGCAAGACCAAGAAGGGTGAAGACATTACCAGATATTCAGCTTACAGGAAGAAGGAGGTGGAGGCTGGAGAATCAAAGGCTTTGATGACTGCTGTAGATGCTTGTGTTGACTGGAATGAGCATGAATCTGAAGATGTAACAAGCAGTTCTCCTTAACAAATCTCCTGCGTGGCTAGTTGTGATGTTGACTTCGCCTTCATGGGAATATCTCCTCAGGTATTGATGAGGCGAAAAATGATCCGTTTTTAGGGGGTCATTTAAGCCCGAATCCGAATTTATTTGATCAAATATTGCCCTAAATCGTTCCTTTTGTGATTTTAGGTACTTTGGGAAAGAAATCTGGAAAAGGAAGCAATTCGGACGTTTTTGGAGCATAAAAGTGAAGAAAACGCCAAAGTCTTAATTTTCCATGCTGGGAACAGTAGGTGACGGCGTCAAGAGTATTTCTCTGACGGCGTCAAGAGCAGAAGTCCATGACGACCCAGAACAGATTTGACGGCGTCACGTAGGAAGGGCGTCAAGAGTAAAAGAGTCATGACGGCCTGGAATTGTATAAGTCTTGACGGCGTCAAATGTAGATCAAGGCAGTCCGAGAAGAGTTTTGGCGGCGAGGTGATGGCGTCACAATGTTTGTCTTGACGCCGTCAGACCTATTTTTCTATATATAGTTCTCTAATTTTCACACATTGAAAAGAGAAGTTTTGGAGAAACCCTAAGTACGATTTTGGTGCAACTTTTACAGGTTTTTCAAGGGTTCCAAACCCTTGATACGTTGCATTATAATTGAGATAAGTGTTCTTTTAATTCAATCAATATATCTATGTGTTGGTTGTCTATATCCTGTTCTTGTCTCAATTCCATTATGCTAGGCTAGATCTATCTTGTGTTTGCTTAGATCTAATGAAACCTAGATGTTAATTATGTGTTGATTACTTGTTTATTCTTGTCTTGGATGAATGATTTATATGTTAGGCTTAAGAAAACTGGCATATCTCCATTTGGTAACATGCTTGAACGTCTTAAGAAACATGAACCGAGGCGCACTAGGTCTTTATTGGTTGTATTTAATGCATGAGCCACTGTTTACAATCCCTATAGTTGTGCTGGGCATGGTGTAGGAGGAGATAAGAGCTCATAGAATTGGGGAGTTATGTGTGCCACCCCATGAATGGTATTAAGGAATACGATCCGTCATCCATGCAATTATAACAAGTAATTAACGTGTAAAAGATGTCTAGGGAGTAGTGAAATCTAAGTAAACACATTTTCTCCAATTACTGCTCACAACTTTAGTATAATTAGCTTAATTTCATTTTTAGTATTTTATTTTGATTGCATCTTAGCATTGGGTTAGTTGACTAGCAACTAATTCCGCCCAAATCCTTCAAAACCCGAGATTTTAATTGCTTTCATAAAAATATAAAAACACAAAAATAATCATCCCTCACCTTTAGAACTAGTATTTAGGTTTTCTAATCCTAGCGACACTATTCCTAAGCTAAACGATCAATCCCCCGGTACTTGTCACTATACTATACTACAACGATCAGGTACACTGCCTGGTGGGGGTTGTAAGCTTCTCGAGATCCCTCGAGAGGTAAAGCCTGTTGCGATTCCCACGCATCAAGTTTTTGGCGCCGCTTCCGGGGAAAAGTTATTGTCTAGGTTAGAATTTCTTTTTATTAGGTCTACTTGCTAGATTCCTTTCTAGTAAGATTTTATTTTTATTTTTTAGGTTTCTTTAGTCTATCTTATTTCTTTGTGCCTTTGTTCGTAACCACCCGACATCATGGAAGGTGGTAACATCTTTGAACCCGTCGTCCCACCACAACAAAACCCACCATTAGAACCCCTTAGGCCCCGAACCTTAGGAGAGTATTCCCGACCTAGCCACCAAGGCTACCGAAACACCATTGAGCTCTCCGGAGCCAATGTGACCCCCTTGCGATCCGACACCATCCGGTTGGTGCAAAGCGGATGTGCATTCCATGGACTTCGTTCCGAAGATCCAAACCAACATCTTAAGGACTTCTTCAAAATCGTAGATTCCATAGACCTAGGTGTTGAAACTAGAGAGACTACCCGTTTACGCCTATTCCAATTCTCTCTACGGGATCAAGCTAGTCAATGGCTTGAGCGTTTACCCGCGGGATCCATCACCACATGGGATGATCTCACCACTCGTTTCCTTGCTCAATTTTTCCACCGGGGAGAACTACTAAGCTTAGAAATGACATCTTGATGTTCCAACAACGTCAAAATGAATCTCTCTATGAAGCATGGACTCGTTTCAAGGACTTACTCCAAAAAGTCCCTCATCATGGCATAGATCTTTGGCTCCAAGTCCAAATCTTTTATGACCATATCGACATCTCCACGAGGCGAGCCATTGACCAATCGGCCAGTGGTAAGCTACGTGATCTAAGTGTGGAACAATCATGGGAACTCATAGAAGATCTTGCTCTCTATGACAACGAAAGTTGGAATGATCCCCGTGACTTGAACAAAACGGTCAAGGCAATATCTTTGCCTTCGAACAACTCTAGCACTCCCGACCGTAGGATCAAGGAACTTGAGGACCAAGTCAAGTTTCTCATGAAATCTTACGAAGCTCCTAAGCCTTCAAGCCAAGTGAACAAAATCACTTCTTCATGCGAATTATGTAGTGGTCCCCACGACACTCGTGATTGTGTGGAACTCCCCGGAACAGCTTTTGCGGACTACGCATCCACGCGTACCGACAAAGCGGGAGATAAGTGGTACACTTTCAAGCCCGAGCCAAACACATACGGTGATTCATACAACCCCTCATGGAAAAATCACCCAAACCTTAGGTGGAAACAAAATCAACCTAATTCTTCCAATCCGCCTAATCGTTACCAACCAAACGGTCCACCATCCAACCGTACTTTCAACAACAATCCTTCTAACAACTATGGTAGTACCAACAATCTTGAAGGATTGATGTCAAAGTTTATGGCATCTCAAGAAGCTCGCATATCTAAGTTTGAAGCCGATTTCAAACACAAGCAAAGCGAGATGACCACTAGAATTGACGCATTGTTGAAAGTTCTCAATGACCGAGAAATGGGAGCACTCCCAAGCGACACAATCAAGAATCTGA
Source organism: Artemisia argyi (assembly GCA_030686995.1). NCBI lineage: Eukaryota > Viridiplantae > Streptophyta > Magnoliopsida > Asterales > Asteraceae > Artemisia > Artemisia argyi. The sequence goes on from CM060709.1 coordinate 178,796,141, forward strand.
AACTAAACGTTAATTCCATATCTTCAGTTTCGTCACCCACTTCGTGTCCACAATACTACTCTGTTAAATCAACGAGCACGTGTTTCAAACAAAATCAAGTTCTTCAAAAGGACCAATCAAATAAAACACCCAATATAGAGCCGGTCAAAAGTATAATTGAAACACCTCCTACGCAAGACCCTGACGATGAATTCAAGGAACTTCACCTTGAACGCCCCGTCATTGATGTGTTAGCGCGTGCTCCTTACTATAGTGCCCTCCTAGAAAAATATAAGAAGTTTAAACTAGGTAAAAATGGGACCGCCTTCGTTCAAAACAAGTTGCCTAAAAAGCTCGATGATCCGGGTATATTTGTTTTGCCTTGTAAGATAGGAAGATTCGAAGCTTTCGACACACTAGCCGATTTAGGGTCAAGCCTCAACTTGATTCCCTTATCCTTATTCACCGCTCTTAAGCTAGGAAAGTTAGAGGAAATGGAGGTATTGATAGGGCTAGCGGATGGGAGTATTGCCCACCCGGTTGGAATGATTAAGGATGTAGTTGTTCACGTAGGAAAGTTAACTATATTAGCGGATTTTCACGTCCTAGACATGGTTAGTGACACTACATGCCCATTATTGGTAGGAAGAGGATTTTTAGCAACCGCTAGCGCAATGATAGATTGTAAGGAGTCTAAGATAGCGGCAGGTGAAGGCGATACTTGGTTGGTGTACGATGTAAAGAAGCATAGTTATGATTGTGATGATGAACCGACACCGCATTGGGTAGAGATGAATAGGAAACCATCTAGATACAGACCCTGGATAGAAAGGAACTTCATAGGACCTCAATGCCCATTTTATCTAGAGAAAGATTTCGTGGAAAAGACACATTCGGTAGAACAACTCATAGCTAGAGATGAAGAGCTAGATCCCTTTGAGGACCCCCTAGTCTTTAGGAAGATGATTGAGTTCTTGAGCGTAATGCCTATTAATATAGAGATGAATAAGTGGAAAAGAGAAGGAGACAAGTGTAAATGGAGGTGGGACAAGCCACCTAAAGAAGGTGATGGAACATGGCATATGAGGATGACTTTGTATGATCCGGATGGAGAAAAGTTTGAAAGGTCATACCACACTAAGGAAACCGATAGGAAGTTGAAACCTAAGTTTGATCCCAAAGATGTCCTCAATGAGGAACTCACCCGTATCACGTAGTAACCCATGACCTTGAGTCTAGCTACAAGACTCGTAAATAAAGAAAAGTGCTTCTTGGGAGGCAACCCATGTTTTGTGTGATTTTATTTGTTTGTTATTTGCTTCCGTATGCATGCTTAATTTTTATTGTTGGTTGATCATGTTTCTAAACTAAATAGTGGAAATACTTTACTTTGTTGTTTTGGCCTAGTCTTAACTCCACCTAAAAGTATTTTTGCAAAAGATAAGTGTAAGGGGAAACCCCAAATATGTTTCTAAGAAACAAACCGATCATGATTCTCCACAATAATAAATGAACATGTGTATTCGTATTTGTTAGAGTCAAATGCTTGTATTGAGTCATAATGAAGTTTTGCAGGATTTTCCAGGAAGTAGGACCAAGTTTTTCCAGAAATTTTCCTGAAACTTAACATAAGGATTTCTGCAGGTCAATTCTGACGGCGTCAAGAGTTTACTCTTGACGGCGTCAGGAGTTAAAATCTGGAAATTTTTCCGGTTTTGTTTTTCTAACGGAGTCTTATGGTTTTTGTGAATTATTAAGTTTTATAATCTCCAGGAGATCTGCAAACTTCATTCCACAAGCATTATATCTTATCTTGTTTTCTAGGATTTAGTAACTTATATAGAACGCCGCCGATTTTACGCGAGGTTGTCTTGTCTATTTTATCAGGTTTTACAGGTTATGTATGACAAGAAGATGATTTACATTCTGGAAGGGAAGCTTTGATTGTTCATTTTCTTGGAGGAAGATTTAACCTAGCCACCCTATTATCCATACCGAGCGAATCAGGGGAGTATTTGATTTCATTCTCTTTACTTTTTCACTTTTACATTCTTTACTTAAACATTGGGGACAATGTTCATCTTAAGTGTAAGGGGAGGGTAAAAAGATGATACCTTACATATGCACTTTCGCTTGAGTTTGTTTTGTTTAATGGTAGATGTGTAATAAAACTATGAGAAATACTTGTTAGTGTAATTTTAGCGCCAAATTTAAATTTTTTTACAACATTTAGGAGTGAAACTTTAGCCATAGCAAGCGTCTCATGGATAGGAGATTGTATGACTAGCACATAACCGTATATTCAGAAAAATTTTCCACCCAAATATGTGAGGTTCGCCTTTAGATTTGATAGGAAAAGCATTTACTATTAGTGCTTATGAGTGTACCGGTAGCATTTAGATTCTAGAACTTGCGTTAGTGATGCATCCCAAGACCGCTAGTGAGACTACATTCGTGTGGTAGGATTTACTACATGATAAGAGGCATTAGGATCACCCTTGTGTTAAACCAGTATCATAATTACTTGACCATTTAAGTCATATTACTTGACTAGTAAAGTCAACTAATTTTTCCCACACCCTTAGCATTGTACTCATTTTTAGTACACGAAACCCCTAGTACACCCCTCCGAGCCTATCTTTTCGTTTCTAACTTTAAGCATCTTACTTAAAGGAAGAATTTGTTACACCCCACTTAAATGTACACCCAAATCGCCTTAGCCTTCCGTGTATGCGCTCATTTTTAGTGCATTATTGTTATTTGTTAAACCCTAAGTTAACTATCTAATTGATTACATGGTTGCTAAGTCGAGTCATATCCTTGTACATATTGTTTTGAGACGATTGGGACTCATGGGTAAGTACATATTTTATGAAGTAATGGGGAAGAACATCACTTATTACCCCCATATGTACGTTAATCTTAAAAGTGCTCCAAGTGTTTTGATTTTCTTAATTCGAGTCATTAGATTAGTTTAATGTAAAGTATGTAAAGATTCAAGTGTAAGGGAAATGTTCATTCCCTATGATGTATTATTTTAGATGGTAGGGTAAGAGTGTATGCAAAAAAAAAAAAAAAAAAAAAAAAAAAAAAAAAGAAAAAAAAAAAAAAAAATCGAAAAATCAAGAAAAAAAAGAAAAAAAATAGAAAAAGAAAAGAGAAAAAACATACGGACTACCATCCCTTTTTATTCTATGTTCATTTTATGTTTTTGTTATTTTTCATTTATTAGCTTAAGTCGAGTCTAGTCTTGGCTTAGCAACGCCACATTGTATATGTAATTAACTAAGATTGTTAACTCGCCACTAGTAAAACTTTCTTTATCCAACAAAACCGTGTATTTCATATCCCTATACCTAACGTTACAACCCTTTAAAAGACCTCTTTGATAGTTTATCCTAGGTGCTTACGCCATGTGGTGGAGGTTTGATCCTTTCCCAAGCCTATGGTAATCTATTTTGCTATGACAGGTAGTGAGAGATATCTTCCGTTTCCATATTGTAATTTACACTTTATTACACCCGAGAGATGTGAGTATCTAAACACTATTTGTGAGGTGCTAGCGTATGACCTCCGTGCTTGTTTATTGGTCTTTAGTGGAACGATTATTTGTTGTAATTACTTTTATGTTAGTGTTAAATGACCCCTAACTTGTCTTTTGAGTAGAATAAAAGCGCATTTGCTTGAGGACAAGCAAATCTCAAGTGTAAGGGTATATGATGAGGCAAAAAATGATCCGTTTTTAGGGGGTTATTTAAGCCCGAATCCAAATTTATTTGATCAAATATTGCCCTAAATCGTTCCTTTTGTGATTTTAGGTACTTTGGGAGAGAAATCTGGAAATGGAAGCAATTCGGACGTTTTTGGAGCATAAAAGTGAAGAAAACGCCAAAGTCTTAATTTTCCATGCTGGGAACAGTAGGTGATGGCGTCAAGAGTATTTCTCTGACGGCGTCAAGAGCAGAAGTCCATGACGACCCAGAACAGATTTGACGGCGTCACGTAGGAAGGGCGTCAAGAGTAAAAGAGTCATGACGGCCTGGAATTGTATAAGTCTTGACGGCGTCAAATGTAGATCAAGGCAATCCGAGAAGAGTTTTGGCGGCGAGGGTGACGGCGTCACAATGTTTGTCTTGACGCCGTCAGACCTATTTTTCTATATATAGTTCTCTAATATTCACACATTGAAAAGAGAAGTTTTGGAGAAACCCTATGTACGATTTAGGTGCAACTTTTATAGGTTTTTCAAGGGTTCCAAACCCTTGATACCTTGCATTGTAATTGAGATAAGTGTTCTTTTAATTCAATCAATATGTCTATGTGTTGGTTGTCTATATCTTGTTCTTGTCTCAATTCCATTATGCTAGGCTAGATCTATCTTGTGTTTGCTTAGATCTAATGAAACCTAGATGTTAATTATGTGTTGATTACTTGTTTATTCTTGTCTTGGATGAATGATTTATATGTTAGGCTTAAGAAAACTGGCAGATCTCCATTTGGTAACATGCTTGAACGTCTTAAGAAACATGAACCGAGGCGCACTAGGTCTTTATTGGTTGTATTTAATGCATGAGCCACTGTTTACAATCCCTATAGTTGTGCTGGGCTTGGTGTAGGAGGAGATAAGAGCTCATTGAATTGGGGAGTTATGTGTGCCACCCCATGAATGGTATTAAGGAATACGATCCGTCATCCATGCAATTATAACAAGTAATTAACGTGTAAAAGATGTCTAGGGAGTAGTGAAATCTAAGTAAACACATTTTCTCCAATTACTGCTCACAACTTTAGTATAATTAGCTTAATTTCATTTTTAGTATTTTATTTTGATTGCATCTTAGCATTGGATTAGTTGACTAGCAACTAATTCCGCCTAAATCCTTCAAAACCCGAGATTTTAATTGCTTTCATAAAAATATAAAAACACAAAAATAATCATCCCTCACCTTTAGAACTAGTATTTAGGCTTTCTAATCCTAGCGACACTATTCCTAAGCTGAACGATCAATCCCCCAGTACTTGTCACTATACTATACTACAACGATGAGGTACACTGCCTGGTGGGGGATGTAAGCTTCTCGAGATCCCTCGAGAGGTAAAGCCTGTTGCGATTCCTACGCATCAGGTATCTAATTGTGTTTTTGGGTGTGATATTAAATATAATACTCTTAAAAAGCTTATGATGATATGGAACCAAAATATAATGCTAGCTTTATTGAAGCTCAATCTTATAAAGAAGCTGTTTAAACCTTAGAAAAACAGAAAGTGTGGTTTCAACAAAATAAATTGGCTTATGAGGAAAAGATAAGAATATTAAAAAGAGATTTAGAGATGACTAGCAATGAATTAAAATTTACTAAAAAAGAAAAAGCTAGAATTGAGTCTGAGAAAGAAGTTTTGCAAGATAAGTTGGATAAGGAAGTGACTAGGCAAAAAGAATGGCTAATTTCAGGTGATGAGTTAACTAGTTTTCTCTATAGTAGTCAGTTTGTAACATCTGAGTTAGGTTTAGGTTTTCAGAAATATGTTGGTGTAGAGGCAAACCATTATTTAGATAAGAAAAGTAAAAATCCTCAACCTATAAAATTCTTAAAGGAAGGTGAGATGCATGCTGTACCAGGACTAATTAGAGGTGAATTCATGCCTACCTCCAAAACCTCTGACTTTGATGGTTCACACCACTTGTATGGCAAAAAGTCTAATGACTTGCAAACCTTACCTGTAAAACTAATAACTCTGACTCTCCCACTACCATAGGAACCCCTAAGCCCACATCCCATAATTTGGACTTACCAGAATCACAGACTCAAACTGGCATTAGGATCAATGACCTCCCCTGACTATAGAAGTATATCTAGTGATGATTCTAATGAATGTGTCTCTTGTTCTTTCAGGGACAAGACCTCAGATACCTCTAGTTATGCCAGTTATGAATCCAAGACCAAGTCAGACTCACCTAAGTCCTCATCAAAGCTATCTATCAAGTCATCTTACAAGTCTGTGGACTCTGAAGTTGCTGCTGATGAAGTTATTTCAAAGACAGCCTTTTCTGGAGACTTGTTATTTACTTCTTTTGAAAACAATTCCTTTCAGTCATTACAAAACAATTCTATTTCTGGTGGTTGTTTGAATAATTTTGTGTTTAATAAGACATCTGTTGGTTTCAATAAATCTTCTAGAAAGAAGAAGTGTTTTGTTAGTGGTAGTAAATTGCATTTGATTAAGGATTGTGATTTTCATGAAAAGAGGATGGGTGTTTCTACTGTTCATAATAGACCTAGACCAAAGTGGACCAATGCTTATTTCAAACCCTCTTGTGTTCCACAGGCACCTCACACCACTAGCAGAACTAACTCAGTTTCTGCTGAAAGATATGTTTCTGCTAGTAGATATGCAACTACTGATAGGAATAGATATGGTACTAGAGCATTTTCTGGATTTAATCATAATTATTTTCAAAATGGTTATTGGCCTGGATATTATGACCCAATGTTTTTGGGAAGGGAAAATTGGGATTCTGCTGTAAAGTCCTCAGCAGATTGTTCTTGGAAATTTAATAGACCATATGTATACAGGGGTTCCAGGAACAATGGTGGATCTAACTCATCTACATGGCTTCATAATAATGATCCACAAGGCAGGCTCAAGTCACTTGAGTCTATCTATGGTACTCATATTGTTGTATAATTTTTTGTTGTTATAGGGACATCCTCTTTTGAATAAAGACTTAGGTATTGTTGATAGTGGTTGTTTTTTTTTGGTAAAGGGGTTTACCCCGGTAAATATATATAACCAAAAAACGTTAAGTACAAATGGAATGTGGCTGATGTACCACATTAACCTCAAGCAAACGCTTGAAAAACTAGTGCTTATGACAGGCCATAAGCACAACAAACCTAGTTATACATCACAAGCAACTAACTAGGAATAAAACCAAGAAGAATCTTGAATCCAGTGGACTTCCCGCTTCCAACCAGCAACAACAAAGAACAAAAAAGCCAAACTCCATGAATGGCACCACCTTGAAAAGCAACATTTCTTTGCAGCAACAAATGACCAAGTGTACATCAAAACATATGCGTTACAAACTATTCTCATCACTTCCAGGTGTGTTAACTCCTGTGAGAGGTGAATCATTGAAAATAATGGATTTGATGTCTCTTTACCAATAGCCATCACTACTGGAGTAGCCAAATGTTTAAGCTCGAAAACTATGGTACACTTGATAACCATCTGATTTATTAGCAAATCAGTAACTATAAACGGATTTGGGTTGTCTTTACCTGTAGCCGTTTGCTCAGGACTAGCCAAATGTTTAAGTTCGAAAACTATGGTACACATGATAACCATCTGATTTATTAGCAAATCAGTAACTATAAACGGATTTGAGTTGTCTTTACCTGTAGCCGTTTGCTCAGGACTAGCCAATTCTTTAGGTGAAAAAATCACCTTTGGTGAACTGAGAACCAAATATGGAATTCCACTGCTTTTACCACAATCCATATACTTGTGGGCTAGCCAATTCTTTGGAATCCAAAAAGGAAAAATCCATGGTGAATCGATGACCATATACCCCTCTGCAATTAAGCATGCATAAGACAAGAGCTTGGTATCTTCCATTTATCCAGCAGTAGACGAGACCGAGTGTTGATAGTGGTTGTTCAAGAAGCATGTCTGGGAAACAGGAGAAGCTACATAATTTTTTGCCTTTTAATGGAGGCTTAGTGAGATTTGGAAGTGGAGAAGGAAGAATCACTAGTAAAGGAACCATCAGAACTCCAAAGGTAGATTTTGAAAATGTCTATTATGTGAAGGAACTACAAGGTTTCAACTTGTTCTCAGTGTCACAAATCTGTGACAAAAAGATTCCTGTGCTTTTCACTGAAGAGGATTGTCTCATTCTTTCACCTGACTTTAAAATACCTGATGAAAGTCATGTATTGCTAAGGGTTCCAAGAAATCATAATGTTTACACATTCAACTTGAATGATGTCAAGCCAGAAGGTGATCTAGCATGCTTGGTGGCTAAAGCATCCTTGGATGAATCTACAAGATGGCACATGTTAACTTCAAAGTTATCAACAAGCTTGCTAAGGATGGACTTGTTCATGGACTTCCTTCCAAGATATTCACTAATGAACACAACTGTGTTGCATGTAACAAAGGAAAGCAACACAAAGCTTCTTATAAGGCTATTACTGCTGCGAGCACAATCTCAGAACCTTTGCAGTTGCTCCATATGGATCTTTTTGGTCCAACATCTATCAGGAGCATTGACCATAAGTACTTCTGTTTGGTGATCACTGATGCTTTTAGTAGGTTTAGTTGGACATTCTTTTTGGTGACTAAAGACCAAACCTTTCAGACACTTAAAGAATTTATGGCCCTCATTGAAAACCAACTTAACAAGAAGATTAAAGGCATAAGGTGTGACAATGGGACAGAGTTCAAAAATGCCAATCTTATTGAACCCTGTTGGTTAAAGGGTATAAAAAGGGATTATAGCAATCCTAGGACTCCACAACAGAATGGAGTTGCAGAGAGGAAGAATAAGACCCTGATAGAGGCTGAAAGATCTATGCTTGATGACTCTAAACTTCCCACTATGTTTTGGACTGAAGCAGTTGGCACTGCTTGTTATGTGCTTAATAGGGTGTTGATTACTAAACCACATAATAAGACACCTTATGAGCTTTTGACTGGGAAGAAACCTACCATTGAACACTTGAAACCTTTTGGATGTCAAGTGACTATTCTGAATACAAGTGATCACTTAGGCAAATTTGAAGAAAAAGCTGCTGAAGGGTACATTGTTGGTTACTCAGCTCATAGCAAGGCCTACAGGGTATATAATTTGGCTGCAAAGAAGGTTGAAGAGACTCTTAACCTGAGATTTCTGGAGGACAATGATTACTTAACAGATCATTTGGGGTATACAAGATTTAAAACTAACCCTTCTGCAGGTACACAAGTGTCACCTACTAACATTGCAGGTACCCTGGAAGTTGACTCAGACAGTGATTCAGAATGTGATGAACCCACTATTGTTGTTTCTTCTCTCCCTATTCATGTTGCAGGTCCTACTAACAAAGAAGCCTCTGATGCCAAAACTGCTAATGATGTGGAAAACTCAACATATGCAGAAGATCTTGCTAGACTCAAAAAGCAAGAGCATGCAGCTGCTGAAGAAGTAAGAGGCTTGGTCTTAAGTTTGCTCAAGACACTGAAGCACTATTGAAACAAGCTGCTATTGATGTCAGTAGAAAATCTATTTCTGCTGATGCTGCTGCTGCCAATTCTCCTGAAGGCATTTCTGCTAAAACACCTGTTTCCACTGCTACATCTACTAGCTTAGAAGAACCATTTGGCAGGTTTCCCAGCTCCTCAGATCTTGGCAATCATGAACAAAGTGCTGGCATTTTTCAATCAGCTTCTTATGATGAAGACTTTGCTCCAACTCTGACTAATCTTGAAACCTCTGTGAATGTTAATCCTGTTCCCACTAAGAGGATCAACACCATTCATCCTCAAGATAACATACTTGGTGATCCAAATGCTATGGTTCTAACCAGAAGTGCAATAAAGAAGACACAATTTGGACAATGTGCCTTTTTCACATATGTATCCAATCAGAAGAGAGAAAATCACACAGATCAAAAGCATTGTCTGTTTGCTTGTTTCCTATCACAAGTAGAACCAACTAGCATTAAACAAGCTTTAAGTGAACCAAGTTGGGTTGAAGCTATGCAGGAAGAGATGCAACAATTCAAGAATCAAGATGTATGGGTACTTGTTGATCTACCTGCTGGCAAAATTGCTATTGGAACCAAGTGGATAATAAAGTGCAAGAGGGATGCAAGAGGCATTGTGGTTAGAAATAAAGCAAGATTGGTGGCTCAAGGTTTCAGACAAGAAGAAGGGATTGATTATACTGAAGTTTTGGCACCTGTTGCTAGGGTTGAGGCAATTAGGTTATTTTTTTGCCTTTGCCTCATACATGGGATTTGTGGTATATCAGATGGATGTAAAAAGTGTCTTCCTCTATGGCAAGATTGAAGAGGAAGTATATGTCACTCAACCACAAGGCTTTGAAGACCCAAAAAATCCTAAGAAGGTGTACAAGGTTGTCAAGGCACTATATGGACTTCATCAAGCACCAAGAGCCTGGTATGCTAGGCTATCTACCTTCCTTTTGGAACATGGATACAGAAGAGGAGCAATTGACAAGACTCTCTTCATCAAGAAAAGCTCCAGAGATATCATTCTGGTACAAGTTTATGTAGATGATATTATTTTTGGCTCCACAAAGGAAGAATGGTGCAGGGAATTTGAAAATTTGATGAAAGGTGAATTTCAGATGAGTGCAATGGGAGAACTGACATTTTTCTTAGGGCTGCAAGTCAAACAACAACCTGATGGGATTTTTATCCATCAGGAGAAATATGTAAAAGATATCTTGAAAAAGTTTGACTTTAAACTATTGAGGACTGTAACTACTCCCTATGAACCTCCCAAGCTTAAAATCCAAATGAACAAGATGAAGCTGTAAATGTGCATCTATATAGATCCATGATTGGATCACTCATATATCTCACAGCTTCAAGACCTGACATCACCTTTGCTGTCAGTGCTTGCTCAAGACATCAAGTCACTCCATTGACTTCCCACCTAAATGTTGTGAAGAAGATTTTCAAGTATCTCAAAGGCCAACCCAAGTTAGGTCTTTGGTATCTAAGGGATTCACCATTTGTGCTGGAAGCATATAGTGATAGTGACTATGATGGGGCTAATTTGGACAGGAAATCCACAACAGGAGGTTGTCAATTTCTTGGTAGAAGACTCATTTCTTGGCAGTGCAAGAAACAAACCATTGTGGCTACCTCTTCTACTGAAGCAGAATATGTTGCTGCTGCCAACTATTGTGGTCAGGTACTCTGGATTCAGAATCAAATGTTGGATTATGGGTTCAACTTTATGAACACTAAAATCTATATTGATAATCAAAGTACCATTTCCATTGTTAAAAATCCAGTTTTTCATCAAAGAACTAAACATATTGAAATTAGGCACCATTTTATAAGAGATGCAAATGAAAAACATTTAATACAGGTGCTTAAAATTCATACTGATGATAATGTGGCTGATTTGTTAACAAAGGCTTTTGATGGACCTAGGTTTAACCACTTAGTTGTCCACATTGGGATGGTTAACCTTTGAATGCTATGTTTGAGGGGAGGCATAAGCCTCAGGTGAGGCATATGCCTTTGGGGAGGATTGTAATTGATGTTGTATACTTTGTATATTATTTGTATATTATTGTTATTGCTAACACTAATCTACTAATGTTTCTATAAGCTTTGTGTGTTTTTGTTTGCTACTTTGTGTCTGATTTGTAGAATGTCCTTATGTGAAGTTGCTGATCTTTATTTGTAATTCACCAAGAGTTGTTTCTAAGGGAATGTGGTCATGTTTGCTGAGACTTGTTTCTACTGAAGAGTCATTAATACTGAAACACATTGCTTCTACTGAAGTAATACACAAGAATTGACAAATAAGGAAAGTTGTTCATTCATTCAAGAAACAATTTACAGCTTACAATCAACTTCAAAGTGGAATACAAAGACCATTCCTATACTAAGTCTACCAAACTAATACTAAGCTTCAATCATCTAGTACAAAAGGGCTGGTGGATATGCATGACCAGTACGATGAAGAAGCTGAAGGTGAAAATGGAAAGGGAAGAATGATGATGATGACGACGAAGATGCTCAAGAACCTAGTTTTATATCTTTGGTTCAAGGCAAGAAGATGCTCAAGAACCTAGTTTTACATCTTTGGTCTCTGGCAACATCCCATCATCAACTAATCCACTTTCCTTTTCCCCTTACCCACCACCTCTGCCTCCTTGCCCTTTCCTCTGTGTCCATGGAATGAAGCACCAGATTCTGGAGCAAGAAGACCCAACACCACATCCTGTGATGTTGGAAGAGATGGATTCCTCATCCTTGGCCTTGGTTAGGATCTCTCTGGTGTAGAAGGAGGAAGGAATAATGGATCGTCGTCTTCATCCTCTGAAGAGTCTTCATCAGAAGTAAAGATGAAGGGAGAGACATACTGTCTCTCAGCAGGAATTGGGGCATTGCTTGGTTCACCTCTCTCCAATGCATTCCACCTTCTCTCGAGCTCTCTCTCAGCATCTGAATCATCTAAATCAGAGGGAACGTTGGCTTGATCCTCTGATGATGAGGGACTTGGGAGTTTCACATCTGGTTCCTTCGGTGGATAGTCACCAGGTGGAAAGTAATCACTCCATCCATCACTTGATGATGATGAGGAGGAGGTTAGGTCGATGATTTCTGGTTTGGAAGACATGATTTGGTGAAGAACTGGAGTTAATTGAGAAATTAGGGTTTTGATAAGAATTGGGGGTAATTGATATCTGTAAAAGTATGATTTGGGGGTTGTTAAATAGGCGAAGTCAAGGCTTTATGACAATTAATGCGAGTGGGTGGCACAGTAAAAATCAAGATATTTACTGAAGATATTTTTACTCTTGAGTGGTTTCTCCTGATTGACCATTCATCAGCAGATTGACTTTCGTTCCTGCTGATGGGTAATTTTGAAATTGGATGGAATCGCTTTACACGTCAGATATGGTCAACGATTTGTTCCGATATTTTTTGACCACGATTGGGGAACTTCTATTTATAACCTACTTTGCATATCTTCGCCAAAACTAAATTATTCCCTCATCAATAAATTTAAACCCATCATTCATTTGCATAATTCATAACCGTCTCTTACAAATCCTTCAAATGGCAACACTTCAATTCAAGAAAGATCATAACAAGGTTGCTTTTCTGAAAAAGCCTAAAGATCATGAACTATATGATTCAATGGTGGAGTTTCTACAGCGTTCAAAGATTCATTATGCTTTAACACATTCTCCAAATGTGATATATGAATCTATGGTGAAGTAATTTTGGGCATCTGCTAGGAAAAGATCTGACACAGAGATCGTGGCTACTATTGATGGAAATGCGTATGTGGTGACTGAATCATTGATAAGAACAAAGCTTCAGCTAGATGATGAGAATGGAGTTTTTCACTCCAACACTGAAGAAATTCTTGCTGGGTTGAGGGAAGCTGGTTATCAAAGCACTAACACAACTAAGTGGCTTAAGAATCAGTTTTGTCCCAAGTGGAGGTTTTTGGTGCATTTACTGCTCCAATGTATCAGCAACAAGTCTGGTGGCTGGGACCAGTTCTCTACCCAATTGGGTTGTGGTATTGTCTGTCTTTCTAAAGGGTTAACTTATAATTTCTCAAAGTTTATTTTTGATAATATAATAGAAAATATTGAGAAGCAAAAGCATAGGTTTTTTATGTACCATAGGTTTTTACAAATAATTTTAGACATAACCACAGAAGATAGAATTCATGTGCCCATTAAAAGTCTTGGTTCTAAGTTATTTGCCTCTATGCAAAATAACTATGAGGGGGTACATCACCCTCTGTTAGCTGCTATGTTGCCACATGGCAATGATGATGTAGGTGAGGGTGATGCTACTGGTGAAATACCCTCTCCAAATGCTGTTGGTGATGATAATCCATCATCTTCAGGTGTTGTTGCTAATGGTAATCCTTCAGTGGTACAAGATGGAGAGCTATTTACAACTGCTGAAGCATTGCATGTTTCTACTGACCAGCCTCCACCTTCCCCTTTACCTCTGTCACCTAGTCCTGTTCTATCACCTTCTCAGGTTGCTCCTGATGAGCTTGTTACTGAGGTTGAAGAGACAATTCAGTCTCTTGGTAACCAAGTACCTACACCTCTTGAGCCTGAGATTACTAGACTACTCACACCTAGTCCTGTGAGAGAGCCATATGATGCAGGCTCTCCCAATGTTGTACATATGTCTGTTTCTCCTGATAGGTTCAATGAAGCTCCCTTGACCACAGAGCAATCTGTTGGTGGAGCAGAGGACCCTGTTACTCTCACTTCTGTACATGATTTGCTTTGCAGGTATATTAAAAGGACTGATGATCTTCAAAAGGAGCTTGCAGATACCAAATCTACTCTTGGTGGTGAGATTGAACTATTGAGAAGAAAGGTTCAGGATTTGGAAGCACAACTTGATCAGCAGAAGAAAAGAAAGATTGTGATTGATGCTGATGAAGTACATGAGGAGGGAAATTTGGATTCCCTTGAGATCTTGGCTGAAGTTGCTAGACAGACTCATGCATCTTTTCCCAAAGTTGCTGAAGTTTCAAAACTTAAGAAGCCAATTCAGTTCAGCAGAAGAAGTAGAAGACAGTATTTGGCAAAGAAAGCTGCTGAATCTTCTAAGGTGTCTAGTGGTGATGAGATTCTTATGACAGATGCTGGTGATACTCTTCAGGAGAATGAACCAACTAGTAATATTGCTGCTGAAAAGACTTTTGCTGATGCTTCTCAGTCAGAAGATACTTTCTTTGTTGCTGGAAAGGCATATGTGTTATCATCTAGCCAAGCACCATCTGCTGATCCAAAACTAAAGGTGGTTCCTACTGATGCATCAGCAACTTTACATGTTGATTGTCCTGATGGTTCTCAGGTAAAAGATACTACTGATCAGCATTCTATTTCTCCTGAAGTTTCATCCACTCAGAAAGATAAAGGAAAGTCTGTTATGGTTGATCAAGACATTCCTTCTAGAGAGAAAACTAAGTAGGAAATAGCTAATGAGAAGCTTAGTGAACTGGTTGCAGCACAGTTGCAAGCTAAAGAGGAGGCTACAAATACTAAGAGGGATTTAGATATGAAGGCATCTGAGGAACTTGCTAGGAAGATACAGGATGATTTGGATCAAATGGGTACTCCAATTACTCATACTCTGCCTGCTGAAAGACAAAAGGAGCTAGATGAAATTGCTAAGAGTTTTTTTGCTGAACAGTGGGACCATTTGGCTACTCAAGTCTCTGCTAAACCTGATTTGGCAAAGTCTGTCCTTAGGGTTGATTATCATGAGACTGATTTTGCTAAAAGGATGGTTGAAAATGTTAAGCTACAGAAGAAGGCTGAGGCAGAGAGAAAAGCTAAAGAGCTGAGGGACAAACCATGGACAAAAGTACAGATTAGAAATTATATGAGGATTTTTGTCAAGAACCAAGGGTGTTCTATGTATGGATCAGGATGGACTCAAAAGAAAGTTTAGGGATTTTCAGACACTCAGTTAACTTCATACTATGACAAGCTCATCTCTCTTCATCATTCATCAGGTATTAATGTTCCAGATGTTTTAGAGAAGCGTGGCAGACTTATGGGTGACCCTGTTGCTAAGAGGATAAGGCTTGATGATTCTGCTGACCAGTCTAAAGAATCTACTGAGTCTTCATTTGGTGCTCAGGAGCATATTCATTCTCCTTCAGTGTTAACTCAGGTTGATGACTCTAATGATGTTGTTCCTTCACCATCTGCTGATGCAGATGTGGAGCCTTCTGAACCTACAGATGTTGGTGGATCTTCTTCTGCTCTTGTTGATGATTCATCATTTGTTCCTACAGTTCCAGAGTCTGTTTCTGCTGAAGTTACTGCTCCTGAACCTACTCCTACTGAAGATCCAAAGGATGTTTCTCCTGATGCTCCATACATGGTTCCTGCTGAAGAGACTTCTGATGGTCCTCCATTTGATACTTCTTCTCCTTCTACCCCTGGTACTAGGAAGAATACTTTTGCTAAGAAGAGGAAGGCTTCTGGGGGTGAATCACCAATGGATAGTACATTCATTGACTTTGATTCTGATGATGAAGATCCAGTTGTTTGGGAAAGAGTGGTTAAATGGGAACTTATTGACTCTCCCACTGGTCAAGGACAAGTCAATGTGCTTCACAGACAAGATGGTTCCACCAAAGAATTTACTTTTCTGAGTCAAATTTTACATATGGTGGATAGGCAAGACATTCTTTTCTTATATGGATGGGTTGTGGATTATTATAAGTCTCATCAACCTGAAGGGATTGGTATGTTTTTGCTGGGAGACTTGCATGTGCTCTGTGATTCTCATCTTTTTACGGGTACTGGATTTCATGTTTGGAAAGGTTAGAAGAATTGGGTAGTTGATACTTGGAAATATTTTCCTCTACCTGATGTTCATATGATCATCACTACCATTGGCAAAACCTTATATTGTTGGGCAGATGTGATATATCCAATCACTATAGATGTGATGAAACAAATGCTGGAGGTAAAACTAACTGTTTCTCTGGATATGATTAGGAATGATATGCATGTGGCTGAACAATTGATTAGGGCTATCAGAAGGAGTATTTTGGTTAAGATGGAATTGAAAACTCAGCATGGTGTTCATATTGAAACTTATCTGCAATGATTGGGTATTGGTATGGTATTTTGTTGTATATTTCTTTATTTTCTTTCTTCTTTAAAAAAAATTAACAGATTTGTATAGTATTGTGTATGTTGTTTGCAGGATTTGGTGTTGGTTATTTCCACACCTTCTCTGGTTATCAACTTACCTGATGTTGACTATTCCATCAAAAAGTTGGCTAGTCGTACAGCTTTGGTAAAGACAAGTCAAATCTGTTGATAGCTGTAATAGTTTGCTAAAAACTATTGGGTACTCAACTCACCCATGCTTAACAGCTGAGAGTTGGATGGTTGTCAATTGACCATGGATTTTTCCTTATGGATTCCCAATAATTGGCTAGCCCACAAGAGTATGGCTTGTGGTAAAGGCACTGGAAAACCATATTTGGTATTCAATTGACCAAGGTGTTTTTACATCAAATAATTGACTAGTCCTGAGCAAACGGCTACAGGTAAAGACATCTCAAATCCGTTTATAGCTGATGATTTGCTAAAAATCATATGGTCATTAGTGTACCATAGTTTGTGACCTAAAACATTTGGCTACTTCAGTAGTAATGGCTATTGGTAAAGAGAACTCAAATCCATTATTTTCAATGATTCACCTCTCACAGGAGTTAACACACCTGGATGTGATGAGAATAGTATGAAACTAATATGTTTTGAAGTACATTTGGTCATTTCTTGCTGGAAAGAATGGTGTTTTTCAACTTGTTGCTGATCATTGAGATACTGCTGATAAAGATTCTTTGCTGCTGAAGTTCATCCTCAATCCTCTTCTTCTTGCCTTTGAAGATCTATCAAGAATCTTGGAGTTAACCATGTCAACTTCAAGATTAGGGGAGGATTGTATGGAATTATTGAAGTCAGTATTTAGATACTGCTGAAGGATTCTGCTGACAGGTTCCTGCGGATACATATAGTTGATTATGCTGAAAACTGGTTCCTGCTGATAGAAGGATCCTGCGGATATAGTTAATCCGTGGATAGAATTAGTTTATTTTAGGACAAGATATGTAGAATATCATTCATTAGTTTAATGTTATTCGTTTCTTGTAAGAAAGGTTAGGGTTTCCACTAGTATATAAGGAACCCAATGTCATTGTATTATGTACGAGTTTGAAAAACAATTGTTAGTAAATAGTATCGATCCATAGAGGATCAAAAGTTTAGCATACAATTTATATTTATATTCCGCAATAAGTATAAGCTCACAGAGATTGTCTATTTAGTTTGCTAGTGATTACATTAGTAGACTAACGATCTATTTGCTCGAGATCTATCAAGTATAGATCCTACACAACCCCTCAAAGAACAACTACACCAAGACCCACCTCGAGCCCGTACTCTAGGTGAGTACTCTAAACTAAGCCACCAAGGCTATCAAAACACCAGTGAGCTCTCCCAAAGAGCTAATGTGTCTCCTTTGCGATCAAACACTATCCGGTTAGTGCAAAACGAATGTGTATTCTATGGACTTTGTTTCGAAGATCCAAACCAACATCTCAAGGATTTTCTTAACATTGTTTATCCATTGACCTTGATGTTGCTACTCAGGAGACGACACGATTGCGTCTCTTCCAATTCTCTCTATGTGACCAAGCTAGTAATTGGCTTGAACGTTTACCCGCGGGATCTATCTCAACTTGGGATGTTCTTACTTCTCGTTTCCTCGCTCAAAATGTTTCCCACCAGGGAGAACTACCCAGCTAAGGAATGACATTTTGATGTTCCAACAACGTCAAAGTGAAACTCTTTACGAAGTATGGACTCGTTTCAAGGACTTACTCCAAAAAGTCCCTCATCATGACATTGATCTTTGGCTCTAAGTCCAAATTTTCTATGACCATATCAATCACTCCACAAGGCGAACTATTGACTAAGCGGCCAGTGGCAAGCTACGTGATAAGAATACGAAAGAATCATGGGAATCATAGAAAATCTTGCTCTCTATGACAACGAAAGTTGGAATGACCCCCATGAGTTGAGCAAAACGGTCAAGGCCAAATCCTTGCCTTCGAATAACTCAAGCATTCCCAACCATAGGATCATGGAACTTGAAGACCAAGTCAAGTTTCTCATGAAATCCTACGAAGCTCCTAAACCTACATGTCAAGTGAACAAAATCGCTTCTTCATGTGAATTATGTAGTGGTCCCCATGACACTCGTGATTGTATGGAACTCCCGGAACAAGCTTTTTTGGATTATGCATCCTCGCGTATCGATGCAGAGTAGGAGATAAGTGGTACACTTTGAAACCCGAGCAAAACACCCCCGGTGATTCTTATAATAACTCTTGGAAAAATCACCCAAACTTTAGGTGGAAACTAAACCAAAATTGTTCTCAAAACAATTTTTCAAATCCACCTAATCATTTTCAACCAAGTGATTCCTCCTTGAACTATACCTTTAACAATAATCCTTCCAACAATTCCATCAATATTGAAGGATTAGTGTCTAATTTTATGTCATCTCAAGAAGCACATTTGTCTAAGTTTGAAGCCGACTTCAAGCAACAACAAAGCAAGATGTCAATAAAACTGATACTCTTTTAAAGGTTCTCAATGATCGAGTAATGGGAGCACCCCTATGTGACACCGTCAAGAACCAAAAATAAATGTTAACTCTATCTCATAGATTTCATCTCCTAGTTCTTGTCCTCAAATTTACTCGGTCATTGAAATAAACACGTGTTTCAAACAAGCTCAAATTTTTCAAAAAGACCAAGATAATACACCAACTAATGTGTCGGTTAACCAAGGTATTGAAACACCACCCAAACAAGAACTGAACCTTAATCTTAATGATGAATCAAAGATCTTTATCTTGAACGTCCGGTTCTTGATGTCCTAACTCATGATCCCTATGATAATGCCCTCTTGTAAGAATATACGAAGAAAGTTAAGTTGGGTAAGAATGGGACCGCTTTTGTTGAAAATAAGTTACCCAAAAAGTTAGGTAATCCGGGCATATTTGTTCTACCATGTATGATTGGGAATTCCAAGGCCTATGATACCTTAGCCGACTTGTGATCATGCATCAACAACCTTCCATTGTCCCTTTATAGGAAAACTAGAAGCAACAGAATCGGCTATAGGATTGGTGGATGGAAGTGTAACTCATCCGGTTGGGATACTAAAAAGACATGATAGTGCACATAGATAGATTGACTATTTTGGTGGATTTCCATGTCTTAGATATTTTAAGTGACCTTAAGTGCCCATTGCTTGTTACAAGACGCTAAAATAGCGGTAGGAGAAGGATACACTAGGTCGATCTTTGATGTCCAAAAGCATAAGTATGATGAAGAAGGGGAAACAATGCTCGATTGGTTAGTTAGGGATAGGAAACCATCAAGATATGGCCCCCGAATCAATGAAGATTTTATAGGACCTTAACTCTTATTTTTCTTAGAGGATGAATTTGTGAAGAATGCATCTTATATGGAACAACAATTTGCAAGGTTAGCCAAGATTGACCAATTTGAGGACCCTCTAGTGTTTAGGAAGATGATTGAGTTCCTAGGAGTTCTACCAATTAATCTTAAAATGAATAAATTATGTAAGGAGGATCCGGAAAGTAAGTGGAATTGGAACAAGCTACCACAAGATGGGGATGGTTTGTGGCACATTAAGATGACAATAGTGGATCCCGATGCAAAGAAGTTTGAAAAGTCATACCAAACAAAGCCTACTAAGAGAATATTAAAAGAGAAATTTGATCCAAAGGATATCCTCAATGAGGAGCTTTCCTACACATAATAGGTCATGACTTTGAGTCTAGCTACAAGACTAATAAATAAAGAAAAGTGCTTCTTGGGAGGCAACCCAAGCTTTTTAATTGTTTTCTTGTTTGATTTTTATTTTTGTTTGTGTCATATATATGTCTTACCATTATTGTTAATCTTCATGTTTGGAATATAACTTTGTGAAAATGCTTTATTTTGTTTTTAACCTCATCTTAATAACACATAAAGGGTATTTTACAAAAAGATAAGTGTAGGAAAAATAATATTTGTTTAAAAGAGAGAATTCATACACGAAAGTTAACAATTGATGATTAACATATATTCTATCTGTTGATACAAAACTTTGCGTCATGCCTTCAACAACGATGTGAATCCTTTGGACTCCTTTGGGTCCTTCGGATTGTCCTAGCTTCCTTCGGAAGTTCTTCTCATGCTAAGAAAGAATACGTGTTAGTCTCGCCCCGGGTTTTATCCCAGGACCAACTCCGGCGTGAGGATGAGTATATTATTTGGGGGGTATGTGATAGTTTAATAAGAGTAAGATCAGAATGAGAAAATGTGTGAAAAACCTTAGGTACCATTGTATAAGGATTCTTCTCTTTATATAAGAGAAGAATTCTTTTTTGTATCGGATGCAGCCAAGCGTGATGGTGTCATCTCTGTCTGTCAGTTGCGTCCTTTTCTCTTTATGGCTTCTTACTCATTTCTGCTATCTCTTCTGACTGCCTGATGCTTACTCTTTATGTTAACTTTGACTTTGGCTTAAAGGTTACCGTTATTCCGTACGGTTGTGCCTTTCGTACACATGGAACCTTTCGGATTTAAGGTCCGTTCGGCGTGGGACCTCTAGACACATACGCCAAAATGTCTCCCCCTAGTATCATAGTATTGGTTGTGCCAATGGTGTGATACTTTTTTTAAAATAATTGTTTTGATGTTTTCGGGGTGCATGTAGCGTTTGATTTGTTGGGTTAAATTTATGTGCAAAATGCCAAATTTCATTATGGGCATCGTTTAAGGAGCGCCGCTTTTTTTACCGTGTCCTTGAGATTCGGACAAGTATGTGCGTTTCTTGATCGTGTGGACCGGGTGGTGGCACGTCACAGGTCTGACATGATGCGACTGTTCGTGCCTTTCTTTTTTGCCTATAAATAGCGTTCTCAGTTTCATTTCTACCACTGTAATTTCTCTCTACTTTAACATACTTGCGTTTTCAGAACAATCTTTCGGTGCGCTTTTGTTTGTTTCATCTATGAGGTACGTCCCGTTTCGTGGTGCCTATCTACCTTTAGTACTTTTTGTTTGGCTATATCTCTTTTTTCTTCGGGTTTATCATGTCGGAATCTACCGCTTCGGTGGAATATGAAGATGTTTCGGTTTTGGATGACCATCCGGTCAAGTTTGACATTCATAAGAGAACGTCTACCATGGACGAGGCAGACGTTTTTGCATTAGTCGAGTCTTTCGGAGTGCCTAAAGATTTACATCCGAGGGCCCCTCCGAAAGGCTTGCCGATGAACTTGTTACCGGACGATGCCATAGGTCTCTATGCCGAGTACTTTTTCTAAGAAGGTTTAGCGTTCTCTTTTCTACTTTTCTTTTGTATGTCATAAAGTATTTCAAGGTTCATATCTCTCAGCATGTTCCTCTCAGTATGCACCGTGTTACCCTCTTCGAGGTGTATAGTCGGAGCTTACATATCCATCCGACTACTTCATTGTTTAGGGTGTTTTATAAACTTAAAAAAAAGGTTGTTGGTTTTCTTTTGAGAAACGTGTCGGTAGGGATAGGAAGGTTTGTTTTGGTGACTTTCCATCATGTCTGAAGGGTTGGAAGAGTTAGTTCTTTCTTATAGACAGGCGCACTATCCCGTTTGCTATGCCTTGGAGGCATCATGATTCAGATGTGTCAGATCTCATTCCGAAAGGCTTGCTGAGAACATTATTGAGCCTTTTCATATTCCGCATGGTTTTTTGTATGCCTTGGGTTTGTCGTTTCATTTGGAACATCCCGGATATAGGGCGGCACTGAGGGATGAATAGGGGAGGGGTATATCCCTTGTCTTGACTATATATATTTTTACATACTTGTATATGCATTTCCCTCCTCTTCTTTTATTTCCTTATTGTTTAATTTGCTTATCCGCAGGTATTACCATTTTGGATAATTTGAAGAAACCATCTTTACGCAAGGGGGTGAACATGGTGAATGGAGATAAGTTCAGGGAAGGTCAAGGTTCGGAGATGCATGTGACCAAACCGTTGAAGTCTAATGCTGATGTTCCAGAAAAGAGCGATGAGTTGAAGAAAGTTGAAGTTACTAATCATAAGGTTGTTGCTGCTAGGGATAGAAAGAAGGAGAAGGTTGTTCGTTTGGGTCCCAAGAAACCTGCATCTGGTGCTGAGGGAAGTATGTCTAAACCTCACGGCAAGAGGGCGGCCGGGGAGGAGATCTCGAGCCGCTTGGGCAATAAAAGTAGACCGGCTGCTGAGATTCCGGTAGTTGACGTAGAGTCCGGTGAGAGCATCCCCACTCCCACTCCCATCCGATCGGTTTTTCTGATAGGTCACTCTTCTGCTGTAGATGATGGGGGAGCGGTCCGATTGAAAGTACCGGAGGGGGTATGTTATGAAGGTTCTTTTTTTTGCCTTTTTTGTAGATGTGTTTGTTTCTTCTCTTTGTTTATGTTTTTGTGGTTGATGTTCCAAGGGGTTCAGAGAGTGTTTCCTATGGCCGAGGCAAGGAGTCGGCTATTGATGATATTTAGGATGAAGCTTCTGATGAGCTGTTTATTCCGGATTGCGCGGTGAAGAGAGGTACACGAATGAATAACTATTCTGTTTGTCGTGACATGGGTAAAAGGGTTAATTCACCCCGGTAAAATTCATTACACCAAAAAGCGTTGAAGTACATAGGATGAGGGTGACTTCCCTCATCTCAGTCCCTTAGGACACTTACAGACTCTCATATAAGAATGACACGCCATTCTTATAACTTACATTGTACATAAACTTACATTGAACATAAACTACAACGACTATAAAATAAACAAATTAAATGCAATTCAAGACAAATCCTTGAATCTTCAAATCGTCATAGTAGTTCAAACTTCCAGCTTCAACCAATTGCGTCTTCTACTAGTATTATGCAAAAAGCATAATCTAATAACCTAATAAGAGTGACTTCCGTAGCAAATCGAACTTGAAGCATAAACATGGTCTAAGCGACCCAACCTTCCAGCATATCCGAACTTGAACTAATCTTCCAACAAATACGAATGAAACACATGAAGACAACTACCAATGATCAAGTATGCAACAACAATGGTGGAACTTGATAAGCCATCTTGAGCAACAACAATAATAAAACATAAATAAGCAGCAACAGGACAAAAACCCTCGCCAAACCTGTTGTATCCCAATGACCAAATCAAACGAAAGGTTTTTGAACAAGAGTACCTTCAAACTTAACTTCCATAATCGAGCAGCTACTCTTTAAAGAAAGTAAACATGACCAATAATCAAACCAGTAGCATTCAAACAATCCGAACAATAGGGTATTAAGAACCCTAACATCCCATAATCACATCACACCAGATCATTAGATAGAACATGAACAATAACATGAGGATCCTATGATGTAACAAACAAACAGTCAATACTTCCATCTCTCCCATAACCTACAAACAAACGTAACCATCAACCCTAAAGGTTGAACGAGCAGCAACAAACAAACTCTAAAGAGAGTTTACTTCCAGATCTATCATCACGACAATCACAGCAGATCAAGGATATACGAAACCCTAAAAAAATTAGGGTTTCATAAGTCACTAAGCGCATGAAACCCCAAACAGATCGCAACATGTTAAAATAGACGATCTATGAGATAAACCGACTGGACTCAAAAGCAGAACCATGCTACGATCACCAACCAATCCACAAGTAAGATCGCAAATAAAAACCAACCTTGAAAGCAGCATACGATCATACAAGAACCCAAAGGAAGTAAACCCTAAAAATGACTAAAGATAAGCATATATTACTCGTTTTAGGGTTACTGAATAAAACGAAACAATAAACCCAAATATATAGAATCGATTAGCCATAAACCGACTACAAGAATCGATTTAGAGTTTATTGAAAAGGCGGCGAACATAAGACAGAAACCTAAATAATAACGATTAGAAAACTTAGGGTTTCGTCCAGAAATCAAGAGAAATCCATTTAGAATAAGAGGAAAAAGCTATATCCAACCACCCTTATAAGAATATCTAACCCCAAATCGTATTGCATACCCTAAAAGAAGGATAGAGAGGACGAGTGGGTGTAGATTTTGGCCGGAAAAAGATGAAGGGTGGCGGCCGGATTTCTCCCTAGGGGAGAGAGAATTTTAGGGTTTTGCTTGTTCCTTTTGTCCCTATTTTGTTTGTCGTGACATGATGATCCATTTGGCCACCCCTGGTGAAGAGAAATATTTAGATGCCACAATGATGTGGAGGCTATTCAGCACTCTTGGCTACTATTGGGGAAGAGTGCTTCTTCTCAAGCGGATCTCTTGTTCCATTTCGAGTCTCTCTTGGCCGATCACAACAAGCTTACAGATGAACATAAAGTTTGCGAGAAGAGTTTTCAAGATGACTGGAAGAGTTTTGGTGATATGGCCTAGGAGTTGAAGAAGGTTAAGGACGAGCATGCTAAATGTACTAGGTCCCACGCTGAACGAACCTTAAATCCGAAAGGTTCCATGTGTACGAAGGACACAACTGTATGGAATAATGGTAAACTTTAATCGAAAGTCAAACTTAACATAAAGAGTAAGCATTAGGCAGTCAGAAGAGATAGCAAAAATGAGCAAGAAGCCATAAAGAGAAAAGGACGTAACTGACAGACAGAGATGACACCATCACGCTTGGCTGCATCTGATACAGACAAGAATACTTCTCCTATATAAAGAGGAGAAATCCTCATACAATGGTAACTAAGGTTTTTCACACATTTATCTCATTCTGATCTTACTCTCATTCATTAAACTATCACATACCCCCCCCCCCCCCGAATAATATACTCATCCTCACGTCGGAGTTTGGTCCTGGGATAAAACCCGGGGCGAGACTAATGCGTATACTTTCTTAGCATGAGATCCGAAAGACCCGAGAAGAACTTTCGAAGGAACCTAGGACAATCCAAAGGACCCAGAGGAGTTCGAAGGATTCACATCGTTGTTGAAGGCAAGACGCAAAGTTTTGTATCAACACTATCATATTTGTGTGTTTGTTTGAATAAAATGCTTGATCGAGTCACAATGAATGTTTTACAGAATTTCCAGGTTTTAATTATTATATTTTTCTAGAAATTTTCCAAGAAACAAAACACGAATTCTGTCAAGTCAATCTTGACGGCGTCAGGCACTGTAGCAACAGTTTTTCCAGATTTTTGTTTTTCTGTCAAAACTTAATTTTTGAAAATTTCTAGAATTTTTAAATCTCCAAGATTCTGTAAACATTTATTTTGGAAGCATTATATCTTATTTGCCTTTTAGGATTTTTATTTTATATATAGTGTTTACCATCGATTTTATTCGAGATTTCGTGTTTGTTTTCTTACTGATTTATAGGTTGTATTAGACAAGAAGATGAACGTAAATATGAAGTAAAGCTTATCTGGTTTATCTTCTTAGAGGAGGATTTAACCATATTTCACATCGTCTATGCCAAGCAAATCAGGGGAGTATTAGTTTCTTTCATCCCCTTTATTCTTTCCGTTATCATAGCTTTGATGCTTTTCAAGAACATTGGGGACAATGTTTAATTTAAGTGTAGGTAGGGAATAATGGGATATCTTAGAAACTATAATTCGCTTGATATTTGTTTTGTCTAAGAGTAATTGTGTAATAAACTGAAAGAAATACTTGTGAAGGTGATTGTAGCAACAAATTTAAATTTTTTTATGAGTGAAACTTTAGTTTTAATAAGCGTCTCATGGATAGGAATTATATAGCTAGCACAAAAACCCTACCACTTAAAAAATTTCCACTCCAAAAATGTGAGGTTCGCCTTTAGATTGTTAGGAAAAAGCATTCACCTTTAATGCTTATGAGTGTACCGGTAGTATATAGATTCTAGAACTTGCGTTTGTAATGCATTCCGAGATCGCTAGTAAAACTACATTCGTGTAGTTAGGATTTACTAAATGATAAGAGGCATTAGGATAACCCTTGTTTTAAATCTGTTTTATAATTACATTGGCTACATTGGTCAAATAATTCTCCCACAACCTTGTTATGTTCTCATTTTAGTACAAGATACCCATAGTACACCCTTCAAAGCCCCATCTTTTTCACAGTTCTTGTGATATTTTGGTGGATTCCAAAATATTAATGAAGAGCATTGTTTACAATATACCCCCCAAATGTACACCCAAATTACCTTAACCTACCTTGTATGCGCTCATCTTCTATGCATTATTGTTACAACATTTATGTTAAACCCTTTGTTAATTGTCTAGTTGATTACATGGTTGCTAAGTCGAGCCATATCTTGTAAATACAGTTTTTGGATCATTGGGACTCATGGGTAAAGTATTAGTTATTACAGAGTAATGGGGAAGTAAGTCAATGTATTACCCCCCATATGTACAATTAAAAGTTTTAAAGTACTTCACGTGTTTTGATCCCCTTAATTTAGGTCATTAGTTAGTTTTATGTATTTAAAAGTTCAAGTGTAGAGATGCAACTATAAATCCCTTTTGTATGGATGTATATTTTGGATGGTAGGGCAAGAGTGTATAGAAAAAAAAGGTAGAAAAAAAGAAAAAAAAAATCAAAAAAATAAAAAGAAAAAAAAAACTAAAAAAAACATACGGACTACCATCCCATTTTATTTTGTTTAAGTCAAGAAAGTGTCAAGAAAAATACAAAAACAGTTAGTAGTTAGCAAGTCGAGTCGAGTCATGGCTTAGCAAAGCCACCTCTTACATGTGATTGACTTAGATAATTAACTTGCCACCAGTAAAAATTCCTTGTATCCAACAAAACCGTGTTTTCCATACCCTTACACCTAACGTTACAACTCTTTAAAAGTCCTATTTGATAGTTTTTCCTAGGTGCTTATGCCAAAGTGGTGGAGGTTTGATCCATTCTCAAGCCTATGGTAATTTATGTGCTATGACAGGTAGAGAGTGTTTATTTTTCCCGTTTCCATTAATGTTATACAACTTAGACACCCGAGAGATGTGAGAATCCAAACACTTATTGTAAAGTGCTAGTATATAATTTCCGTACTTATTCTGACTATGGTAGAACAATATGTCTTGTAATTACTTTAATACCAATGCTAGATTACCCCTAACTTGTAGATTGATTAGATAAAAGCACATTTACTTGAGGAAAAGCAAATCCTAAGTGTAGGGACATTTGATAAGCATTTAGTTAGTACCCTTTTAAAGGGGTCATTTAAGCCTAAAAGTCATATGTAATTGATCAAATATTGCCCTAAATCATTTCTTTTAGCATTTTAGGTACTTGGGACAAGAATTATGAAAACTGACACGTTTTGGACCAAAACCGACAAGAAAACAAAGAAAAACGACCAAGTCAAGAATATGTCAATATGGAGCCCTAACGGCATCAAGTCCCACAACCTAACGTCGTCGCTTTTATTCGAATACCCAAACTTAGTGCAATTTTATAACGAGACAGCTTAGATGTTTTAAAGAGTGATGGTGTCAAGACCTACCTGATGGCGTCAGGACCCAAAAGAGACGGCGTCATGACGATGATTATCACAGACAAAACCCTAATTAGAGGCGAGATGACGACATCACAGATTGCAAGTGACGTCGTCACGGTTGTAAATCTATATATAGTTTTCGAATCTTTTTCATTCATTGTAACATCTTGGAGGAACATAAACCCTAGACAATTTTCTCAGCTTTTGCAAGGCTTTCCCAGCCTTTTTTATCCATGTTTAATTGAAGATAAGTTATTCTTTTAATCATTCAATATGTCTATGTGTTGTGTGATTATTTGTTTTTCTTTTATTCGCTTTAACATGCTAGGCTAGACTTATTAGTGTTTGCTAATTGATTTGTTGTCTCTTGTTTAATTGATTGCCTCGCATTAGGAGTAGAAAAACTGGCTATTTTCTTATATGTGTTAGCTTGAACATTTTACTAAATGCAACCATGGAGTGCACTATTTGTTTTTCTCGTTGTATTTATTGCGTGAATCATGGATTTAGAACCTTAAAAACTTAATAGACTTTAAGGTTTTTAAGGGAGACTTATACGTTCATAGAGTTGGGGACTTCGTCACCTCCCTATGACCGATATTAAGGAATACAACACTTCGTTTAAAACAAGGACGTGACAACTCGACAAATCAATAGGAGATAACTAGGGTGTAAGGAAATCTAAGTAAACACGTTTTCCTCATTATAAGAGTTACCACTTTTATTTTCTTGTTATTTACTTTAATTAGTAGTTTTGGCATAATTAATTAGTAGTTAAACCGCCCACTCTTCAAATCCTGAGATTTTTACTTGCTTTCATAAATATAAAAACACCAAAAAGACCCATCCCTCACATTTAAACCTACCTCGACATACACTTCGGCCTTCACATACACTATTCCCATAGAGAACGATCAATCAATCCCCCATGTCTTACCTGTACAACACTACAACGGTTAGGTATACTGCCCAGAAGGATTGTAAAACTTCTTGTGAGGTCTTACAACCGCCGCATCACCATCTTGTCTCAAAATAAAAGATCCTAGCAAGCTTTTCTTACATTCAGCGTTAAAATGAAATAAAAGACCCCTCTTCTTCAAAACATGTTCATTTTGATAATACCATCACTTTAATTCCCCCATCTAAGAATGAAGAAGTAGGAGGAACGTAAGGTTAAAGAAGAATTAAGTATAGAAAATAAAATAGAGGACGAAAAGGATAATGGAAAAGAGTCCAAAGTGGATTTGAGTTGTGACTTGGACTGTGATTGGTTGGTTAGTAATATGGAGGAGCTAGGGTTAAGAAGTCCTAGTAAGATACAATGCTTATATAAATGCATGTTTACCAATGTACATTTTGTCTTTGTTTCATTATAATACTATTTGTTCTTGGGGGTTAGAATATCAAGGATCAAACATTGTTGGTAAAGACAATAATATGCATGTAAGTGTAGGGAATATGATGTTCTTAACAAGATTTACAATTATGGAAGACATTGAGGAATTTATTGACCCTAGGTTATCACAAGTACTTTTTGGAAGACCTTTTGGTGAAATCATAAACCTAGTTGTCGATGAAAGAGATGGAATAATGACTTTCACGAATGGAATTAAGGAAGTTAGTTACCAAACACCGTATAAGTCCCTGAATTTTTTTGAATTAGTTTGTGATGCCAAGATACAGTAGGGTCACAAGTTATACTTAGGGATGATGATGTTAGAATAGAATTTACAAGACCTCTCAATTTATCATGTGGATTTTTCAAGTAGGTGGCTAAGCTAAGTTCTAAATATAGGAAAAATGACTTAATACTTTCGATCCGAAATACTGGCACTTTGGAGGTGATCTTGAGAAATGGAGAGAATTAGATGTTGATTATTTTGAAAAACTTCCCACAAAGGATGAACTAGCATACCATAGGTACTTATTACATGACCCTTACCCAATCGTAGGAAGGGGTGACGCTTTGAATACAAGTATACCATGCAATAGAGGGAATAATTTCTTTGTGTATTGTCATGAAAAAAGTGATAGTGAGAATGTGACGGAGGACAGAGTCAAGTAATAGGGCATGAATTTGAGTCTAGCTACAAGACTCGTAAATAAAGAAAAGCGCTTCGTGGGAGGCAACCCATGTTTTAAATTATTTGATGCTTTTATCTTTGTTTGTATCATATATGCTTGATTGTAATTATTTTATTTTATTGTTTCGAACAATTTGTGAGAATGCTTTATTTTGTTTTTAACTTCATATTAATTGCATATAAAGGTATTTTATAAAAAGATAAGTATATGAAAATTCTATTTAATTTATAAATAGTTTTAGGGTTTTGTTTGTTAAGAACTGCTATAACATTAAGCGCATATGGGCTGTTTGTTCATCGAAGTTAGGGTGTGTATTACCCTATTGATTGTTCTTGGTTCGTATTACATGTAGGCCTGAAGGTATTGAGATATATTTTGTTTGTTTGGTCTCGTATACGATGGGATTGGAAGTTAGGGTTCACTAAGCCCTATGATTGTTACATGCTGTGTTGAATGGTGCATGGTTCTGCGTGCTGATATGGTATATTCTTACATGTGCTGGCCATTTTTTGGTCATTTTTGGACGTGGTGTTCGTGGCTTATGTGGCCACATATTGCGTTCTGGGGACTTTTGCTGCTATATTGAAGTCTTGAATGTGTGACCTGAGTTGGGGGTTATCGTATTCTTAGACCTTGTGGATTTGGGATGTTTGCTTTTCATTGGTTTGAATACGATGCTATAGGGATGTTACTTGGACATTACTAGTTTTTGATCAAGATGCAACCTTAATTCGCATATTTATTGGCCTTCTGTGATCATTATTATCACTTGTAGTATTGAAGTTGATGACAACTTCTGGTAGTTAGGGTTGATTATACCCTACTTATGTTTCAAATTCAATTTGCTATGGATTTCACTCGTATCTAGTTATTAGCATTTTGCTTCATGTGGAATATTAACAACAGTTGCAAATGGATTTGAACAGTGGTAGTTCCTAACGATTGTTAGGATTGGGGTCCGTTGTAGTCTTTTGGTAAGGATGGTGCTGCTGCGACTTTTCTTACCATGGTGTAGGCTGCTTCGTGGAAGATTTGGACTTCTATGACGACTTTTGGAAGAATCAAGTGTCTACTTGCATAGAATTTATCGTTGTTTAGTGATGGCTATTGGTAAAGAGACATCAAATCCATTATTTTCAATGATTCACCTATCACAGGAGTTTACTCTCCTGGAAGTGATGAGGATAGTTTGTAACGAATATGTTTTGATGTACTCTTGGTCATTTGTTGCTGCAAATAAATGGTGCTCTTCAAGGTGGTGCTATTCATGGAGTTTGGCTGGTTGGTTCTTTGATGTTGCTGGTTGGAAGTGGGACGCTTTCTGGATTCAAGATTCTTCTTGGTTTTATTCCTAGTTAGTTGCTTGTGATGTATAGATAGGGTTGTTGTGCTTATGGCCTGTCATAAGCACTAGTTTTTCAAGTTTTTGCTTGAGGTTAATGTGGCATTTCAGCCACATTCCATTTGTACTTAACTTTTTTTGGTTATATATTTTGCCGGGGTAATCCCCTTTACCCAAAAAAACAATTTATCGTTGTTATATTTTTATAGTCGTTGTAGTTTTTGTACAATGTTTAGTTATAAGAGTGGTTTGTCACTTTTATAGTGTGGTTACTTGTTGTTTTTGGTAGGTTAGTTTTGTAAGTTATAAGAATGGCATGTCATTCTTATATAGAGTTGCTTGTAAGTGTCCAAAGGGACTGAGATGAGGGATTCACCCTCATCCATTATACTTCAATTTTTTTGTGGTTAATATATATTACCAGGGTGCAGGATTACTCCCCTTTACCCCAAAAAAAAATTCGAACATGAGAAATTCACAATTTATAATTAGCATATATTCTATCTTGTTTGCGTGTTTATTAGAGTCAAATGCTTGTATCGAGTCACAATGAATGTTTTACAAGAAATTTACAGGTTTTAAAAGTTAGAATTTCAGAAATTTTCCAAGAAACAAAACGAAACAATCTATCAGGTCACCCCGATGGCATCACCTTTACAAAGTGACGGTGTCAGGTACTGTAGAAACAACTTTTTCCAGTTTTATGTTTTACTATTGAAACTTAATTTTTAAAGTTTTCATAATTTTTAAATTTCCAGTTTCCTGTAAATATTTATTTTCAAGCATTATTTCTTATTCACTTTCTAGTTTAGTTTTATTATATATATTGTTTATCACCGATTTTATGCAAGGTTTCATGTTTGTTTTCTTAAGATTTACATGTTATATTGGACAAGAAGCATATCATAAGATTATTTTATCTTCTTAGAGGAGGATTTGACCGTATTTCTATTTTTCGTTCATACTGAAATAATTAGGGTATACTAGTTTCTTTCATTTATTTTATTTTTCTTTTTATAAGTTTGGTACTTTTAATAACATTGAGGATAATGTTCAATTTAAGTGTAGGGAGGGTAAAAAGGAACACCTTAGAAACTAGTCATGCATTTGTTATTTGTTGTTCTTAAGTAATTGTATAATAAATTGAAAGAAATACTGGTAAAGGTAATTTTAGCACAAATTTAAATATTTTTATGACATTTACAAGTGAAACTTTAGTCTTAATAAATCGTCTCATGGATAGGAGTTATATAGCTAGCACAAAAACCATGCCACTAAAAAATTCCACCCCAAAAATGTGAGGTTTGCCTTTAGATTTATAGGAAAAAGCATTCACCTTTAATGCTTATGAGTGTACCGGTAGTATATAGATGCTAGAACTTGCATATTCATTCCGAGATCACTAGTGAGATCACATTCGTGTGATTAGGATTTACTAAATGATAAGAGGCATTAGGATAAGCTTTGTTTTAAACCTTTTTATTATAATCACGTTGGCTACATTGGTCAAGTAATTACCTCACACCATCATTTTTTGACAAGATACCCTTAGTAAAACCCTCTAAGCCTATTCTTTTCATGGTTCTCATAATATTTCGGTGGATTCCGAAATATTAGTGAATATCATTGTTTACACCCCACTAAATGTTACACCAAATTGCCTTATCCTTACTTGTATGTACTCATTTTTAGTTCATTATTGTTCCAACATTTATGTTAAACCCTTAGTTAATTGTCTAGTTTTCTACATGGTTGCTAAGTCGAGTTATGTCTTGTAAATACAGTTTTAGGAAGATTGGGAGTTATGGGACTTATAGATCTATCATATATGATCGTTCTTAGGGGCTTAAACAATTGCGTTTTAAGTTTTCTGAGGATTTTATAGGATTAAGGTCGGAATGATTTGTCTATCGACACCCTCTTTATCTTGTGGCTGATTTGTTTGGTGGGATGTCATGCCTTGCTGCTATTGGAACCCTATCACTTTAAGTACTCCACATGTTTTGATCCTTGCAATTCAGGTCATTAGTTAGTTTTTATTTATGCAAAAATTCAAGTGTTGGGATGTAGTTATAAATCTCGAGGTATCTATGTTATTTATTTTCGGTAGATCAAAAGATGGCAGGGCAAAAGTGTATGATAAAAAAATAGAGAAAAAGAAAGAAAAAAAATGAAAAATAAAAAAGAAAGAAAAGCATACGAACTGCCATCCTGCATTTGTTTAAGTCAATAAACTGTAAAGAAAAACAACAAAAGAGAGTTAGACTTAGTTTGTCGAGTCTTGGCTTAGTAACGCAACTTTGTACATGTAAATTGACTTAGATGATTACTTGCCACCAGTAAAATTCCCTGATGTGTTTCGAAAGCTTTAAATTTATAATACTAGTTCTACCACTTCCTTAATACACAAAACACATGGGTAAAAGTATATCCCCCATTTATAGTAAAGGTTTATAGGTAAGACCAGGTCATCCCAAGAGAAGAAAATGTTTTTCTTATCAGTTTGTGTAACAAAATTAGATTCCAATGATTGTCACTTATCAATAAAACCATTTTTGTTAGATTTAAGATTTTTAATGTTTTGCCAAGTTAATTTAAAGATATGTTTGTCCAAGGCTGAGCATAAGAGATAAACGAGTAAATGTAACATGAAGTGTACATTGACAAAGCATAAGAGTAAAGCATGACAGGTAATCATCTAAACAAATATATCTACTCGACATAAAAAGGTATCCTTTCGGCCTTTACCCCTTAATATATAAAGTGCATAAAGTGTGGTCCGTGTATGAAGTTTAAGATATGTATTTCCTCTAATCAAGTCATTAGACGTGAGATTAGAACTTAAACATGTCATAATACAAGCTATCCTTAGTTTTACTATCCAATTCTCACAAGCATAACAATGACTCATTATAGACAGAAGATTCATAATATAATCAAGATAATTGCATCTTTCGACCTTTAGACAATCATAATGACCAATCAAGACAAGTGATAGTAAACTAAACCACTACATATCAAATACACATTCCATAGATTCAGAATTCATAGTACATTTTCTGTTATTAAATCATGGCTACCATGCCTTAAACAAACATAACATGACTACTTGGTATGTGTTAATTTACACATACCTTTATATCTAAATAATCGGACCAAAACGACCAAAAGCCGACCTTAAAATGCCAAATATGTGTGTTTTTGTGTTTATGTGATGTGCAGGTACGGATTTATCATAAAAAGACAAAAAATCAAACAAATACCGGAAATACGAGCACGAGAGTGGGAGACGGTCAAAAAGTCAAAGCTTGGAATCCTAAAGTCAAGAATGGTCCTTCATATATTCAAGATTGGCAGTTTGAGTCCTCTGAGATATTTTTGGGATTATGACAGAATTAGCCCTTATACTTTCAGATTATTTCACAAATGGTCCTTGTATAGTTTTGATAATAAATCTGAATTTACAAAGTCCAATATTTTCCAATCCAATAAATAAAATGAAGCCCAAAACCAAGTCCATGTCTAACAATGCAAATCCAATAATAAATCCCAAAGGCCCAAATTCAATTCCTAAGAACCGGAGCCCAATTCTGCTTTGGTCAAACTATCACCTACGGGTCAAGGGTCAAATATCAAAAGGTAATAAAATAATACCCTTTATCCATTTACCCGCTCCCTATTTTCACCCCTTTTTCCCAGAAGCAACAGTAACTAAGAACCCTAATCCCCCAATCCCAATAATTACCACAATTAAGGGTATTTGAGTCAAATCAAATGGTGTCAGACGTGTCAGGGAATGTCAGGGATCTAAGAAACACACATGGGGACAGATGGCAGTCGATGATTGGAAGCTACACGTCATATTACATGATCCAAGGGCGATTAATCAAAAGGCAATCATGAGGTGATGATCTAAGGACTCAGAGTGATTCAAAAGAAACACACCACACGGATTGCCAAGCTGGCAATGCGTGAGCTCACTTCTTTCCTCACTCAATTGTAATATAAATAGAGGTTAAAAATACTTGTATTGGTGTGGAGTTTGGAGTAGCCAAACTCTGACCAAATTTCTTTTGATTGTATTTAGATTAGTTTTAGTTGTAATTGTTTTAATATCAATGCAATCAGTTTTATTTTCCCTTAAATCATTTAGCTTAATTGTTCTTATTGCTTATTGTTAATCTCTTTTTACTGTTTCATCATTTTATTTCATCTCATAATTGTTTACTTACAAATCAGTTTTCATCTCATTTAATAGTTTTATAAAAATAAAAATAGAAAAGTACAAAAAAATAGCTTTTGGTTTGATTCAGCTTTCTAATAAGCTGATGAGTGGAAATTCACATCTCATGTTAGTTAAATAGTTATTGTAAGGTTGAGTTTTGAGTTCATAATAAGTCCTTGTTCATTTCTTATAATTGGTCAATGTTAGTCAACTGAGATAAGATTGGTGGTGTATTGTGGTGAATTGGATAAGTTTGAGTGAGAATTGGATGCACTCAGCCTGTCAAAAGACAGGCAAGCAAAGTGAATCACTCCTTTTCATGCTGGAGTGATAATCTCATTGTAAGTTGTATTTTGGATTCTTATGCTCTGAGTTTGAATTTTGAGTACTTATGTTCTGAGATTTGATATTTAGTGTACTGTGTCATTGAGTTTTTTAGTTGAGATAGCTGATAGAAATTTGTAATAGAGCTTATTTGATGAGTAGTACATCTGTTTGATTAGATCTGTGCTAGTTTAGCTTTTCATTAGTATACTATGATACTTTCTGTGAATCTGATTGTGTTGCATCTCTGCTTTCTGTGGTATAGTTGGATTCAGTAGTGTTTGTTGGTTGATTTAGAGTTAATTTGAGTTTGTACAGCTTGTTGGTATATTAGATTTGTAGTTTGTATCTGTCTGATTATATTTCTAGTATAACTGAATACTGCAGGAGTGTTTGGATCAGCTAGTTTAACTGAGTTCTTGTTGTGTTATTATTGTTTATTTTGCACTAGTAAGTTACTTAATGCATAAGTAGGTTAGAAATAGCATAAAAACAGTAGATCATTTACTAATAAGTCAAAATTAGAATCTAATCTCATTTCTGTTTGATTATTCAAGTATCTGCTGCTATCATCATCAAATCTGGTTAGTTTTAGATTGAACTTAGGATAATTAGGACATTTATTAGCTTAATATTGCAGGTAGGATTAGTAGAGATCATTAGAAAATCACATTAGTCAATTAGTATAAGCATTCAAAAAAGTCAACTGTTCATTTTTTTTTATTCCCATTAGCTGCTGAGTTTGGGAGTTTTTAGAATAGTTTAAGATTGATTCTAAGTTTGGAATAAGTTGATTTGTATTCTCAGTAGACTAGAGTGTGTTTTGCCCCCATAAGATTCCAGATTTGAACTTAATAGGTTTAGCTTTTTGGTACTGCAAATAGTGGTTATGGACTGTTTTCTGTTTGATACATTAGGACTGTTATTGCTAGTTTAAGCTTGTGATTGAGTTGTGTTGGCTTATCTGAGTTTATTTGTAGTTGTATAAGAGTTGTGTATGGTCTGCTTCTCTTGGCTTTTCCATTTCCTTATCTGCTCATGATTTAGCTTATTCTCCATATGCTTATTTGATTACATCCTAGTACATCTGAGCTTATCTCTATTCATTTATGTGCATCACTGAGCTTAATAGAGCATATTACATCTATGTTTTAAGTTTGGTAAAGTTTTGTGGCAAGTGATTATAAATAAGCACTTGCCATAAGCTGTTTTCTAGCTTATAAGCACGTCTGTTTAAAATTTTCTTTTCAAAATTTTTCTGCAAGCTCATTATAATATTCTAGATCTTCTGTGAATTTTTCATAATTTTCTGAGTTGATTTGATATTTTTCTTAATTTTTCTTTATTTTTAATCATTTTTAATTAACAAAAATCCAATAAAAATCAGAAAAAGCTTTAAAAAATACAAAAATAGTTTAGAAAATTCTTTTTTAATATTTTAGATTTTTCAAATTAATTTTCACAATTTTCCCATTATTTTTCACATTTTCTTTTATTTTTAATTACTTTTTAATTCAATAAATAGAAAATAAATTCTAGAAAATAAATAAAAACTCAAAAAAATATTTTTCTTTTTCTTAAAATTCTTTTTATTAGTTTAAGATTTTTAGAAAATTGTTTTACATTTGTAGGATTGTTTTTAGAATAAAAGTCGCGTTTTATTTTATACGTTACGTTTTAAAATTACGTTTGCGTTTCCGTTTTCACGTTTTTGACTTTTGTGCATATATAGCTTGTACTTTGTGCATATTTCACTATTTCATTTTATATTTTGATTTCACAATCACTTTTTCACTATTCACTTACACTACACGATTCCCAAATCGATAATTCGGAAATTCCATTCGAACCTTCGTTGGGAGAACGACCCGGGAAATACTTTCACAAGTATTTCTTCAGAATATAATTATATACTATAATTTGACACGCATCACTACTCAATACTCATAACAAAGTAATAAAAGTAACACAAGTAAACAATTATCAATTTCATAATAAAGCAGGTTATACCGAGATTACAAGATAGAACCATGTTCACAATTCTTGGTCCACAGGTACTACTTGCTTCCAACTCCTTAGCTTGTGTTTTTTTAAGAGGTGGTGTGCTTAATTCTTTTTATCGGATGGCGGATGGTTTTCTTCTTGTGGTTCTTTGATTTAGCCGAGACCCTAACATCCTATGTAGTCGGTTATCTAATTAGTCTCTTGGACGTTTTGCAATAATCATTTTATTTAGGGTTTCACTTGGTTCTATGCTGATCGTCTTCTAGTACATGGTTAATGTTTATGTCGGTTTAAGATCCTTGTGATTTTATAACGACTTTTTATTACAAGGTACGATCTAGTTGTATCTTCATTCAGCTGGATCTGATCTTCAACTTAAAAAACCTTTAGGTTTCGTAGTTTCAGTCAAATGTTTGGGATGTGTGCTTCATGGTATACGAAATACTATTTTTAGGGTTTCGTTTTTATTATTGGTTGATAACCCTTTGCGGGTTTTTTTGGCGCTGAATGATTATTAACCTTTTTAGGTTTCTACTTGGTTCGTTCCTGGTTTGTGGTGATAGTACCCTCGTGAGGGTGTTTTTTATGGACGTCAAACTGGTAGGGTTTGTAATGGTTTGCTTGATTATTTTAGGTTTCTTTGTGGAATGTATGTGGGTTTAAGAGAGAGAGATGGAAGAGATGGTTTCCTATGATCGATTCTGGAGATTGGTTTCTGCTTCTTTGCGTCTGATTATCTCCCTTCAGGTCGATATGGATGTTGGTTCATTACAGCAATCGTGTTTTATTCCAATTAACATATTATTATATCTATTAATGGAGCTGTATTGGATCATGTTGGTTTGTGCTAAGTTTGCAGCTTTTAATTTGTTTGGGTTTCGTTGAACACTTGCTTTGATATAACCTGCTGTTGGTGGTTCGCTGTTCATCATGTTGCTGTAGGTCATTATGGGTTCTACCGTTGCTGTAGGTGTTAGCATTGATCATACCTGGTGGGTTTCTTTAATGACCTGGGTTTCAACTATTCCTGGTTGGTTTGTTAGGGTTTCTTAACCCTATTTGGTGATATTTATTGTAATCTATCTGACCTGGTGGTGCTTTTGAATGATTTGCTGTTGTTATGCGTTATGTTTTTGGATGGTCAGTTGATTATTGAATGTTAGGGTTGTGGGCAACCCTATTTTTTCGCTTCTGCGTCTATGGTTATTAGTGATCGTTTTAGCTTTCACTCTATTCTGGTTTTGAGGCTACTAATATTACAACGATTCTTTCCATAGTGGTTGTATTGGTGATTTTGATGATTGCATACTCTTAGGATCTGCCGGTGGTTCGATTTTATTGTTCATGTGATAAGGAGTGCTGCGGATTTCTACTTTGTTATGGAGTATGCTGCTGTTCACTATTGGAGTTTAAGCTTTGTAGGTTTTTAGTCAAAACCTCTAGTGAACGTTATTGGAAGCTAGGGTTAATCTCTATTGTTGAATTCTTTGAACACTTGTTTTCATGGAGTGGAGTACTACTTGGAAGGCGGGGAAACTTGGTTATTGGTTTCTCCATGTGCAAGTTTTGAATCGCTACGATGAGTAAGAAGACCCAAGTGTTTACTTGAGTTACGATTTATTGTATTTTTATTTTCAGTCATTGTTAGATGTATTTGGATATGTTAGTTATAAGAATGGCCTGTCATTCTTATGTAGTGGTTATGGAAGTGTCCTAAGGGACTAAGATGGGGGATTCACTCTCATTCATTGTACTTCAATGTTTTTTGGTTAATATATTTTACCAGAGTGCAGGATTACTCCCCTTTACAAAAAAAAACCACTTCTAGTCTTCTTATGATTACAAGAGATGATTCTTGATTGAGGTGTGTCTATTACTCCGATTTGAGCCTCTATATATAGTTGAAAAGCATCCCTAAGATGTCCCTGGTTAGTAATGATAAGCAAATGATCGGCCTCATCATTGATGTATCTCATTAATGGAAAATTATAACTATCAGGGGAAGTACACTGCACATTTGATATAAAACCGACGGGCTTCTCTTCACGTAACCGGCACTCTTGAAGTATAAGACCGGCGTACTTCATTATTTACTCGTAAGTACATAGTTGACCAGAGGTGCCCGCAAGCGGCTTCTCCTTAAGATCGATGTGCTTTTGCCAAACCATGTGTTGTTTCTCTTAAGTTCCTTAAAGTCAATAGTTTCTCGTCTTTCTCGTGTCATTCCTTAGATCATTAGCCCTGCATGTTTATTCATAGATTAAGTACAAAAAGTCCTACAAATAAGGGTAGTTAGCTATATAATTTACATAATATCGTGGGTATAAATATGTTTAATACGAGGCTCATCAAATCCCCTATGCTTAAACTAATGCTTGCCCTCAAGCATAAAAAAGAAAAATGATTTAAAATTGAGTCTCTTATAAGTTTCAAGGATTATTTTTATGTATTCAAGACAACCATTGAGCTAGAATAACATGACATGCTCCGCACGAATAGGTACATTTTTAGAATTCTCTCAAGCACTCATATCAATTTTATTTGGTATAGATTCACTCTCATAGCTCAGTCATAACTCATAGATTTACCATATGCTTGTACAAGGAACAAAACTGCACCGACGTAGCGTAAGCACGAAGTATAAATATCAAAGAGGACTTTTATTCGGGTTATATTGTTAGGCTAAGGGTTAATAGGGTATGAATAAGTCATGGGAGTTTTTTTTATCTGTAATTGGTGTAAAAAGAAAAACATGAATCGGGAAATCATAATACTTTATTCTTTCTTCTCTTTTTTTTTCTTTTTCTTTCACTTTTTTTTTATATCTTTTTCACATACTTTTCTCTTTTCTTACCACATCATAACAAAAACAAAGCGTGCACTCTTCATACTCATTGTAATTGACATATAACCTTTATTTCACTTACCTTTTTTCAATCTTTAGATTCACGACTAAGCAACATATTTTTGTTGTTTTTCATGGTGGATAATAGAAACGAAAAAGTTTGGCTCAAAGGGTGTAATTAATGGATTTAAGCACTAAAAGTGAGTGCTATAACGGGTTTATTTTTAGTTAAGTAAACAGATGGTTTATATTTGGTGTATATCCTAATTTTGCCTCTTATCACATAAAAATACTTAAATCACACGAATGTGATCTCACTGTGGTTTCATAATGATTTCAAACACAAGTTTTAGAATCAAATAAATTATCGACACACTCATAAACAAACAAATCAAGCATAAAAGGTATATGCCGATATAGACTCGAAATCCTCACATTTTCAGTGGTAATGGGTATAAAATATGCAAACAATATTATCAATCCCGATTCAGATTGCATTATAATTGTTTTGGATACGTTTTCTAAAAACTAGTTTTAGAATAATAAATTACTAATTTATTTTGCCCCATAAGCGGCATACATAACTAAAATGTGCGTCGGTTTTTATTAAAAAGCTCGGCGAACTTGTTATAAGAACGGCAGTTTTACAGAAAAAGTCTAACAGAAATTTCAAAATTCTACATAATAATGCACGTACTACTTAATTTTTCCTGTTTATCTCCCCTCCATACTTAAATTAAGCATTCTCCCTAATGCTATAAAATTTTAAAACAAAGTATAACGGGAAAAATAAATGATAACGGTACTTCCCGGATATGCTTTGATATTTCCCAAGAAATTCCTCATGCTTGTCCATCATTTGGACCATTTCTTTTCCTACACACATACATCATGCAACACATCACAAAATGGTGATGTGCACCTAGCACATCACATTAGTGTTATATATATATATATATATATATATATATATATATATATATATATATATATATATATATATATATATATATAGGCCGATGGCCGGGCGAGTCTCATGTAATATATTGTTAAACACTTGTAATTTATATATCTAAATTGGTTAATATTATGATATAAATGTAATTTTGTTTCTTACAAATTTGTTATTATAAATTGTTTTGCTGAATTCTATAAAAACGAATTTGCAGAATGGGTGGGCGAGCTTCATGTAAATCATATACTTGACCATGTGGCTTGCTTAATTGCTTTGTTCCAAAATCATGCTAAAACCTCCCCTACACAATCAGGACATCATACTATAAAGTTAAAGTTGGAATTAGATTGCTACACATTTTTGGCCGGCTTTATTTAGCTTCTTGGTTGGCTTCACTTCACTTATTGCCTCGATATGTATTGTGGCTTGCAACGATTCACGTCTCTTCTCTTCTTTGCTTGCTATGTATTATATCTCGCTTCGCTTCCCTTCCCTTCCTTTATTGTCTTGCTATGCCTTTTGACACTTTTTTGTAAAAAATAAATAAAATATAAAAAATAATAATAAAAGATCTTCAGCGATATTTCATTCGTTAACGTCCTTTTCTTTTCTTAATTTTAGAATTTTTTGAAGACTTTTACGAAATTCAATCATCTTATTAAGGTTTTTATTTATTTTTTATTTTTTTATTTTTTTTAATTTAACCATTTTATTAAGTGAGGCCCTACTTTCCTTCACTCAAAGAGGCAATACACCGGGCCAAGCCCAAGCGGTTCTTGAATGGACATAAAAAAACTATGAGATAAATACATACTCCACTTTAATAAATAGTAACAAAATTCAAACAGAACAACTAATTATCTTATTATATTTACGTCTGAGTTGCACGTCATTGAGAAATGAACAAAGTAATGGTACTATAAATTATCTAATCTGGTTGTGATCAATTGTGGTCAGCTCACCCCCGGTTCTTCTGCGTGGTTTGTAGGGTTGATTTCTACAAACCCCTAAATGCAAGCTATTTGGAACATAATGTTATTCTTATTTTTGATTAACTTCTAAGTTTTTACCTTTAGACGCAAATATATAGTTATCACTGCATTACTGCCCTAATTATTAATAGCAAGCGAGAGTACATTAGATCGTAATTGTTAGTTTATACACATCAGATCGTAACTGTTAAGTATGCATAGTTTAAATGTTAAGTGATTAAATATAAACCAAAGTTCGGTGTACATTATACAACTGTTCGAATTAACTCATACACTTCAAAGTCCAATTTGTTTATTTGACCCTTCAAATTTAAACCAATTTCAAATTTGTCAAGAGGCCAACATTTGTAACCATTTTTTTCCTGGATTTGTGACAGAAAAATTGCAAGGGCTGCTCCCGTATACACGGAGCAATCGTTCTTGATCAATCCTGTGAAGTTTAAGGGTGTTTGGCATAACCATAACCAGGTAGACCGAATCATAATCTTTTGAACTATTATTGCAAATATAACCAAGTAGGTTGGTCCAATTCAAACCTTCATTAAATACATCTTTACTTGATAAACCAAAGTGAGTTTCAAACTGATATAACTTAACGAAAGAGACATAAAATTAAAAAACCATTCTGCTGAAAGGTATCTCGGGCCTTTTCCTCTTTCAACTAACCAAATTACGTGGAGTGGTTCTCTTGTAAAGTTTCTAGAATCATGGCTTGAGCTTTTGTGTATCTAATATTCTACGAACAACCTCTTGATCTTCTTGTGAAGTACCTGTAAACAAATATCAGCAAACATTTCATATAATTATGTTAAA
Source organism: Artemisia argyi (assembly GCA_030686995.1). Taxonomy (NCBI): domain Eukaryota; kingdom Viridiplantae; phylum Streptophyta; class Magnoliopsida; order Asterales; family Asteraceae; genus Artemisia; species Artemisia argyi. Next base: position 178,839,546 of record CM060709.1, read on the forward strand.
CATTTCATCTTTTTAAAACGGAGGACTTGTGAATATAATATGTGATAAACATTTCATCTTTGTAATATGGAACAAAAATCCGAGACCCATATCTCCCTTTTTTATATAAATATGTTTCTGATGCCATCTATAGGCCACAAGTATCAAATTAATATACATAATGAGAATTGCTTATGGCTAACATATCTAAAGACAACAACGGACAAACACTATTACAGGTCTATCCCATATAGCATATACCTACCTACAGCTTATCCAATTGAAATATAAGTATCATTTGAGAAAGGACATAAGGTTAGTGAAATTGTCATTCCCCTTGCTAGGTATTCTAATGGTGAATATGTGGACCTTGAATCTTGAACTGAGAACACGATGAGTTCTAATTCATACGTGGGAAATTGGCGTTTTTAGAGATGGAAACTTTTAACCCATTTACCTAAGAATAGGGTATAATTCGGTTTGTGTAATAGTTCTAACGACCCAAGCATGCATAATTATAAGGTTAGTCGAAAAGCATGTCGGTCAACTGGGTTAATTGTTTTTCAAAGTGTTCTCGAATGTTTCAAACTTCTACATAGTTTTCTTAGATTATATAAGTTAAGTATACTAACATTCCAGATTGTGTTTATGCGTATTAGTCAAAGTTGCCCCCTTGGCATCACTAAAACAGAGGTACAACTCTCTAATAAAACACTTGTTGCTACCATCTTGTTAGTAATATTAACTTAATTCCCAAGATTGCTATATTTGGTTTAAACTTTTGTTGGTTCAAGTTCAAGGCCACCCACTACTTTTATTAAAAGTGGTAATACAGGTAATTCAAAATTATCTAAAATAGATAGGATACTATAACAAACTTACATATTATTAGTCATCCTTTAATGTTATTAAAAGAAATTTTATGATCACTATACCATGAAGGATAAACTAATTTGTTGATCCTTAATAATAATTAAGGGTAGTTCGCACAGTGGCCAAGGTGCCCTTCCAATCTCTATCCTGGGCCTGGTGTTCTATCTACTTCAACATATCAGGTATGCACATATTTAGGATTCATATTATTTACTACTTGATAACAATAGATTGCAATACCTTATCATGATTTATTCAGAGCTTCAATCAATCTTTACCTCAACTCTCATCTGGTGCCACAACATAATATCCAAGGTGCTAGATTGCAGGCATCTGTCGCTCCTTGTGGTCAAGTCATGCCATCAGCCGGTGGTGCCTTGAAATGTAATTGACCGTACACCTAAAGCCTGGACAATCAGAATAGTTAATGATTGAATGAAACAAATATATAGAATAAGATGATAAAAAAATGGAAAATCAATGTGTTTGATGTATGCCCGATGGACGGGCGAGCTTCATGTGATATCTTGTTTATGATGATTAAGTATCTTGGCTACCTTTTTTATTATTATGTATATGTTTTCGATATCTGAGAATATTTTAACAAAATAGGATTAGAATAGGCAAGTACTCACATATGGTGCTCTGTTCTTAGGTGGCTCACATAAAATAACCCTTGATCCTATGATTATAGTTTATCTTTCGATCAAACAACCCACAACTTTTATTATTTTAGCCACTTTAGAAGACATATATGCAATAACTTGCCCAATAGTGCATGAGGATCAAACATGGCTTCTTGTTTGGCTCTACCCATGTAAATGGCATAATCAACCAGATGGTATAACCATCTCTGTACCTTTGCTTATAATCCCTCCATTTTAATCTTTTTTCGAAGAAATAAAAACAATAAACCTAGTTATAGTCTTATAGATATGAGAAACACAATGGCAAGAAGAGCAGAAGATCTAAAAATAGATGAATGTATGATAACCAATTATTTAGAATTAGTTATAAATATTCATGGTGATTTGTTTAAGGTATGTGTTGCATCAGAAGCTTTACTATTTAAAAATACCATGTCATATTTTAAGATGAAACTAAATTGTACTTATAAGCTTTCAAAAAACCTGAGATATCATATCACCTGTAATTGCCATAAATGTTCAAAAAAAACTTGGTAACCGCTCCACTGACTTATGATCGAGACCTGCGAGCCGCAAAAATGACACCAACATACCATTGGTGGGATTTCTACACAACCTACAGATACGCAAGAGTGTCTTTGAACGTAAATATGACTTGCATCAATGTTTACATGTAACATAAAGTTGTGCAGTTTGACTTTTGAAGGGTTTTTTAGGCTTCAAAAATGCTATGACATCTTTTCATATTATGTAAACGTATGACATGTAAGCTAAAATATCTAAAGTAGCCGCTAGATGTGGAAAGACTTCAGTGATAATATTTAAATTCAATACTATCAATTTTAGAAACTTAAAAGCTAAATTTTGACTTCAGATAGTCAAGGAGTCAAGGCTGGTGATATGCTTGTGTAATGGATACAATTTGACTTCTTATCACACCAAGTAAACAAAACAAAAACAAAATAGAGGTGTAATATTATCTAACCTCGCATATATTATTTGTTTGATTAGATCCTGGTACTTGTTTTAAAGATCACCCACCAAGGATGCTTTTGCCATGGCTTCCTCAACACTTCTCTCTGCCTCTAATAGATTTACTCAGTCAATCAAGTGCTTTAATATCATCTTGCAACTTGGATATCTAATAAATTCAAAATGTGATAAACAAATAGAATTTGTACAACTCACCATCTTAATTGAAGAAACTCAAGTGTCCATACCTCCATTCTAAATTTCTAACCAACTTGATTTTTGGCTGCAGTGAAGCAATAATCGCTCAATTGGTGGAATCTCATCATCTTTATGGGCTGCATTAACTCTTTGAAGAGTGGCTTCGGTAGCAAAATGTGCAGCCAGAGCTTGCTTTTACCTTGCAACTTTCGTATAAAAAATTTCATACAGAGCTTAACCAAAAGTTAAGTTTAGAAAAACAGACTACTTTTGTTTTGGCAGGATTTACCTCAACGGTTAGCTAGCAAGCTAACCAGCTTAATCTTTGACGTCTCCCAACTCTTGATCAGCCTTCACTTTTACAACTTGACATTCATTTATAAAACACGTCACACCACTTCACATTTCAACTAGTTTTGTTACATCAGAGTATAGGAATTTCATCAATAGCATCAATTACCCTCAATATTTAGCAAATAACATGACACGATTGAACTATCATAGGCAATGTTTTATCTGTTTTGCAGCTTCAAAGACATGAGAATTTTCAGAGTTTGACATCTATAAAACATTAATAATAGTTGCATATAAGACAAACATGTAAAGGCGAAATATATAACTAACAACCATGCCTTTACATGGACCCTTGTTTACAAAAAGTATGAGTTTCAAATAAACATAACAATGTCTACCTCATTTAAAAGCAATCCACAACTGAATTTCAAGTTCCTTTTGTCCTCCTTAGTTCTCAGCACTCTTAGTAATACAACCTACATAATAGTTTCACCGTATGACTACCAACAAATCCAAAAGTTATTTCTTGTGGATTTTGTGAACAAAATGTGCTTATGATACCTGTGCAGTGTAGAGTAAGTGTAATGATTTCAATATCAGAAGCACGTACTCCACTTCGAAAAAATCTTTTCATATGGGCAATAGCAATCTCCACTACAATAAACGTGCTCTCTTGTTCATCCTATTTTTGCTTCAATGTCACAGCTACAACAATGAAATAAAAGAAAAATATAATTTAAACAACAACCGAGTCTAAGAATTAATAGCTAAATATAGACAATTGACATAATATCATGCGTGGCTACAATAATTTCACTGCTAAACCGCTTCAATAAACCACACTTTCAATCCAAATTTAGCATAATTCGTAACGAATTAATGATACCATATTTGTTCAAAAAATAATTTTAATAAATAGAAAATCAATAAGAACACTGAAGTTTACATTGAAAATAAGGATTTCATAAATCGATTAATACAAATATTTAGTATAATCAAATAAAAAAAATGACCAAACCTTGTGGGGCATTATAGCTTCAATTTTATCATTAAAACCCTGATTTTAATTTCCAATCTTAACCGGATTTCAAGCCGTCGTTCATTATAAGACATCCATATGCATATTTATCAGCATATACTATCCCTCACATATAACAAAATTAATTATTATCATCATCATTTCAGAATAATAATAATAAGCATACTAATCTTTAAAAATATAAGAACAAATATTATCATCTTCATTCAAAGTATATAAAAAATTGATTATAATTGAAACGCACCAGAGTATTGATTTGAATTTTGGTTATTAAATCAAATCAAGTTTTATGACAATATATGTGGCAAAAATTAGGGTAAAACCGTGTGATTTGATAAGATGTGTTTTGTTTGTTTTTAATAATTAACAAAATTAAATTGATTTTGTGAGAGATTATAGTGAGTGTTTGAATTTGATGGAGAAAAAGTAGACGTGATTTGATGAGAGATTGTAGCTTCGGTTTCAATATAATTATGGAAAGTGGTATGAATTGGGGGTGAAGAGGAGTGTGTGAAGGGTGTGTCAGGCGTGTGTTTTGGTGAGGTGGCTTAAACGTGGCATTAGGAATGATTTCTTTTTGGACATGTGGCCTTATCTACTTGGCAGGTATTGCTATTATATATAGGGGGATATATATATATATATATATATATATATATATATATATATATATATATATATATATATATATATATATATATATATATATATATATATATATATATATATTGGGTAAAAGGGTTAATTCACCCCGGTAAAATGCATTACTCCAAAAAACGTTGAGGTACATAGGATGAGGGTGATATCCCTCACCTCAGTCCCTTAGGACACTTATAGACTCAAATATAGGAATGACACACCATTCCTATAACATACAATAAAATGAACCTACCAATACTGATAAAAGTACATAATAATTTACAATACTACTCAAGAAAAGCACTTGAGCCTTCTATATCACTATGGCGGTCCATCTTAACTTCCATGAAGAATCCACGTAGAAACATCCAAGCGGTCTTCAACAAATCTGTTTGTAGTAGCAAGAACACCATAAACAAAACCAACACAATCCCCATTCACCAAGTCTAAGCATGCATAACACGAACCAAACTTGAGTATTCAAGGGATTTGTACATACAATAGGGTTGAACCCTAACTTCCAATAATGATCGTAGGAGTTTTGAATAGGAAACCAATAAGCTACAACATCCAAACCGATCAGCAGCTAATCCAACTAAGGTTTTCCAACCTTAACTTACACAAACCACAGAAACGATCACAAGACTAGCAATAAACAAAACCCTAATAATTAGGGATTCGTTATCTTCAAAGAACAGTCCCTAAATTGCCTTAAACAAGAATAATATGCAGGAACACATGTGAATCAAGGCAGAATCAGCACCAACTCTTGTGATCATAACACGAAACCAGGCCAACCAAAGTATGAATCAAAGAACGACCTGCGAAAGAATGATAGGTTTTTGAACAAGATTACCTTCAAACTTGACTACCATCTCTCTAAAACCCACTTATATCATACGTACAATCAACTTTCAGCAGCAAACAAGCGCACTTGTATGATAACAAAACCCAAGAACAGGTTACTTGCAAAATAGAAAAAAGTCACCACCACGATCCAAGATAACTAAACCTTAATCTAGCTTTGTTTAGCGTTAAGACCAACTGGAATAATAAACCCAATAAAACTCGATCTGTGTCGCTTAGGGTTTTACTACACCAAATCGTTACCAAACTGCAAAAACAATAATAACCACCGACCCACATTGAATAAATAATTTGTATGAGAAGGTCGGTTTACATGCAAACCAATAGAATTCTAATACAACCGACCCACTATGGAGTAACAATTCTGAAAAGAATTTAATAATAGAAGACCATGCACGTAATAACAATACCAACACAAAACGGAACAACAAAGCGAATATAAGCAAATAAATTGCCACCGTCCCACGATAGAAGTGACCAATTAAGATTAACCGACCCACAATATGAATCAGATTAAAGAATTAAAAGGTTGAAGATCATAGATATATATATATATATATATATATATATATATATATATATATATATATATATATATATATATATATATATATATATATATATGTGGACGTATAGTCTGGACTAGGCCTGGAATGGGTTAGGTCCGGAAGACAGCGACCCACTCTACGCCAAAACCCTAATCCATGCCCTATAAATATAGGGCTGGGATTCTCTTCTTGAAAGGACACAACAGGTTACTCTAAACCTAACTCTTGTATGCTATATCGCATCAATACTAACTTGACCGTCGGAGGTGGATCCCGGGGCTACGGCCTCGGGTCCACTACTAACGGGTTCTCTTTGTTGACAGGTCTACTCAGGGCTTGAGAAGATGACGAACGGCCCGGGGAGAGTCGTCAAATCCAGCCCGCGCAAGATTATGTATCAACAAGTGGCGCCATCCGTGGGACCCAAAAAAATGCTCGTCCTACCTCAATTGAATGTCACGGTGGCGAATCTATTTCCTATCATGTTTTTTTTAGCTGCTGTAATATTCGATTCATAAATTGTATTGTCGTATATCGGTGATTTTGGTATCTCACTTGGCGACAAAAGAAGAAAAACACAAACATTCATCCTCTGAATTGTTTTCTTGAAAAGGTAATCGGTTTTATTATATTCAGTTTATGATGATTTTACGGTCCGCGTCTTCGCACATGGGTACAAGTTTAATCATGGGAATATTAAATTGATCAGTGGAGATATTGATTAATAGATTACCTAATGATTGGTTGAATTGATCATGGGTCTCAAACTTTGTTTGTTGTCTTCTCATGTATTCATGGGTTGATTATATTCATTAATGGTGGGTCGGTGGCTATTTATATTGTTTGTCGACTTTTGAAAATTGAATAAGAATCATGATATATTGCTAAACATTGGTGAGTACTGATGCACTAAAAAATAGTCTATGTTTGACCCTGACTGCGACATTAGTTTTTTTTGGGTTGCACTTTAACACCTGGCCGATGCGGTATTCATGCGTTAAGATATGTTATCTTTTAAATATTCATAAGATTTTATGTAAATCTTTTAACTTGGTAAACACGATTTTATCTATAGTTGCACTAAGTCTGCATGATCAGACCTACTTTATCTTTTAGCCGCGAATTAATTCGCGCGCATAATGTTTTTACGGTTGGTATGCCTGTTCGTGCTTGTTTTCACGTACGAACAAAGCAGTCATGATAAATCTACCCGCGTTAGGCCGTGCGTTCGGACATCTTCGCAGATTAGCTACGTGCTATTGAACAGGCACCACGATGCTAGTCAATCGCCATGAGCACACTAGAAAAAAGCCGTGGTCATGTTATGTTCATCTGCGATCATCCACAAACGTTCGGGTCTATGTGGTCACGATACATCCATCTGCGTCTGTGCGTGCGATTGAAACTATTAGTCACGGTTACGGTGCGATTGAAACAACAATACATTATTTATGTAGTTTGTAAAACCTCACAATAGGTGTCATTCGCACTACTACTTCTCTTATGTGTTAATTTCACATGCTATGTGCTATATATTGCTTCACGCGAATCTTTTACTTCATTAGGTTTTATATGTTGTGGTTCGCGGCATATACTTTTAATATTTGCATTAAGTGTTTTTCAGGATTTGAATAACTAAGTTTAATGCTCCTACAAGAGTAGCACCATCAAACTTGGGGGGCTACCAGGGTATATAATACCACTGTTTCCGTACGCGTCACTTAGGTATATTTGGATGCAGATCGTACGTAAGAGGTATTGCAAGCCCGATACAAAGACGGATTTATATATATATATATATATATATATATATATATATATATATATATATATATATATATATATATATATATGTATGTATGTATATGTATATATATATATATATATCTATATATATATATATATATATATATATATATATATGTATATATATCTATATATATATATATATATAAAAAAAAGTATATAAAAAAAGTCCCTTATAATAAAAAGTGTAGGAAGGATTGTGAGGGCGACATGTGTCACCCCCATGCCATATCATATGACACGTGTCACCCGCACCGCACCCCCCCCCACCCCAAAAAAATTATTTTCCCGCCAAAAAAATTTTTTTTTGGGCCAAGATTTTTTTTTCCCGCCAAATTTTTTACTGCATCACAGTTATAAAGTTACTGCATCACAATTATAAATTTTAATGCATTAAGGTTATAAGTTACTGCAGTATAGTTGATGCACTGAACTGTTACCTATGATGCAGTAACTTATAATAAACATACACCAAAACTTAAAAAAGAATCGTATTTTAATTGTGATGCAGTTACATACATATATGATGTAGAAAACTTATGATGATGCATTTTCTTATAACTATGATGTAGTAACTTATAACCATGAATGCAGTAACAGTGATGCAGTTACATACATATGATGCAGAAAACTTAGGATGATGCAGTTTGATGGATCTAAACACCTTGAACTGTGTTAGATTGATACTTTGAGTTATATCACTAAGTATGCGGAATCTATTTACTAATACTTAGAAGTATGATTATGAATGAAACAGTTGTTTATGAATGAGAACAATGTATGTGACAAACTGTAAGCTCCAATATTATTAATGATAATAATACGAGTGATCTTAGTATCACTATGGTTACACCTTGAAGCTCTAGAAAAACGTATATCCAACCTTTAACCTAGGACCTCCTTTTATAGCACAAGGAGTCCTCTTCTACAAGATAAGTATAACTCTAATAGAATAATATATACACAAGATCTATTCTATATTTATCTTTACACGTTTCCTAACAATTATTTAAACAGCAGTGGTAATATATGTACTTGCAGTGGTAATGAGTTTCCACTGCAAGTGCATTCTTCATCAGTTGTAATATCTTCACTAGCCGTGGTAGCTGTTAGTATAATTCCCAACAATCCTCCCCTAAACTTATGATTAATATGTAAATCAATAAGTTTCTTCAAGTAATCAATAAACAGTTGTAATATCTTCACTAAACTTATGATTAATATGTAAATCAATAAGTTTCTTCAAGTAATCAATAAACATGTGGATATGGGAATTCTTCCAAACACTTATCTTTTACTTCTTAATTCCTTATCAGCTCTCACACTTTGATCATAGATCCTTTGCAGCAAATCTTCTATGACTTTACTTCTTTCCCAACATCTAAGCTTTACTGACATCATCACAGTTAAGACTCCAGCTCTCAATGGATATTCTTTCTCAGCAAGCATAAGCACATCAATTCCATCTTGAGTAGAAAGATGATGTACAGCACTTGAGTCATAAAATTTCCACAAAGTATTCATGTTGTGAGCTTCAAATCTCCAATGTCTGTCACTTGAGTCAGGTTCATATAATCTTCTAAAGTGAACCCATAACTCCTTAGCCTTGACATCAACAAGTTCATCCTTCTTGAACTGATCTTGAACAATCCTCCACAAAGTATCCAAGTCTTCTCTATCACAAGATCTAACAATATCTTCAAAGTCTCTGCAAATACTTGTGACACTTCCAGTTCTGATAATCTTCCAAGCAACTCCAAAATCATCAGAATAGATCTCCCAACCAACTACTGGATATTTTGTTTGTAAGGGTTCAATATTAAGCACATCAGTCTCTATGAACATCATATTTGTAACTTGTTCTTCTGTCAACTTGCTAGGACCTTCTTCTGCTTGAGATGACTCCTGAGTCTTCAATTTCTTTGCATCTTTGGATCCAAGACTCACTCCTGACCTTTTTGACTTCATCACTACAGGTTCTTTATCCATAGGAATGAAATTACTATCTTGTATTTTAATCTTGTAGTAAATACCTTCAATTTGATCATGTGACATTCCTTTGAACTGTGCCATCTTCATATTGCCAACATGACAGCAAAAAGTCTTCATCTCAGCAATGATCTGTGCCTTTGTAGGTTGCCTTGGCTTCTTTTGACCTTTTCTTACATCTCCAATGGTATCATCAAGAGCCTGATGATTCTTCATTTGTATGAAATCTTTCAGTTGAGCAGACCTTTGTTCTTCATTCAAGGTTGTATTTGCAACAAGTTCAATAGCCTTCTTTCTGATCACTGTATTTGCAACAAGTTTAATCATGTAATCAATCTCTTCCTCTGTAGGCACATAGGTGAACATGGGAGGTTTCTCATGTAATACAGTTGGTGGAACAACTGAAAGTGGTTCTGCCATTACTGCTTCCAATTTGTCCAACCTCTTTGCTTCCATAAAACTAGCAACTTCATCTTCCTCTTGCTTTCTCTTCTTTTCAATCTCAGCTGCTGCTAATTGCTCTGCCAATCTTGCATCATAATTTATTTGAGCTTGTTCTTTCTTTGAAATCTTCTTTGATTGCTCTTGTTCTGAACCAGTCACAACTGCTTTACCTTTGACTGTTCTTATCCTGGCAGCTTCTTCCTCTGCAGTGGTAACATCTTGACTAGCAGTGGTGTGATAGTTGCATCTTCACCCTGTACCTGTGAAATCTTAGCAAGCATTTGAGGAAAGAGTGGATGAAACTCCCCATTCCAAAGATCTGAAGCCTTACACATGTTTTGAAAAACTTTTGGCTTAAGACATGGAGTTTCATAAATTCTATTGTGAGGTTGCAGTTGAAATTCATTTAACACTGCTTGCACAAACCTTGTACTGAATTGATTTGTAAGTGGTACGGTGGATAAGGGTTATTTATTTAACCTTATACTGCAACAAGATTTAATTGGTCAAGTTTCTTTTAGTGGGTCGGTCACTTTCACAAAGACAAGATGAATCACATGGGTCGGTTAGTTAACTTACATCATGAGTCAGTGAAAATCTTTGGATATATTGCGCTCACTAGTTTCTACTATTATTCTGATTTTGATTCATTGATCATTACTTCATTAGTGGCTCAGTATTGGTAAACATACATATTATAATGGCAGTAAATGTTTTGGATATTATTTTCCTCATACACACTCCTAAAATCAACAAAGAGATTTTAATCACCTAACCTAGGCGGTTAGAGTGTAACCGTGCTCTGATACCACATGTTAAGATCGTTTTAGCTCGAGGTTGTTTAGACCTCATCTAGGGATTGCACAATAATAATGAATGAACACAATACGCAGTGGAATAAACAAACACATCATTATTATTGCTAACAAGGTTTCTCGTCATCATCTCTACTCTGACATAAACCAAAGCCCCAATGCTACGTGATCAAGTGTAGCACGATTACACTCTAACAGCGATCTAAGATCGTTGAGGCTTAACACTAATCACCTGACCTAGGCGTTTACATAAGCATACTCACGCCTTAGGTTTACACATACACCCCTTTACTAGGTTTTACATCTTGACACACATAAATGAATAAACCTATTCCCTGTTTTCTCTTTATATAATAGAGAACTAGGGTTACAAAATACTACGAATGACTATATTGAAATAACTTCTTTGTAAAACAAGTCCTTTGTCTTTTGCATTCTTCACTTTGTCATCATAAGTCCTTTATCTTTCATATTTTGTCAATATCAACTTAAGTATAATTCCTAACACAATTTCTTATAACTATGATGCAGTAACTTTAAAACTATGAATGCAATAACCGTGATGCTGTAAAATCATAATTCTGATGCAGTAAACGTGATGAAGTAACTTTATAATTGTGATGCAGTAAATTTATAACAGTGATGCAGTAAAAAATTTTGGCGGGATTTTTTTTTTGCCAAAAAAATTTTTTTTTGCGGGAATTTTTTTTTCAGCGGGGGGAGGGGGGGAGGGGGTGACACGTGTCATATGATGTGGCATAGGGGTGACACATGTCACTCCCACAATCCTTCCTACACTTTTTATTACAAGAGACTTTTTATAATAACCCCACCCTATATATATATATATATATATATATATATATATATATATATATATATATGTATATATATATGGTAAGGTTCTAGAGAAAAGTGTATTTGAATAGAAAAGTGAAAAAAAAAAGTTATAAGGGTCAAATTTATCAATAGTCAAAAGTTAGGGGAAAAAAGTTGAAAACTCGCTACCTAACAATCTGATCATACCACACACCATAAACCACACACACAAAACACGTTTTCTCTCTCCTTCTTCCACATCAATTTGCCGATCAAAATTTCGGATCAAATAACATCGTTTTTTTTCTGCTCATCATAAAAATGACGAAAAAAAGATTCAGGAACCGTAAGTGCACTAATTTTATGTATTCCGATCATGATTTTTTTATTTTTTATTTTTAATAAATCTCTTAATTTTTTTTCTCAATCTCAGCTACTCGCATAAGTCCATGAACACTGGAGAAGAGCAAAAGTATTGAAGAAAATCAATCAGAATGTAAGAATTATAAAAATTGTTAATAATGTAAAAAATATGTGAATTTAGCAAATTTCTTCGAATGTGGTTGTATTTTAGTGCATTTGTGTTAATCATATGTTGAAGCATCAGTGTTGATAAGTTTGAAAAATATGTGAAATTAGCTAATTTGTTAGAATGTTGTTGTGTTTTAGTGCATCTGTGTGTATTACTTTAGGGCATATGTATGGAACAAATTAGTGAATCATTATAGATATTTGTTAGTGCATCTGTATGTATTACTTTATGGCATATCTATTGAATAAATTAGTGAATCATTGTATACATTTGTTAAGAACATAAATAAAACACAAGCATACAACATAAGTAATACAAAAGAATGTCAAAGGTTAAAAAGGTAAAATCTAAAGTACAAGGTTACAACTAAGAACATAAATAAATAATAAGTCTGAAAATGTAATCACTTCTAGTCATCTCTAATCCAAATGGCTATCGATGTGTAGTCTTCTAAGTCCAAAAGTATTCTTCACTCATAACCCGGATTCCCACTAAAACCTGCCGCAGGAAAAGAAATGCGGCTGAGCTTAAAAAGCCCAGTGAACAGATATAACAAACGAAGTAATAATGAAACAGAAATGAATACTGAATAAGGTATAAAGGAAATAATAGAAATGTAATCAAAGGTAAGTATGAAATAGTAGTAAGAGGTAAGGTAAGGGTTAGTCATCAACCACGAGCCCAGAAACAGATATAAAGCCTTCATAATAATACCTTCAAAATAATCATAGTCATAGTCATAATCACACATAAGGCAGCATATGTAGGGGAGACCTACCAGAGTTGTGAAGGACGTGCATGCACGCATCATCAATCACCAGATACAGATAACAGAAATATATCTAGGATGCATCCATACGCCCCCACAGAAATCAGATTGGCCATAATATATCATATCATAAAGTGTACACATAATATAACAGAAAGGGGACGTGGCAGAACATCACTCTACTGCCCTAGATTCATGTCAGAGGTGCATCACTGACACGGACATGGAACCCCCATGCCTAGTGAAACAAATTTGGCTCGGGTGTCAAACTAGAATAGGTCAAACAGAATGTCATAAATGACACAGATCATAGGTCATCAAAATAATCAGATCAGAAATACATTTCAGAGGTCCATATCATAAGGTCCAAATCAGAAGGTCAAATCAGAAAGTCCAAATCAGAAGGTTCAGATAACAATGGTTCATCACAGAAAAGGTTCAGAAAATAAAATGGGGTTTCATAGCAATGGCATCGGGAACCCTAAACAGAACGTCAGATCAAAAGAAAAGGAGAGAGTCATGAGAAACCTTTACTGAAAAGGTCAGAATATCTGTACCTTAGACCGCAAGTGCAAACATAACAGAAATAATAAGATCGGAAGCAAACTACTTCTTCAGCGAACCTACACGAATATATGATCGTCTTATAATTAATAACTTATTTTAAATCAGATTACTTATTTTAGCCGACTATCCATTTATAGTAATTTTCCACTTTTAGTAACTTTCCATTTTAGGTAAGTTTCCCGTTTTAGTAAGTTTCCATAATTAGTAGCTTCCCAAATTAGTAAGATTAGTCATACTTGATTTAAGTCGTCATTTATTAAGTTAAGTTATATAAAATGTCAAAAGTAAAGATTAGAGTTTATATGTCAAATACGAAAGTATAGGATTTTAAATTGTGAGGATCACAAGTTTAGGGTTAATAATGTAAATATATAGTTTAGGGTTTAAAGATATAAATATAACATATTAGGCTACATGTTCTACAACTAGCATGCATGTAAAATTATTTCTTCGTATATCCTTACAACAGGACCATGGACGAAAACGATACGCACCCTTTATTTTTTTTTTTATTTCATGTCGGACCTAAACCAATTCAAGCATGTATTTCCCTTCTCATTTAACTCGTTTAAATCAGGTTGTAACACGTTTATGTCTTGCGTCCTTGGTCAACATCATAACTAATCCGATTCGAAACAATTAGCTTATAGGTCGACTTGGTTTAGTTCTAAATCCATGATTTTATGTGACAAGTTAGTGAATTCATGTGCTACGAAAGTAATAGCAACACCTAGCCTCTATTCTTCTTAATTTAAACTTGATATGGTTAGATCCAAAACAATTTATGGTTAGAAAGAACAACTAATTCAAAACAGAAACATGTACGAGTTGCAACAATTATATCTATGATTTTATGTAAGATTTTATATTCGAATATGTTGTTTCGGTTGATAAAACAGGTTTGAGTTCTCATCATTTTATGTGACTTATAATATCCATACGTATTCCTTGTTTTATCTAATCAGAGATTAATTTACATGTTTCAATATTTCATATGAGGTTCCATTCATATTCATGCATGCATAATATTTGATCCATTTAGTTATCTAGGACATGTTTTATTCGTTAAAATACAAGATTAGAATGAGAGAAGAATAGATCAAGGAGAATACGTAATACCCTTGACGCATGATCGGATCAGAAGAACCAAGGAACCCAAAACCAAAACCGATACTATAAATCAAAGCAACCAAACCCCTCTCGAATCTGATGCACCACGATCAAACACACCACCTTAACCACGATCAAAACCACCCTTCCTAAGCCTCGCACTACTCACGATCACACTAAGTATTAACTGATCACCACCCCAACTTCATACCGAAGCTAGGACACAAACCGAATTCTATCGCGATCCTGCTAAAGACTTTCGTACCAGAACTTCTTGTATTGTAGGGTTTATGTTTGTGTTTTACTTTTGGGCGAGGGAATTTTTGGCTGAATAAAATGGGGTGGGCATATAATTGGCTGTTAAGGGGATTAGGGGGAGATAAATAAGGTAAATGGCGTGATTGGGGGAGGATTAAGGAGGCCAAATAAATTATAAATCAATCATGTACAAAGAAAAGATTTCGAACTATGTATTTTGTACCCAAAAATCGACCCAAGACACATATAAATGTGTGGTGTGATGTGTGTGTCGTATGGTGTGAGGAGGAGGAAGAAAAAGATGGCATTTAAAATTGATCAAAGTAATTATGGAGATAATTGTGGTTTTAATGTACATTAATATGATTGACAAAAATTTAAGGGATATTATTCCCATAAGGGGCGGCCAAAATTAGGGGGAGGGAAGTCAACATTGACCAATTTATGTTAAAATTTTACTTAAGATAATTATATTTGTACCATTTATAAGTTGTGTACAAAGTTATATTAGTTTTGGACCCCTTTAGGTCAAGTAACATGCAACACTTGTATTTAAATCCCAATTTCACTTTCTTGAGTTCATATGATATTGTAGTAGCCCAATTATCATTTATTTGAAGTTACGTGTCCATATTTGTGATCGTAGAATAATCGGTTTTGTTTTCCGAGCTTGTTTGGTAAACGTACTTAATTCTTCAAAATTTCAAATTGGAGGGTATTTTAGTCATTCAATCATGATCATGAAAATGTGGGTTTTACAACTCTTCCCCTCTAAAAAGGAGATTTCATCCACGAAATCGAAAAGAAAATGGAGGAGAGGCATAACAAATCATAACAAGCATGCAAACTTGGTTTCTCATGACCTTATCTTTTTTTTTTTTTTTTTTTTTTTTTGGGTAAAAGGGTTAAATCACCCCGGTAAAATTCATTACACCAAAAAGCGTTGAAGTACATAGGATGAGGGTGACTTCCGCCATCTCAGTCCCGTAGGACACTTACAGACTCTCATATAAGAATGACACGCCATTCTTATAACTTACATTGAACATAAACATACATTGAACATAAACTACAACGATTATAAAAATAACACAAATTAAAAGCAATTCAATTAGACAAATCCTTGAATCTTCAAATCGTCATAGGAGTTCAAACTACCAGCTTCAACCAATTGCGTCTTCTATTAGTGTTATGCAAAAAGCATAATCTAATAACCTAATAAGAGTGACTTCCGTAGCAATTTGAACTTGAAGCATAAACATGGTCTAAGCAACCCAACCTTCCAGCATATCCGAACTTGAACCAATCTTCCAACAAATCCGAGTGAACACACATGAAGACATACAATGATCAAGTCACAATGCAACATTCCAAATCAAATACATTTGCGTCTTTTGTAGAAGTAAGACACCAAAAACAAACGCCACTAGGGTTAATAACACACCCTAACTTCCAATAGATCATATTACGTACCACAAGTAAATTAACCCATTAACTGCTGGTAGAATATGATGGTACATACAATCACCATGCCATCGATTATAAAGAATGAAACTCAGCTTGTGAAAGTATGAACGAAAGGTTTTTGAACAAGAGTACCTTCAAACTTAACTTCCATACTCGAGCAGCTACTCTTTGAAGAAAGTATACACGACCAATAAACAAATCAGTAGCACTCTAATAATCCAAACAATAGGGTATTAAGAACCCTAACATCCCATAATTACATCACAACGGATCACCAGTAGATAGAACACGAAACAATTGCATGAGGATCCTATGATGTAACAAACAATCAGTCAATACTTCCTTCTCTCCCATAACCCACAAACAACCGTAACCATCAACCCTACGAGGTTGAAAGAGCCGCATCACACAAACTCTAAAAAAGAGTTTACTTCCAAATCGAAACTAATAAAAACCTAAAAAAGGTTTTATAGGCGTTAAGCACAAACCAATCAATCAATCGACCCTTAATAATTAAGTAATGGTCGACTAGAAGAAACCGACCTATAGAAATCAAAGAATAATAAGGATCGACTAAAAAACATAGGGCACCGACCCACGTTGCACAATGGAATCAAAATAATAATGTATAGGTGCAATAAACAACAACCAGTAGCGACAAAGGGCAAAAAGATTAAGCATAAAGTTGAATCACCCAACCATGCATTAAATGACAAACGTTCAATGAATGAGTTGGTTACCCTTTTTCCAACAAAACGAATACACAAAGCAAGAATCATTTTTTGGAATCCAACCAATCAACACCAACCAATCTGATCTTATTATTAAACTATTAATCACAAGCGATTACTAGAAAAACATATAACATAGAAAGAATTAAATCTTGATTGGTTGATGTTGATGGCGGCTGAAAATCGCCAAGAGAGAGGGAGAGAACTTGTTAGGGTTTTTTTTTTTTTTTTTTTTTTTTTTTTTTTTTTTTTTTAATTTTTAATATCTCATGACCTTATCTTGTCGATCTAAAATGGTTTCTGTTGCACACAAAAGGAACGTATCAGGCGGTGTCAATTTCAAATGAATAGGGTGTCGCATGCAAAGGATGATAGGGATATCCCTTCGTAAGAGATACACAGAAGATGTTATGAACATGCGACAGTTGAGCGAAAAACGGAAGCAGAAGAAAAAAAAAACCCTGAAAGCTCTCTCACGGTTTGGCGACTTTGGCGATTAAACGAATCCCTCACTTTACGATATCACCTGCTACGATTCTTAAACTTATAATTAATTTATTGGTTTCAAGATTATCGTGGGTCGGTTGCATGTTAGATTCGTTTTTTCAATGCCAAGATTTATTCTATTCGACAAAAGTTAGTCCTACATATTAATTCACTCTTTGTTTTGTCGTTTGGTGCATGTGATTCATTCTATATTCTTTGCCGCCATTGGTATTTTTTTGATTCCTTATTTGCTGAGGTTAAGGTCGGTTTATCTTTTCATATATAAGGATCGATTACTCTTCTATTACGCATTATTTAATCATTCATGCTATATACGATTTCCTCTTTAGGGATTCGTTAATTATTGTGTAATAGATTGTTGGTTCTGGTGTTTAAAGTCTATCCAGACTCGATTAGGGTTTGGTACTGTTCTGTTTGCTCGTAACCCATTCTAGGGTTTTTGAGTGATTGGGTTTGTTGTGTGCTTTAACGTATTATTCATCTCAGTTTGGAAGATCGTGTGGTACAAAACCCTTATTCATAGGGATTGTCTTTGTGTCGTGGTTCTTATTTTGATTATTGATTGGAAGTGGGTTTTGAGAGCGATGGAGAAAGGTTTTCTCAACAATTCGACTAGGGCTTCAAAGATGATTGATGGTAGTTCGGTGTTGAGTGATTTGGCTAAACGGTTTAAAAAATCTGATGGTATTAGTTCGGGGAGAGATGGTAAACCTAGGTTGCCATATCGTGGTGTTAATATTAATGAACCAACTATTGGATTTAATGATGTTACTGCTGCAATTGATAACAAGGATTATGAGGCTGATAACCACATGTTTGCAGCTGCTAATGTCGATGTTAATGTTATTGAGACCAAGATGGACGGTTGTGAGGTGGGATGCTCTACATCTACTTCTGTTTTGATTGATGAAAGTAGCCATGTTGCTGCTGGTATTACGAGGGTTGATACGGTTTCTAATCATGATGCTAAGGTTGATTTAGCTTTGACTGATGTTGTAATACCGCATGAAGAGGTGGAAACAGTTTGCTCACGTTTTAATAATTCACTTTATGGCTATTTTATTGGACAAAGACCTGCGTTTCCTGTTGTCCAAAATTTTGTGCGTAACGTTTGGAAGAAATTCGGGTTAATGCATGTCATGATTCATCAAGGGTTCTTTATGTTTCAATTCTCAAGTAGGGAAGGTATGGAAAATGTTCTTAATCATGGTTCTTGGCGAATTAGGTCTATTCCACTCATTCTCCACATTTGGAACCCTAATTCTGTATTGATTAAACATGACATTAGGAAGGTTCATGTTTGGGTTAAAATGTATAACGTGCCGGTGGTGGCATATACTAAGGTGGGGCTGAATCTGATCGCGGCTAAACTTGGACAAATCATTATGTATGATGAGCACACAAGTAATATGTGCCTCAATTCGTGGGGTATGAATTCGTATGCTAGAGTTTTAGTTGAGATTTCGGCTGATAATGATTATGTGGAATCTCTTGTTGTGGCAATTCCTATTTCAAAGACAAATGAGCATCGTATGGTAAGAATTGATATTGAATTTGAATATAAACCGCCTCGGTGTTCTATATGTAAAATTTTTGACCATGTTGATAAGGAGTGCCATAATAAAGAGAAGGAAGTTAAACGGGCATTACGTGTGGATGCTGGTGGTGGGGCTGCAAAGAGTAAATCTAAGGGTGTTAACAAGGTGCGGGTGTCTGGTAAGCCTAAATTGATATATCGACCCATTTCTAAACCTAGTAATAACAACCAGGCTACTACGTCCATACTGAAGGATCCTTCCCCTCTTATCTCTGAGGAGGGTGTGAAGGTGGTTTCTGATAAGCCAATTGATGCTGAACAGCCACATGCTATTCCTAAGGTGCTTAATGATGGTTCCAACAGTTCTAATATTGATGGAAAGTACTTCAAAGATGATATTAACTTGGCTGAATTGAAGAGTTTTATTGATGAACGCATGGAGGCTGAGAAAGTGATTGATATTCCTAAGGATGAGGTGCCTAAGGATGTTAATGATGGAAGTGTAATGGCGGATACTTCTTATGTTTCCTCCATTAATGATATTTTATTACATGAGCCGCCTGGAAGTTTACTTATGGATAAGGGTAAGGAGGCTGGTCCGTCTAGTTCTTCCTTATCCCTTGTTAATTCTGCAACTAAAAGAAGTAACCCGTTCTCTAAGGTTGGCGATGTAATTGATTCTGACAGTGAGGTGGATGAGGTTCTGAATTCGTATGATGAGTCTGTGAATTTATTTGATATGCCTATGGGTACATTATCATCAACGGGTGGTGGTCAGGACCAGGAAGATTATTATGAATATGATGACTATACGGATCAGCTACATGAATTACCAAGACATTGGCTGCATATTATGAAGATTTCAAGCTCCAAGGACGTACTAGGTAGTAGTTGGTTTTTTTTTGGGTAAAGGGGAGTAATCCTGCACCCGGTAAAATACATTAATCAAAAAACGTTTAAGTACAATGGATGAGAGTGAGTCTCTCATCGAAGTCCCTAAGGAAACTACCACAACCACTATATAAGAATGACAGGCCATTCTTATAACAAACAGATCTAAAATACAACTAAACCATGACTAGCAATAAAACAATACATCACAGCTCAAATAAAATCTTCTTAGTCATCCTAGCGATCCAGATCATAAGCATGCGAACTTCCAACTTCAACCGATAGCGTCTTCTATTAGTATTATGCAATAAGCATAATCTAATAACCTAATAAGAGAGAAAACCGTAGCTAATCGGAATTGAAGCATAAACATGGTCTAAGCGACCCAACCTAACAGCACAACCGAACTTGAGCTAATCTTCCAACAAATACAAGCGAATACATGAAGACATCCAATGATCAAGTTCCAACTGCAACACACCATAGACATCCAGCAATAGCGATCAATCAGCAGTAAAGTATAAGGATTCAAGACCCATTCCATGCACACAATAAACAATAATCACATCAAATCAGACCCCATACTAGTATAGAACTGATTTGCAAAAAACGTTCATGGATTCAGCAGCAATATCACGCATATGCAATATCTAGGGTCAAAACCCTAACAACTTGATAAAACATCTCTCTCATAACCCACTTCCACGAATAAGCAACTCCAACCAATAGGGAACCACGACCAGAAGGTCGACAAACATGAAAGAACGGATTGGTGAACCAACTTGCAACAGCAACACCAATCACCATAACAATTAATCAAAACCAAGTAATACAAACCCTCGTATTTCATACCAAATAAAACAGTCCAACACCAGCAGATCTTGTGAAAATACGAAGCAAATAACAGACTACTAGGATTAAGAAATCCTAACGTCCATAAACACGAACACAGGATCTGATAAAATAAACAATAAGATACAGATCCGTGCAAGTAGAGACTAGGGTTTTTGAATAAGTATACCCTAAAACTTAACTTACATATTTCGATTCCCATGCACACAATACTTACAGCAGCTGCAGATATCAAAAAACAAACCCTAAAAAAGGTATTGGTAACGTTAACGCGCAGATCCAACAAACCAAGCATCAAGATATATCAATAAAGTCCAAGAATCCCATCAGATCGTACCAAGAATCCCAGATTACGATCGACAAAAAATAGTATTGTCGAAACCCTTGCAGCAATAAGCACGTACATCTCTCACAAAACCCACATAACATAAACTTCAATCCAAGCAGGAACTTACACAAGCCACGAACAAACCCTAAAGAGGGTTAACTTGCAGTGATCAAGAAAGCCAAACCCTAAAAGGGTTATTACTGATAAAGCACAAGACAAAATCACCAAGACGTTTTTTTTTTAAATATGGATCGAATTAATAAAACCGACCAATGTCACAGAAGTAATAAAACGCCATGGATAAACACAAAACCCAACAATAATTGCATGGAATACACGTGATTTATGAGGATATAATAATAGAACTTATATTATAAACATGCAGGAACAAATCACGATAATATATAAATATAGGATCGATTCACATGCAAGGAAAAAGATGGAAGCAGCCGACCTACAGGATATTAAATCCCACCGACCCACGATGGGGATTAACCAATCAAAGGAAAAAGTAGATCGTAGAAAAAGTGATTCACAAATAAAAGAATTTGATTTGCAATTGAAAGAATCACAAGATCGATCGTAGAAGTTCAAGTGAATCGTTTTTTTCTTTTCCGTCGCCAGAGAGAATAGCGTTTAGGGTTTTCCATCTTTTTAGGTAGTAGTTGGTTTTATTGTAGTCTTGTTTTGTTTATGTGGTAGTGGTCTTTTTCTTGTAACAAAGAAATGTTAATGCCTATGTAACGGGCTTAGATATGGGACTTCACCCATATCCATTGTACTTAAATGATTTTTTTGGTTTATGCAATTTACCGGGGTACAGGATTATTCCCCTTTACCCAAAAAAAACATGCGACAGTTGAGGAGGTAGAGTTAGACGATCGGAAACCTCCCCCAAAACATACAAGAATCACAAATGGTCCAATAATAGAGTACTAACCCACAAAACGTTATTCTTCCAAATTCTCAAGCCATCATGCTTCCAATATAACCTTCTTAAGCATTCTCAATGACAGTCCAAATTCGGTTCCACATAATTTCGTTCTTATTCAAACAATTCATAATGTAACGGTCTCACAGATGCGAAACGTATAAGTAGCAAAACATATTTGTACCCCTCAATATAAACACTGGCGTTCATGCAAATATAAAACAATTCGATTGATAACATCGGACGGTAGAAAGCTCTACGATGAACCCTAAGATCTCTATCAAAATACAGAGATCAACAAACATATCTCGAGGATCCAAACATATCAAATTGTACGGCGATAAGGCAGATCAAACGTATAGGTCGAAAGGACTTAAAGTCTTACTAATCGCAGATAGCCGCCAACGGATAACAGAAATCTAAGGCTTCATTAAGGCACTCCTCAAGATATCCTATGAACACAATGAGTGCACTTTATATGATGTTAGTATTATCACGTTGGCCAGACGTCATAATACTAGCATCACATAACATGCCCTCATGGTGGTCATCCTCAATCTCAAGTCGTGAGTAAAAATTCTACAAACCACCTAACAGTCCAACTATACCCTAGGGTTGACCCTAGTCAAAGATCAATAACGGAACGATGTCAACGAAACTTATAATAAATGTAACGAAACCTAAGAAATATCATCAAAATGAAGCATGTTGTCAAAAGCATCAGGTCTTCCACAATTCGTCAAAACTCTCATAACAAAATAATCATTCGACATACGCAGAATAAACACAGAACGGAATTCTAAAAAATAACATAAGTCATTCGGAGGGTCTACTATAAGGTAACGGAAACTTAAGTCGGTTAAGCAGAATTGAAATACGTCATTGATTACTCCACCTTTCACATAAATCAACTCAGCCAAACATAAATGTTTACATCAAAATCCATTCATTCAAATACATGATTTCAAATTTTCTTCCAAGTCCGAGCAGTCTGTCCATGTTTGTCCATTTGAACATAGGGTGAATAGGAATTATAAACTTAAGTCTGATCCCTCAAGCCTTCGGCACCTCTTCTTGAAATTATGGTGTAGTAACGCGAATCTCTTACATGATCACTGGGCATTCCTCCATCCGCAAGTTTGCTTCTGCTCTCAATTCATCTTAGTATAACTAAAATGATTAGAGAAGCAAGACTGCGTGTCTTCAACCAGTCTTCTAGCACAGCTCTAAATTCGCCAACTCGATTACATTCTCCTTCTATTTATGTTCGCCAACATCTTCGTCTTCGCAAGAATGTCTTCCAATCTTCAATGTAAACTCCATATCATGACTATTACTAGAATACTTCACGGAGGTTACTCTCGGTTAGTCAACCTCCTTCTTAGAAGTTCTTGTGGTT
The DNA here is from genome assembly GCA_030686995.1 of Artemisia argyi. Taxonomy (NCBI): domain Eukaryota; kingdom Viridiplantae; phylum Streptophyta; class Magnoliopsida; order Asterales; family Asteraceae; genus Artemisia; species Artemisia argyi. Next base: position 178,863,354 of record CM060709.1, read on the forward strand.
GGCTTCTTCAGTCCTTCAAATCCAAATGAGGCCATCTGATATGGAGTTTCAAAGGTAGACCGAGATCAATCATTGATACGCGGAAATGGATAGTGATTACGAATAATGATACGATTAAGTTCACGTTAGTCGATACACTGCCACGTACTTCCTCTTTCTTCTTCATAAACCAACAGAGACATCCGAAGAGAAACACTAGGGTGAACAAAATCATATTCCATCAGATCCTTCAATCTCTCAACTTCTATTGCACAAAGGTTTCGTCAACTCAGATCAGTTCAATGCCAACTCTACTTCCCAATCAGGAGGGAATACCAAGAGGTTCATCAGAGAACATCAGAAAATTTTTGTACAACAAAATACTTCCAATGCCAGAGCTTTCCAAGGGTGGATACTAATAGGCTTCAGGAGAAACTTGACAATCAAATGAAATCGGAGTCTGTGCTTCTATAGCAGAATTAATCTTAATAGATTTAAGTGGTTGAGAGCCATCATAACAAAAGTAGGGTGAAGTAGATTGCTAAAGGTCACATATCGGATACGGTAGTCTATGGTAGCTTTATGAGGAGCTAGTCATTCCATATCCAAAAGACCTCAAAATTAATCATATCAAAAGTAAACGGGTTCATAGAATGAATACGGTCATCAAACCAGATGGATAGTTCATATATCAGAGTCAAGTACATGGTTCATCAAAAGTGTTGAGATAGATAAGCAAACAGTTCAAGGTGTTGGAAATCTTGTTTGGCTCCTTAGCACAAGTGATCGGTAGAGTGTGTATCTTAAGTAATACGAACATTGTATAATTGTCAAACGTGAGAGGTATGGGATATCAGTTGTTAGCATCATCATGCTCAGTTAGCAAATCCATACTAAGATAATATCAACATCATATCCTTCCCAAGGAACTGATTGGCAGGTAAGGTTCATCATTCGTAGGGAGGGAACAAATCTTTCTATATCCGTGGTTAATAATTACCAGAGTTCTCATAGGAGTAGTAATGGATTATGCAGAGTCAAGTACATCAGATGATACATTTTATATCCAGCATAAGTACTGAATTCACAGAATGTGTCAAACACATTATGGTTGAATAACCTTCGAAATGGTCGGAAAGGTATCAAACTGTTTATCAAACAAATCAGAAAGGGAGATCAAAATCAGAGAGTGAAACTTAAATGGTGTAAGGTGTCCATGAAGTCCCTGAGGTACTGCTAAACTTACTTGGTTTATAGGTTGAGCATAACTTTCTAAACTCTGAAACAAAAGTTCTTGTAAGGCTTAACTAAGAGCAAAGGCATGAACCAGAGTGATGCGGAAGCAATGCTACTTACATAGATGTCCTAGTCTACCCATTTCTCACCGGTAATAACTTAGGTTCCTATAGGGAGATCTTAAAGCAAATTCTCAAAGATTGTCTTATAGGCGCCTACAGTGGAAGCTTAAGGGTCCAAACTTCACAGGTCAAGGTTTAATGTACTACAAGTCGCAGCCTGTCACTGATACCATAATTGTAACACCCCAACCCGATAAGGGTAGAAGTATTACATTATGGTGACATATCAAAGCAAAACACAAGCATACAACATAAGTAATACAAAAGAATCTCAAAGGTTAAAAAGGTAAAATCTAAAGTACAAGGTTACAACTGAGAACATAAATAAATAATAAGTCTGAAAATGTAATCACTTCTAGTCATCTCTAATCCAAATGGCTATCGATGTGTAGTCTTCTAAGTCCAAAAGTATTCTTCACTCATAACCCGGATTCCCACTAAAACCTGCCGCAGGAAAAGAAATGCGGCTGAGCTTAAAAAGCCCAGTGAACAGATATAACAAACGAAGTAATAATGAAACAGAAATGAATACTGAATAAGGTATAAAGGAAATAATAGAAATGTAATCAAAGGTAAGTATGAAATAGTAGTAAGAGGTAAGGTAAGGGTTAGTCATCAACCACGAGCCCAGAAACAGATATAAAGCCTTCATAATAATGCCTTCAAAATGGTGAAAAAAAAGTCGACAATAAACCCTTACAACCCTAAATCGTTTTTTCTCAAATTCGTCCCTTGATCTCTTGTTTTCTGATTCCTCTTGTTAATCTAGTGATTTACATTCGTGTTTGTCATTGATTAATCTTGTTGGATGATTTTAATCTTGAATCTTCGGTTGGATTTGTGATTAAACCGATTTAGGGTTGTTTTAACTTTTCAATCGGTTTCTTCTTTTCTGCCCTAATACCTTTAATTTTTGGAACGATTTGATTATCCTAGTGATTAAACATTACGTTTATCATTGGATTATTCCAAATCGCTGCTTGGATCTAAGGTCTTGGTTCAGATCTGTTGAAATCGTGATTTTAGGGTTTTTGTCGCCATTGGTTATCGACCCTATTAATGATTATGCTTATTTGTATTATTCCTATATAGGGTCGACTGGTATCTTGCTGCGCATTCATTCTTAATCATTGATTCCCTTTTAGGGTTTTCTGTTTTAATGCGAGATTGTTTTCTAGTGCTTATTGTTATACTTAACTCGTTCTGGGTTTTGTTATATTCCCCTTGCAAGTAACCCGTATTAGGGTTTTTGGAGTGTGTACGTGCGCTTGGTATTGTTGCTGCAAGTTAATCATTATACGTGGGTTTAGAGAGAGATGTAAGTTAAGGTATGGGACCTTATTCAAAAATCCTACATGGTGTCATCGATCTGGTTGTCATTGCTTATCTTGTTGTGGATCGTTCTTGGCATGTTAGGGTTTCTACCCTATTTTTATTTTGATTCGTGGGAGTTAGGGTTCTTTTTAAGGATTCTATGGTTTTTTTGACATGATCCTGCTGCTACTAATTGGCTATCTCTGGTTATTTAAGGATCATTGTTGATGTGGTTATGATGGAAGTTTGGATTTGTGACCTATGATTCGTCCTAAGAAGGTTTGCTGGTGGTTTTGCTTTGGGACGTATTATTATTTTTTTTCAGCTGGTTTTGCAGCTGTGAATGGATGATTACAAATTCAAGATTTAGTTATGGCAGATTTTGATACCGTCGGATTTGCATTCTTATATTTGTTGCGTTTTGGGCAGCTTATTGGTACTCAAATCATGTCATAGTGCTTGTTGTGTTGTTGTTCATGGTGATACATTGGATGTTAGGGTTCCTCAAGCCCTATGATTGTTGCTACATGTTCCAGCAGATGGGTTTAGTGATTTTGATACTTCTTGCTGTTTGGATCGTTTTAGCATGTTGAAGTGGGGAAGTGGCTAGTACAAGTCTTCCAAGTTACTACATGGTCTGTGGGACTAGGAAGATGGTTATGGAAGTTTGGATTACAATGACGATTTGAAGACTCAAGATTGTACTTGAATTGCAATTATTTTTTTTCTCTTATAGTCGTTGTAGTTTAATATTCAATTGTTAGTTATAAGTGTGGCTTGTCACCCTTATATTGTAAGTTATAGGAATGATGTTAATTCCTATAGGAGAGTCTGTAAGTGTCCTGAGGGACTGAGATGAGGGATACACCCTCATCCTTTGTACTTCAACGTTTTTTTGGTGTAATGAATTTTGCCGGGGTGAATTAACCCTTTTACCCAAAAAAAATAATGCCTTCAAAATAATCATAGTCATAGTCATAATCACACATAAGGCAACATATGTAGGGGAGACCTACCAGAGTCGTGAAGGACGTGCATGCACGCAGCATCAATCACCATATACAAATAACAGATAACAGAAACAGATCTAGGATGCATCCATACGCCCCCACAGAAATCAGATTGGCAATAACATATCATATCATAAAGTGTGCACATAATATAACAGAAAGGGGACGTGGCAGAACATCACTCTACTGCCCTAGAGTCATGTCAGAGGTGCATCACTGACACGAACATGGAACCCCCATGCCTAGTGAACCAAATTTGGCTCGGGTGTCAAACTAGAATAGGTTAAACAGAATGTCATAAATGACACAGATCATAGGTCATCAAAATAATCAGATCAGAAATACATTTCAGAGGTCCATATCATAAGGTTCAAATCAGAAGGTCAAATCAGAAAGTCCAAATCAGAAGGTTCAGATAACAAAGGTTCATCACAGAAAAGGTTCATAAAATAAAATGGGGTTTCATAGCAATGGCATCGGGAACCCTAAACAGAACGTCAGATCAAAAGAAAAGGAGAGAGTCATGAGAAACCTTTACTGAAAAGGTCAGAATATCTGTACCTTAGACCGCAAGTGCAAACATAACAGAAATAATAAGATCGGAAGCAAACTCCTTCTTCAGCGAACCTAAACGAATATATGATCGTCTTATAATTAATAACTTATTTTAAATCAGGTTACTTATTTTAGCCGGCTATCCATTTTTAGTAATTTTCCACTTTTAGTAACTTTCCATTTTAGGTAAGTTTCCCGTTTTAGTAAGTTTCCATAATTAGTAGCTTCCCGAATTAGTGAGATTAGTCATACTTGATTTAAGTCGTCATTTATTAAGTTAAGTTATATAAAATGTCAAAAGTAAAGATTAGAGTTTATTTGTCAAATACGAAAGTATAGGATTTTAAATTGTGAAGATCACAAGTTTAGGGTTAATAATGTAAATATATATAGTTTAGGGTTTAAAGATATAAATATAACATATTAGGCTACATGTTCTACAATTAGCATGCATGTAAAATTATTTCTTCGTATATCCTTACAACAGGACCATGGACGAAAACGATACGCACCCTTTATTTTTTTTATTTCATGTCGGACCTAAACCAATTCAAGCATGTCTTTTCCTTCTCATTTAACTCGTTTAAATCAGGTTGTAACACGTTTATGTCTTGCGTCCTTGGTCAACATCATAACTAATCCGATTCGAAACAATTAGCTTATAGGTCGACTTGGTTTAGTTCTAAATCCATGATTTTATGTGACAAGTTAGTGAATTCATGGGCTACGAAAGTAATAGCAACACCCAGCCTCTATTCTTCTTAATTTAAACTTGATATGGTTAGATCCAAAATAATTTATGGTTAGAAAGAATGACTGATTCAAAACAGAAAAATGTACGAGTTGCAACAATTATATCTATGATTTTATGTAAGATTTTATATTCGAATATGTTGTTTCATTTGATAAAACAAGTTTGAGTTCTCATCATTTTATGTGACTTATAATATCCATACGTATTCCTTGTTTTATCTAATTAGAGATTAATTTACATGTTTCAATATTTCATGTGAGGTTCCATTTATATTCATGCATGCATAATATTTGATCCATTTAGTTATCTAGGACATGTTTTATTCATTAAAATACAAGATTAGAATGAGAGAAGAATAGATCAAGGAGAATACGTAATACCCTTGACGCGTGATCGGATCAGAAGAACCAACGAACCCAAAACCAAAACCGATACCGAAAATCAAAGCAACCAAACCCCTCTCGAATCTGATGCACCACGATCAAACACACCACCTTAACCATGATCAAAACCACCCTTCCTAAGCCTCGCACTACTCACGATCACACTAAGTATTAACCGATCACCACCCCAACTTCATACCAAAGCTAGGACACAAACCGAATTCGATCGCGATCCGGCTAAAGACTTTCGTACCAGAACTTCTTGTATTGTAGGGTTTATGTTTGTGTTTCACTTTTGTGCGAGGGAATTTTCGGCAGAATAAAATGGGGTGGGCATATAATTGGCTATTAAGGGAATCAGGGGGAGATAAATAAGGTAAATGGTGTGATTGGTGGGAGGATTAAGGAGGCCAAATAAATTACAAATCAATCATGTACAAAGAAAAGATTTTGAACTATGTATTTTGTACCCAAAAATTGACCCAAGATACATATAAATGTGTGGTGTGATGTGTGTGTCGTATGGTGTGAGGAGGAGGAAGAAAAAGATGGCATTTAAAATTGATCAAAGTAATTATGGAGATAATTGTGGTTTTAATGTACATTAATATGATTGACAAAAATTTAAGGGATATTATTCCCATAAGGGGCGGCCAAAATTAGGGGGAGGGAAGTCAAAATTGACCAATTTATGTTAAAATTTTACTTAAGATAATTATATTTGTACCATTTATAAGTTGTGTACAAAGTTATATTAGTTTTGGACCCCTTTAGGTCAAGTAATATGCAACACTTGTATTTAAATCCCAATTTCACTTTCTCGAGTTCTTATGATATTGTAGTAGCCCAATTATCATTTACTTGAAGTTACGTGTCCATATTTGTGATCGTGCAATGATCGGTTTTGTTTTCCGAGCTTGTTTGGTAAACGTACTTATTTCTTCAAAATTCAAATTGGAGGGTATTTTAGTCATTTAATCATGATCATGAAAATGTGGGTTTTACAATTTTAGTGCATCTGTATGTAAAATTTTAGAGCATCTGTATGTATTACTTTAGGGCACCTGAATGTAATATTTGTTGGATCGCTAACTACTAATGCATTGTTATGTACACTGAAATTGTAGATTTTAGTTGTTTATATTTGTTGGATCAGTGTCATTGAGTTGTAACTGAGTTATAGTTATGGTTAGAATAGAATGAGCATTGATAATGTAGTTTATATCATGAATTATGTGTAAGTAGTTATGCTTGATAGGTCGGATTTTTGGACTTGTATATAGATGTGATAATGAGTGATATTGTTGCTGTTTACATGGTTATTATTAGCTGATATTGTTGAGAATGTGTTATACCCAATATAACATACACCTGTATGTTGTTGTCTATATTGGTGAGAATGTGTTATACCCAATATTACATCTGAATCAGTTATATTTTAGTGCATCTATATGCAATGTTTTAGGGCATATGTATGTAATATTTTAGGGCATCTAAATATAATATTTTAGGGCATCTGAATGTGATATTTTAGGGCATCTGTGTTAAAATATGTCAATTATGTGTTGAATTATCAATGTTGTTAAGTTTGAATATAATACAAGAAATTAGCAAATTTGTTAGAATCAAATTGAATTTTATAGCATCTGTGTAAAAATTATGTTATAACCCTAGGATTCAAACCCTAATCGTTTTCTCTCCCCTTGGGGGAAATCCGGCCGCCACTCTCCCTTAACATCCGGCCATCAAAACTGCCCTAATCGTCCTCTCTATCTCTCTCTAAGGGATATGCAATACGGTTTAGGTCAGTTTTATTCATTGGAGGGTGGTTGGTATCCTATAATTATTGTATCTTCAATCGGATCTCTCTTTTTTTGCCATTCCGAAACCCTAACTGTTCTATCTTTATTATTATCGTTTTTTTAGGGTTTTGGATCGTTGTGGGTTTATTGATCGCATCTATTATTCCTTACCTTGAAGTCGGTGTTTTTACACTGGTCTATATATAGGTGCGATCTGTTTTTCGTATATAATCCTAACCGATTGCTGTTGTAATCGTTTAGGGTTTTATGGGTTTATGCCGATCGTTTTTGGTTACATGATGATTCTTATACGATCGTTATTTGCGGGTTATGGTCGATCTAAACCTTCCTTTAACAGCTTTCTGTCTTTCCTGGATCGAATGGTTGTTAAGGTTCCGCTCATGAACGAAACCCTATTTTTAGGGTTTCGTATTTTATGGTCTTGATTGACTGGGTTTGCTGCTGCGCTTTATTGTATATATCTAGGATTGTATGTTGGAATAATGTCCATTCTGGTCATGTATGTCGATCTTTTGATCGTGGCTATCTTCTAGTTTGGGGGTCGTAGTGTGTTTGTGGGTTAAGGGAGAGATGGAAGTCACGTTATTGGTGGATGTAATTCTTGATTCGTATTACTGTCAGACCTACTTGATTGGTGTTCATTCGCATTATGGTTTGGTGTACGATGGGATTGAATGTTAGGGTGATTTCAGCCCTATGTTTGTCTACATATTATGCTATGGTTTTGACAGTCTTCTAGTGATTCTTGTTTCATTTTTCTTGGCTGTTCGAACTGGTGGTGATGTGTACGGATTGCTTTGTTATTGGTTGTTAGGATTTGATAACCCTTTGTTATTTGTATGGGTCTACTACTGCTTGTTCTCTTGGCCTGTTTGGTTGGTTATCATTTGCTATGTTGGGACTTGATCATTAGAGGTCTTCATGTGTATCACTCGTATTTGTTGGAAGATTGGTTCAAGTACGGTTATGCTGAAAGGTTGGGTCGCTTAGACCATGTTTATGCTTCAATTTTAATTTGCTATGGATGTCACTCTTATTAGGTTATTAGATTATGCCTTTTGCATAATACTAATAGAAGATGCTATTGGTTGAAGCTGGAAGTTTGCATGTTTATGATCTGGATTACTTGGATGACTAAGAAGACTCAAAGAAGACTTTTATGTTTATTTGAGTTGTAATGTATTGTAATTTTATTGCTAGTCATGATTAGTAGTATCTAGATCTGTTAGTTATAAGAATGGCTTGTCATTCTTATATAGTGGTAGTGGTAGTGTCCTTAGGGACTTCGATGAGAGACTCACTCTCATCCATTGTACTGAAACGTTTTCTTGATTAATGTATTTTACCAGGGTGCAGGATTACTCCCCTTTACCCAAAAAAAAAAAAAATATATGTTAATAATGTCTTACAGCATATATTCAGTTAGAAAGAAGTATTAGTGTATTGAATTATGAAGGCATTTGTATGGAATACTTTTAATGCATCTAATTTTATACATATTTATTAAACATGACAATTATTTTTCAAACATAATTTCAGCAACCGAACTAGAAACCGAAGCTGATTCTGAAACTAGAGCAGGGAGGTCACAAAATAGTAAGTCAAATGATCACATTTGAGAATTGAGTGTCATTTTACATTATCGCGTTAATTATTGCATCTGTTTTAATATTGTATTAGGACAACAAATTGATTTTTTAGTGCATCAGTTTTACGATATATTAGGTCATCAAGTTGTCACATTAAGATTGCTTGAATATCTTAAATAATTAAGGCATTATATTGTCTGAAAAATAATGTTTGTTAGATAAAATCGTATGATATATTGATATTACCGTAGCCTGTGTTATATTAAAGCATCATATTGAGTATGGTTTAGGCAATACGATTAATACATGGAACGCTGAAATCGGTTGGGTAAACTGTGTATTTAATTAGTGCATATGTATGGAATACTTTAGTGCATATGTATGGAATACTTTAATGCATACGTATGGAATAAATTATTAAATCATTGTAGATATTTTTTTAGTGCATCTGAATATAATATTTTAAGGCATATATATGTAATATTTTAGGTCATCTGTATGTAATACTTTAGTGCATCTGTATGGAGTAAATTAGTGAATCATTATAGATATTGTTAGGGCATCTGTATGAAATATTTTAGGACATCTGAGTGTAATATTTTAGTCAGTCAGTTATAATTTGTTTATTGCACATGTATTAAATATTTTAGTGCACATGTATGGATTATTTTAGTGCATTTGTTTTAATTTTGTTATATAGCTTTAGTTCATAAGTAGTTATATATGCAGCATCACTAATTATAAATGCGTTGTTATGCAGGCACTGACTCGAATAAGAGTCAACGCAGAACAATTGCAACAAAAAAAGGAAGTTAAAAGAAGAAAAAGTAAACAAGAATGCAAAAATGAGAAAGAAACAAAAAGTCATAGAAGATGATACAAACAACAAACCGGCAATGGTTTTTCCAGCAATTAAAACTAGGTCGTCACCAAGAGACATAGTAAAAATCTTAGAAAGGTTGACAGATAATCAGAAGCAGAATGTGAAAGAAATGGGGTTTGAATCATTGTTGGACAATAACTTCAATATAAACACAACACCGACAAAATTAGGATATTGGGTGGTTCGACAATTTGATCCTAAAACATGCACAATCAATATGGGAGATGGAAGGGCTATTCTGATTACCGGGAAGATGATACAAGAAATGTTAGGAATTCCAATGGGATAGATTCCCGTGACACAAGTACGTTTTGCAACAACCGAGTACCCATTGATTGTTAGATGGAGGCATACATACGACTATCCAGATGATAGATTCTACTTAACAAATGTGGTGGAGAAGCTACTGACTGAACATCATACTGGACTAGTGATGGTTGGGGATCGCACCAGGCATTACCTCTCGAGAGATCTCGAGAAGCTTACAACCCCCACCAAGCAGTGTACCTGATCGATGTAGTATAGTATAATGACAAGTACCGGGGGATTGATCATTCAGCTAGGAATAGTGTTGCTAGGATTAGAAAACCTAAAGACTAGGTCTAGAGATGAGGGATGATTCTTTTTGTATTTTTGTATTTTTATGAAAGCAAGTAAAAATCTAGGTTTTGAAGGAGTTGGGCGGAATTAGTTGCTAGTCAACTAACCCAATACTAAAGATGCAATCAAAATAAAATACAAAAAATGAAAATAAACTAAATTAAACTAAAGTTGTGAGCAATATGTGGGAGAATTGTGTTTACTTAGATTTCAGTACTCCCTAGATATCTTTTACACGTTAATTACTTGTTATAGTTGCGTGGATGACGGATTGTATTCCTTAATACCATTCATGGGGTGGCGTACTTACTTCCCCAATCCTATGAGCGCCTACTTCACTCCTATGTCGAGCCGGCTATGAAGCTCCTAACATGGGATCACTAGAATTTTCTCATGCATGAAATACAACCAATAAAACCTAGTACACATCGGTTCATGTTTCCTAAGACGTTCAAGCATGTTACACAATGGAGATCTGCCAGTTTTCTTAAGCCTAACATTGAAATCATTCATCCATTACAACCATAAACAAGTAATCAACATATAATCAACATCTAGGTTTCATTAGATCTAAGAAACACAAGATAGATCTAGCCTAGCATGTTGAAATCAAGACAAGCAAAAGATATATTCAAACAACACATAGACATACTGAATGAATTAAGAGAAGATTTATCTTAATTGAACATAAAAGGATTCAAGGGGTGAAAACCCTTGAAAACACTGTAAAATATGACCTAGGGTTTACAAAGTTCGGCCCTAGTTTTCTCCACACAAGTTCCTCTTTTATGAATGAAAAATAGAAAACTATATATAGATTTTGATAGGTGACGGCGTCAAGAACAAATGTCTGACGCCGTCATCTCGCCGCCAAATAGTTTCTCGGACTGCCTAGATCTGGGTCTGACGCCGTCATGTATACTCCTTATGCAGGCCGTCACCAAATTAACTCTTGACGCCCTTGTTGTGACGCCTTCAGGTTTGCACTGGGTCGTCATGGTTTTTACTCTTGACGCCGTCAGGATCTTCCTCTTGACGCCGTCAGGTACTGTTCTCAGCATGAAAAATTAAGTCTTTGCTGTTTTCTTCACTTTTATGCTCCAAAAACGTCCAAATTGCTTCCTTTTCCAGAATTCACTCCCAAAGTACCTAAAATCACAAAATGAACGATTTAGGGCAATATGTGATCAAATAAATTCAATTCCGGGCTTAAATGACCCCCTAAAAGTGGTTCATTTTTCGCCTCCTCATATACCCTTACACTTGAGATTTGCTTGTCCTTAAGCAAATGCGCTTTTATTCTAGTCAAAATACAAGTTAGGGGTCATTTAACACTAATATAAAAGTAATTACAACAAATAATCGTTCCACTAAAGACCAAAGACAAGCACGGAGGTCATACACTAGCACCTCACAAATAGTGTTTAGATACTCACATCTCTCGGGTGTAATAAAGTAAAATCACAATATGGAAATGGAAAACATCCCTCACTACCTGTCATAGCAAAATAGATTACCATAGGCTTGGGAAAGGATCAAACCTCCACCACATGGTGTAAGCACCTAGGATAAACTATCAAAGAGGTCTTTAAAAAGGGTTGTAACGTTAGGTGTAGGGATATGGAATACACGGTTTTGTTGGATATAGGCAGTCTTTACTGGTGGCGAGTTAACAATCTTGGTCAATTACATGTACAATATGGCGTTGCTAAGCCAAGACTAGACTCGACTTAAGCTAATAAATCAAAAATAACAAAAACATAAAATGAACATAGAATGAAAAAGGGATGGTAGTCCGTATGTTTTTTCTCTTTTCTTTTTCTATTTTTTTCTTTTACTAATTTTTTTTTCGATTTTTTTTTTTTTTTTTTTTTTTTTTTTTTTTTTGCATACACTCTTGCCCTACCATCCAAAATAATACATCATAGGGAATGAACATTCCCCTTACACTTGAATCTTTACATACTTTACAATAAACTAATGTAATGACTCGAATTAAGAAAATCAAAACACTTGGAGTACTTTTAAGATTAACGCACGTACGGGGGTAATATATGATGTTCTTCCCCATTACTCCATAAAACAAGTACTTTACCCATGAGTCTCAATCGTCCCAAAACAATATGTACAAGGATATGACTCGACTTAGCAACCATGTAATCAATTAAATAATTAACTTAGGGTTTAACACATAACAAAAATGCACTAAAGATGAGTGCATACACGGAAGGCTAAGGCGATTTGGGTGTATATTTAAGTGGGGTGTAACAAATTCTTCCTTTAAGTAAGATGCTTAAAGTTAGAAACGAAAAGATAGGCTCGGAGGGGTGTACTTGGGGTTTCGTGTACTAAAAATGAGTACAACGCTAAGGTGTGGGAAAAATTAATTGACTTAACTAGCCAAGTAATATGACTTTAATGGTCAAGTAATTTTGATACCGGTTTAACACAAGGGTGATCCTAATGCCTCTTATCATGTAGTAAATCCTACCACACGAATGTAGTCTCACTAGCGGTCTCGGGATGCATCACTAACGCAAGTTCTAGAATCTAAATGCTACCGGTACACTCATAAGCACTAATAGTAAATGCTTTTCCTATCAAATCTAAAGGCGAACCTCACATATTTGGGTGGAAAATTTTTCTGAATAGTACGGTTTTGTGCTAGTCATACAATCTCCTATCCATGAGACGCTTGCTATGGCTAAAGTTTCACTCCTAAATGTTGTAAAAAAATTTAAATTTGGCGCTAAAATTGCACTAACAAGTATTTCTCATAGTTTTATTACACATCTACTATCAAACAAACAAACCCAAGCGAAAGTGTATTTGTAAGGTATCATCATTTTACCCTCCCCTTACACTTAGGATGAACATTGTCCCCAATGTTCAAGTAAAGAATGTAAAAGTGAAATAAGTAAAACGAATGAAATCAAATACTCCCCTGATTCGCTCGGTATGGATAATAAGGTGGCCAGGTTAGATCTTCCTCCAAGAAAATGAACAATCAAAGCTTCCCTTCCAGAATAATAATCATCTTCTTGTCATACATAAGGTAAAACCTGAGAAAACAGACAAGGCAACCTCGCATAAAATCGGCGGCAATCTACATATGCTAATAAATCCTAGAAAACAAAATAAGATATAATGCTTGTGGAATGATGTTTGCAGATTTCCTGGAGATTATAGAACTGATAATTCAATAAAAACTTTAAGACTCTATTAGAAAAACAAAACTGGTAAAATTTCCAGAATTTTACACGTGACGCCGTCAAGAGTAAACTCGTGACGCCGTCAGAAGTGACCTGCAGAAATTCTTATGTTAAGTTTCCAGAAAATTTCTGGAAAAACTTCGTCCTACTTCTTGGAAAATCCTGCAAAACTTCATTATGACTCGATACAAGCATTTGACTCTAACAAATACGAATATACATGTTCACTTAATATTGTGGACAATCATGATCGGTTTTGTTTCTTTAAAAACATATTTGGGGTTTCCCCTTACACTTATATTTTGCAAAAACACCTTTGGATGAAGTTAAGACTAGGCCAAACAACAAAGTAAAGTATTTCCACTATTTTAGTTTTGAAACATGATTTACCAACAATAAAAATAAAGCATGCATACGGAAACAAATAATAAACAAAAAAAATAAAAATCACACAAAACATGGGTTGCCTCCCAAGAAGCGCTTTTCTTTATTTACGAGTCTTGTAGCTAGACTCAAGGTCATTGGTTACGTTTTCCTATCCCGCAAAATGAATGCGGTTTCAAACATCTTAACCAATTTTTCATCCTTCCTATACTTGGGGCCTAAAGCTAACATTTCGAGTAATAGATCTCTTTCTTTTTGTAACCTCCAATGTTTCTCTCTTCCTCACTCTCAACCTTAATCACGGGGATGTTGTCAACATCGAGATCCTCAACTTCTCTAAACCTCTCTTCTTTATGGGGCATCCTATATCTAATGTTTTTCTCTTCGGTTGCGAATGTGATAGTGCCCTCATCATGGTTGTAAGTCATTTTAGAGGTTTTGACAAAAGGTTCTCCTAAAACAATCTGACACAAAGACTGATCAATAATTCCCCTAACATCTTCTAAGATCATGAAGTCGCACCTATAAACAAAATCCCCAACGAAAACATGTAACCCTCTAACCCGCTCAACAAAATTACCCATGCGATTAGGGTTGTAAGGGTCCCGCCTAGGTTTCAACTTTTCGTTCATGATCCAATTATAATAAAGCCTAGACATGATGTTCATTGGTGCCTTTAAATCGATATAAGTGTGTTCTCTAAACATATGACCAATCATGCATGGGACCTTAAGATTCATAAAATTATGTTTCCTAATCCAAGAGCATTTTCGGTACTTTGCGGGGCAAGGGCATTTTAGAAGGAACTTATGATACCTCAATTCCTCAAGGGTTGGTGTGGAGCTCCTAAATATTCTATAATCATCCCATGGCCCTTTCCTACAAGTGTTACTCCCTTGCTCGGTTTCACCTTTATTCATCTCATCGGCCTTTCTTACTTTATCATTTTCTGTTTTAATTTGGTTATGTCGCAAAATAACTTCCTTGGGCAAGGTGAATCTAGTTAAGAAATAGGAAGCAAGATCGTCCCAAGAGGAGACGAATCCTTCAGGGAGTTGGTATAACCATTGAAGAGCCCGACCATGTAAAGAGAATTGAAAAAGGACTAAGAGTTCCCCTTCCTGAGTATCAACACCTAATCCTACAGAGTTGGTAATTTTTAGGTAGTTCTCGAGGTGTTGGGTCGGGTTTTCGAAAAAGAATCCATAGAATGCACACCCGACTTGCACCAATCGAATGGTGCTGGATTGCAAGCGGATGGACCTTATAGGTGGATGGATTAGTTGTGGTAGATTTTGTGGGTGGTTATGTTGTGGTGGGTTGATGGGTTAAGGGATGTTACTACCTTTCATGATGTCGGATGGCAAAGAGTTAAGAACAAAAATACGAAGAAATAAGATAGACTAAAGAGAACCTAAAAATAAAAATAAAATCTTACTAGAAAGGAATCTAGCAAGTAGACCTAATAGAAAGAGATTCTAACCTAGGCAATAACTATTCCCCGGGATGCGGCGCCAAAAACTTGATGCGTGGGGATCGCACCAGGCTTTACCTCTCGAGGGATCTTGAGAAGCTTACAACCCCCACCAGGCAGTGTACCTGATCGATGTAGTATAGTATAATGACAAGTACAGGGGGATTGATCGTTCAGCTAGGAATAGTGTCGCTAGGATTAGAAAACCTAAAGACTAGGTCTAGAGATGAGGGATGATTCTTTTTGTATTTTTATATTTTTATGAAAGCAAGTAAAAATCTCGGTTTTGAAGGAGTTGGGCGGAATTAGTTGCTAGTCAACTAGCCCAATACTAACGATGCAATCAAAATAAAATACAAAAAATGAAAATAAACTAAATTAAACTAAAGTTGTGAGCAATATGTGGGAGAATTGTGTTTACTTAGATTTCACTACTCCCTAGATATCTTTTACACGTTAATTACTTGTTATAGTTGCGTGGATGACGGATTGTATTCCTTAATACCATTCATGGGGTGGCGTACTTACTTCCCCAATCCTATGAGCGCCTACTTCACTCCTATGTCGAGCCGGCTAAGAAGCTCCTAACATGGGATCACTAGAATTTGCTCATGCATTAAATACAACCAATAAAACCTAGTATACATCGGTTCATGTTTCCTAAGAAGTTCAAGCATGTTACACAATGGAGATCTGCCAGTTTTCTTAAGCCTAACATTGAAATCATTCATCCATTACAACCATAAACAAGTAATCAACATATAATCAACATCTAGGTTTCATTAGATCTAAGCAAACACAAGATAGATCTGGCCTAGCATGTTGAAATCAAGACAAGCAAAAGATATATTCAAACAACACATAGACATATTGAATGAATTAAGAGAAGACTTATCTTAATTGAACATGAAAGGATTCAAGGGGTGAAAACCATTGAAAACACTGTAAAATATGACCTAGGGTTTACAAAGTTCGGCCCTAGTTTTCTCCACACAAGTTCCTCTTTTATGAATGAAAAATAGAAAACAATATATAGATTTTGATAGGTGACGGCGTCAAGAACAAATGTCTGACGCCGTCATCTTGCCGCCAAATAGTTTCTCGGACTGCCTAGATATGGGTCTGACGTCGTCATGTATACTCCTTATGCAGACCGTCACCAAATTAACTCTTGACGCTCTTGTTGTGACGCCTTCAGGTTTGCACTGGGTCGTCATGGTTTTTTACTCTTGACGCCGTCAGGATCTTCCTCTTGAGGCCGTCAGGTACTGTTCTCAGCATGGAAAATTAAGTCTTTGCCATTTTCTTCACTTTTATGCTCCAAAAACGTCCGAATTGCTTCCTTTTCCAGAATTCACTCCCAAAGTACCTAAAATCACAAAAGGAACGATTTAGGGCAATATTTGATCAAATAAATTCAATTCCGGGCTTAAATGACCCCCTAAAAGAGGTTCATTTTTCGCCTCATCAACTAGAATTCAAGCTTAATTTCCTTGTTGTGATTATTTCAATTCTCGGAGCTTGTACAGATGGACTGGTGAACCAGAAGTTTATACAATGCATCGAGAACGAAGAAGATATCAAGAACATGGACTGGTGTACCTACTTGCTTGAAATATTAAAGAAAGCAAAAACTGGCTACAAAAAAAACAACCGGTTTCGCAGGGCCGCTTCTGTTAATGGTGGTAAAAACAAACTGAATCAAAATTATATTAATATTTTATTTTTTTACATATGTGTGCCCATTTTTAGAGCAACAATATTGAAAAAAAATGCATCTGCATATAATATTATATAAATTATTATGCATTTTTATTTATGTATTTATGTTTATTTATGAATTTAATTACTTTACAACTTTTGATGTGCGATCTGTTTGTTTTGGTGATCGCGTGCTGCTGTTCTTCATTCAATCTAGTCGGTTTATTTTGATAGATCGATTATTATTACACGTTGCGATCTGGTTGGAACTTGCTGCGCTTATTGTTTACGCAACCCTTATTTTTAGGGTTCGTATCTTATGGATCTGCTGGAACGTCAACCTTTGCAAGGGGTTGTTTGGAATTTGTATGTTCGAATTAAGATGTTTGTGTTATGAACGTGGGTTTTAGAGAGATGCAAGTCAAGTTTGAAGGTAATCTTGTTCAAAAACCTCTCTGTCTATCACATATCTGTATTCGATGTCCATTCTCATAGGTCGTGTGATTGATTCTATGGATGTTAATGGAAGTTAGGGTTTAACCCTATTGTATGTTACCAAGGGGAAGTCAAGGTCAGCTTGTGAATGTTCATCTCATGGTTATATCACATGTGCTCTAATT